>CM053509.1:42239551-42843527 GCA_028627145.1 Eidolon dupreanum | reverse complement strand
TGGGGTGGGGGTGGAGGAGGCAGGAAGCAGGGTGTGTACCCATACATGCTGTTGTCCATAATATTAAAATATTGTGCTTCTATCTCTGGGACATTTCTGACTTCTGCCCAGCCTCATCTAGTTCTCAGGTTTTCTTTGTTATTGTTTTCAATTTTGATGAAAAAGCCATAATATTTACACCAATGCGAGAAAAATAGAATGGCAACTAGAGGTGGATTTGAATACTTTGACAGTTCTAGTCCAACTCTGCAGGTTACAGAGATGGCTTTCCTTGGGGAAACGGTATGTGTGTGTGAGTGGGCGGGGTGGGGGAAGGTTCATGCCCTCTGGCTCTCCTCTGGAGCAGGTTTGTGATGGAAAACACCAACTCATTCCACTGGGGCTGACTGACACACGTAGGACCTGGTCGCCACAGACAGGGAAGCCCAGAAAGAAGAGTTGGCAAATTGGGCCACGGCTGGAGTCAGGCATTTTAAGTTTCACGTGGGCAGGGCCAGTTTTTGTCACAGGTAGTATATTTTTCCCTTTGCTTTTCCCTCATTATCCTACAGGGCCTAGCATGGTGCTGCCCAAATCAAGCAGTCAGTTTTATGCTTGTGGGAGTCAATTAACTAATTTGGTAAATATTTACTAGCTGCAGGCGCTAGGGGAAACAGGGTAAATAGCACATGGAATCTCGCTGTGTCATTCCTTACAACTGCATATGACTGTGCACTTATCTCAAAATAAAAAGTTTAATAAAAGATTAATTCAGAAAAACTCAAATATGTCTAAAAGAGAATGACTAAACAGGAACAAAGTAAGAGATCCAGAAACGTTAAAAAAAAAAAAAAAGGCAAACATTTGACAGATCGTCATGCAGAAAAGGGCATAAGCGTGCTGCGAGGTCCGAGGGCAGACTTAGTATGGGTGAATGGAAGTTAAGACCAAGGATGAAACTTCACAGTAGGATGGAAGAGGTGAGAAACCAGAGGTGTCCAGCAGAAGTGCTGCGTCCTGAGGCAGGGAGCCCCCCGACTGGTAGGATTCAGACCCTGGTGGCCATCCTTAGGCACCTTCTGGGTTTCCTTCCAACTCTAGGAATGTCTGAGACCTTGATCTATTCTCAAAGCCAGTTTCTGCATGGCTTATTTTTTCTTCCAAACTAGACTGTGACTGTAAATTGAGACCATCTATATCTTTAATCCATCTCTTCGGAAGCTCAGTACTTTCCTTGACTAAACTTCTGAGCCATCAGTTGGGGAAGGGTGAGGCCCTTGCGACCCACTCCTAGGACTGTCATCATTCCTGCTGCTGTCTAAAGAATGTCTTCCTCAAGGCCATGCCAGTAACTCTCATCATTGCCACAGGAAGGAGAGGTGGCAGATTCAGAGTGACAACTCCCCATCCATGCTTCGTATCAAACATTTAGAAATAAACCAAAAATGCAAAGGGAAATTCAGTGTACATTACATTTTCAGTGTACATTACATTTCCTACCCCTATCATGTTCATTTTAGATCATCTAAGATGCACAATAATCCCGTGAGGCCAGAAGCACCAGGTCTCCCTTGACAAGATGAGGATACCAAAGCACAAGGGGTTCCTGGGTCACAAAAAAAAGATAGAGCAGGTCTCAAACTTTTATCTTGTGACTCTAGTGCCCATTCTTTATACTCGACCCCACTGCTTCCAACTCATGGTTTGCTTCCTTAGCATCAAGATGTTCTTCTTTGCCCCTCCTCACCTTGGCTACATCCTCTTATCGTTGACCTCACACTCCCCCATCCTACTTTCATCCATGTTACCATCTACCTCTTGGTACTTAAATATTATGTTTAACTTCTCTGTTACTCATTAAGTCATCCAACTTCAGTGTCTCTCACTAGTCTGATGCTTTTTAACTCCTGGGCACCTGATCTTCTCTCCTGTCCTACTTCAATATAATTCCTTCTGGAGAGCAACCTGAAACAAGTCTCTTTCAGATGCCAGCCAGGCCTCAGTGGTGTTCCTGCATGTTCCACATATTTTGTGGCATGGGGCACAGCAAGACCAAAACTAGGGAGAGCTTAGTGTCAGAGAATTAGTGGCAGGCAACAGTCCCAGGGGTCTAGCTGGGAGAGGCCAAAAGTCAATGAGATCCAAAAGTGGATGCATGAAACGTGAACTATGGATGAGGAGTTGAGGAAGTAGATGATATTACAGGGGGCAAGCCTGAAGGAAGCAGTTTCCTGGTTCGTCTGGCATAGGGAAGTTTTTAAATAACCAAGTAAGTCTGTATCCTTTTGCTCTACAGTAACTTAAAGGCACCACCTGTCACCTGCCGGATGACTGATTCAGCAGCCTGGGAGTTCACAGCGGGGCCAGCCTGCCTTGGACACAGCCCTGTTGATTGGAGCCAAAGCATCTCACACAACAGTAATAGGTTAAAGCCACCAGATGTCTTCACACCCTAAATCATAGAAAAGTCAGATAAGACAGGAATAATTGACAGTGGCCCTGATCAAAACAGGCACCTCATCTCAGCATATTTAGTGGAAAATACATGGAAAACAAAAGCTGAATTTCCTGGCCAGACTGCAGTACCCAATACATCACTGCCAAGAAGAAAGTATTCAATAAAATCCTCCTGAAAGTTGTGTCTAGAGTGGGTGCTATATGGAATAATTAGTCAGACAGCAGCTCAACCCCCAAACTCATGGTGCATTGCCAACAACCCTGATGTGGACAACAAGCACAACACATCGACCCAACAAATATTTATTGTGCATACCTACTATGTGTCAGACACCAAGCTAGGCTCTGACATTAGACCAGAGCTGCCTTTTAAAATTTCCAAAGCAAGTTTACGTACATAATCACATCTGATCCTCATAAAACCAAGTGACATGAGGTATTATCACACTTTGAAGATAAATAAACTGAGGTTTACCAAGGTTAGATGAAAGGTCCAAGATCATACTACTAGTACTTAGTACATAGCATTGATTCATGACCATGTAAACTTTTCTACCCTGGGAAAGAATCTCAGGAAATACTAGTCTTTCATGTTCCTGGATACCTAGGACCCTTTCCTACCCCTGCCAAAAGGCTGGTTCTCAATCTATACACTCATTTAAACTCAGATGTCTCCACACTTTTTCTTTAGGAAGGGTAATGTATCAGTAAGGATATGTTTGGCTTCAAGCAACAGAAAATCCAACTAAGAGTGAGTTAATCAATAGATACTTAATTATTGAAGGTGAAGGGAAATATAGTCAATAATATTGTGATAAGTTTGCATGGTGACAGATGATTACTAGACTTAGTGTAGTGATCACATTGTAAGATATATAAATGTCAAATCACTATATTGTACGCCTGAAACTAACATAATACGGTATACCACCTATACTTAAATTTTTTTTAAGTATTTAATATAGCTAGATTTCTCATGCCAACTTTTTAAATGGTCTGTTCTATTAGGCAAAAGGGAAGGACAAGGATTTACAGGAAGAGGAGGCCCATCTTTCAGAGCTTACAAAGAACAGGTACTAACACTGCCCATGGTATTTACAATGAGCCTTTGCAAGGCTTTTCATGTCTATCTAAAGAGAAATCACAAGCCCTCTCCTATACTGAGATGCCTCATTACCAGCTCTTTCAATGCACTATTTTCTGTTCCACTGCCTTAAACCCAACTCGGACTGCCTATGTTTTTTTATTATTATTATTATTATTCAATTAGATTTCTCTGCTTTACAACATCTATTTAGATTTAACTTCTTTTTTCCCTCCACCAAGAAGTCCAAAATCCCAAGTCAGATGTCTCCAAGGAGCTTATATATGTTTGCACAAATGCAGGAGAGCCTTAGGAACTACAAATTATCAACCAAGAACGGCTCAATGCCTTTCAGAATTCTTTACTTTTATTGAGGCTTATGTTTGTTTACCTTTTATTTTAAGTGCTTTCAAGCCCATTCTCTTGAAGTACCTTGCCTTACCAGGAGCCCTGCTGGTTTGTTCTTCTTGCCTCCTTCATTCAGAAGAACCATCAATCAGTTTCTGAAATAAGGCAGCTTCTGTGCAGAATCAAAACCACCACATCACAGCAATGACAAAAGAATGCAGTGGGCATTGTTGTTTGTACACAGGCCTTCATCTCTTTGAAAAGTTCCTCTCTTTGAAATGAATGAGGCAGACAAGAGTGGTGGCTTCAAAAGCAACTATACTTTGGGCTTTTCTTGTTGGAAGTTCTGTGCAGCACTATTACTAGAAAGTAAAGAGAAGAAAAAGGCGAAGCTGAAGCGAACTGCAGGTTTTCTATACAAGAGACTCACACCTGGACACTGGACACTTGCCTTTACTTTGTAGATTTGGATTTGCAAGGTTAATGTGAAAGAGGCTGTTTATTTTCACCTGGCATAAAAGTACATAAACTTCCATCGCCAAGAGCCCAAGCCAGAAGTACGCTGTTTCCTCTTAAGAATGTTATTGCTGGTAGGAGTAGAGCTGCCCTCACTACTGTTGCCATGGTTATGGCTTCTGGACCAGGAGACTGGCTGAACCTTGGCCTAGCTCTTCCACCCAGCTACCATCTCCTCTGTAACAAGAGGCTTCCTTATTCCCTGATCCATCTTGCGTTTGGCTAAAATGTTAGAGAGCATATTGTTTTCCATGGTATTTCACGTCCCTTCTGCAAATTCTTAATGACTCTACTGTTGATTAGGGCCTGAAGTCTTGGACTAGTGGAAAAATTAAAACAATGTTCAGGACTCATAGAGATGCTCAGCCTAGTAATTGGCTTGAGGATCATTATCTTCATCTTTTGTCTGCAAAGGGTTTGCAATGATGGCTTGAGAGTTCAGAGCCAAATATCTGGCCCACGACTAGGGAGTAAAAAGAAAAGTACCATATGTAGTTGATGTGTCACCTCATTCATAAGTTCATCTTTTTTCCACCCTATCTTCCCCACCTACATTTCTCTTTAACGTGTCTTTCATGTTTTAATATGTCTTTGCATATGTTTGTATCTTTAAAAAGTGCTTTAAATCTTTTTGAAGCAAGGATAAATAGAAAGTATAAGTATGTTCCCTAGAAATCCATTGCATTTTTGTTATTAGGATGGAAGAAAAAAGCACAAAGCCTTTCAGTCCAGGAAGGAAAAATTACATAATGCAAAGCACCTAGAACACACTCTGCGTAAAAATCAAATGGAAAAATGTAAATTTATGTTTGCTGTTGAAAAAAATATATATACATGGTACCCACTTCAGCAGCACATATATTAAAACTGGAGCTAGACAGAAATTAGCATTATCCCTGTTAAAAGATGACACACACTTATAGAGCATTCTATATTTTTAGATCTTGGTCAAAGGGTACAGATTCCCAGATAAGTAGGATTTGGGGACCTAACGTACAGCACAGTAACCATAATTGGCAATACCGTATTATGTGCATGAAAGTTTTAAGAGAGTAGATCTTAAATGTTATCACCATACATACACACACACAAATGTCTATGTAAAGGGCTGAAGATGTTAACTATCCTTATTGTGGTAATCATTTTGTAATATATACGTGTATCTAAATCATCATATTGTACACCTTAAACTTACATATGTTATATGTCAATAATATCTCAATAACACTGGAAAGAAATTGCCTCAACTACAGAGAAAAATATGTACATATGATTGGATTCAAGAAAACTTAATTTATGGCACAAGAGAGGAATAAGAACATGGCACTCCTAAACTCAGGCGCCTGCTACATGAAGTCACTCACACAGGACATCTGAGCGGTTCCTTCAGAAGCCTGGGGTAAGTGATATGGACATGCCATACCATCAGGGCAGTGCTTGGAATTCCAGTTTCTTGCACACAGTAAAAGTTCTACAAATACATGCTGAATATATGGAAAGGGTAAGTTTTTAAAAATTGTACCTGTGTGCTAAATAAGTTCACAGATAATCTTCAAATTAACCCAGGTAGAAATGATTTAACAGTACCCAGAAAAGTGGATGCCATAAAGGGCTTTATTTAGTCTTTTCATCCTTTTGACAGCACTGCAGAGTAGATGTTTTTATCTACCTTTTCTCAGATGATTTTAAGAAAGGTTAAATAATTGGTGCAAGGCTACATAAGTAGACAGTAAAAGGCCCAGGATTTAAGCCCAGAGCTGTCTGATTCTAAAACAGACTATTTCCTTATTCTCCTCCAATATTTCCCAAGCTTTTCTAATGTTAAGAACTCAAATCTGAAGTCCCATACCAGAACCACTGTATCTGAGTCTCCAAGGGAGGAACTTAGAAGTGTATGTTTAACAAGAGACAAAATGATGATTATTATCAGAGAAGTTTAAGAAAACTGTTTTATTGCCTTAGGTAGGAAAAGGACTCATATCTCCCTCTGAGTGATCATACAGAAGCCATCAGAAATTTGAAGCCATCAATTAAAAATAAATCATGTCATTATAATCTGACAAATTATAATATTACCAAATATTATTCTTCAGATCAGTAATATAGCATTCTCTGGATCCTAAATACAAAGACCATTTTGGAAAGTTAATTATGGGCTCTAGTGCAAATTTCAGACTTTTTAGCTTTCTTCTCTGTCTCTCTTTGGTCTTTTGGAGCAGAAGTGATTAAGAATTCCTTTCCAATTCCTAGCAGCTTTAATTGAGCAGAGGTTCCAGGTGTGCAAGGGCTGGAGAACTGCTGGAGGGAGACCCACAGGCTGAGAATCAGTCCTCATGTCTGGCTGCCCACCAGATGGCTTTCATTAGATGAGCAAGTTACACGACCCAGGAAGTAGAAAATCCATCATTGCTTGGTTTGTTTTTCTTAGTTTCAGTCTTTACACACCTGCTGAGAAAAGCCGAGGCCAACTAGCCTGCAGCTTCAATACTCATCTTGAGAGCAAACAACTTATTTGTTCAACCTCAACACTTAATTAATGAAATGGAAAGCAAGGCAGTGATTCCTGACATGGCTGAATTTAAGTCAAGCTGTGAAACTCCACAGTGCAGCCAGAAGTAGAGATGGACTAGTTGAATTGAAACCTGAGAGGCGTTGGACCACTGCTTCTCAGTAATTTCATTGTAAATTATTCCCATTATATCAGAAAGAAATATGAGATATGGTTAGAGAATAGAGCTGATTACCCCCATTTGGAGCATAGATCTTCCTTTTAAGAAATTTGCTTCATCTACTATTGCCAAGAAACTTTCTTTGAATTAATATATCTGGGCATGATGTCTAGAATAGCAAAAAATGACAGTTATATTTTACAAATAATATCTTAATATGCTTCTATTCTTAAGTGTTCTTGATCTCATTTAATCTTTGCAACAACTCAATGAGGTTGGTACTCTTATTCACACAATTTTACAGATGAGGAAACTGATAACTTCTTCACAGAGAGTCCACAACCAGTAGCTGAGAGCTCATCTCATATCACTACGCTATCAACATCCTAAAGGAGTCCATATTTTTGGTCATTCATTTCTCAAAAGACAGTTTCTCATATTGGATTAAAACATAAGATCCAACAATATATTTGTTGCTTAAAAATAGGTATCTATAACAAAAAATGCAGAAATGCTAAAAATAGGAAAGTTTTCTTAAGGAAACTCATACAAAATCAGTTGGTAAATTGGTGAAGTCGATGTTATATAAAGAGATTTGGAAGCCAAACAAGATGGAGGGAGGGTGCAAAGGGACTCTTGATTATAATGGAAGATATAAAATCAACAGTGAAGACATGGATTACCAAAGTTAGAAATGCAAAGAGAAATAGAATAAATTTTAAAACAAACAATTGTTATGGGAGGTGTTAACCCATTATCAGGCTAAGACAAAAATTAGACAACCTTAAAAATTAAATGGACAAATTTTAAAAGATGAAAATTTAGAAGACACTGAAGATGTGACAAAAATAGATATAAATTTGAAAAATAACATACAGGTTATGAAAACTACACAATTAATAAGTTAGAACCAATAGATACATATTGAACCCAGTAATAACATAGACCATATCTTTTTTTCAATTTATAGGGCATTAATGCATATATATTGGCTCTCAAATAAGGCCCCAAAAATGAAACAAGAGGAAAATTATATAAATATATTTTCTTACCACAATGCAATGAAACCAAATGTTAATAAAATTAGTAAAAACTGTGAAAGGAGCCTTGAACAAAATAGTGATCTAATCTACAGGCTTGGAGGCAGACAGTCCAGGGTTTGGATTATAATTCCATTCCTTACTGCTCTGTGACTTCGGCTATTTACGGAACCTCTCTGAAGCTTGGATTCTTCAACTAAAAATGTAGTTGTACTTTTCAAAGTTGTTATGAATATAAGTTATAAAGTATGTAAGATAACACAATACTAAGATTTAAAAGAAGTTTAAACCAAACATCATACAATATGATGCCATATTTTTCAGGTATTCCAGTTTTATTTAACTAGAAAAAAAGTCCAGATTTTTGTTGATTGAAATCAAACGTCTAGAAAATATACATACAAATACATGGTTATCTCTATGTCCTGAGCTTTCTGGCGACTTTCATTATTTCCCTTTATTTTTCTACTATAAATACATAATAAGTACACAATTAAATAATAATAAATATGAAAATAAATATAAATTTCTTTAGAATGTAATACAAGAAAAAAATAAATATTAATATATTTAGAGCTGTATAGGTGGTGGTTTCTGTAAACAAGTAGCTATTTCAGTTGTTGCCACTGTCCTCATCATTATTATAAATTCTAAAATACTTTCAATATCTCTCTGTTTATATACACACACATATATAGACAGTATATATACACAATATATTTAAAGTAAAATATACAATTAAATTAATTTTAAATTTAAACGTTAATTATAAATTTAAATATATATTATATCAATTATTTTATCTAAATATAAATAAATATATATTGAGATAATTGACATTTTGAATATGGATTATAGATTAGAAAATCGTATGGTACCCATATGAAATCTCCAATTTCCTTACCTATTAAATGTCCTGGTTTTTATAAAAGAAATTGTCTGTCTCAGGAAACAGACATTGAAACATTTAGGTAGGTAGGTAGGTAGGTGGGTAGGTAGGTATGTACATCTGCAACTTATTCTCAAGTGGTTCAGAAAAAAATCACATGTATAAGAGAATGAATGATGAAGTAATAAAGGGAAAATGTAAACAAAAAATATAAACAAAGTGAATCTGGGTAAACGGTGTATAGGAGTTCTTCATACTAATCTTTTAATATTTTTATAAGATTAAAATCATATAAAAATAAACATGGACAACAACAAGAAACAAATAAATGGGTGACACTTTCTAATGATAGCAACAAAAATTCTCCTAGCAACAGTGCTGAGTAGAAAATTAAGAACATGATAATAATTTTGGAATATTATAAAATTGAAAACATCACCTCTCAAAAATGAGGGGGATGTGAACAAATCAAGGCTGAAAGCAAAAATGTAGATGCATTTTAGAAATATGAAATAAGTGAACTAAGCACTTGATTTAAAATCTTATAAAAAGAAGACTCAACATAAGGGAAAATAGAAAGAAAATAATAAAGATAAAGGACGGAAATAAATAAACTAGAAAACATAAAATCAGTGGACATATATAAACATAAATGCTCATTCTCTAGAAAGAGTATAAACTAGATTAAACCACTTGGAAATACAATAAAATTTTTTTAAGTATAAATCAACAAAATTTAAATGAGACTGGTGATTTAACAATTGACAGAAAGGATTTTAAAATATAAATGATTGTAATGCACAATTTATGACAATCAATTCAAAATATTTAGCCAAATGGACAATACAAAATATAAAATATAAAACTGGCAAAACAAGATGTAGAAAACATGAAAATAATAATGAAGGAAAAGGAAATTGAGAAAGTGTTAAAGAACACCTCATCATCCACCGTAAGAAATACGGCTTAACCAAATTTACTGAACAATATTTCTACATATTCAAGAAATAAATTTTTCCATATTATGTAATCAATTCCAAATCATGGAAAAACAAGATCTGACACCCAATTTATCCTAGGAAATAAGTATCATACGCATCCACAAATCTGTGAAAAATACCACACATATACAAACACATATACACACTCAGACATGCATAAACACATGTCACAGGATGAGAATTCTAAGATAAGCGCCAATTCCAATAAAATTGGTTTGAAAAGGTTACCACCAGGTTCAATCACATAGTAGATTTTACAAAAATAGTTGTTGGATAAGTGAATAAATGAATATATGGGTATGTAAATGAAGAAAGTAATGCAGTCAATTAGCAATGTCTACTAAGGGCATGAGAGGCAGGAACAGCTTGTGCATACCATCTATTTGCTGACTTTTATTAATCACTCCATCTATGTGAGGTCCAATAAACATAGAAAAATTATTCAAAACTAAGAAAAATTATTTAAAACTAGGCCATTTCTTTGGGTGTTCATTTCCTCACGAGTGCTCCTGTGTCACGTAAAACATACCAGTTTGTATGCTTTTCTCCTCTTAGCCTGTCTTATATCAGATTAATTCTCAGGCCCAGCCAAAAGGGTCCTAAGAGGGTAAAGGTAAAATTTTGCCTTCTCTACAGGATTGTTCCCGACTAAAAAGTGATGAACCTGATTGCATGAAAATTTAAAACTCTGTTCAACAGAAAGCACCGTAGGCAATGTGAAAAGACAAAATGTAAACAGTGAGGGATATTGGCAACACATATAACCACGGAGAATTAAATTAGTAAGAAAAACACCAGTGAAGTAGTAGAAAGATGGGCAAAAGATATGAACAAGCAATTCATAGCAGAGAAAATTTGAATGATCAATGGCACATATAAAAAGATGCTCAACCTGACCAGTAATTAGAGAGATAAAAATTAACACAATGTGATACCATTTTACATTCATCAAACAGGTGAGCATGAAATAATCGGACATTATCAAGTGTTGGTAATGATGTCGAAGAATTAGAGAAACAGTCACATTTTGATGATGATGTGTTCATTGGTGTAACCATTTTGGAGAATAAATTATCAATATCATGCAACACTAAAGAGACCCGTACCTTAAAACTCAGCAATTTCACTTCTAAGAGTAAACTCTAGAAGCTCTCACTTGTGGACAATGTAAGTCCATTGCGACATTGTTTGTCTTAGCGAAAAACAAACAAACAAAAATAAACCACACAAATATCCATCGACAGGACAAATTGTGATATGTTCACACAAAGGGACCATGGATAATAGTTTTGTCAATAGAGATATATCTCAAAAATACAAGTCTGAGTCATAAAATAATTTGCAGATAATAAGTAGAGTCAAAATTTACAAATATACAATATAATGCTATATATATCATAGCTACATACATATAACACAAACATATACATAGGTACCAAACTCAGGATGGGGTTACCTCTGAGGAGGGAAAAAATGAGATTAGATTGGGAAGAAGTAAGCAGGCATACAGATATTCTATTTTAAAAAAATAGGAAGCATATAAGGCAAAATGTTAGGATTTGATGAATCTGAATAGCAGTGTGGTTTTCATAAACATTCATTATGCTGTGTGTTGAAATCATTTAATAATTTTTAAATGAGACCCTCAATTTTAAAATATATAAACATGCAAAAATACATAAACTAATATATAAAATATATAATTATCATTAATGGGTAATTCATTAAGAAAATATCTAATAAAAATGGGAGGGGTAAATTCAACTTCAACCCAACAGGAAAAAAATAAAATGAAATATACATACACCATTTTGACTTATCAACTGAACATGAAATTGCAAAAATGTTAATAGTTAATATTAACAAGAAGGAAGGGTAGGGTGGGAGGGGAGGGCACATCCATCCACTGTTGATAGGAACTTACAATGATATTAATTTACTTAATTTGGCAGCATATGTGGAAAGGCAGAATGTATTTTTGAATATATTTATAATCTTTGCCTCAGCAATTCTACTTTAAGAAATTTAAGCAAAGGAAGTGATCAGAAATGTAGACCAAGATTGATGTTTATTTATGTTTATAGCAGCATTATTCATAATAGCGATATCTTAGATCCATCAAAGTTAATAGAAAAACAATAATGAATTAAATCAATTATGGTACACTTATAAACATAATACGCTATAGCCATTTCAAATAACATTTTAAAAGAATGTTTAATGCCACTGAAATGTTATTAATGTGTCATTAAGACGGGTTAGTAAAGAGTTTGTACAATATGTTCGCAGTTGTATTTTTTAAAATAAATAATATATAGACAAGAAAAATAATTTGAAGTTATCCACATCAAAATGTCAATAATGGTTATCTCTGGATGTTGAAATTATAGACCTTCTTGATCATATTTTTAAAATTTTAATTAAATTTATTGGTGTAACCTTGGTTAATAATGTGAGGATTTTTTTCTCTTTGTTCTTATTTTTCAATAATAAAGTTATTGATTTTGTAATGGAAAAAGTTATTAAAAATAAAACATGCACCAAAATAAGCTTTAGTTGATTAAAGATTTAAATATAAAATCTAATCATGGAAGAACTTGCAGAAAATTGAAGAAAATGTTTATTGTTTCTCTGGGGGGAATTTTAACTCTCTCAGTTTTGAAGCAATTTAAGTGATTGCACAATAAAAATCAGCATTATTAAAGATTTTTTTTAAAGCAGGAGAATAATTATATCAAACATTACAAAGGATTAAGATCTATCATAAATAGCTAATTCAAATTTGTAAAATAAATATCAAGATTCTAAAAGATAAATAAGTAAAAGACAGGACCTTTCCCCTAAGGGAAATACAATTAGTAGACAAACAGTAGGAAAATGTTGATTCTCTCTAGATATCAAAGAAATGTAAATGAAAGCTGTCTGAAGATGACAATTTACATATTCTAAAAGAACAAAAAAAAGTTTAATGCTAATATCTGATGCTGGTGAAGCTGCCCAGAAATTGACTCATACATTCATTTACAACCATATCACTCCCACCCCTTAGGTAGAAATGTTTCCATTAAAAATTTATTCTTAAAAAACAATTCGACACAAAAGCAGAATGGTTCTTCCTCATCTCCTTGACTTCTAAATGTTGGAACTCGCAGGGCACAGCCCTTTGGCGCTTTCTCTTTTTCATCCAGATGGACTATTTGAAAGATTTCACCTGTATACCCAGACCACTCTCCTCATGAGTCTCCAGGGAGAAAGCAGACCAGAGCAGAGATTTTCCTGTGGTCAAGGCTGAGGATGAAGGTGAGGTGGATCTTCAGGGCAATTCAGTGTCTCCAAACTCAGTCCAAGGGGCAATAAAGACAAGAGGGAACAGCATAGAAGGTCAGAGAGATGACTAAAGTGAACTTCGTCATAAAATGAATCCCTTACGTAAACCAAACATCTCAGAATTTATGTACTAGAGAGTACCAGTGAGCACCCCAGGCATTCCCTAATTGCAGCAGCCCTCAGCTCACCTCCAGGACACCAGAACTCAGCTGCCTTTGACCCCCACCTCCAAATCTAAGGAATTATTTTTTCAAGGCTCTCCTCTCATGTTTCAGCCTCCTCCCTGAAGCCTGTAAACTACTTAACTCCCTCCATGCCTTCTAGGAGAGCCCTGCCCTCTGGGGAGCCAGACCTTTCCCTCTGTGGTGGCCACCCAGAACCCTGTGGTGACAAGGCACATCTTGCTCTGAGATAAGTGAGCAAAATTGCTAGGACCCCCAAATCTCACAGATTTCTCTGTTCCACATTCATCTATATGTATGATGTCCCAGTCTAGGGCCTCCACTTCACGTGGGTCCTTTTATTGCTTAAAGATGTTTATGCATTGATCATACTTCATTCTCATTCTCATCCTTCATTCTCTCTTCAACCTCATGAGGTGGGTTTCATAGCTGTCATTATTCCCACTGTTTAGAGGTTACCCAAAGCAGAGCTAGGCTCAAAGTCATTACCTTCTGCCCTCAAATCCGTATTTTTCTTCCATGTGGCACCAACTTTGGACAAGACTGGATCTCACTACACATGTGAACAGCCTACCATTCCTTCCCTGTTTATACATTGTCCATGAAAAACGGACAAGAGAAGTTATTTTTTTTATCAAGAACTAAGACAAGTAGTTTTGCTCTAGAGCTGATATGATAGCAGAAAGAGTCCCGGGAGGCAGGGAGCCCTCTGTAAATCTGATTGTGTTCTCTTCCCAGTTCCAAGATCCCAATTACACACCAACTGACCTCTGAGATCTAATCACTGTTGTCTCCTAAGGCATCAAAAAGATGATTCGCTCTCTCAAGAGTCCTCCGTGTAGCCTGACAGTCAGATTAGGTGATTGGAGTGGAATTGTGGAGTGAAAAATGGCTCTCTCCAGGGTATCACTCCAGTGGCTGTAAATTTAAAGGAAGCCTAGACATGGTGGTATTTTCATCCTCCACTGAACTTTGCCCAGAGGTAAATAAAGCTCCTTCCCCAGCCTGGCTCAAGCAGAGCAAACACTTGTTCCTTCCCTGCAGAATGTACACAGGCTGCTAAGGGAAAGGAAAGAGCACCTGTGGGATCCACCTGAATAATCTGAGCTTTCAGGGCTGGGAACTGACATAGAGAATGATGGGGTCAAATCCATGCAGGCCTCCTGACCGTGGGACAGGCAGGAGTTCCTCTTTGGGGCTGAAGCGAGACCCCCCTCCACCAGATCCAAAGGGAAAAAACAAAAGTTCTCAAAGGCAGGTTTGCACCAACTACCCTGGGCAGGGCTGTGTGGACAGTTTCTTCTGGTGCCGGGTACACACTGATCACCCCCTGCAGGGGCACATGGACTCTCTGGCCCTTGGATATGGCCCCTGAGGGCATGCTGAGGAGTGTCAGACTGAGGACAGACTCAGCACCAAGTTCACAGTCCTGACACTAGCGATCACTTCTCCAGGCCATTCCCTGTAAGGACCTTCTCTGAGAGCCTGTCCCACCCTGGAGCCTGACCATTAACCTGAGAAAAAGAATCAAGTTTTAAATTTCAATTCAGAGTGAGCTGGCTCAGGACAGGTGATGGGAATTACTCAGAAAGCAAGGAAGTAAATATTGGGGAGGGAGTATTTTGTAAATAGAAAGGAATATATAACAGTTTATACAGTTAATTGCAAAATCAAGAACAGAAAACATAGATCCCGTCTATACTTTAAAATTTTTTCCAAAACCTTATTGTAGGAGAGGAAAACTTTTACTTTTCTCCTTTCCAGTTTTTTTTGGCTGGACAAATAATTAAAATGACAAAAGACAGATTAACAGGAGAAAAACTAATTTAATTCTTTATGTACAGGAACCCCACAAAGAAGACATGAGAGGTTCCAAGACAGGCAACTGAGGCTCACATGCCATCCTGAATAAAGAGAAGTGAGTAGGGGTCTGGGATTTCAAAGAGTGAGGAAAACAATTCACAGGAAGATGGAAAGAGCAAATGTTTGGTAAACAAATGTTTGCCATGCATGTAGATAAGTCTTTTTGATGTAAAAAGTCATCTCTGGTAATAACTCTCTACCTTGTACAGGGGTTCTATCTAAATTCTTCTAGGCCGTTAAGCGGGAGATAAAATATTCTTGTTGAGTCCATTGGGCCTTGATTGTCTTCAGCTCCAAATCATCCACATACCAAGTGGCACAGACTGGGGCAGCCTGCTCCGAATCCCAGTACTATAAATAGTTCTCCTATTCTTTAATATAGTCAGTTAAATGGGTAGAGAAAGAGAAAGAAAAGGGATGTATAAGGATAGGAGAAATAAAAAGCACAACAAAAGATCGTAATCAATAAAAATAATAATGGCTGACATGTATTGTGCTGGACAGTTCATAGATTTTCTCATTTAGTCTTCTCTCAAATCCCATCGGAGTATTCACCTCTGTTTTAGAGTAGGGAAACTGATGCACAAAGATTTTAAATAATTTGTCGACTAATAGGGCTGAGAAGGGAGAAGCCAGCCTGGAAATCCAGTTCTCTCTTATCACAAAGCCTCCACTCAGGAGACAAAGATATAAAAAGAGACAGCCCTTCTTCAGGAAGAAACTTTATCCTGTTATCTTCAAAATTCTGTAGCTAAGTACTTTTCTTTATCATTGCTTAACAATAGGAATTACAGGGAGAAATTTTGTACTTAAATGGAAAACTAGCATTGCCTACACACAGCACAGCCTCTGGGTAATCTGATTCTAGTGTCCGTTGCCCTTGAGGTATTTTACAACTCTATACACTGTGGGTAACAATAGCAAGGCAAAATGCAAATTCTGTTCTGTCCTGTCCTGTAGGTTCAATTGACTTCCCTCCCACACTGTGAAAGAAGTATTTTTGCTTCCATTTACACGTTCTTTTCTACATTTCTTTATTCATATAAATTTGTGGAGGTTTTTGGCTTCTCCTTGGAACTGATTATAATGTCCTTAACAGCTTCCTTATTATTGAGTTAAATAAAATACCATTTTTATATGAGAACAGAGTCATGATTTTACCTTTTTAGATAAATTATCTCCTGACAGAATTATCAAAGCATATGAAAGCATCTCATGGTCACTTTCTGGGGACCTTAGGTATGACCTAACCCAAAGGGTTTCAAGAGTAACTAGATGACTGATTACGGTGTGTAAATTAGGCCTTTGGCAGCATAGTTTCGCCCTGACAATTTCCTGTCAAACACTCCATTTGGTTCATGACAAAGCTTCATGGTCTAAGGCTCCAGTTCCCTTATCTTGGCTGGTCTTTTTTACGGTTGATTGGGGGAAAATTACTCTGTATATAAGTGATATAATTCTGGCCCATCATAACATCTCCATGACATCTATCTTCTGCTGTCTTACAGGCTATTTCAGGCTATCTTCATTAAATAGCTAAGAAAGAGCTTAGGAACATTTGTTTTGAAAATAATAATAATAAACACATGGTCTATGTTGTTATCTACAGTGTAAGGCACAATACAATTGCATTTTTTTTAACCTTAAACAATGAAGATCTCACCGCCAAGTATCACCTCCGATGGCACAGCTACTTTTAGTTGGGCAGACTTAGGAGTTAGTCAAACATAATTCAAATCCCATTCTGCCACTTACTGGAATGTAGATTTGTGTGACTTAGTAACCTCTCTAAGCCTCAGTTTTCTTCTCTGTATGTAGGGAATAATCATACCTGACTCAGAGGATTGTTCCTGAGGTTTTGATGAGATCACATAAAGAGTCTGGCATTTTGGGGAGCTGGCCCCTGAACTGTTAACTCCTGACTTCTAGACTTGCCTAGCAATCAACCAGTAACCATGTCAGCAAGACATCCTGTTGTTGGAAAAACAGTGAGCCATCAGCAACACTGGAAGCAGATCTTTGGGAACTGTTGCTGATTTCTTGCAGCCAAGGACTTCATTTGCTCACCCCAGAAAGCTTTTGTGAGATTAGGATGTGATATGGTGCGAATTCCAGCTACTGCGGAGAGACTTGGGCCATTTCAATCTTAGCAATGCCCCAGCCTTGCCAGATACCCAGGATTTGGACTGGGCGCTTGGGTATCCCATCTTCAGAAACACTGAGACCCAATATGAGCCAGCACACTGATGGCCCACCTTCTCAAACTGTGCCCTTGGTTTGCTGCAGTCAACCAATTCAGTTTGTGTCTTGGTCGATCTCGTCAAGGACCCCAGAATGATCATCTCCCGACAGGCCTAACCAACACCCCAAGCAGCTGAAGGACATAGGACACAATCTAGTCTATGCCTGCCCTCTTTCTCACAGAGGAAAAAACCCTTGGAAAACTTTAAGGATTCAGAAATGTTCAATGTCTATCTGGCTGTTCAAAATCAACTTAAAATCTTTACTTCCTTTTGCTTCCAAGCATAATGCAAACCAAGAAAAAGAGTATTCCATTCTACCGGAACTACTAAAATCGTAAACTGCATTATTGATTCCAAAGTATCTAGTCACAAAAAAAAAAAAAAAAAAAAAACACCTGCTCTGGTTTTGGGGATGGGGGTGGGGAGTTTGTTTGTTGGTTTGGTTTTTCAGTTGTTCCAC
This sequence comes from Eidolon dupreanum, assembly GCA_028627145.1. Classification (NCBI taxonomy): domain Eukaryota; kingdom Metazoa; phylum Chordata; class Mammalia; order Chiroptera; family Pteropodidae; genus Eidolon; species Eidolon dupreanum. The sequence continues at coordinate 42,825,469 of CM053509.1, read as the reverse complement.
AAACCAGTAGCCAAAATTCTGATGGGGAGAATAAATGGGCCAGCACATAAGTGTAGAAAGAGATCTGAGCTCTTTGCTCCATAAGTACTCAGTTCTTCACTTTAGACTTGGAGGATGAGAGAGCAATAGAGCTTGCAGGGACCTAGAAGTTCTTAGGTCCAATCTACGTTGATTAAACATGTGGCCTTAGGTCCAATTTACGTTGATTAAACAAGGACTCTTGGAACTTTAGTTTTCTTATCTGTAAAATAAAATAAATAATTTCTACCTCATTTGTTAAAAAAATCAAATGAGCCCTGATTGTGCCAAGAGTTGTTATAAGCGTATTCCATGTGACAATTTTTAACCTCACAATTTCATTTTACAGATGAGAAAACTGAGGTGGAGAGAAGTTACACAATTCACCCAAGTTCACACAGTGGGTCAGAGGCAGAGTCGATACAAAGGTCAATCTGCAAAAGTTAATCAATGAGGAGTGATGATCTAAGATGAATAAATACCTGCTTGAAATACTTGAAACACTTCATTCTTTTAGTCTAAAACATCATCTGCAAATCTTGTTTTCACCTTTTACTTGTTTACTGGTCTTTAAAAAAAAAAAGGCAGGGAAAGGGTTAAATTCCAGGCCAACTCATTTCCAAATAAGGACGTGTTCCAAGCCAATTTAAATTAAGGAAATGTCCCTACTTGTTTAGCCATATTTCCATATGGTACAAGAATGTCCACACAGATTGATCGGTGATTCAACCCAAAGTTTGGTCGTTCTCCCAGTGGCAGCCTGCTCCAAGCAGGAATAATAGAAGGTCATCGTTTTCTAATGACATGATCCTAAAACTTCAAAACTTTCATCTTGGAGGTGGAAGAGGGTTGAGGTGTAGGAAAGAAAGCCCAGTGCAGCCCCAGGAAAGGCAGATGTGCAGAAATGAAGGGCTCCTGGCTGGGAAAACTGAGCCTGGATATGGCCCTGATTTCCCCTCTCGCGACCCTTTGTGCTTTTTGGTTTTTGGTTTTTGTTTTTGTTTCAGTTGTTCATCTCTGAAATCTCAGCCATAAAATTACAAAACTAAGAATATCAATCTGAAAGTTATTGTTGAGATTACTCTTTTCTTAGAACTCCAGCCTGAGGCTGCCATTCTCAGGTAACCCCAGTTTCTGAAGACGAAAGCAAACAAATCTGATTCTGAATGTAAAACCTTGTTTCTCTCATCAGTGAACTTCACCTTGATCCCCTGGCTTCTCTCTTCCTAGGACTTGCACTCTTTATCTCTATAAAATATGTATTTCTTTTCTCCTGATTAACTTTCTTATCACTATTACATTTAAGGAAAAGGTTACATTCAGGTCATCCAGTGCCAGTTGCTTGAGGCCTCTATTTCTTCAAGAAACTCTTCAAATCAAAAGAGAATAAAAACTGGATAAATTTTAAGTCTCTAATTATAAAACCATCATTATTGTAGACCGAGGATTGTAGGCAAGAGAAACCACTGGGCCGTACTGCCATGGGCAATGCTGATAACTACTGGTGGCTCCAGGTTACGCAGGGCTCAGACCTGCCTCCTTTTCAGCTTATGAGAAATGAGAGTTCCGCCACAGACTGCTAGGCTTTCTTGGGTGTGGCAACAACTACAAATTCTGCTAATGGATCTATTGACTATTCCAAGGTACTGATGGAGTCAACTACTTCATAGTCATAAAGTTCTGGGAGCCATTCTATTCCTCTATGATGGAGTAGTCACACCATTTTAATGGAGTGCATTTATTGCTTTAAAAAATTTTTTTGAGTGCCCTTCCCAAATTATATGGATATTTATTTGCTTATAAATTATATAGCACTAATATATTACATAGTACTACATATAAATTATACAGTGTGAATATATAATAAATATTGTAAATACACAAATGAAAATTTTTAAGGTGATATCTTAGTCTGTTTGGGCTACTATAACAAAATACCACAGACTGGGTGGCTTATAAACAACAAATTTATTTCTCACAGTTTTGTAGGCTGGGAAGTCCCAAGATCAAGTCAACTGCAGATCTGGTGTCTGATGAGGTCATGTTCTCACTGTAACCTCACATGGAGGAAAAGGCAAGGGATCTGTCTGGGGTCCCTTTTCTAAGGGTACTAGTACCATTCACGAGGACTCTGTCCTCATGATCTAACCACATCCCAAAGCCCCCATCTCCAAATACCATCACTTTGGGGGTTAGAGTTCAATATACAAATTTTGAGGGAGACACAAACATTCAGCTTATCGCTGGTGACATAAAAAAAAAATCTGATTGGTCTGTTATTTTATTCTTGTACCCCAATAGATCTCTTAAGTTTGGTTTGCAAACTTCAGGTGACCAAGAACAACCTGGAGAACCTGTTTAAAAATAAGATTCTCCAGGCCCCAGCCCAAGAAGTTTTGATTCAGTTGTTCCTGGCATAGGCCTGTAACTCATTCTTTTCCTAAGCTCTCGACTTCTGAGTCCAATGCTCAACCACTGGCCCAGACCCTTCTGTTTTTCTACTCTTTTCATTTTCTGCTAAAATTTAATCACTTGTGGTCCTGCTGTAATCTACCTCCTGGACATCCTCTTTATCTCAAGGTGAATTAAAAACAATAAAAATAATAAAACTGCCATTTATTATTTCTTACTTGCCAGGATAGCTAAGGGCTTTGTCTCTTTAAGTTACCTCTTTTAATCCAATCATGTTGGTATCATTAGAATATATATATATATCAAGTTCAGACCACGAATGTCTTGACTTAGGTCACACAGTTAGTAAGTGATAGGCCAGGGATTTGAACCTAGATTTGTCTGATTCATAAGCCTAGACTCCTGATCACTAAGCATATTCCCTCCAGAATAAGTCACTATGATTTATAGAACTTCTACTACAAACCAGGCACTTGACTGGGCACTCCACGTACAAATCTCTAATACTCAGACATACTTGTGTTTATAGAAATGTGAATCTCAGTCCATAAGCTCTGCTGTGCAAGAAATATCTTTATTTTCTGTAATCCACCTGAGTTACAACTCCAAATTCTTAGTTTTCAGAACCTCTTCGATTCCTTCCCTCTGTCCCATACCCCCAGTTAGGCCATAGTTCCTGATCAAACACAATACCCAGGCCTGGGGTTGGGGTAAACACCTGGTCCTCTGTCATCAGTCCACATAGGTGGCCACTGAAAAGTTTGTCCTCCCCATCTACATGACCTGTCGGCACTGGAGTCTCACTGCTGCTCCCACCCCATGCCAGGCAAGGGGGCATCATTTGTCCACCTGCTGACACACACACACACACAGCCATTTCCTCTGTGGGTTCTCACCGCCTTCTGGCAGGGTTCCTGGGAAGCAAGAGACTGTTCCCTCTGTCCTCATGGACAAGTTTCCCCTTCCCTCACCCACTTGCAAAGTCCAAGAGACTCTCTGTAGTGGTGGGAAGGTGTGAGTGCTCCTTTTCCCTTCACATCCCCTTAAAGCATTTTTAGCTTTTTGCTTGCCTTTGTTGGTTAAATTCACTTGCCCTAGGTTCTAAGTTTTGAAAAGATAAAAAAAAATTGTAGACCTTCCTCTACTTTGCTCTTCTTAAATGGGAGGGAGAGATGTTAGGGGAAAAATAATATTAAGTTGATATCTTGAAATATTGTTTCTGACTCACGTTATCCCATTTTACAAGTGAAGAGATAGACCTCATTAAAGTTAAGTAACATTTTGCACAGCTAGTAGATAGTAGACCCAAGATCCCAGAGGCACTCAGATGCACTGGTGTCTTGGCGAGTTGACCTGAAGAACAAAGTGAGGAATGGGAGTGTTTCCTTACAGTACCCAGAAAACAAGAGATGAAGTGGACCCAGGGTAGTTAGCTGATTTTAGCTTCCAGATTTCTGGGAAATAAGTAAAGTCGAAACTGCAGAGATCCTGCTTAACTGTGCAGGATAGGACAGAGCCAGTCAGGGAGCCAGGGCAGAAGCCTCTGCTCAGAAATTATGCATCTCAGTGAGTGGTCCCCAAGCTGCAGCCATAGGACAGCACAGTGTCAGGCTTTGACCTAGGGTCAATTTGTTCAAACCTGTTTGTGGCTTCAGAAGATCCTATCTATCACTTTCATCTGAACGATGACCACAAAGTTATCTAACTGCTTGTTCAGAATGGTTCTCCATGTCTCAGAGCATAAAAGCCAAAGTCCTTATAATGACGTCTCCCTAATCACTGATATCCCTGCTATTCTTGGAACACACCATACATGTTCCTACTTCAGGGCCTTTGTACAGGCCACACTCACTGTTCTGGTTGCCTGAGATCTCCTCCCCAAGAAGTCCACAGGGGAAACTCACTCAAACCTTGGCTCAAAGTTCAACTTTCCAACAAGACTCACCTTGATCATTCTATTTAAATCACTACCTCCTCCCCTCTTTAACTCTGCTATACTTTTCTTTTTCCACAGTTCTCATTGCATTCTACCAATCTACATAAATCTCTTATTTATTATGTCTGTTGTTCATTATCTGACTTCTCCTATCCCCAATGGAACATAAACTTCACAAGACCTAGAATCTTAATCTGTTTTATTCACTCGTATATCATAAATGCCTAGAACAGTACCTGGCATAAAGCAGGTATGCAAAAAAAAAAAAAAAAAAGTTGAACAAATGAATAAAGTTTAAATAAAACTAGAGACTCAAGGATTATTATAAGAGTCATACACAGTGGCATTTCCTCTGCCTGATCTGCCAAGTGGCCTTACTTCTCAGTCCTCCACACAGTCGGAGCATTAATTAACACAGAGTAAAGATTGTATTTATTCTAGGGTCATCTCTCCATGGGGTCCTAGCAAAGGCATCCAGTTTTGCATCTTCACTCCTTCTCACACTGAAGTTAGAGGTTTTCTGCCCCTTTCAGTTTTAGAAACATTGCCCCACCACACTGACCACAGGCACCAGCAATTTTGCTAAACTCGACAGAAAACCGATCCTCTGGGAGCTCTCCACATAGCAGAGCCCTTTGCTTTTTCTTTGGGCTTAAGCTGCAATTTAAAATACCACTGCCATGAGCCTGCATCCCCTTCTGCAGTGCTGTCAGAGGGGAACTTAAGCAACCGTGTGGAAGTCACCTACCCCGACCTTTGACAGAATTTCCAAACACAACACATTAACTTTAAATTGATTAATTTGGAACTATGACCTTGGCCTAAGAAGGTAAGAGTACATGACAAGATGTTTTACTTTCAAAATGTATCAGGATAAAAAACACTTTTGTAAATCAACCTTTTTTTGTATTAGATATACTTAGATTTGGCATTGGGGTTAGTAAGGAAAGTCTGAACACTAAACATGTTTAAAGGTTAATTATTAATGGGCAGGCTTTCCTAACAAAGTATCAATAAGCAATCCGGTCTCTCTGGCTTCAGAAATTAGCAAGAAGACCTCGGACCCCGGGGCGAGACTTGAGAAATGGGAAGTCCCCTGTGTGTCTCCATTTTCTTGGTTTTGAGCATCTTTATCCAATCAAGTGCCCATGGACAAAGCCTGGGACTAGGTAAGAGCCTGCCTTTTCTCTGGGGTTGGGCATGGGTTATTCTTTTTTTAAATGTATGTCACAAAGAATCCAAGTGTTCTTAACTGTGTGGGTCAGAGCTTGCTTCACAGTGTACTAGGTGGTCTGTTAGTGGCATCTCAGGTCACAGGGACATGTAGACATTTATAACAGGTCTGAAATTTTAGGAAACCAGTCTGCAAGTATAAGTCTTCCAAAAGCACTTGTAGCTGGTGTTGAAGTCTCGTTCAGAAATAGTTGTGCTAAGACTTCTTCAGTGGAGAATAATCTGAAAGCGTTTCCAATCTTTCTGAGCGTTAATTTGGCATCTAATTTGCATCAGCTTGCGATGAAATGCTCCATCTCGCTGAAGTTGTCTAATTGCTCACTATCTCAGAAGAGACAGGAATGTGTAGAGTCCTGTTCCCAGTCGGGTCTAAATCATTGCACATTATTGTTGGCTTTATTGTTTCTGCCAGAGTTTTACTCTGAATCTGAGGAATCTGACAGCAGTCATGCTTTTTCAGTCTGTAAATTCACAGACTAGATTGATGGCCTAAGAGATCGAAATGCTTTGACCAGGTAGGTGGATTCCAGGCTCCTGGCTAAACAGTGCACAGGATCAATAATGGATGGATATGAAGTGAACTGAATGATTTGATCAAATAAGACTGGCATATGAGACTTTCCTTTTATGCTGGTTACTAATCAGAAGCTAGTAATTCTAAGATGGATGCTTAGATTTTTCTTTCCTCAAAGGCTATGCTTGGAGGGAGCTCCAAAAACTTCGAGAATCAGGAATTTACTAACCAGGATGTAACTTGAAAATTCCAGAACATTTTTTTCTCCTTAAGAAAAAGGGCTATCCTTTGCATTTAATTATTATTTTGTATCCTAGGTCAGTTAATAACTTATTAGTAGTATTAATTATTACCATCCACTGAGCATTTCATGTGCCAACCACTATTCTAATTATTTTGCAAAATTACATCAACTCATTTACAAAATCATATCCAAAAATGATAACAACTTAGAGCCATACAGGCAAAATTGCAGACGATTTGTATTCGTTGAGTTCACAATACAGTCATTTTGCTGAAGGGCCTGCCCTGAACTTTGGTTCAAAATGTTGTTTTGTTTATTTTTTATCGAAGTATAACTTATACATGGGAAAGTGCCTGTATAATAAGTGCTTAATCAATTTTTGCCATCTTAACCCGCATCCTAGAAGCCTCCCTTGTGCACCCCTGGAGACTTAACATCAATTATTTTGCTGTCTTGGAACTTCTTGTTAATGGAAGCATACAGTATATACTCTTTTGCTTCTGGCTTCTTTCACCATCTTTTGTCGGTGACATTCGTCCCTGTGGCCACATGTACTCGTGACTCGTTTACTCTGGCTACTGTTGCATTCCTTGTGTGAAGAACTATCGTCTGTTTATGCATTTTGCTGTTCATTGGCCCAGACTGGTTTTCAGTGGAGGGTTGGGGGCTGGAAATCATCAGTGCTGGGTGGAGGTCAAAGGGTGAGACAGCACCCCTTGCCCCCACTCCAGCCACTGGGTACCATCCAGGTGTCCCTCAACAAACCCCGTGCTGGTCAGTCACTGCCTTACCAGGTCTTGGTTTGTCCAAAAGCTGAAGGAAGTGGCCACAGTTAGCAGGAGGATTCCTCAGGAAAAAAGATCAGAGTCAGGAGGCCTCTTGTTCCTTTAAGAGCAAAATCTCTTAGCAGAATTCTTTCTGCCAGAAATGAGTCCGATCTGTGTGCATGCAGCTGTGCAAATCCTCCCAGGCACTGCCAGGAAGCAAGCATCCCATGTGGAGACCTTGTCTGATGAGGATCTATACTGGTGGTTCTCCACCCGGGGCAAAACTGTCTCCCCCTCCCCCCACCTCCTGGCTCCCCCAGAGACATCAGGCAACGTCCAGAGATATTTTTGGTTGTCACAGCTGGGGAGAGAGTGCTATTGGCATGTAGTGGTTAGAGGCCAGGGATGCCGCTAAACATCCTGCCATGTATGCAACAACCTCCACAACAATGAATTATCCAGGGCAAAACGTCGATAGTGCTGTGGTTGAGAAACCCTGGTCTATAGCACGCTTCAGCTGTCCCTAGTCATGGGCCAGAAAGAATTCCCTCAAGGACCCTTCCTCCTTAACCCCACCCCGCACAGCCCACATCTCTTCATTGTTATTGATGACACTACTAACGGACCTGCTAATATACTGTGCACCCAGTATGTGGCAGAGCTGCACAGACTTTCTATCCCACCCTCACCATGTGACTGAGTAAGGTAGCAGTTAAGCGACTTGTGGAGGTCCCATGGCTATTCAGGGAAAAGCAGGGAGAGACACCTAGAGGTTAATCTGACTGAGGCTACAGGCCTCTCTCTCCACTGTGCTCACTCCTAGTGATGTGACACCCAGCGGTCCCTAGAATACCATTCCAATCAGTTCCTCTCTTGGGAGGCAGATTTGGGCAGTTACTCCTGCCTGTCAGCACCAAGGAGAACAGGATATGGTGAGCCTCCTGAAGCCCCCAGGACACAGAGCAACCATCACCCTCATCCCCAGACTTCACTTTCCAGGCCCCTCCCTGGACACTGGTGTTGCCATCAGGGCCAATACTGCTTCTAACGGAAGCTGCTGCTCAGACCCCGGCAGCTCCCACCCTCTACGTATCCACCCCCACAGCCTACGGGTGCCTGCCCCTTCCCCCCAATTCTAGTCAGAGCTTCCAAATCCTAGCAGCAGCTGAAGCCCATTCATTCAGTCACTCATTCATTTAACCAGTGTGCACGAACATCTGCCATATGGGAGGCAGTGCAAGTAGGACAGTGGTCCTCAAACTTTCTGATCTCAGGACACCATTACACTCAAAATTATTTAGAACCCCCCAAATTTTTTTGTATGAAATACAGCTATCAATATTTAGCATATTAGAGGCATTTTAATGCTAAAACTGAGACATTTTAATGCTTTTAAAAAATAACAAATTCATCACATGTTAACATGTAGAACATGGTATGAAAAATAACTTATGTTTTCCAAAAAACAACAACCAAAGTGAGATATTATTTTATGAAGAAATTTTGCTAATTTCTTTAATGTCTGGCTTAATGGAAGAAAGCTGGATTCTTTCATCTGTTTCTCTATTCAATCTGTTGTGATATGTTGTTTAGTTTGAAGAAAATCAGTCTCACATGTAGGAAAAGAGAAAACATTCTCGGAGATGCCTGTGGAGCCACGGTCCACGCTCAGGACCGCTGCGTTCATGCAGGAGACACTGCGCATCAGTGGACTGCAGGGCTGGTCCCTGTCCTCCCAAGGGCTCAGTGTCGAATCAAGGGTTGGGAGGTGGAAGCCATCTGCCCTGAAAGCTGGCAGTAAGGCGGCCGTTGTCTGTAGAGAATGTAAATACAAGAATATCCCTACTAAAAGTTGGCCTTTCTTTCCTTATCACTTTCTAAATAACGTCAGTGATAAAATAAATAAATAAATAAAGCTCTTTCCTCAAAAAATAGGTTTTTGGTCACTATCGTAAATAACTGGTGTGGTTACTATTGAGTTTTATTAAAATATATGTAAACTTCAAATAATCATATTTTTATTATTCTTTAATAAATATTATGTTCTCCAATGACATTAATTTAGAGAACTTCCAGTTATGCAGTCGGCCCCTGACACTCACAGGTTCATTGACACTTGCTCATTGCAAGAGGGGGTGTGTAATGATTCAGAGTCCTTTCAACTCGCTTTGGTTATTTCATGTCTCCAACTCTGTGGTCCTTAACGCATGTTCCTGCATTTAAACAAATTCAAAGTAAAAAATGATACATAGCGATTGTAAAGGCAAAGAAACAGAACCTGAGAACTTCAATTCTGTTGTCCTATGTGACCACTAAGAGTTTTTGTGTTTAAAATTTTAAATGGTAAAACATATTTTACAGTGAACTGTAAGGTTTAATATTTTGTTTGGTAAGTAAAAATTTTGGTTCTTAAGGAGATACTTTTAATGCATTTGAGTATCTTTAATGTTGAAATGTATTCTCTTTAAAATTGTTTATTTCTCGAAAACTATAGAACAAATCAAGAAAATAGTGATTATTACTGATTTTGCATGAATATTACTGAAAATAATTTTGTATTACAGAACAGAGGGGTATTAAAGTGATCCATTCTGGGTTGCAAATACATGAAGCATACCACTGAGTCTAATAAAGGGAATAAGACATGTATATAAAATTTCTTAAATGGAATATGGAATGTGATGAGCAGTCCAATGGACTGAATATTTGTGCCCCACCCCCTACACCAAAGTCCACGTTGAAATTCTAATTCCAATATGGCGGTGTTAGGAGGTAGTGCCTCTGGAAGGATGGAGCCCTTGTGAATGGGATTAGCACCCTCATAAAAGGAACCCCAAAGAGCTTGCTCTCCTTCCACCACGAAAGGAAGCAAAAGAGTTTACTTCCAAGTGTGGATATAAGGAAGGCTTTTGGGGGAAAGCAGCATTTGAACAGGGTCTTACAGGATGCAATCTAGACAAAAGAGAATGAAGATTTTTCTCATGCATAAGCAAGGGTACTGAGCCGATAAGGTGCACATGTTTTTCAAGCCCAAACACTTTCTAAAAACAGGCCTTCTGGGAAGAAGAAATTAAAAAGAAAAAAATCCACAGGATAGTTTTGACAGCAACGTGGGTCACAACTGCAACAAGCTGTAAACAATTTGAAGGCCTGACGATAAGCCATTAAGGATGGAGGATCCAGTTATTACTAAGTCTGTCTTTAAACAAATATTGTTTCAAATACTCACTACTAAAACTTCCAAGAATTTTGGGGGGCGATAATGATGGGATTCAGAGATAAAAGGCTTAATGCTGGTGCTTAGACACTCATAGTTAAATGCTGAGGATCTTAACCCAGCACAGGGTTGGTTTCAGAGAGTCTGGATGCCTCCTGGATGACACCCAAGGCTGTGTGTTATGTGCAATTTGAGTGAGAGAGAGGTGAAAAATTTTGGCAAATTATCTGAGAGGCCTGTGACCTTTAAAAAGTTACATAACAACTGGGCTCGTAGCTTTAGAAATAAGTATGAGGAAATTTTATATGTGATAAGGTGGAGAAAAAAACAAGACTATATAACTTACATATTGAATCATGACTGAAGAACTATATACCTGTATATTGCTAGGAATGTGAAGTATATTTAAAGATATGTAAAGAGTTTAGGGCAGGGACTGTGTTTTTTGTTAAGTTTTAAAATGTGAAACAGAGGTGGTTCCATAGTGTAGTGGTTAGCATGTCTGCTTTACACGCAGAAGGTCCTGGGTTCTCCCCCAGTGGAGACACGGTTCATTCCCTGGGTGTGCCAGGCCCCAGGTGCGCCAGGCCCTGGGTGCATCAGGCCGTGGGTGTGTGCCGTGAGCACGTGGCAGGAGACACCCCACCTTCAGAGATCCATTTCTTAAGGGGAGATGGCAACATCTGTAGGTCAGATGTGGAAGTCGTGAGGCGGGGTGGGGGAGTTAAGTAAAGAAATAAATGTAAAACAAAAAAAATTAAATTTAAATTTAAAAAGACCCTGATTATCTGCAATTAGGTTGGTCCTGGATTTGCTTTCCCTTGGGGATCACTGAGAAAGAGACTTTGCACTGTCCCTTAAGACCTGCCGCCTCCACCTATCCACATAGACTCAGCCAGGTCTAGAATTACTCCCCGAGTAGGGCAGGCAAATTCCTGACAGGTCTCCACCTTTTCAGGGAACATCATTCATGAGTAATATTGGAAGTGGCATCCAGGGATAGAACTCTTTTACCTGGGAGTGTCCATGAAACTGAACTCAGCAGAAAGCCGACTCCAGTGAAGTTCTATTTGCCCTCTGCTAGACTTCCTGGCCCTCCTGCTGAGATGGCCTAAAACCCTCCTCAAGGTCTCCTACCTGGAGAGGACAAGCCTGAAGTGAGAGCACAGCAGCCTGCCTTTCCACCTGCTTGCCTTTCACAAGGGATCCAAGACTTGAATCCTTACTCTCTAGTTCTAGTCCAGATAAATAGTCCATTTTTCAGAGTAACTGAGACGGCTGATTGTTGAAAGAACTGACCTGAACACGTGAATCATGGAGTGACCCAGACAAAAGTCAATTGTCCAGTACCAAATTCCCCACTAACACCTTCTCTCTGCCCTGTTTTCCATGCCAGCTGCCACAATGCTGCAAAGCATGCTGGGTCCTCGCACTGGGAGAAGGGAGGGAGAGGAGGGGTTGGGTCAGAGGATAGCCCAGTTTTAGGCCTGGTTCACAGGACAGGGCAGAGCAGTCTGTTACATTCTCCAAAGGGACATGACTACCCGCAGCCTGGGGTGCCCCTGACATCCATGGGGTCTAGGCAAGGAAGGAGGCACAACAATTTTCATAATCAGAAAGGTGGGAGTAAGCTGGTTCCAAGAAGGGTAACCCTTTAAGAGTGGGGCATGGCCCAGCTGGGGATTAGGGTTTACCTCAATAAGGAAAGGGGCTGTCCAGATTGGCAGGCAGGACATCTGGACCCCTGCCAGATTTCAGCTCCAGTGTGAAAACCAGAACAATGGGTCAAAGCCCAGCTAGTCCTGCAGGGAGTGGGGTTGCCATGGTAAAGTGGTGAGCAGGTGTCTGGGGCTCACACTCAGGCACTCAGTTTAGGGCAAAGAGACAAACTCCAGTTGTTTCCGCACTAGAGGATTTAGGGTGTCCGTCATGCTTCTCAAGCGAAGGCGTAATTCTTAGACATAGCCACAAGGTAGCGCACTGATGTACTAGCTGCTTCAGAGCTTCAGGAAAGGATTTCAGGTTTGGAGTATTAGGGTTTCCGGATGACTCTGGAAAACTCAAAGTTGTTGGCTAACCTCCCTTTTCTCTCTGTTCATGACTGTATTTCCAGAAACACTCATAGTTTCCACAGTGGTATTGGGGGTGTGGGGGAAGGGGAAAAATCAAGAAAAGATGATCAAATGCATTGAAAGAGAGACCTCCTTGTCTGTCCATAGCATTTCCACCTCCACATATACAAGTTCACATTCAGGGACCTGGTGGAATGTTGTGGGGCCATCAAAAATAGTTCTTATGAAGATATAAAGGTAGCAACACCGAATAGTGTTTACGTTCCAGTGCTCAGTGGTACAAAAGCAGTATACCTAATCATGTGGGTCCTATGATTACAATTCTGAAAATACGTACATTTGAAAGGAAAATACTAGAAGAAAATGTACAAAAATGTTGATATTTCAGTTGAGTTTATATTTAAATTTTTATCTCCTCCAAATTTTATGTAATATTATACAATGTATATAGTATATTTACTTTAATCATTTGAATAATTAAAAAATAGATTTAAATGAAAAAATGAAGGGATTTGACTAGATCAGAGGTTCTTGAACTTTAGTGTACATCAGAAGCTTATAAAATAAGATTTTATTAAATCTTATTTACTTATAAAATAAATAAATTTTAATACACTTATTAAATAAATAATGCTTATTAAAGTAAGATTTCTGGGCCCGGTCTGCAGAGTTTTTAATTCAGTGTGCCTGGGGTGGATCCAGGGATTTGCATTTCTAATAAGTTCCCAAGTGCTGCTGGAGATCTGAGGACTACACCTTGAGAAGGACTAGAGAAACAAAACTAAACAGTTAATGACAAAAATCTTAACTGGACTTGAACCCAGGTCTCCTGACTTCCAGGCTTAAGGCTCTGTCCATGGAAACAATGCTGGCCTCCAGGGCAAACCTGGCTTCATTACTAACTCTTCTGGTTGGGGAGCGGGAGGAATATTAACATCTATTGGTCCTGGATGTTGACTTCCTTCAGGGTTAGCTATATCCCAAATAATATAAAATCCCAAGATATTTGTGACAATTTATTTCTCCAAAGCAAAATACCATCATTCTGAAAAGAAAGTGATTCTTGAAATGAAAAAATTCTCAAACTGAGATGTACTTGTAATTGGTGGAAAAATACTTGTTGCAATAACTAATTAACCATCCACACTGAACCACTCCTCGGCAAGCCTGAAAATAGGATCAAGAAAATTCTTTTCATATGAGCTGGTCATTACCAAAAGCTGGGCAGAGCCTGATTCTCAGTTGACGAGGACTGGCCTTTCTACGATTGCAAAAAACTTTCCAGTGACAAATGTTTCCACTTTCTTGTCCCAAGAGAAATCAAGAGTGAAAATAATATCCTGCTTTATATCGAAACATAACAAGATCATCAGCAGCAAATTACAGCATTTATTAACCACCTACTGTGTACTAGGCCCCATGATCAGTACACAAATGTATCCCTAATTATACAAAAATGAAAAAGCATGCCACCATTTATCAAGAAGTTTCCCAACTGACAGGATCTCTGGCCCCCTATAGCCGTGTGTGTGTGTGTGTGTGTGTGTGTATTACAGAAGATTAGGAGAGGCATAATTTCAACACAGTGCGATAAGTGCACAATTAGGTACAAAATATCTCAAGTCCCTGAGGCAGGAAAGGTTAGCTGAGAAGCCTCTATAAGGGGAATAATATTTGAGTTGAGTCTTGAAGGAAAAGAAGTGGAAGGACATTGCAAGCAGGAGGAAAAGCATGAACCCATCTTGGAGGCTTGAAAAACAGATCATGAAATTGGGAACACCCGAGACGTTTGTTGTGGTCCAGGGTGGGGCACAAAAAAAAAGAAGTAGCTGGAAATGAGGACCTCAAAGGCTAATAATGAGTTTGGCCCTTACTGTGGAGCACGGCGGCCACAGTTGAAGTTGGCTGCCTCGCCTGCTGGGTGGATGGCTTTATCTCTCAGCCTGGCTGAAACCCCAGCCTCTCCCTCATCAAAAGCAATGTCATCAACAGCAAAAGGCAGAGGCGGGGCTCAGAAGTCACCAGCTCTGCAGCCTCACCCAGCCAGCGCCCGCGAACACTCAGATCTTCCTCCCAGGCAGGCCCCAGGCATGAGCAAGTCTCTTTGAAGTTTTCTTGTTAATTGGTATTCGCAACACTAAGTCATAAGAGGGATTTACACAAAAGGAAACTGAGGCAAGAACACATAATAGATGCTTGAGTAGGAACCTTCCATTTACAAAATACCTTATTCTAAGTCTGAAAAGAGCCATTTGGACATTTTCATCATACTAGCTTATAGACCTATAGCAATTTCAACTTTAAAAACGCCTTCCTACTTGCATGATACTGCTTGCTTCTTACAATATCTGTATAAAGAATATCGGTCAGGTATTATTATGACCATTTTACAGATATAAAAGCTTACCAACCAAAGACCACTAGGAACACACTTGAAGTCGAATGAAAGTAAGGTTTATTTGGCTCACTGCAGCAAGGAGAACACACTCTAGAGAAATCCAGGGGCATCCCAGTACCAAGAGTCGAGAGGGGCTCCCGTCACTGAGGTTCATGATCAGGCAGGAAGATGAAAGCAGGACCAGAGCCAGCCCTGGAACAGGCACCACAGTCACTCCTGTTAGCCCAAAGACGGGACCGTTTAGTCATGTTTTCGGTTTCAGAGTGGCCTCCTCTTTGTCTGGTTGCAAACACGAATGTGGAGAGTCCCCGTGGCACATTGTTTCTGCTCCATGGGCTCTGTGTTGGGTACATCATAGTCTGGCTGTCAGCAGGGCTGGTTTTTGTTGTGCTTTGTTTTCATTTTCTCATGCACCAAGAAACTCAGGTAACATCTTTGAAGTCTCCATACCTCGGCATTGGCTGCACAGCCTTGGGTAGCTGCCTTCACCATCTGCACCTCTGATTTCCCACAACTAGTATGCAGGAGTCCTTTTCGGCACTGACATCCTGGGTGTTGACAGGGCTCATTGAGAGGTCACAGTGCCCTGAGACCTTCAACAGCTGCCTCATATAGTATCAGCTATTTAAACGTTAACAAGGGAGAGAAATATGAAAGCAAAGTTCTGCCCACTTTAAACCTGAGACATCGCTTCTCGCCTTAACTCTAGCAAAACTCAGTTGCCTTGAGCCATTTAAAGGTTCCCAGGCACTGGGACAAAGGCACAATTCTGTTTCTGATTCTGTAAGAATAATCCAAGCAGTAAATGAGCATTAAACCATTTCTTTCTCACTGCTGCTTTATACAGGGCCAGACACATCAGTTTTTGATTAAGTACTAACAATGAAAACATATATATGATGCTTTTTGGAAAGGAATGTTTACATTGCTTTGAGTAGAATCAAGATCTATGAAATAACGGCAACTGTTATTTTTAAGAACTTTTAAATGTATCAAATGCTTTGCCTATTTATTTCGCTTAATCCATGCAACCACCTTGTGAGATAAGTATCATTATCGCCACTTTATAAATGGGGAAATTGTGGTCCAGAGAGATGAAGTAACTTGCCCAGCTAGTGAGTGACAAGGCAAGATCCACACTCAGGCCTGTCTGACTCCAGGCCCACCACTCTCTGCAAGCTGGAGAAATTGGGTACCTTGGCCTTCAGAGGTGCCCCACTATAAATGTCCATGCCAGGGGAATCTGGGCCTAGCTGCTTCTATCTAGAAGTTTGCACTCACCTTATCCACAACACGTGATGGCCACCTTCTCGCTGGCCCAGGAGGAAATCCATCCCTGGACAAAGTCCTGGTCCCCTCACATCTCAGCCGCATCACAGTCTCTGCTTCCAGAAGGTCAAGCTCAGAAACAATGTGTGAATACAGACCTAGGCAGCCCAGCCCAAAGAAAGGAGCAGCCCCAAGATGTCAAGTTTGAAAATTCTGGGCCAAGCTGAGGAAACCAAGGGTACTTCGAAAAGGCTAAAATGTTTTTCTTCATCAAGAATATTCCAAGTACAGGTTGTTTTCACACACTGAGCTAGACCCTCCACGGCTTCTCTGTGGCTTAATGACACCATCAAGACAACACCAAGAAGTCTCCCTTCACAAGACTCTCTCCCACCTGTCACACAGGTCTTGCAGTTATCCTATGACTAGTTCCCCTTGGCGTGTTGTTTGTACCTGGGCTACCACTTTCATGCCACAGAGAGAGAGGCTCCTGTCACTGAGGTTCGTGATCAGGCCGGGTGATGTTGCAGCAGGAAGACTGGAGAAAGGACTCAGAGGGTGTGTGGGGGTCAGCCTACCCATTCACAAGGGACACGTCCACATGGCTGATTCAGGAAGGGAAGTCCACACTTGGAGGAAGGATTTACTCACAGATTTAGCCACACACCAGCTCTGTGTCAGATCTTATGGTCTGACTCCAACATTATTCAACGTTCACCCACTGTATTGGTTTGCTAGGGTAGCCATTAACAAAGGACCAAGGAGTGGCTCAAACAATAGGAATTTATTTTCTCACAATTCTGGAGGTTGGAAGTCCAAGATAAAGGTGTTGGCAGGGTTGATTTCTTCTGACATTTCTCTCCCTGGCTTGTAGATGGCCATATTCTCCTCTTCATCTTCATATAATCTTCTTTCTGTGACTGTCTGTGTCCTAACCTCCTCTTCTTATAAGGACACCAACCATATGGGATTAAGGCTCACCCTAATGACTTCATTTAACTGTAAGTACCTCTTTAAAGACCCTGTCTTCAAAGACAGTCACATTCTGATGTACTGAGGGTTAGGACTTCAATACATTAATGGGGGGTGGGGGGAAGAGAGGACACAATTCAGCCCATAATATCCAGCAAAGACTTTCAAGACCCAGCTCTGACCAGGATCCTGAGCCAGGCACTGGGGACACTATAGACACCACAGGTATATCATTGTTCTATTTGGGTTTCAGCATCTTCCTGGGGGCTTCAGAGTTAGAAGAAGAGGCTTATAAATATATACAAGATTAGAAAATAAGTCATAAGTTTCCATGTCCTGAACCAAGCCCAAACAGGGGCCTTTGTTGTGGGGGCACAGGAAGCTGTGGCCCAGGCAAGGGGCACAGGAGCCAGCTGGCAGCTAGAGGGGGAGGGGACTCAACCCCTTTCAAGAGCACGATTAAGACTTTCTGGCAGCACAAGCAATAACTGGCAGGACACCAAGAAGGAGCCATTTATCTGGCTCATGTTGCGGGTAAGTGATAAAACGCCCTCTGGCAGGGCGCCCAAAGGAATGATCCTCCTTCCAGGCGGGTGATCCCTGTGAGCCCACACACTCTGGCCTGGAGAGGCGACCTTCCCACACAGGCAGTCATCAGCTAGGCCACTGCCTAGACTCACCCTGTCCTCAGCCAAGGAGAAAGGGCCCAAGGTCAGCTGCCATCCTGCCCTGGGGCCCTCCCTGTACCCCTCGCAGAGCCCTAAAGGAGGAGGGGATAATGACCTGTGACTAAGAATGAGTAGGACCAGGCAGAGAAGCAAGGAGGCTCCGATGAGCATCTGGGTTCTCGGTTCCTGGCACAGGCAGGAAATATATCACAGACTCCTACGGGAGGCTCTGGGTGACACAAGAGAACTGGATTTGGAGTCTGAAAACCTAGGTCTCGGCCCCGGCTGCACCACTTACCAGCAGGTGGCCTTGGGCAAATCACTGAGGTCTCTGGACCAACATCAGTGAATGGAATGACTATTAGAGACCCCACAGGGTTGTCTGAGGCTGGAAGCGGTCGTATATGGGGAAACATTTTGCAACTGTGTGTTGCTGGCCATAAAACAAACTTTTGTAAGCATCTACTATTTACCAAGTCATCCTACTATTATAATACTTACTTGATTTATTGTACGACTCCTAACATTTTCCCCACTTCTTATTACAAAGTGTTCAAGTATAAAAAAAGTTGAAAAAATAGTATAATGAATTATCATATTCCCTCCAGGTAGATTTAATAATTGTTAACATTTTAGTATATTTGCTTTATCTCTCTCTCTTTCTCTCTCTCTCTCTATACACACACACACACACACACACACACACACACACATATGCATGTCTATATGTATACAGAACCATTTGATATCTCTGTCTCTGTCTCTCTATGATATATGAATATATGAATACAGCCATGCACTGCTTAACAATGGGGATAAGTTCTGAGAAATGTATCATTAGGCAATTTTGTCACTGTGGGAACATCATAGAGTGCACTTACACAACCTAGATGGTATAGCCTACTACACACCTAGGCTATCTGGTTTAGCCTATTGCTCCTAAGCTACAAGCCTGTACATGTCACTGCACACACACACACAGATTAAATCAAGCACAAGAGAAAATGATGCAATCAAGAGACACAGTAAACAAACATAAGATGTATGAGGCTGCTACTGTTATAACACAGCATACTGTTACAGCAAACTTTTTTTATAAGTAGAAAGTGTACACTCTAAAAGTATAGTATAGTCATACAGTATAGCATAGTCATTTCTTATCATTATTAAGTATTATGTACTGTATATAATTGTATGTGTTATCCTTTCATAGAACTGGCAGCTCAGTAGGTTTCTTTACGCCAGCATGACTGCAAACACATGAGTAACATGTACTACAAGGTCATGACCGTTGGCTGAAATGTCAATATGTGGCCTATGATGGTATATGTATCTCACGCCTGTCTCTCTTCCCCTCATATATATATCAGCCCACTGTCCCATGCCCCTTGGAGCCTCTTGTCCATGGCACTTGCCTCATTGCTCTTTAATTACCAGTCGGCACACTCCCCACTGAACTGTGTGCATCTCAAGGGCAGGGGCCAGTCTCAGTATTCATTTTATCCTCAGGACATGCATAGGCCTGGTATGAAATAGGCACATGGCGAGTAACTGTAGAGTATATGCTTCCTCACCAAACGGTTAGGCGATTTACACTTTTTGTTAAGTAAATGAATTTTAAGTCATTTCATCTAGCAGATTCAACACTCTTGCTGGAAATAATGGAAAATATCCCAGAAGAATAGGAGAATCAGCTCAGGTGCTGCCTGACTTCCCCAGCTAAAAACACAGGGACTCTGAAGACCCTTGGGGCTCCTGATTAGAGGGTATACTCGACATCTGTGATGCAGCTACGATCTGCAAGGAAGAAATGCTCTCCGGACCACAGTCTCCTCTGGAAAACACACATGCACATAGCTGCACACAGGAGCTGACTCAGTTCCCGTTATGGATCTTATAGAAGTGAGTCCTAACCCTAACCCTAACCCTAACCCTAACCCATGGAACCGGGAAACCACGTCCAGACCAGCAAGAATAGAAGAGGAGATGTGTATCACACTTCTGTTGTTTTCTCGCCCATAAATTCCCCATAATGCTCACTACCTTAATAGGAGTTTTAAGCTTCCTCAGCTTCACAATGCTTTCTAAAGCAGAGCTTCTCAAACTTTAATGTGCATATGCATCACCCAGGGAGCTTGGTAAAGTAAATGTTCTGTTTCAGTACATCTGGGACAGGCTCCAAGATCTTGAATTTCTGACAAGCATCCAGGTCGTGCCAATGCAGCTGGTCCTCAAACCACTCTTTGAGAAGCAAAGTTCTAAAGAACCTGAAATAACTCCTCATTTACTCAATAAACTAGTAATGAGCACCTACTACTAGACATAAGACAGCGTGCTAGCACTGGAGGAACAGGGAAATGGGAAGAAATATACAGACGAATGAGACACAATCCTTTGCTTCAAATCCAGCTGGCTGTGCCTAATTACTATGTCTAGCATTTTGCTTAAGTAGGCTTAATTCTTACAACAACCTATAACCTATAAAGTGTATACTGCTAATCTTGTTTTACATGTGAGGAAACTGGGGCGTGTACAGCCTAATTGTCTTGTCTAAACTAGTAGAAGGATGCAATGAGAACTGAACTAGGGTCTATTTGACTCCAATGCCTGTGTTTTTCTTCCACATACTTTTCTAACACTTGGACTTCTCATCAAGTCCTCAGACAGGAAGAGCCCTGGAGGCAGAACTAGCAATGGCTCTGGGAGAAGGCGATGGAGTGATACCAGGAGGGAGGTTCTAAATATGCACCACAGAGAGGAATTAGGACCTAGCCGGCTGTTCCAGGCTGCCTTCCCTAGGGTCTTCTGCCTGTTTGGGGAAATATATTTTTCTAACATGGTGACTCAAACACTGCCCAGGGCTAGCAAACTTCAGCCAGAATTATAGTCCAAACTTTGTCACCAAATAGCTGTGTGACCTTGGATAAATCACTGCCCTCACCTGAACTCAGAGTTGGGAGCTCTTTAAGTCCTTTCCTCTCTAATAAAAGGTTTCTAAGCTCTCTCCCAGTTTTCCCTGTAAGCCAGAATGAAAGGCTCTTAGTTATGTCCCCACCTGGGGTCCTTCGGCCCCAACTTTTTAGCTCAGGGGCAAGAGTGTCTGGAGCTCACCCTGCAGTCTTCCTCCTTTCTGTCCTCACTTCACACATGTTTACTGGGCACATACTCTGCCCCAGATCCTGTGCTGGGGCCGCAAGGGCAAAAAGATGTATCCCTTCCCTCAGGGGGAAGACTCAGTGTAGACAGAAGAAGGTGTAGAGCAGAATGGCCCTGGCTCAGGCACCAGGAATGTGGTGACAAGCATCTCACTCAGCACGGGTGGGACAGGAAGAGCCACGAGGCAGCTTCCGGCGAATGCCAGGGCTTCCCTGGAATGTTCCACTTCATCCTCCGACAACCCTAGAACGTGAGTGCTATTATTGTCTCCATTTTAAAGATGAGGAAACTGAGGCTCACAGAGGTCGAGTGACTGGTCCAATGCCACATGGTTAATAAGGATTAAATGAGACAATGTCTGTAAAAACACTTAGAAAGTGTCCAGCAAGCAATAAATAAATGGTAACTAAAATGCTTTTTTAAATAGGAGTAGGAGCCAGTTATGCTCACTCTCAGACACAACAAACTGACAAGTTAGAGAAAGGCCTCTTGTCTCCCCTGGAGGACAAAGCCCGGCTTAGGACTGGCCACACATGATGAAAAGACTGCTGAGGAGAGAAGCAAAAGAACCCTCATTGAAAGGGCTTCACAGGCTCCAAAGCGCCCAGAGCCTGTGTGAAGGGCAATGCAAGCTCTGAGGGAGGTGGCAGCAGTTAGTCATGTGGGATGGTGATGATGACAGCCCCAGGGCCCTTTGTCCTTCCTAGATGGCTGCTCACCCCAGGCCTGGCTGCTCCATGTTTTAGCTGCCACCCTCCCCATCTGGGTAATAGAGTGTTATAAAGCATGTTGGAGGCCATCAATTAGTGTTTTACTCCACGTTCATTGGGTTGTATTTCTAAGGATGATCCACTCAGATCCGCAGCAGAGGTAAATCTCACTCCTTTTCATTTGATGGCTTAGAATTAAAATGCTGCCCAACATTTTCTCCCAAAGAAATTGAGATTTATGGATCACTGTCAATATCAACACATGTTGGCCATTATTTGAAAGTCTCGCTCCTCAGGACTGATTGTTACTTACTTTGAAAGATAAATGTGCCGTTATAATCCATGCGGGTTGCTGGGAGGAATGGATTTTTAAATTTATTTGTTTCTTCCCTTGGAGACTTTTTTATTCCACTTCATTCTGTTTTGTCTGGTGGTGTCAGCCCTACCCTGCCCCTCTTAGACACTCTCATGCCTCTGAGGCTCTGGAACAGAGACAAAAAGGAGCAAGTCTGTCCTCAGTCCAGGTGCCAGTGTCACAATACGAAGAGACTTAGCACCTTAGTAGCAAAATTGCCCCGGCTTATGGGCCAAAGCCACTAATACATAATCTGAGGCTAAAGTGGAGACCATCAGGGAGCTTGCTTGAGGAGCAACAGATTGGCACTGTCCTGAACACTTCTGGCCTTTTCTGTTGCTGGGCAGGGTGTGGAAACTGAGGCAGGAGCTGAATCATTTAGATTAGTGGTTTTGACGGTGATTCTCAAACTTGAGCCTATATCAAAATCATCAGGTGAGTTCGTTAAAACAGATTTCTGGGCCCCACTCCAGACTTCTTGACTCAGTAGACCTAAGGTAGAGCCCAGGAATTTGCATTTCTAATTAGATCCCAGGTAATGTTAATACTGATGCTGGTTGTGGGGCTCACCTGAAGAATTTCCTTAGAACAAGAGTAGGAAGTAATGGCAGTGGAGGCTATGAGTGGGAAGTATTAGAGGCCATGAGTGGCAGAGATGGGGCTGCTGGCAGTGTGTGGCACTCTAGGAAAAGAACAGCAATATCTAAAGGGGAATTTTTATTAAGTTTTGCTTGGCAATATATGATTTAAGTCTTTTTTTTTTTTTAATGAACTCTTTAGTTAGAGGTCGATTGCCATTAATAAGCTGTAAATTTGGATCTGTTTTGGAAATGTATGGAAGTGCTAATGGGTCTGCGACCACCCAGGCCACCCATCCACTGGTGGTCTGCTACATCTAGATTACTAGGAAAGTCATGGTCTAGTTACTAGGACGTTTTGATAACTTTATTGGGTGATAGTTGTAAGAAATTCCGGTGTTGATAACAGCACCTATGGTGCTGATTCACACACCATCATTCCTAAGAGATTTTCCCTACAGTAGTCAAATTTACAGGTGTAACTTGGCCTAGGGTAATGAAGGGGCACAGTCTAAAGACCCTGGAATTTTACATTGAACACCAGAAGTTCATTGGAGACAGATGATAGCTTTTCCTTTGCATTGGGACCTTATATTATAAGTCATAAGACTGTGATTGTCCCAGGAAATATGCTAAAAAGAGTCATTGTGTACTGAAGCTAAGCCTCTCCAAGCCCTCCCCATCAAAGTCCCAGCCAGTGAACTGGGCAAGGCATCACTTGGGATTCATTAGTTGGAGGTGAGCATCCCCAAAGCAATCAAAGGCTCTGAGTCTCACAGGGCTGGAAAACTGTTATTAAGACAGGTAGTGCAGTGTGGGCATGGAGGAAAATCAACATATTTGGAAATGTGAAAAAGGTAGATAAGAATAAGCAATGATTTTATTAGTTGGGACTTTGGGTCATAAGGACAAAAAAAAAATCCAACCGATATTAACGTAAGCAAAAAGGGGAATTTATTTACTCAAAAACAGTGATGTTTAAAATAGAGGTGTCAGTTACAGCTGGATCTATGCCTCTAACAAAGTCATTATGTCTCTCAATTGTCTCTCTCCTTTTTCTTCTCACATTTTCTCTTCCTCTCTCTCCCTCCCTCCATGATGGCACTTGGGAGTCTCAGATTTTTTTGGTCCTTAGAGCTTAAAATTCCAGAGAAATTATAATACCTATCACATACCCCCAGCAAACAATCCAGAAAAGACTCTGCTTGCCCAGGTGCTCAGCCCTAAATAGATGACAATGGCCAGGAGAATGGAATCTCCAACTGGCCCAGTTTGGGAATCTTGAGTAGAATCAGCTCTACCCACACCTGACCAAGCAGGGTCCACGTGAAAAGGACATTTCCTCTGAGGAGGAAATGCCAGCCAGACCACAGAGGCTGTGAGACATGAGGATGACAGGGGAGGCAAGGATGGCTCCTGCTTCCATGGGAGCAAGCAGAGTGCTTTTGCTGTCCTGGCATACACACCCTTAACTACGCATTGGGCCCCTGCTCAAAGGTGAGCTCTCAGCTATTCTACCTGGGCAAAGCTGGCCTCATGAGCATGGGGTAAATCCTGAGTGACCTTATAGACTCAGGACAATGCATTTTCAATTAGTTCTTTAGCATATAGGAACACCAATGCAACTTTCAAGCATAGCTCCCTCCAGGGAAAGAAGATGGGTGAAATAAATAAAATCAGCATTTTTATTGGATTCTTAGGAAGTTTAGGGGCTTATTTACAAGCCTGTGTTAAAGACACACTTCATGGATGCTCTAATTTATATCACAGTGATTCTCAAATTGTAGTTTCAAGACTAGCAGCATTAACATCACCTGGGATCTTACCAGAAATGCAAATTCTCTATCCTACTCCAGACCTACTGAATCAGACACTGGATGTGGTGCCAAGTGTTTGCTTTAATAGGCCCACTGGGTGCTTCTGATGCAAGCTACAGTTTGAGAACCAATGTTCTATACATATAGTTGATTCAATTCACCAAGTTCAAACGAACCACCTACTATAAAAACTAAGACTTATGGGTTTATTGATCAGTCTGAATGTAGATGAGTATAAATATGAAACAGTTTTATGATCATGCCTACTTTCAATCATGTACTATCAAGTCACACTTTTCTATCCCTTAATAACATCTTGGGCATATTCTTTAACTTTTGATCTGTTCTATTATTAAAAGTCTTTTTATATTATCTAAATCGAAAGCTGCAGTCTTAACATCTGATTTGACATTCTTCCTTTTCTCCTTCACAAGTAGATTCTGGGAGGAGGTGGAATTTGTGGTATAGAGGAGAGAATCCTACTCTATCACTCCCCTTCTCACTGCAGCACTGTGGAGTGGATGGGAGAGCAGGCCTGGTTCTGGAATTGCTCCCCTATGGGAGCTGGTAGTGGGGTACAGGTGGAGGATGTAGAGATCCTAACTGCTTATCAGCTGTCTGGTCTCACTCTAGGCCTATCTGCTGCTGGTGGCCCTGGCTGCATGCCGGTCCTTTGCACATGGCTTTTTGAATACTTCTCAATGTGACCTCAGCCCCTCTACCACTGAGAAAGAAGTAGTCATCCCCTTTGGCTTCTCCATGTCCCTCCTTTATAGAGCCTCAGAAACTGGGGTCTTTCCCAATCTTTTGAGGGATGAAGGGAACTGAGGTAAAAAAGGATCCCACCCCCTTAGACACACTTCTCCCAAGTCCTTTCTGCCCCTTGGCTGAGTCTCCTGTCTTCACATTCACACAAACTCCTATGAACACAGGTCACACTCTCCCCAAAACTCCATCACCATATCCCCACCACCAGATGGGACAAGAGTCTCAACATCTCAGCTAGCATCCAGCCTAGAGCAACAAGGCAATTGCTACCTCCTGTAGGCACCCTCACCCTGCAATCTCCATCAGTGATTTTGATAGATGTCCCCAACTTGACTTCAAGATGAGAGTCACAGTGGGAGAGATAGAGTAAAATCCCCCCCACACTTACTCCTCCTTTCTCCTGCTTGCTCCCCTACATAACACAGGGTAGGGTAGTGATGGTAACTGGGCCTCCTTCCTTGGGACCCCTGGGATTGGGGGAATCTGGCCCCATTTGCTTACAACTCTCTTTAGAGAATATGAGCACCTTAACACCTGATGTTGCCAGCAGAGTTTATGGTGCCAGTCCTGTTCACTTGACCTCTTACGCATGCTTTTCGTAACATGTTTTCACATAGATTATCTCAGTTGACCTCACAATGAAGCATTTAATCCACAAGGAAACAGGCTCAGAGGGATTAAGTGACAAGCCCAAGGTTACACAGCCTAGTAGTAATGGTGGGAGAGGAACCCAACCCTGCAGCTCCTGGGCACCTGTTCTCTCTCTGCTGTTTCATGCAGATGCCTCAGGAACACTTGTTTTACAAAAGCTCAAGGCAAACTTAGAGCAACTAGCCAGAAAAATACCTTGTTTCCAAGGCTACTGAGCATCTGATAGTGGAGAGTTTAGAGCACAGGATTTCCTTAGAGAACACC
Organism: Eidolon dupreanum; assembly: GCA_028627145.1. NCBI lineage: Eukaryota > Metazoa > Chordata > Mammalia > Chiroptera > Pteropodidae > Eidolon > Eidolon dupreanum. Next base: position 42,799,450 of record CM053509.1, on the reverse strand, counting down.
CGAACTGGTTCAGGTCATGGGTCCTGACCATCCTCTTCTCATGCCAAGGCCACATGATCTCAGAGAACCTTAAATTGGCATCAGTCAGCCAGCCCCTTTCCGGGGGATGAGGAAGATATGAGTTGGTACTTTCAAAGCAGAAAGCTGGGCATGGAGCTGACAGGGTTGGCTGGCTGACAGACCTTGTGCTCTAGCCCCGTAGAATACCCAGCTCAGGTCATGTGGGGTCAGGGCACCACCATCTGGGCTGCATACATGGCTCTGCCCAGAATGACTCATTTCTGCACATGATGGGCGGAGGTTCACAGTTATACTCCCCATAGTGGCCAGAGTGCATGGCAATTTTCTAATCAACAGATGGGTTTGCACCCCTGCCATACACAACAGGCTTCTTTCTTTAAGTTTAAGTAAAGACTTATGACAAGCATGAGATACTCCCATGCCCTCATTCTGGGCAGAATTTCCCTGAGGCCTGGGGTTCAGTAGGAGCCAAGCAGATGGGCTGGGATCATATATCCCCACCAAAGATCAAAGCCCTCATCCTTGACAGAGCCAGTTGTTAAATTTTCAGGAATTTTGCAAATGGATAGTTTACAGCCATTACTTAAAAATTAAATTGTAAAAACTTAACAATTAAATAAAATAATTATGTTAAAACAATGTAGTAAATATTCAAAATTCTTCCTTTTCTAATTATTTTACTACATTTTACTATTTTCTCTGTTTTTAAGGTTATTGACATTATTGATGTTTACGGTGGAAATACTCTGTAATGATGAGTTAAAGCATATCTTTTCCTAACTCCCATTAGTAAATCATTCTGGTAGCTTAATAGCAGCCATGATGATTATATTTACACATGGAGATAGGTATTTACAAATGTATTTTAAATAAACAAACAAACAAACAAACAAACAAATAAATAAATAAATAAATAAATAAATAAAATTAATCAGGGTTTTATTTATCGTTTTGTTGACTGCGTGGAGCAAAGATCAGCAAACCTTTTCTATAAAGAGTCAGATAGTAAATATATTTCCCTTTGCAGGTTATACAGTCTCTGTTGCAACAACTCAATCCTGCCATCGCAGCACAAAAGCAGCTATAGGCAATAGATAAACCAACAAACATGGCCATGTTCCAATAAAACTTTATTTACAGAAACAGGTGATTTCTTCCAGGATTTTTCTTCCAGGATTCAAATCTATTATCTAATACAGGAAAGAAGAAGCTCATGATTGAAGTTCCAATATACATATTCATTGTTTCAGCTTTGTCTTATTAATGTAAATGAAAATTTCAACCAACATTCACATCAGAGTTATATATGCTTGTCATTTGCAACTATGGGTTGGCTAAAACTACAAAAGTTCAGCAAAAATTACTGATTGCATTCAGAAGGGTCATTTGGCTATATAGAGTTTATAATAAAGAGTACTGTACATTTTATTATAATTTATAAATTGTGTAATATACATTTTGATATAAATAAAATATATAATACACACAGATACACACATTTTTTTCCAGGGAGCCAGTTGTTAAATATTTCCTATCACATCACTGGCTGAGGGACATCTGCATAGAGACCTAACTGTTCAGAACAGCAAACAATAAGGAGCAGACGCACAGTCCAGAGCATGGTGTCAGGGATGGAGGGACAATCAGGAGAGCCCTCCAAGGTGTCCAGGAAGGCTCCATGGAAGAAATAGGGCCCTAAAATATCATAGGACTAAAACTGAATGGAGAGTGGCTATATTTCAGGCAGGCAAATAGCGTGGGAAAGGTGTAGGGGGTAGAATTGCCTGACTTGGTCAGGGCTACCAAGAGAAGAGAGTCAGCATTGGGAAGCATGGGAGATGAAGTAGGGGCCAGGTACATTTAATGACATGGAAACAAGCTATGACGTTGAGTAACAATAACAACAACAAAAAAGCAGGTTACAAAATTTGTGCATTTGGGTTGAGGATTGAAAAAATACATTAGAAGAAAATACACTTAAATATAAATAGCTCTGAGTGATAAGATTACAGCTAATTTTGTTTTCATGCTTCTTAATACTTCACTGTAACTTCCTATTTTTCTAAAATGTTGTATATTGATAATTGTGAAAAATAAAAAGTTTTTTCCATAGGAAAGGCAAAAAGCAGACAGCCCCAAAGCACTGAGTTAAACCTGAAGCCACCTTCAGGGACAGGGCACTTCTAGCGTGACGCAGCCCAGAGGCTCCTGGAGGCAGGTGCTGAGGAGGGGTGCAGGGGAGACAAGGAGGGGATCCCTCTCCCCTGGGAGGATTGCAGGAGCACATGGGTAACCTGTTTTCTCAACTGAAGACGTATACCTTTTTACAAGTGCACTTGCTTCATAGAGTTGGAAGGAATTCTAGAGAACATCTATTCTAACTCATTTCTTTTACTAACAAGGAAATATACACGAAAGAGTATAAGTGGCATACATACCTCAGGGCACAGAGCAAGGTGGAACCCGGGACCTGGCACCTCAGTTCTCAGCATCTAAGTCCTGTCACATGAGCCCAAAGATGCATCACCAGGTGCTGAGCAGCCCCAGGCATCAGAGCATGGAAGATTCTTACCCTTCTTCAGCTCACCCATGGAAAGCAGAATTGCCTACCAGTCACTCTGCTAATCATAGGCCATTTGCTTTTTCAGGACAGAGCTACAGCAGTAGGGCATTTTCCCCGTCTGTGCAGTACACACCTGAAATATCTCCCTCGGTGCATTGGGCCACTTCCTCCCCACCATGTTGAATGAGACCTTTAAAGCTGGCTTCTCCTTAAAGTCTTTCTGCTACAAAGGCCATCTCATTTTGTGATTAGTCATCTTCATTGTTATTATCTTTACTTGTCAAAAACAGCCAAGTAATTTCATTTGGTAATCAAAAGTGCTAAAAACACTGGCTTGATCATTTTCTCCATATAAATTTGACCAAACTGGATATAAGGTGAGGATTTTCATCTTGCATCTAAACACCTAGCAGCCTCTGTGGTCTATATAATTTCTTTCCTCTCCCTCCTGGGCCAAAGCTCATGTCTTCATCCTACCACTGATGCTGGCTCTTTGGGTATTTTCTGCATGTCTTTCTGTGCATATGCCATGTTGTTAGTCTTAAATTATATGCTCCTGGAGTACAGGGGACATATCAGTTTATGCTTTTGCTGATCAGGAGCAACTGCAGCTAAAGGATTAAGAAATACATTTTCATGAGCTTGATAATAACAAAATTAAATGGCAAAAGTTCTTGCTGTCTCCAGTAGCTGGAAAGCTTTAAAAAACTAAATAAGCACCTACTTCAGCTTTTTACTGCTACAGAGATGGGAAATTCTGGAGAAAAATGTGTGCCCATATATCTCATGCCATCCCTCTTAAAAGAAAAATTAAATTTTAAATAGGGTCATCAGGAAGAGCTTACTAAATGTGATGCTCACTCACCAACTGATCTTCGAAGTTTGGCAATGAACTTCTGCAAGCAAGGTCGGCATATGCTATGGTTACATGAGGCAAGCAAGCCTCCCCACACGTCTCTCTACCTTGTGCAATTACAGCATAACCCAGAGAGATGAAAGAAAACAAGGACAACTGGAATTGTATTGGCGTACAGGCTATTATCACGTATAACAGAGAGGTCGTCCTTATCCCTGATTCTTTTCTTCAAGTCAAGGTATCTAGGATGATACCTTCCAAAGAAGTCTCATTTGAGCTTTCCCACCTCTAAACCTTCTGTCTTGGATGTCTTCTCAGCTTGTAGACCAGCTTTCCAGCAGAGCCAAATAACACCTTTGGTTCCTTTCCTTATGAGGAAAGCTCAGAAACCAAAACAACTCCCTGTGTCTGAACTCTTCCCAATAGAAGCTGGGTCATCCTATGCCCCCGGAATTGCACACCGAGTACCACCCGTCTCTGTCCCAGTACCATCCTGTCCCTCATCCTTGACCCCAGTATCCCAACAGAATGGGGATAAAGAGGGTTATGGCACCTTCTGAAAAGGGTCCCTGGCCAGCTATGTCGCTGGAAATGGTTTAAGTTGTGCATTAAGTCAACCTCAAACCCTGCCATCAATAATACTACTGAAGTTCTCATGTCCATGGCTTTATTATTTTTCTAATGAATATTTAAGAGGAAGAGGTAATAGATCATAGAACATCGAGGAAGATATAAATCTCCCTTTGGCTATGGAAGCAATACATTCTAGGAGAGAGAGATGGGAGACTCGCTTTGTATTTTTTAGTTGAAGAATGTATTTTCTAGTTCTGCTGGGACAAAAACAGCTTTTAGTCATTGAAAGCCAATGACTCAGTGGACATGAGGTGGGGCTGGACTCTCCTAGGACAAGGAGACCGCTGGGAAGTCTAATCAAAATTTAGTGCCCAAACTTTGACCTTTACCAGTGAGCAGGAAATGACACAAAAGATGTCTTCTTAGGGACGCTGCTCTGGATAGTGCTCACTGAGGGGGCAAATATTTGCTGGCAAGTGCATTTTAGTCCTTTGCTAAGTTTGAGTGAAACCATCTTTTCAAAGCTTTTGGAGAACAGCTTCATTGTCCCCCCCCCCCACCACCACCTTTTGGAGTCCCTTTTAACAATAAATACATGCATTCATAAATCAAATAAAAGCTAAAATGACATAACAAGTTCCAGGCTTGATCCAGTTTTTCAGGAAAGCGGCAGTTTCTGGAGGAAGTCCTATGTACGCCTAAAAATGGAAAAAGTAAACAAGATGAGAGTCCACCAGCAAACAGGTGTTTTGTATTCCCTCGAGTCACATAAATAGATTTTTACATTTAGGAGAAAATGCATAAACATTTCCCCAAACTGAGCTTGGCTCCCAATGAAGTAGAAAACTAGTCCTGGACTCTGAGCACCACCTGCAGCTGCCACAGGAAGGAACCGGATAATCCACACCCCCTTCCCAAGGACATCTGAACTAGAACAGATTCCGGTTCCATTTACCCTTTGTGGAGGAACAGAGTTATCTTGCGGCCTCACAGGCCCTGCACAAGCATGTAACTTCCTCCGTGGCATGAGGGCCCTGGGAGGTGGGGCCTCTGGGTTCCTCTGAAATCAGAACAACAGTCAGATGTGGGTGTAGCTGGCCCTCACCTGACAAGAACTGATCTCTCCCTTTATCCTAAGAAAGGAGAATCACTCTTGGAGTTTATCCTGAAAGCTCCCATGCAAGGCTTTGTGGGTCCTGGCCTCTCTGCTTCCAAGCCCGCCTGTGGATGTCTGAGGACGGTCCTGTGGGTGACTGCTCTGGAAGTCCTGTCAGCTCCTAATAAGCACCACTCAAGCCTATTTCAAAATACCCAAAACCCCTCAGCTCCTGGAGCCTTGGCGCATGAGCAGTCTGGCTGCTTCTGTCTTTGAGGACATTTAAAACGTAGTTCTAAAATAAGGTTTGGGCTTGTGCCTACAGTTCTAACTTTGCAAGTGAAGCAGTGAGCCAGGGGCTTTTAGGAATTCAGGAGGCAGAGATAGCTCATTGCGGAAGGGGATGCTGAGCAGTCAGGGGGATTAGGGGTGTCTAAAATGAAAAGGAAGAATGGCCAGATGGGAGACAGCATGACAAACAGTCGTGGTGGGCTCTTAGACCCACCCGATCAGAGAGGAGAGGCTTCAACATTTCTGAGCCCTGTACTTTGTGCCAGACATCCTATCGAACCCCTCACATAGGTTATAGTCCCATGTGCCTCCCTCACTCCCACCCTGGGAAAGTCAAGACAGGTACCTTTCTTGGTCAAGGTCACCCAGCTGGTAAGGGGCAGGGCTGGGCTGCACACTCAAAATGACTGACCGCATGGCTCATGTTTGTCCATTTCTGCTTTTCTACCATGTCACTCAGGGAGGGTTTGTAGAAGCTCTGGATCGGGAAGATAATAAGACACCAGAATAGGAAGTTGGGGGGAACAGGGCAGCCTGTTAGAGGGGAAGGGGTCAGAAGCAGGAGTAGGAGGCCCAGGACTCTGTGCCATATGGCTTTGGAGTATGGCTGATCATTTAGACTCTTTGGCCCTCAGTTTTCTCATCTGTAAGAGGACAATAGGCCAGATTGATGCTTCTCTGAAATAGAGAGCATCAAGGCTTTTGAGCAAAGAAATGACGAGGACGTGACACTAAGGGGACCCTCTTTGGGGCTGGTCCACAGGTAGATTGTAGGGGAAGAAAGCCAGCCAGCAAGGCCAGCTTCCTAGATATGCAGAACTCCCGGTGTGAGGTAAAGAGGGCAGTGCTCAGCTGCAGAGGTTGAGGTGGTCTCTGCTGCAAAGGATAAGTTAAAGTGAGGAACAAGGAACACTTCAAAGGAAAAACTCAGAGCATTCAGAGATGAACTAGAATAATAACAGTAATAAATGCTGACGTTTACTAAGGTCTATGCCAGTTATCCCACCAAGTGCTCAACTGCACAGTCCTGACAATGACCCGCTGCCATAATCATCATTCCTGATGGTGAGGAAACTGAAACTTAGAGAAACAAAAGAACTTGGCCTGGGTCACAGAGCTGACAGACAACAGAGGGAGGATTTGAACTCAAGCAGTCTTAGTGTAGAGCCTGTGTTCTTAATCCCCACGCAATGCTGCCTCCTGCCTATGTGCCAAAGGAGAATAAGACTCTGCCTTTGATTCACATTGAAGATAACTCCTCCTCTCCCTGGTCCACATTCCCTTCAAATTCCAGACTTCAGTTCCTCCTTCAAACTTTCGTGCTACTCTGTCCACCCCTCCACACCTACCTACCACGGTTTTCCTCACACTCCGGGCCAGCTCCTTGGAGTCCTGGAATGTGTCCTGCTCACACATCCCCTCTCCTACCCATCTGGCCTCTACACCTCATCCAAGACACAGCCAAATGTCATTCCTCTGCCCCCAGAGTCAGGCCCACCGTCCTCTTTGCTTCTATCATTTCTTTACCTGTTTCTCAGATGTATCACCCTGTGTTTATAATATATCTTTGGTCTGCTCGTTCATCTTTTCACCTTCCCTATAGTTCTATGAGCACTCTGAAGACAGAAAGAGGCTGGGCTTTAGCCCAACCTGTGCACAGCACATGGCATGTAGTGGGTGCTAGATAAGCAGTGATGTGTAAATTAATATGATTAATGGACTGAATGAATCAAAGAATCTAGGTCCAGGAGAGGGGTCTCTCTGGCTCCAATCTCATCCCACTAAATAGGATCATAAAGGCTTTTTGTATCTTTCTTGAAGAGTTGGTGCCACTGCTCGACTTTCTGCCTTGTCTGTAATCTATCCCATTGGTTTAGACATATGCACTCTCACACACACACACATGCACGCACGCACGCACACACACACACACACACACACACTTCTCTGACTGAACCCCAAATCAAAGCCAAAGAAATAAATGTCTGTCCCCTGCTCTGTTCCCACTCAAACAAATTAATTCTAAGGACGGCGGGAGTAAACTGAGTCAGGGCAGGGATGGGCTAGCTGAACAGGAACCAGCACCTTAGAAGTGAGGCTCTGTGGAGCAGAGTAATTTCCAATTTGGTTTTTCTCACCTACATGGCAGCTCTTGGCCTTCTCCTCTTGTGTGGGAGGGGTGTAGCCCTGGCTCAGAGGCCACTCCAGATTATCCCCGCTCCTAGGCAGTCCTAGTGGGAATCCATTGGCTGAGCTCTGGCCTCTGCAGGCCCAGACAGAGGGAGCAGGCTTGCAGAACCCCTCCAAGGACCGGCCCAGCTCTGCTTCTCTGCTGGGCCCTGCCTACAGAGACAGGTCACCGGGGTTACTCTTGGTACTCATCGACACTTGCACAAGTTCTCAAATCATTCCCATATTGCTAAGTGGCCCCCAGAATGCTGCAGACTCATCCTTGCTTTCTACGTTATTGTAGGAGAATCCAAGAAGTTGATTCCAAGTATACCCTCCTAGCAGGAACCTCACTAGAGCAGCACTGGGGACCTCTGGCTGTTAGAGAGTGGAAGCCAGGGGCCAGTTCCCAGGGATAGATGCGACACACTCATCTCAGGGAGGCAAAGGGCCTCCCTGCCTGGCTGCTTTGTTCTTGTCTTCTGTGGACCACTGGGGTGGGAGGGAGGGAAATCATGTGTTATTTACTCCAGGGTCCTGAGTTATTACTCACTTAGAGCAAAGAAGGCTGCCGGGTCTGCAGTCTGGATGCCCATTTCAATGGGCTCTGTGATCTTGGAAAGGAGCTCAGCCCCTCTGAACACTCCTCTCTAGCACCCATTCTGCCGCCTTAATAGAGAGAGCTGTGATCACACATGTAGTAGACTCTGAAGTATAAAGAAGCATGTCGGTGTGACTTGGGGGTCACAGAAAGCTGTCTGTGCTCTCACTATATTTCAGCAGGCAGTTTGGAGAGAGGGACGTGAGCCTGATCCTCACCCTTGACAGCGAATACTCAGGACCACTCCGAAGAGCTGGTTCCTTCTCTGCTGTCTATGTGGTGCTCCAATCATGAAAGATAAACTGTAGAGGACAGACTCCTGCCCTGTGGTTCGCCCTGGCCCCCAAGCAGGTGCCACCACTGGGTCATCTCAGACAGGAGCTCGGGGAGGAAGGAGAGAAGGGAAGTGCCAAGTGTCTTGGGCTGGCACCTCCTCACAACCAGAACAAATAAAACCAGGTGTCGGGTTGGAGTGCTGTAGTGGCAATCTAATTTTTTAATGTCTGGTCAGACTGAGTGTCAGTCTGTTCTGTGTGTGAGAGAGAGGAGAGAAGAGTAAGGAAAACTGATAATTATAGTTTCTAACCCAGTGAAAGTATCATAGGTTTCAAATGGGAAAAACATCTCCCCCTTACCTACCCTACACCCCTTACTTCTTCACTTATTACAATTACACACACGCACACACACACACAATGTCCCAGGAGAATGACCTTCATCCCAAAGTTCTTTACCTTTTCTCCCCAGGTCAGTCATGCCCCTCCTCTCTCCAGGAAAGAGAGGAAAATTCATCAGATCTCTTCCACTCTACCTTGAGATGGAGCCTATATTCATCTTCTCCAGTCCCATCTCTCCAGCCCTGCTCCCGCCCTTTCCCTAAGAGCACTTACCAGCTTTGGGTACTTACCAACTTTTCCATTTTACCATCAGTCCCTTGGAAACTCTCAATCGTGCTCATCTGCGGGGAAAATTCAAATAAGGGTACTGATTATCTTTAAACATTTGATTTCATAGCACTTCTTACATGACTCTCAAATATGAGGTCAATACAAATAAAATCATTTAAATTGCCTGATATTAAACACTTCTAACCCAAAGAGTAAAAAGCTTTTTGAATGATAGTTACATTGATACAAGAGTCACAATGACAGGTTTCAAAGATGAAAGTAATGGATCAGAAAATAGAACAGCAGAAAAAACACAGATGAAAGGCATATAACCCTATTTGAAATCTAAAGCTTTCATTCTGGCGGTGGGGTGGGGAATTGCCAAGAGCACTATTTTGTATTAAAATAGATCATGATGAAAGGAACACACACTTGCCACCTACTTGAGTTTTTATTCCCCTGTGTATGTATCCCTTTCCATCTTTCAGTGTCTTGGCCTTGGTTGTGACTTAGTTTTCCTATGTTGGTGATGCTGGTAAATTGAAGTGCGATAGACACCTATGGGTGGGTGGTGCCACCGGAGTGACTGAACTAGGCTCTGAAGAATGTAACTCCCCATCCACTTGGTGAGCGGAGCCAAAGTCTAGCCTGCTTTCCCACACAACTGGAGCTCAACAGGGCTTTCGCTGAAAGAGCACAGAATGACAAACATTTAACTAGTACAAATAAAGCATTTTATTTAGAGCTAGATTTAAAGACATATGAATATTAAGCATCTGAACCACTGTTCTTTAGCAGCTGTTTACCACAGCCTAAGCCAGTCCTTGAGTCCTCTCAAATTTGAGTAAAATGCAATTTTCTAACTCACTTTCAACCTTCTTGGGGTCAGTCCCTCCCAACCTTCTTGTTTTCCTGAACTTTCTGTGGTTTTACCAGGCATCCAAACAGGTGGGGCCTTTCTTCTACTTTACCTTTAAAGTCCAAATAAAAGAATATCACTATTAGTGGTTTGCATTGAACTAAAGAAAAGCCCTATTATGTAGCTCTATCATTTCTCTGGGTGTTTGGAGTTTCTATATCTTATTCCACCAGGGACCAGAGGAAGAAGAGGACTCTGTCACATATGCCCTACATTTGCCCGTATCACTCCCCACCTTCCTATCAGAAGAGTGAGTTTCCCTCACTTTACTGCCTCCCTAACCTCAGCTCTTTGCCCTCTGGAGTAGGATGTGTTTATTGATTATATTTACTTGCAGTTGGTACATATGAATGCTGACAGTCTTTATCTTGGCTTCTGACACAGACTTTGCTCTTACATAGTCCTAATGAAGATTTAAGACAAAAAAAAAACCCCACATAAAAAGAATTCCATGAAGCTCCGTGTGAACAAAGGGAAAGGTTTCAAAGGTTTCAAATGAGAGATTAAAGTGACCAATTAAATAAAGATTATAGGAAATTACTGACATGCAGAGCTGGGCTGGACAGAAGAGACAAAGACCAAGTGTCCAACAAAGAGTGGGGTTGAGTTATGAGTCCTTCAGGATCACAGATTAGACTCCCAATGGGTGAAATTCAAAGAGAATACAGTAAGCCGAAGGAAGAGGACAAAGAGCCTGTGTCAGGCGTTTATGCACCTAGGAAATCAGCTAGAGCAAGAAGTCTCAGACAAGTCCTGGCAGTCCAAAGACAGGAAAGTTAGTGCCAGAAGGTGCAGTCATCACCAGTAACATACCCAAATTGTGCTAAAGTTTCCTGTCCTCTGTTGTCCTCTCTACTTCCTGTATTGTGTGATCAAACTAGGTATAGGTACACATAAAACTAGAGGGAAAATCATAGCCCACTGCTATCTGTTGCTTCTAATTAACACAGGGGCAGAGGAGTTAGATCTTCTGGTGGATATCTAAAAATCCTTTGATGTTCTATTGATCCCCATCACCTAAGATTAAATACCATTTCTAAAATAGGAAGACTTACTCCCCAAACCAACAGATGTTTGAGTTGTCATCATTATGCCTGTTCTAAACTCACTTATGATTTCACTATGAAGTTCTGTCTGTGTAATTTATTAAGAATCACTTATGTAAGATTATGTGGAAAATCTTACTAATCAGGAGGTATCTATCTACCCACCTCGATGATTTATCTTTTATGGCAATGCAGTGGGGCATTATGAAGGAACATTTGGTCAAACTTTCACCTCATCAACTTAAAAAGATTCTAGAAACCCCCACACTCTTTAAGGTAGCCTTTATCAGAAATCTGGTTTCATGAAAGGCAGACTAATGTTTTCCATCTTATACAAGTCTCTTAGCTCTCTGGGCCTCAGTTCTCTCAAAATTAATCAATAGACTACATTGTCTCTAAGCCTCCTTTAAGTTTTAAGAATCTAGAGTTGTTTTAAATACTTTATGAACTATCTTGACCAAATTAGTGTCACAGGTGAGAAACAGACTACAAAAACTGAAATTCTTCTCTGGTTTATACCCATTAGGTCAGAGCCAACCACTTTATATACTATTTGGGTTTACTTGTTGCCAAACACATAATGACCTTATCTACATTGAAAGTCATCTTTTATTTTTCTGCCCCTTTTTACATGGCTCCTTTCCATCTTCACCATCAGCTGAGTATTTTACCTCCTGGAATTCATAGGTGTTTTTTTTTTTCTCTTTTCATATCATATAAAAAACTTATATGGTAGTTATTGGAATTACTAAATAAAGTCACTTTTCACATTTTTTTCCATTTAGGGAATTACCCTAATTTTTCTTCATGCCTTTATTCTAATAATTAATAGTTCCAGTTTTCAAAGGAATTTTCAGACATCCATTGCCTTAGCTGACTCCTCACAACAATCCCATTTTTAACAGTCATTTATTACATAACATTTCTAGCCATTTGTAATAGTTGTAACAACTTTCTTCCTAATAAACTTTAGCATGAAATTTCATCAAATTCTTTCTGATGGTAAATTTTTTCATTCGTTGTATTTTTACCCAAATGCTTATTTACCTGGGAAAAGAAATCTGGTAGACCAATGAAGCAGGAATCCAACTTACAGAGGGTCATTGGAACAAAGAGCTGAAATGGCCTTCAGTGATCCTCTGTCCCACCTGCCCATGAACATAGGGCCTTATTATCAAAAACCAAATGTACTCATCTCTCAGGGGCTTCCTTATTTGAGGTACAGAACCTTTGATTATGGACTCTTACTTCTATAAGCTCCCCTCAGTTGCTCCTAAGCTCACACTTTCTGACTTGCTTATATCAGGTCCCATTTGGTAGCTTTTCCTTGTTCCCTCTCATGAGCATTTTTTTTTCTTGCTTCAAAGCTGCCCTTTCCCCCAAGATGGCTGCTTTGACTTAATGAATCAGGAGCAGCATTTGTGATCTGCTGCCAAGTTTTCTGGAAGGAAGTTTCCTGGGCTTCCATCAGGCTGTGAAAGAGCCTTCTGGTCTTCTGCTGACTGTTTGCTCTGCTCCTTTTTCCTCCTAATTAATGCCTACATCTTATCAAGAATGGCCTGTTCTCAGAGTAACTGGGTAATTGATGTGTTTCATTGTGTTTTCTCTTGGAACCCTCCTGATCTGCCCAGACTTGAATTAATTGGGGTTTGCTTACTATTGCAAAGTGATCCGCCACCAGGTATCCCTTACATCAAATCATACTCACCACTTAGAAAAACCACAGCAAAAGTTTGTTTGGCCAGTCACAGGGTTTCCCACTGAGGGCCAGGGACAGCTCAGCAGTGGAGAGGTTGGGCTATGGGGTCAGCTGGAACCGCCTCTGACATAATGCTCTTGACAAGGTACTGGAGCTTCCTAAACTTCAGTCTCAAAGCCTGTAAAATAAACGTAATATGTCTTACTTCATAGAAGTGTTGAAAAAAATAATTGAAATAATGGATGGAAAATGTTCAGTATCTAGTAAGTACCCAGTGAGAGTTATTACCAATTATTTCACTCAACCTTAGGGGATAGGCAGGAAACTCATCTTATCCCAGATTACGGATGAAGGCACTGGGCTCAGAGAGGTCACATGGCTCACCCACTGCCACACAACACATGCACAAGCGACAGCAAAGCCAGAACCTGAATCCAGGTCCTCTGTCTCTTAGAGTCTAGCTCTTTCCTCTTCCCTAGCAACACCTCTCAGAACCAAGACCCGTGTCTCCTATGACAGTGGCTTCCAAAGTGTGGTCCCTAGGCCTGCAGCATCAGCATCACCTGGGAACTTGTCACACATGTCAGTTTTTGAGTCCCAGACCAATGAATCAGGAGCTCTGGGGATAGGGCCCAGCAATCCAGATTTTAGCAAGCCCCCCAGGAAACTGAGGCAAGCTCAAGTTTGAGAAACACTGCTCTATGGTATAATCATTTGTCTCTTACTCTCACTCCTGAGACAGGTGATCCACAGATTCCAGTGTGATCCCCAGCACGAGTTAACCCTTCCAGCCCCATGACATTAACCTCACTGGGAATTTGTCATTGATATCTACTGATACTATTGAAATGTAGAGTGGTTCTCACCCTTGAATGCATATTAGAATTATCTAAGAAACTTTAAAAATAACACAAAGGCCCACCCCAGACCAGTTAGCATTCAGCTGTAAAGACAGCCTTGACTGAGAACCACGGAACTACAGAGCTGCCCTGTACAGACTCAATGGAACTCTACCAGGCCAGGAGTATTTTTGCCTTATTAAGGTTAGTGTGCTTTATAATCCACTTGCCATAAATTGATTTCTTGCATTCCTTTGACACTTGGGTCCTCTGCCTGGTCGAGTCCTCCATCACCCACTTATTCACACAGCAGCTAGCATTTGTACAGGGTATTTACTTTATACATCTCAGCTTTGCTGCCCCTGTCCACACCTGGGGCTATCCTGTACCATCTAAAAAAGGTAATGACAAGGTGTGATAAACATTAAACTTTGACTCGCTAAAGCTTTTATTTTTCTTCTAATAACTTAGAAGGGATAAGGAGAAATAGTTTTATGAGCATGTTGGAGTATTAAGCTTCCTAAGCTCACTCTCTGGCCCACTAGTGTCACAACCATACACGAAATACTGGTCACCAAAGAAAGAGCATCGTGTCAGCCTTTTGATTTTTTTTGAGGGACAGGAGAATCTGATGGGCTCAAGGCGATAGAGAGGCCTTCTGCTTCAATCCCTCTCAGGTGAAATCAGCAGCTTCCAAAAAGGGATACCCCAACTTGCCCACCTGACTCAGGTAAGGAGGCTGGAAGCTAGGGCTGTCTCACTCACCACAGGACTGGCCACCATGTTCACAGTCCAGAGCAGAGGCTGCTCCCAGCCTTTTCAGGCCTCTATCAATAGATGTGATCCTGTCCTCTGGTACAAACATGGCCTATAGATTCTAGTTACTAAGAAATAGGGCTCTGGGGAAGAAGTGCTCCCTCCCCAGCGCTTCCTGAAGAGAACAGAGGAGTTGGTGGACACTGAACCCTGAACAGACCAAAAAGAACTTCTCTCTGTGCAGGGGCAGAGCCAGGTTTTGTGTGGTCTGAAGCCCCGTATAGATGAGGAGAGAAGGCTTACTTTAAGGAAAAGAATACAGAATTACAAATGCGAAACTAAACACGAAAGTACAAAAGGGGCCTTACAAGTGAGAAGCTAAGATTTCATTTCATTTGCTACACAGTAAATTCACCTCCACCTAGAATTTCTTTTTAAAACTGTTCTGGAATTTTTTAAAAAATGAGTTACCCCCAGTAAATATCCTTCTCAATGCTGGATGACTTTCCATCATCCTCATTATTTTTATGTAATATGTTCTTTGAATTTTAAAAGACTCTGTAAATGGGAATTTTTATATATATATATAAAAAGGGTATTTCACATGCACAAAGACCAGCTTTTAATTTATTTGCTGAGTACCTTTTTAAAACTTTTAAAATAAAATACATGCTTACAAAATGCTTCTTTTCTATTAAGAAAGTAATACTTGCTGAATACGAATTTTAAAAAATAAAAATACAGAAAGAATCAATTTAACCCTGTCATGCAAAGCCAAAACTTTAGATCTTTCCAAACACCTTCCAAATATGAGTAGATAAAGGTGGAGACTTGTCCATTTGGAGATTTGCCCATTTGTCTGCCTACCTTTCAAATGGGCTTCCATAAAGAAAATTGGAAAGAATTGAAGCATGGTAACATTTTGTGGGGGAAATTATAAGCTCGAAATTTATGGAAGCCTCCAGATGTACCCAGTGATCTAAGAATCTAAGCCGAAGGTAGTAAGTAGCTTTCAACTCAAGTAACAATTCCATTCCATCTCGGAGGACTGCTGTAGGGAGGACTGCAAGATGACACCAGGCATGTGCTGAAGAAGGCTGTGACTCATTAGCCATGTCTGTCATGGGCACGGAGGGAGGAGGGACAGTCTGAGTGCTGCACACATGTCACAGTGATACAGGAGAGGGATGAATAGTGAATGAAGATTTGTCTAAATGAACCATCTAGAGTCCATGCTCTAAAAACATGAATCACTTGAATAAATTAATTAAACCAAAGAGAAATGAATGACTATCCAATCTGTGTAGAAAGACTTAGAAAAGGCAGGTACCTGAAGGTCCTCCCCCTACCTCTCCCCTCACCCAATTATAGCTGTCCTTGTTGGCAGTGCTCCCCTGGCCAGTCCAGCCACGTGCCCTTTTCCACTTCTGAATGTCCCCTGGGCCCCAGTCCTTCTGGCTCTTGCCGTCTTCCCGCTGAAGCTCCCTGGGGTAGCACCCCGTCATGTCCTTCCTCTCATTGCCTTCCTCCATGTCTGCGCAGTGTCCCTGCACAGGCTGCGAGTGTTCATACTTAACAAATGTAAGTAAGCTCGTGGGAGTCCTCCAAGCATTGGGCCACACCCCTCGCCCCTCACACGTTTACTGGGAGCTCACTCTGCCCTTTGCATTCAGAAGCAAGGAAGATCTGGCCCATTCCCTCAAGGGCCTCATCGTCTGCAAGGGGAATAAAGCACATACACAACTATAATTAAGTAAGAAATTATAAAATTATAAATGCTATCCATTTAAAATGCAGTTATAGTTAAATTATTATCATTATTTAAATTAAAAATAATGAGAGCAACTAAGTTTCAGGTATAGTACTAAACATTTTGCTTACACACTGTATTTCTTATACACTTTACAATGACCCTGTTAGTTTACTAATATTATCCATTTTACAAATAAAAAAAAAAAACTGAGGCTTAGAGCATTTAAATCATTCACTTAGTCAATGAAGAACACTTGATTCAAACCCAAGTATGTCTGTCTATATTATTAGTAAGAGAAGAGAATGATTTCAATTTGGCTTTAACTAATATATACGTGTGTGTTGTTGATAACTTTGAAACCACCACCACCCTCCAACATTGGCAGAGGGGAGCTGGACGGCCGGGGAGGGGCAGGACAGCAGCCAGAGGAATATCCACTGATGTCCCAATTACTCACACCTAACGCCACAACCAAAGATCACCCCCGCCCAGCCCAGCCCTGAGCTCTGGGTATCAGCTCAAAACAGAGAAGGCTGCTGGGAGCATGTGGTTGCTGCATTTCCTGCACTCAGGCTGCTAGGGTGCGTTCTATGTGACCAGAGAGAGGCAGGGAAAACTGAGGAGAAATCAGAGATCTGCCAGAGAGCCACAGGAAATGCTTTTGTCTAAAAATATGTCATTTCTAAAAGGAAAACAGTCATTAGAGGGTGTGAGAAGCCCCCGTGGTGAGGAAAGCAAAACAGTAAGACTCACTGGGAGGCCAGTGGAACAACAGAGAAGCCCATTACCCACCCACTTCCTGTGTGATTAGCGAGACTTTAGGAGGATGAAAGGCAAGCAAACAAAATGACAACCCACAGACAGAACTCCAGGGGACAGCATCCAAAGATGCAGCCGGGAGGTAGGAGGAGAAGAAACTGTTCCAGTTAATAATATTTCTCTCACGTCGCGGCTAGTTCAGCTACAGATTTGGCTAAAATTTCTTGTGTACTTACTATATACTAGGCACAGTGAGGGGCTTTGTGTACAACAACTCCTGAAATCCTTTTAACAACATTGAGAAAATGAACATGAGTCTTAGAGGTGAAGTGACCTGTCCAAGGTCACAGAGCTGGTTAAGGGACAAAGGCAGGACTCCATCCCAGGTCCCCTGACCCCAAATGTCTCACTCTTTTCAGTGTACCAAGCTGCCTCCGATAAGATCAAGTGTCCTGACCATCCTCAAACTGTACAAGTCAGGACCAATCACTCTAGTTTTTCTGGTGGATTACAGCAGATTTATATTCTTTCTTGTGTTGAAGAGACTTTGGTTAAGAAAATTCACCATCTTTTTTTAGAAATGATTCATTGTCAGCTCAAAGACGGTGCAGCCACCCCAGATCCACCTACTCACCCAGGAATGGTCGCTTGGAGTAAAAAGGCAACATCTAGGCCACTTGATCCAAAGTCTTTCTACATCAATGGTGAAGAGCCTGTCCTTCCTCTGCTGAAAGTTCCAGGAATTAGAGCAGGGAACATGGGGACCTTGGATGAGGGGAGAGATGGGACAGTTCCTTCAGGGGCATCCTGACCATTAGCGAGTTGTAAAGAGTGCTTTACATGCATTTCTCACTCCACCCACCTCCACTCTTGATGTGGGTTATTTGTCACCATTTTGAAAAGAAAACCAAGTCTCCCTTATATTGAGTCCAGATCTAACTCCTTTGACTGTCACTCACATGTCAGAGTAGACTGGTTCCTCTTGATTTCTTCTGTGTGCCAAGTAGTTATGCCTTCCTTCTGAGCTAAACATCATAATGTAAATTGGAGTCAATCCTCTCCTTCATGCAGTTGGGTAAACTGAGGCCCAAATAGTTATAGTGACTCACAAGAGCTAAGATGCCAGGGTCCGTCCATCAGCAGGTCTGGACCCCATTCTGCTGGCTGCACAGTGAGTGGCTTGGTGCCCTTGGTTCTGTGGAAAGAGCACGAGGCTTGCGCTGGACTCTCAGAAGCGCCAATTCTGCCAGGTGCTAGCTTTGTGACATCTCGGACAAACCTTTTAACCTCTCTGAGCCTCAGTGTCCTCACCTACCAAACAAGGTTGAGACCTCCTTCCTCACAAGGCTGTGGGCAGAATCAGATGGATGAAATCGGATGTTTGGGGAGCTATAAAATGTTCTACAATTGCTGCCTATTAGCAGTCAGCTCAGAGGAAAGTTCAGCTAGCCTTGAACTCCGTAGCCTTTCCCTTTCTGTTGGACTGTACTACACCCAGAGTTCTTCTTGCACCTCAGGCTCATTCCATTTAAACTGCACCAACTAAGAGCGCCTTGTCTCAGAAGAGTCGGTTCTGCACAACCATGGTGTCACGCTGAGTGTTTGCTGAGCTCTGAGTAGGAGTTCCCCCCACACCTCACCCACACTCCTTTACATTTTCTTTTTAAAGGTATTTTCCCTTCAACTGTAGTCCACAGGTGTTGCGTGATGAAGCCCACAGGTTGTCTGTAGAGTTTCTTCCAGGGAAGAAAGGGGCTCGGCTATCTCCTACTTTTGTAAACAAAATCTACCTTGCCTTTCTCTGCCAAAGTATCTCTTTGGTTGGGAGAAGGTGCTTCTGAGGTTCCATGAGCCCCATTATAGCTGAAGAAAGAAATGAAAGAAGGCAAAACAACTGCTTGTGGCTCATCCACAAAGGACCAGGATCCTGAGGACTTAACTAGAAAGGGCTGAGGAAGAGGAGATGGGAATGGGGCTTGCAGATATTTTATGGGCCAAAGAGCTTTTTTCTCCCTAATAATTTAGGGGGAAATATTCACTATGTCATATTAAAGGACACAAAATTCCACCCAGAAGAAAATTAAAGAATTCAAATATCATTGCTAATGCTTCTCTCTTTAAGCCTGTAGAAGATGTATCTCCACTTACCCTGACTGCTCCTGTTGGAAGCTCCTAGTTTTAGAGATGGATGACATGAAAGTTAGAAAATTGCCTGGCTACATGGTGATAGTATTTCAATTTTAGGATAAAATACTTCATCTTCATCTCCAGGGGAGCTAAGCCTTAAGCAACTGGTTTTTACCATATCACTTCCCCTTGACCTATGAGGACTGGCCCAATTCTTAGGGAAAATTTGAACCACAAGACAATCTGCAGGGGTCCACAAGTCCCTCCATGAACCAATCCACCTCCGCTCTCTCATCTCTCCTTCCCTAGCTCCAATCAGAGGGACCTGCACCCTGCACTCACCCCATACCTGCCTGCCCAGATTCTGGCTTTCAGCGCCTGCCTCCAAAAGATCCACCTTCTCCCCACAGCTCACTGTATTCAAGCCTGGCCTAGCCCAAACCATCTCTGAAAACCACCACCACCACCTACCTTGACACCAAGTTAAGAGTAATAACTGAACCTCAAGAAGAAATTGCCATTATTATTATTATTATTATTATTATTATTATTATAACTTGCATCTCTTGAGCTCAATGCCAGGCAATTTACAAGCTCTCATTCATTTACTCCTCTAACAGCCCCATCATGTAGGTGTTACTGTGATTTATCCCCATCTCACAGATTAAAAAACTAGGACTTAGGGAGGTTATACATATTGTCCAAAGTCATCTAGTTGGTACGCATAGGAGCCAAGAGTTAAACTCAGGGTCTGATTCTAAGCATATGGCATACTATCTCTCCCAAGGACACTGCTTTCATGCCCAGACCACTTCCCACCTTGCTCTACTAGAATTACTATGCACTTATTTTGTAACTTTTACACAATTATATTTCAGTAGGCAGAGACTATGCATGATTCTTCATACCTCCAACAACAGTGAGTTTTCAAGAATGAATGAATTAATTAATGGAAAAATGTACTTCAGATTAAAGAGTTAGGGCAACTTTTATAAACATTCAAAAGATTTTATTTAATGAATCTTTATCGTCATGTCAATAAAGATTCATTAAGCACCAACCACATGGCCCACATTCTGATGGGCCCTGACCCCAGAGTTGAAGCCGGGGTCCATTGGACTCTCAAATATTTTATGAATTCTCACTTTCCAGGCTACAAGACCCCGTTGTCTATCAAGAACTGATTTTCAGTCTCCTAGCAGCTTCTCTGCTCATTATCGCTTGGCAAACAATGTGATTTATACATGAGACACAAACATTAAGATCCAATGTAGTTATTCCAGCTGTCATAACTACTAAATTGAATTGAATGGCAATCCACTGATAGTTCAACCTCTGCAGAAAAAAAAATCAGCCTGAAAATAATCAATGCAATGGTACTTTAGAGATATTGCTGGAAACAAGTGTACAAACAGTAAGAAAGGTGATGTCATGACTGTCATTTATTAACGCATGGAGTTTTGGTGTTCGGCACCAAGATGAAGGCCACTGAAATGTGAAGCTAATTTGTCCAAACAGAATTTCTAATTAATACCTTTGATTGTTCCTTTGTCTCTGTCCTTTCCTAAAGATAGGCAATTAGCAGCGTTTGCAATATCACAAGCAAATGAAATTGGGTCTCTGCCCAGCCCGCCTACAAAGGACTTCTACAGCAATAAAAATAATCAATTGAATTCTTCATTTTTTGCTGGGTCCATGTGATTTCCTTAATAATGTCAATGCAGATTATAATTTATAGAAAAAAATAAATATCGCTTGCATGAGGCGCGAAATTTCAGACCACAGAAATGCCCTCTTTTCTTACAGAATTATTTTGTTACAAGGGTATGCAGCTTGGACAACTAAAATAGATCTCAGGTCTGGTGCCCAATTTCTCTATCAAAGAATGACCTATATTGTGTCTCCCAAATGTGTCTTCTGCATTTCTCTTTTTGTACCTTTGCTCTCCATCAGTTAGCAAGGGAAAACACCACAACTGGGACCAGTAGACAAATGTTGAATATTCAGCTTAGCCACTCACTAGCTAGGTGACCTTAGGCAAGTCATTTAACCTCCATGCGCCTCAGTTTGCTAATTTGTAAGATGAGGCATACACATATGAAAGTGCCTAAACTCTAAGTTCCCCATGCTCCTAGGACAGTGCCTGGCTCACAGTAGGCATGCAGGACGTGTTGCTTGAGCAAATGAATGACTGTCTCACACAGTATCTGGCATGTGGTCAACACAAATTAATTGTTGTTTAAAAAATTAAGAATCGGTCCCCTGCCTCTGACACCCATCTTATTCCTCTTTAGAAGTGCAATTGCTGGCAAAATCCTACCCATTCCTCAAAGCAACATCAAATTCTGTTTCCTCTGAAGAGCCTTCCTAAAACCACACCAGCTAAAAAATGAGCTGACTCCCCACTCACTGTTAAGACATTTGTTGTCCATAAGCCTCACGTAGAATTTGAGCTCACAGCCTTGTGATGTTGCTTTTCTTCTCATAAGGGAATTCTCAGGTGCCCACAAGCTTCCTGAGGGCAGTTCCAGAGTCTTTGATTTCTGGAGCTCCCTATAGCTCCTGGTAAAGTGCATGGCACACAATGGATGCTCCATAAATATCTACGGACTGACTGATGAGGGGAAAGCCCAGTCCCCATGGAGAGGGTCAAATGCCTATGGAGTTTTTAGATTCTTGACCCTGCCCTAGAGAGGCCCCAATCCTTACAGCTCTCAACTGAACATGCTTGTCTCTAAAGATTTCTCTTCCATAAAACATTTGCTCCACTTTGCAGAAAACTTTCCTGTTTGTGAGGAACAAATATCCTCCTGCCTTGTGGTGGAAGAGTAATTGTATAACCTCTTGAGGATACACTATGGTACTTTTGACAATTTTAGACTGCATATACAATTTTTAAAAATTAAAGACACACAAATATTCAATGAGCCAGCAATTGCACTTCTAAATGTTTACCTTACAGATTGACTTGCACGTGTATGGAAAGACATATTAAGAATATTCTCCATTGGGTTATCTATAGTAACAAAGACTAGGAATAATTTAAATGTCTAGTCAGGGAACCAAATAAATAAATCATGGGACATCGGCATAGAAGAACAGTATGTAGCAATTTAAATGAATGAATTAGACCTGTATGTATTGATGTGGAATAGCATCCAAGATACATTAAGTGATACAGTATGTATGGCCTAATCTAACTTATGTCAAAACAGTACATGTACACATGTATGCTCGTATGTGCAAAAAGTGTCTTTAGAAAAATAGGAATGGCTGATGGCAGAGGGTCGGTGGCAGGAAGGCCTGGGGGCTAGAGGCAGGAAGAGACTTGTCGCTCCGCTTTGTGGTCCCATTTGTACAGACTAAAGTCTTTAGCAAATACATGCTTTATCATTCCCCCTCCTTTCCTTTTAAAATTTTATTTATTTTTAATCAGGTAATACATTTGCATGTACACCCTTATAAAAGGCACAAAATGGTAAAAAAATGTCCCTCCCAGCACAGTCCTCAGCCTCCTGATGTTTGCCCCAGAGGCAATTAATTGTAATCCTTTCTTCTGTCCCCTTTTAAAGGCAGTCTACACACTGCAGGTATGCTCTTTAAAAATAATCACAATTAAATCAGGTAGGGGCCAGCTACCATTGGCCTTATCTCCTCTCTCCAGTTCATGCTCTATCCCACTTTACCTCACATAGTCAAGTCATCTTTTGCACAGGCTTGTCTACTTATGGGGAGTCCTAAGAAGAGCTTCCTCAGGCTTTAGAGTCAGGTAGACCCTGAGTCTTCCATAAGTCACCTACCCTCTCCAGATCTCATTGCTTCATCTGTAAAATGGGCAAGTAACGCCTACCTCTTAGGTCGTAAGAAACATTTCAGGAAAGGCAGGTGGTTACTTAGCTGGATGTCCTCTCCAACCCACTGATAAGTGCATTCCATGTTTCTGAGGCAACATTCTATGGCAAACATCTATAGCAAGTGGAAAACTTTGTGGCGTGTTATGCTAATGGTTAACATCATTCCCTCACCCCTAGTTTAGGGACTTTTGAAAGGGTTTAGGGTGAGAAATCAGGAAACTTATTTTTGAGACCTGATTCTACCACTAAGTGGGCCTCCTTGAGTGACTCACTTCACTTCGGAGCCTTGCACAGACTGAGTGGATGGTTTCTCAGACCTTGGCCAGCTTTATAACCCTATGTTGGACCACGTTAGGAAAGTCCTTCACTCTGTGGGATGGCAGCTGGGTAGTTCTCTAGGAGGTAAAGGTGATTTCCAACCTCGACTGTGATCTCTGTATTTATAAAATGGTATGGGTATAGAACTAGCACTTACGAAATGCTTCAAAGCTAACTAACTCTATTCTTCAAAAAAGGAGCAAATATTTTACATTATCTTTAATTCATTTTTATCATTACTAAAACAAAATGAAAATCATATGGACTATGTAGAGGTTCAGATCTAACACTTCCTCTGTCCAATGCCAGGTTACTAAAAATTAAGAAGTGACCATTGCTAACAAAAGTTTTGCAGATCATAAAGTGGCATTTGGGGAGACCTATTCTAGGATTCCTTCCAAATCAAGGGGGCTCTTATTTGACAAGTAAGCAACTGACACATTGGCACTGCAATTTAGAGAGATTCCTATAATCCTGAAGATAGAAGAGGATTTTGCACCTATCATAGTTTCCCCAGAAATACCACACACACACACACACACACACACACACACACACACACACACACACCACTAGAGTCGTATTGTCCCAGGTGTCACAATAGAAGAGGGTAACTTGTGTGCTTTTATTGTGTCTCTTTCACTGCCATATACTCTTCAGCATTCAGACTCCATTCCCAAAAATAAACCACAGATATAAAGCAGAAAGATTGTTCTCCATCTATTTTTTAAGTAAATTTGGGGAGATAAAGAGCACAGCTGCCTCCAATAATACCATACTCATTGAGTAAAAATATCTCTTCGCAAGTTGTCCTAAATTAATTTTGCGTAATGAGTCCCCTTTTTTTCCTACTTGGTATCGGTAATTTAATATCGCTGCAAAAAGTACTATTAAAGGTGGAAAACTGAGTATTTTCTAATTTATTCTCTGAAAGATTTATCTGTTAATCAAATATCTTAATTCCTTCCATACTTAAAAAGGGCATTTTTAAGTGACATTTCCAGCCATTTCAGATCATTCTTTGAGTCTTATTGTCTGTTTTAAAATTTATGTCCTACATGGGTTCTCTTCTTGAGGACAGAGCTGTTGGAGTAAGTTTCTATGGGAATTTTGGGTGAATCTACCAGGAGTGTTGCGTCTACCTGAGGGAGCAGGCCACTAAAACCCTGGAGGGGCATCCCCTCTGACCCTGTCTTTTGCTTGCCATTCTGACGGGTGTGGGCAGTTAAGCATGCAGGTCTGCCTCTAGTATCTGGTTCTGTCCCTGGCATTTCAACTCTTCTTCATCATGTGTTATTCCTCTCCAGCTCTGTTGATCATCCACGGTGCACTGGGCACCTTTCTGGGCATCAACATGCAGAACGATGCCTAAGCTCTAGTCCCTGCCCTTAAAAGGACCTTACAATTAAGGAGCGACAAGCACATCTGATTACATGCAACATGATAGATGCCACTTCTGAGGTGTGAGCAAAATGTTTGGGAGCTGTTCATTTTATTTATGTAACAAATACTCATAGAGGTCTTCCTATAGGCCGAGCATGGTGCTAGTAATAGCTTTACCTATACTAACTCATATAACTCACTAAGATGGACACTCTTATCCCTTTTTACTGACAGGGAAACCAAGGCACAGGGTGGATAAGTGACTTGCCCAAGGTCACACAGCCAGTAAGAGTCAGCTCCAAGTTCTGAGCCCAGGAAATCTGGCTCCCAGGCTCATGCCCCTTCCATGGGGTGACACTGCCTCTCAAAACACCTTCTCCTCCTAATTCAAAGGTAATTACTTAAAATCAGCTGCAAATGGGGTCCAGTGACTGAGAATACTACAGAGTGCAGGGAGGAAGTGACATTTACACTATAACCTGAATGGCGTACAGAAGTTACCTGGGCTAACAGAGAAGAAGTGGGTTTCAAGTCAAGGTTCCGGGTGGGGAAAGAGTGAGATGTGTTCTAGGAACTGAGGAAAGCCACCATGGCAGGAGGGTAGAGAGGAATGAGGGAAGTAGCTCAAGGGGAGCTGAAAAGCAGGCAGGGACCATATCATTCAGCACCCTCCCTACAGGCCAAGGGTTGTCTTACAGCTGTGCTCTTCCAGAATAACAGGAATTTATCACAGGGTGTAGAGTAGGGGAATGACAGCTTCAGCTTTGCATCCTCCAATGATCACTCTGGCTACTGATGTCTAGAATGGACTGGAAGAGGGTAAGAGTGAAAGCGAGGAGATCCATGGGGAGGCAGCAGCCAGGAGAGAACTGATGGTCCCTTGGATGGGGTGGGGGTGGGTAAAACTGGTTTAAAGGAGACTTAACCACCATCCCTCTGCCTAGCTCCTTCTTTCTGTCTCTTTTATGTGCCTACACAGGTCCTACTCTTTGAATCAGTCTCACTTTGAGCATCCCTTCCACATCTCCTTAGGCTAGGTGTAGGGTGATCAATTTTTTGGTTTTCCCAGACTGAGGGATTTCCTGGTTTGTGGAACTTTTGGTATTAAATGAGGCAGGCCCATGTAAACCAGGATGATTAGTCACCATACTAAGGCAACTGGATTGCCTTGGCCTTCTGCAAGCCTAGATGTCCAAGTTGTTTTCATTGGTTCTCTTCTCTGTCCCCTCCTCTAAAGTCAATGTGTGACTCCTCAAGGTAAGGTTCTGTGCGTTGTACATCCCAACCCTTATACACCTGGGAATTGTGTGCAGTCAGTGCCGTGGGATGAATGTATGACATTCATTCCAGGCTCAGAGGGAGCATGGTAGAGGATGGCTCTCACCACCCAGCAGTCAGAGACCAAATTCCATGACCTGAGAAAGACGGAGCTCTGGCCCATGGAAGACATAGAACTTGTTTTGCTTTTTGTTTGTTTCATCTGCCAGCTGGAAGCTTGGGGGATAACTTAGTGGCATCCCTTCCAAGATGCCTTTAATTTGAAAGAATTCAACTATAGGTGATTGGCAAACAAACAACTGGTGAGCAAGCACAAAAGAGAAGGAAATAACAACACATAATAAACCAGAGGGTGATTCCACTCGCCAGGACACTTGGTGAGCATGTGTCTGAAGTAGGTATGAAATGAAAGATGAGGCTCACTTCCCTCCTGCAGGTCCCGCGTCACGCGAGCATCTGAGTATGATGCCGACATACAAAGACACTTACAATCCACACAACCTGGCCCCTAACTTAAGGAAATGCCTTCATCTGATGACCAACTGGGAAACATATGGCAGAATCCCATACTTTATGAGTGACAAAGAGATTTTCAAGGTAGTTCTGACTGCACACACATGCTGACTTTAGGGCCCTCGTGAGTGAGACTCTGGGGCTTAGCGTCGAACACCCCTGGGCTTGAGTCCCAGTCGTAATACTTAGTAGCTAAATGGCCTTAAGTTGGTAAATGACTTAACCTGCAGAACTTCAGGTTCCCCCCTTGCGTAAATGGGGCTGACAGTAATAGCTGCATCTCACAGGCTTGCAGTGAGGATGAAATGAAGAGAATGCATGCACACTACTTTGCAGAGTGCCTGGGACATAGTAAGTGCTTGAAAAACAGTACCTATTATTTTTAACAGTGGTCACAATATCGCTTTTATTTGGCACCTAAAACCTTCTAAAAATGAAAAAGCCATAAAGTCAATCTGGGCATTCCCCCATGTTCCCGAAGCAAAATACAGTCCCTTAATAATTAGCTTCCAGGCAATTTGTCATTTAAAGCTAACCACATTTTTATTTCTCAGTTATTAGTCTTATTATTTCCTACCTGATGGTTCTTGTTCTAGAACAATTTGGCCCAAACAGACTAATTATAGCATATCCAGAGTACATACGGTCATTCAGAAACAGCTTTCTCAGGAGCTAGGGCTGAAAAACATGGGCAATTAGCAGATTTCACAGGATTTTCTTTCCCCCACCACACCCCCGGTACCTCTAACACTTTAACTTGATCACGACAATTATTTTAGAAAAATTCAGTTGAAGTATTTGTGGGGTTTGATTGAGGTAACCTTTTGTCCACCATGGATATGTCATGGTTATGTTGCCAGGAGCATCATGAGGGGTGGCAGGGAGGCTAGGAGGTCAAGAAAACCAAGTTCTGCCCCCAAGTCACAGTGTGGCTTGGGTCAGGTTGCTCCAAAACTCTGGGCTTCAGTTTCCTCATCAGTAAACTAAGGACATTAGGCTACTTGATCCCTAAGGAGATTGAGTCGAACATCCCAGGGGTTAAGTCCCAGCTATATTACTTAACAACTCAGAAATTGGATGGTCCTCAGAGACCAATGCCCATAGCTGTGTTTGCCATTGAATTACACATTGTTACAGTATGCTTCAGTTTTCTTATCTCTGCCATGCATCCACAGCTATTTATCAAGTCCGTATTAGGCGCTGGGCACTGTGCTAGGGGCTGGCAACAGTTGCTCTCATATTCATCCTGTCAGCACCCTGTAAGAATGCCTTTGTTTTTGATTAGGCTCCTTTTAGTTCCTTTGCCTTCCAGTTTCTGTCTGAAATCATCAGCGGCTGCCTGTCTGACCTGTCCTATCCTCTGCAATATGTCCGAGAAGTGAAGCCCAGGCTTGGGGCCTTTGGCACAAAGGGACCAGGTCTTAAGAGAGGGAGAAGTTTCAAAACAGGAAAAAGTCCTGGGATTTTTTTTCAGCCTCATATTATCCAGTGAGTCTACAGATGAGCAAGCCTCTTCCCTTCAATAATTTTTTGGCAATACCTGGGGATCCCCTCTGTGAGGGCTCTATGCCATCGTCTTCTGTCAATCGATGGATGAATTCCTCTTTACATCTTTCTGGAGGGAGGAAAACAGGATTTAGAGGTCCCAGTTCCATCACTTGAGAAAGAGATTTAACCTTGACTTCTGGTTTTTTGTCATTTACAAAATGCATGTGGTACTGATGGCTGCTTGATAAAGCCAAGTGTGCTTTTGAAAGTGCACTGTAGACTCTAAAAACAATAGCTATGGTCCATCTAGGCCTTCTTCTACTTCATAACAATAGAGAGCTGACCCTACAAATAAGCTGAAGAGATGGCCATCTCCAGAGAATTTGAAGGACATGAGAAAATTTCACCTGCATAAAAATATCTTCCCTGTGGCCTAAAATTCAACTATTTGTGATTCCTTCAAACGCTTTATTAAAAAGTTTTGCCAACTGTGACCTACCTGCTTCAATTATGAAAAAAATTGTATTCACTGGGACCTTGCCACATCTAGGCCCTTTGTAATACTTGATTTTTTTTTTTTTTACCCCAAACCAATATGCAAGAAAAGGATTATTACTCAACGTATTTTTTTAATGGGAAACTGAGCCTCAGAAAGTTTAAGAAACATGCTAATGGCCCACGTGAGTAACGGGCTCAGAACTTAAACATGGGTGGAGTTGGGAGGGCCCAAGGTAACACAAGGGGCAGCTGACAGAGGAAGAAGGTCTGGAGGAGACATGCGCCAGCACCAGCAAAGCTCCGCCCACTTCACGAGCCCAGTGCCCCCACATGCCCAGGTCACCTCTGCGAAGAGACCTAGAATCTCTGCCAGGAAAGAAAATAAAGGATGTCGATGCTGCTTATTTTCTGAAACAGCATATCCCCTCTGGCTAATCTGGAAATATTACTTACAGGGCTCTGGAATGACCCTTTGTAGCTGAGTGGGTGGATAGGCATCATGAATATTTGGCACTGCTGCTCCTCTGAGAGCCGGCATCACTCATTGGATAATTACTCTGTTGTCTTCTCACCTCTGGGGGAAATGCAAGACGCCCTTTTTCCAAATCTGGCCCTTCATGCTAGCAACACTGTATTTTTAGAAGCTGTTTTTCCCTGATAGTTTCACAACCTTTAATCTGTCATTCTCCAGATGAATATAAATTAAAACACAACAATAAACTAAGGAGAAATATTTTCTTCCATCCAGTTCTCTGATCTCAGGGCTAGGAGTGGGTGGAGTTCCTGATTTGTCTCCAAAGCAACGGGTAGAGAAAGGCGGCCAGGAGAAGCCATACCTAGTGGCTTCCGGCTCTGATGAATGGCTGCCAACCAGTTATTAAGGAGGGGAAAGGGACTTTCAAAAACTTTAGGTCTCTGAGAGCCCGGAACTGGGAAGTGTAGAGGCTTATAATTACACCCAGGTGGAAGCGTGACCGCAGCTCACCTGCTAAGGAAAGAGTGATCCTGTTAAATAGTCAGGAAGGAATGGAGTTCACAGGGGATTAGATTTCTAGATTGCAGCCTCAAAGTCATTCTCAAATTTATCCCTTAAAATCTGGAGGTGAAGGAACAAAAGCACCCTTTAAGAACCTGTAAAGAGAGCCCTGTAGGAAGGGAGGACTGCCCACTCCTTAGCTCCTGACAGCATGGCCACAACAGGACAGACATCCTATCCTGTCTCCACAACCCCATCCCAATAGCCCAAGAAATCCCCAAAGCTGGAAGCTTAGAAGCTGGCATTTCAAGAGATGACAGTGCCCTCCCTCCAAATACAAGGGAGGAATAATAATGGTACAGTGCAGCAAGGAACTGCCATAGAGTGGTTGGAGCATAGGGGTTTGAGCCAGATAGTCACAAGTTCTAATCTTGACTCTACCTCTTACTAGCTGTATCACTTGGACAAGTCACTCAACTTCTCTGAGCCTTAGCTTCCTCACCTGTAAATATTTATGCTATATTTATACTACTACCTCAGCTGTGAGGTTTAAGAGACAAAATGAATGTGAAGTGCCTGGCAAACTACCTGGAACATAAGAGGTGCCAGGGTTAGTTTAGTCTGTTCCTCTTCACCTCACCTCGTACACTAAGATGCAAATTCCTGATGGGTTTTGAAGTGATATTTCTACCAAATACTGGTTGTAGTTTGTAACCAGCCATCAGGCAACCACAACTCCACAGTCGTGCCCCCTTTGCCCCATCGTTCAGTGTGTGGCACAACTTCACAAATGAGAATCAGAGATCCAGGTTTTAATGGGAACTCGCCATTGTCTGACAAGGAACACACAGCACTGTCCCTCCTCCTCATCCTGGGACTGACCACACACTGTCATCACAAGAAGCCTGGGGCACCATGGGACTCTTTATCCCAGTGAGAGTTCAGTGGCACCTGAAACGCTGCCAGCCACGTGATTCCAGGTTGATTCTTCTGGGGATCTGAGCCTGGAGGCCCCTCTGCCCACACTTTCACACATGACCTGGAACGAGGAGCCCACTCTCTGTAGCTGCATTTCTGACCAAGTTGGATACCTCGACACAATCCCAGCAGGCAATAGAGCACCCATTGTTCAGCCTTCTCAGTCCCAGAGAAGGACTGTGCCTGCCAAGTTCAGAGGTACCACCCAGATTCTGGCAGGAGAGAGAGGCTCCCCAACCCCTCACCCACATGGCCTGGGGCCCACTTGCCCTCAGTTCTTGCAAGATTTACCAGTCTGTCTACTCAGCTGTTTGCAAAAGGCAGGTAGCGGGGTCAGGCCAGTGGATGAAACCTAAACTGTGTTCTCTGTTCATGACCAGAGAGACTTTCTAAGCATTATTATTATGTAGCTGTAATATATTAATATTACTATAATTAACCAATATTGCTAGAATTAATATTACTATTATATATCTATAATATAAACATGTACTGTAGCTGTGATAGCTAACCTTTATTCTTACTACATGCAAGTCCATGTTAAGCATTATCTTATTCTAAACTTCCCACAAATGTATGAGGTAGGAACTATCATTCCATCCCATTTTAGAGATGAAGACGACCCAGAGAGGTGAAATTACTTGCCCAAGACCACACAGTCCATAAGAGCTCAAATTCCTGCTCGGGCAGTCTGACCTCAGTCCTATGCCACTCAGCTCTGTAAATGTGGGCACCCAAACTCGCAAGCTAGTCATGCCGGTGGCAGACGTTCTAAAGACCAAATCTAAGGGCCTAAGAAATGTTCTCTGCCTCACAGTGTCACTGCACTGCATCTTCACTTGGTGCCTGAAATTCCTCTACTTGTGTGTTCCTTTGGTTTAAAGCTTTTTCTCTTTCTTAAATGAAAATATCTCTTTGGACAGGATCAAAATCCACAACCAGATACCTTCATAGGACTAATTTATGAGGACTTTTCCTCCAGGAGAGAGGGGCCCTTAGCAATCAGCGATATCTTATCAAAGTTTGTTTTCCCCCATGTGCCTCTCATTTCTCATGATCCATACTTTCATCCTGTCAGAAAGAAAATGGATTTAAATAATAAACTCATACTAAGGATGCTTCCCATCCCCCACGCTGTGGTATACCCCACATCCTCATCAGACCCAAAGCACCTCCTCCAACCTCATCAGAGATTTTTTAGGAAAATAAACTTCACAGCCTCAGTTTGTACTTATATAAAAGGAGGATTAGGGAGCTCACATGAATAGCAAAGCAAGGAGGCCCTCCCTGCCGGCCGCTTCCTCCCCTGGTGCTTCACTATAGCCTGCCAACTGTCTACTCGCTTGGAGTAGCATGAGGGGTTGTAGGATCCAGCACATCACTTTGATCTGCTCAACTTTAATTTTGCTAAAATTATGTCACAAAATTGGGGTATCGTGAGGAACTAAGGAAAGCAGACCAACGATAAAAACTCCATATTTATTTGACCCATATTTGAGTCTTCCTAATACATATATATTAAGCTGTGTGGTTCTCAATTTTTTTTTTTTTAAATATAGGGCCACAAATAAATGGCTCACTATAAAAGTAAAAAGATAATTTTTTAAAAAATGCTCCTTAAGTAGTGACTTCATCTCCCAGGGGCATCTTTCTTAGAAGGCTTGAGAAGGTGGTCATGGTGAATCCAAAAGTATGAACCACCTGTGGTGGAATTTTGTTCCTGGAACAACCCAGGGGAGAAGATGTTTTGAGATTTGGGTGACAGGGCTCTGGAGGAGGTCATCTGATCTCTTAGGACAGAGGGTATATGTGTTGCCGTTTAACAAATTACCTCCAAAAGCTAGCAGGTTAAAACAACAAACACTATCTCACAGTTACTGGTAGCAGTTTAGTTGGATGGTTCTAACTCAGGGTCTTTTATGAGGTTGCAAGTCAGTGGGGGCTGCCATCACCTCAAGACTCGACTGGGGCACAAGGGTTATTGGCAGGCCTCAGTTTCTTGCTGGCCATTTGGCAGAAGTGTCCGTTTCCTGCCATGGGGGCCTCTCCATAGAGCTGCTCATGACGTGGCACTGGCATCCCCCAAAGCAAGAGGTCAGGGAGAGGAAGAGAGAATCCAAGACAGAGGACCCAGACTTTTACAATCTAATCCCAGCAGCGACATACCATCACTCTTACTGTATGTTATTGGCTACACAGACCAACCCTGGTACTATGTGGGAGGGGCCCACACACAGTGTCCGTACTAGCAGATGGGGACCTATGAAGCCTTCTCGAAGGCTGGCTACCCCAGCAGGATACAGAGCATGGCAAGGTCCACAGGTGCAGGTGTCTAAATCGCAGCCATACTCCTTTGGGCAGGTCAGTTAACCTCACTCGGCCTCAGTTCGTACTTATATAAAATGAGAGGAATAGAGTCACCAGGGATCAATGATGTCCATGAAAGCATATTGAACAAAGCAAAGTGTTCTGTAAGGCAGCATGTATTTTGATTGCTATTAGCAGTAGCTGTGGCACACAGTTCTGGGGACTCCTACTCTGTTGAGCTCTCAGGCCTGATCCACATGTATAAATGAGAGACAGCATGCATTTCAGATTGCCAATACCTAATGTCAGATAATGAAGTATTAAAAAATACAGCTTGGGTAAGACCTATTCAATGATCTGTTAGGACTGATTTATAACTAGCCTTTCACCTGAATGCAAACAAGAAGCCTGAAGTTCTTGCTGGTTCTTGCTTGGAAATGATCTGTTCTCTTTATTTAAATGTCCTCCCTCATCTCATTTACTTAGCAGCCCTGGTTTTTCTATTTAATAGACAAGATGAAAGTAAGCACCAGCTCATCACTCTCTGCCTTTATAGGACACCACCCAGTTCTGATGTCCTCAATTCTGACTGAGGCCCATCTAGCCATCCTCCCGTCCCCTACCCCTTGCCCTGCCCTGAGCTCTCGAGACAAGATTTGGTCTAACTCTAGGCATGTAGGACACAGGGAACTTTCTCACTAGGAAATGCTTCTTTCTAGAGCTCCCACAGTGTTTGTCAGACAATGATAGGAATTTGGATAGGAATCAAGAAATTCGAGTCCTGATCCCGCTCTGATCCTTGTCTATGGTATGTGGCCTTGGGCAGGTCACTTCACTGCTATGAGCATTTTAGATCTGATTATCTAAGACTTGAACATTCTTCCCATTATTCGCACTTCTGAGCCTGTTATCTTCCCCTGCCCTATAGCCCCTACCAAAAACAAAACCTTCTGAAGTATTCCTCATAGTCCTATTTTTCTCCTTATGAATCTTTCTTTCCTTCTGAACTAGCAGGACTCACCTGTGTGTGTCACACGCTGGGTCTGGAACCATCATGACTTTGTGCTGGTAATTCAGCCTCATCTTTACAACAACCATAGTTAACCTTTACTGAGCACTCACTATGTGCCAGGCACTGTTCTACCTATTGAAACTTCACAACAGCCGTGAAGTCATAACTATCATCATCTTCATTTTACAGACAAGGAAACTAATGCTCAGAAAGGGTAAGCAACTTATTGAAAGTCACCCAGCTTGTGCAAGGCAGAGCCAGGATTCAAACACAGGTAGTCTGCGATCAGCTTTCTTGAGACTGACTTCTTTCTCTACAGAGAATGTAAACTTCTTGATCACGGGCCCTATTTATTTTACACACAGTCAGTATCTGTAAATATTTGCTAATTGATTACAGGCTTCTGTCCTAGGCACTTTAGGCATATGGTGAAGTATAAACTCTATCCCTACCTTTCCAGAGCATATGATCCAATATGTTATAACAGACAAATCTAAACTTTTCAGACACTTATTGGATTTAGAAGGAAAATTTTCCTAACTCTCATTTTGCAAATAAGATAAGCCTGAAGAGATTAAGTTAGTTGCTTCTGATCACAGCTCACGGTGGAAGCTGGGACAGGAGCTCTGTCCTGTCGGTTTAGCCTAGGGCAGTGGTTCCCAGTGGTCCTCAACTGGGGTGATTTTCACTCTCTAGGACATTTGGTATTGTTTGGGGACATTTTGGTTGTCACAGCTGGGGAAGAAGGTGCTACTAGAACTTAGTGGGTAGAGACCAGGGATGCTGCTTAATGTCCTACAGTTCATAAGACAGTTCCACCCCGCCCCCCACCACAAAAACAAAACAAAACAAACAAAACAAACAATTATCTGGCCCCAAATGTCAGTAGTTTTGAAGCTAAGAAACTCTCCCTATGGGACTCGCCAATTCCCTATGAGACTCTTTCCTCCTTGTTCATTTGCGTGCAGTCATCTACAGTTGAACATCTCGTCTTATTCACCCTTGGTTCCAGTGCCCAACAAAGTACTAGGCATGAAGTAAAAGCTCACCAAATGAGAGAGGGTGAGAAGGGCAGGGGAGGGAGGGAGAAGGGGAGAAAGGAAGGAAGAGAGAGTATGACAGAAAAAAATGTCAGGCTTCCTTTGTGGACAAAGGAAGTCAAATGCTTTAAATCAAGACCTCTGTTCATAAAATAAGACTATTGACTGTTTGAAATCAATTTTTGCATATCTTTCCAGAGAGAAGACTAACTCTGAATACCTTAATTATGCTTCAGCAATAATTTGGACCGATACTAACCAAGTGCATTAAGGAGAGAACCCAGCATTGCTATAGAAATTTCCCTCTATTAAAATAAGTCCTGATTGATGGATGTGATAGAGCCAGTGAGGTACAAATGCCCTTTTTACAAATAACAGGTTCCTTAGAGGTGTCCATTGGGAAAATTGCAGTCCTTACAGCTGCCACTGGAGAAGACATAATAGACAGCTCTCATTCCAAGGCAGCCAAGCTACAGAGAAGGGCTGGCCAGTGGTCTGTAAATCCAAATATCCAAGTGCTGTTCATGCTTCAGCTCCTGACCAATGACAAACGGCTCCCCTGTCAGAGTTGGCAGGTGATGCACCACTCCCCCTACCCCGCCTGCTACAGCAGGGCAGTCTGTCAGCAGCTGCTAATTCTCTGTAGTGGAGGGGGAAGGGGAAGATCTGCCCATGGTTAGTGAGCAAAGAGGGAGCCTCTGAGCCCAGAGACCTTGGGAAATGCAGCTTCTGTCTTTTGTGGAAAATAAGTCTCCATGGCCAAGCAGAGAGCAGAGCTTCTCTGTGTTCTCATTTAGGTAGGGTGAGCACCAAAAAAAAAAACCAATACCCAGAAACCATCGAATAGAAATGTCCTTGTATGTTGCTCATAAATCTCCCCAGCACCCATGTCACTGGAGTCTCCCCTTCTCTATAGGTGTGCCTCTTCCCAAACCCAAATGGCACTTCCCACAGGATGCTCTTCCCAGGCTCCTCATCAGGGCGACACCCTCCCCACTCCATGCTCCAAATGCACAAGTGCCTCCATCACAGGAGCGGTCACGCCTCATCCGCTTCGCACCCCTGGCTGGCAGTAGCTCAGCCCTGCCTGGCTGCAGTCTTTATTTCGCCACTACTTGCAGTACTGTCACTACCCACTGGGTCCTCCACTGTGTTGACCTGTCATATAGCTGATGGATCTCAGGTTTCAAGACCCCTCACCTGCACAAGCCCCTTCTAAAGCCCCTTAGCCAATTGTGTGCTCATGATTTTGTATTCCTTTCCTATAGAGGCCCCCAAATTGTATCTGCGATTCAGGGCCCACAAACCTGGCTCTTCTTGCCCACAGTGATCTCCACAGAGCCCTGCATGCCTTTCACAGGTGCTTAAGTAAAGATTGACAAGAATGGATAACGATTATGATTACAATTAACTAAGAATCAGTGAGTAACAGGACAGGGAAGAATTGTGTTTCCCTCAGGTAGGCTTTAATAATTCTTCTGTCATTGAACGAAAAAGAACCAATGGTGTCCTCTATCAGCTAATCCTGTGGTTCTCAAAGTCCACATCTTGTTACTCAACTGTGCCCTTGTTTTATACACTGCATGCATACTGGCTTTATAATAAAAAAAAAAAAATAAGATCTTTTTGTCACCTCGCCCAGAACCACTTTTCACCCTCTTGGGGGCAATGCCACCCTGTTGAGAATGTATGGACTCAAAGTGTGTTCTCAAAGTATGGTCCTCAAACCAGCACCTGGAAACTTGACGGCAATGTAAATTCTCAGTCTTGCCTGGGACCTACTGAACCCACTTTGGGGGTGGGTCCAACAGGCTGTGTTTTAACAAGCCCTCTGGGGGATTCTGGTCTTCTGTGTCTCTATGGGTAACTTGCATTTCTCATTTAGGCCCCAGCTTTGCCTGTCCAACCCATGAACCACCCCAGCCACCCTGGCCCCAAAGCTGTTTTTCTGTTAGACAGACTGAATTATTATAACTGCACAGCCCTGGCCTCAGCAAGGATGGGTAACTGAAAGGTTTCAGGTCAGCTGTGTTCTGAAGTGATTAGGATGTGACTAAAGGTCTTCTAGGCAGCAGCCCTTCTCAACTGAGGTGATGTCAGGATGATGGGTCAGGGAGATCTGATTCAGTACCAAACATGCAGAAGTTGGATCTAACTGGAGCGGGGAGAGGAGAATATTGTGGAGGCGTGATGATTAAACCTCAGGGACAGGACAGGTGGCCAGCTCTGCTTTCTAATCAAAACTTGGGAATTCCCTAGATCCCCCAACAGTCCTTCAGGCAGTCAAGAAGAGTGAAAAGAACATGGTTTGGGGTATCAGTTCTCCCTCATGCAAACTGTGGCAAGTTTCCTCCTATGTAAAATGGGGATGATGATGTCTGCTTCACAAGTTGCGGTGATGGCCGAGTGAGATGTAAGCACTAGGGACGTGGTGTCAATGATGCTTGGGGGACTATTTCTAGTCTCTTCACAATCGTGTTTGCTCTCCTCTGAAAATGCTCTGGCTTCTTTGTGACACTTTTAGATTAAATGTCTGCAACCAGATGTGATGCCCCATTGTCACCTAACCAACATAGAATCGAAAAGTACTGTTCCTTTCCTTTTCCAAAACACATGCTTTTGACAGTGCAGTCTACTATCACACGAGGGTTGGGAGAAGACACTATACAGTATTCACTCCTGTTGAAAATTAGAATCAAACCTGTGGGTCTTCCCACGTGTGCTGCTAAGCCACAGCTCACTGCCCTTTTTTGGAGTAGTTGGACTTAGGTACCAAGTGTAATCACCCTGCTGTTCAATTTTATCTTTCACTTCAATTTCTCTCTCTTTCTCTGACCCGCATGAAATTTATTTTAGATTTTGTTTCTCATATCACTTCTACCTTCTTGACATCAGAAATGTGATGAATTTATACTCTATATTATTATGCAAATCAAGTATAAGATTACTAAGATAAAGCCAAGGATTGACGCACAGGAACCCTCTCTTCGAGGACCCACCAGTTCATTCAGTGGTACTTTAGGCACATTGGTCCAGGTAGTCATCCATCAACCTAACCATTCTGGTAGCCAGTCTATATTTCTCCTATCTTTCCACAAGGATATTGAGAAACTGTATTAGATATGCCACCCAGGACCTTCGGTCTTTTTCTATCCTTTGCCCCTCAGTTATCAGCCTCTGAGTCCTCTTGATTCCACCTCAAAATGCCTTCTGTAGATCTCCCTCCTTTATGTCTCTTCAGACACACACTCATCAGGGCCTTTATTATCTCCCCCTAGACCACTGCAGTAGCTTCCTAATTGGTATTTTCACCTTTATACCCAGACTCTTTCTGGAAAATACTAGAGGCAGCTCAGCATATGTATATTCAAGTGCATCTACCTTGTCCCAGTGTAATCATTACCAGGAGGCCATTCTTACCATTTTTTGCCTAAAGTTTTTAAATTTTTTTCAATTTTACACTCTAGTATCTTTTTGGTGACAGAAGATGACAGATCTTCTCCCAAAATGACAAAGAATTCAGAAATATTTTCAATTTATTTTTAACATCTGTGTCAGTGAAGAAAGAAATCATAGCTGGTAACAGATGGGGGGTGGGGAGGTAAAAAGAAGGGAACTTAATTAGCTTCAGCTTTTAAAGGAACTTTCACTCATGCTGGTTGAACTGGGATGTGACATCTGATTGCGTCTAATCACAAGAAGAAAGTGTACACTAAATTACCATGAATATATTTACCAGTTTTTACAATGCCAGTTTTAAAACTCTCCACAGAGCCTTTTTCCTCATGAGAAAATTACCCTACCATGATTTTTTAGAATAAGCAAACCCAAAACTTCTTTCTAAGCTTAAATCAATTCATCTGGCTCCAACACTGTATTCTGAGTACAGACATCAGTGCAATCTTGTAGCCTCTGGATCTCTAACCTTCGGGAAGTTTCTGTAACGTGGATAGGTAGGGAAACTTAAGGATGAAATGACAAACCAGATATGTGTTATATCTCTTGGTGTTAGGGATGGCAGTAAAATCCCAGCTCAGCTACCCTCCTGCATAAACTAGAATTTAATGGGACCCTTGAGATGTGTGGGCCAAGAGAGAGGCAGTAGCTGAAGATGCTTGAGGCTGGACCTAAGGCCTGGCTAGGTAACTGAAAGGCAAGGCCAGTGAGTGGGAAACTTGCCTGGACCTTAGTGACAGTGCAGCTCCTGGCATGCAGCAAGCAGGGGCTGATGCTCCACAATACCTTCTTGTTCTCTCTCTGCTGTTCCTCCAGTGCCCCAACCCCATTCGGAAACCATCAACCTTTCCCTCCTCAAAAGCCCCACAATACTGTTTGCACCTCTCCTATAGTGTTTCTACACTCCTACACTGCCTTTTATGCACAGGACCCACCCTTCCTACCAGAATGTGTGCACCTGGGTGATAGGCTTGTGACTTACTCATCTACGTATCCTCAGCAGTACCTGGCACATAGTAGGTGTTAAGTATATATTCCATTAAAAGAAAGAAATGTCGGTGGTACATCGTTAACCAGTTTGTAAATTTTGCGTTCAGTTCTATGTAAATTCCTCCCTCTTTTGCAAAAGCGTCATCATTCAGCTTGTCATCACTCTTGCTCTGAGGTTACAAATGTCAAAGTAGTTAGCTCCATGCCACTAATGTGTGGGCACGAGGGCATATGTTCCCAAATCAGAAGCAAACTTTCTAAAAGTAAGACTTTCAATGCTGAAGAGTAGGTATAAAATGAGTAGGGCATATTCTTTCATCTACTACATATTCAATAAGCAACTTTTGGGGTGTTCCGATGTACTAGACAGCATATTGGGCTTTGGGGACATAAAGATGAATAAGACACAGTCACCATCACCCCAAGAAATGCTCAGCCTGTAGATCTTTCCTAATCTCTCAAAAAGCATTTAATGAGCCATAAGGTGCTAAAACACTTCACTTGGCCTTTCTTTTTTCTTTTAAACAAACATTTCCATTATATGTGCCAGGCATCAAGCATCATTGAAGATGGTATACAAACATTATAAATCATTTATATAGGCAGTTTATAAACATTAACTAGTATCTTTATAACAACTCTGTGAGGTACAATTAATTATCTATTAATACAGATAGATAATCTCTTTTAATTCTCATAATTGAATAAGGAAAATATTACTAGTCCCATGACAAAAGTGAGGGAACTGAGGTTCAGAGAAGTTAACTAATGTGCTCAGAGTCACACAGCTTGTTAAGTGGTAGAATCAGGACTTTTTTCCCCCCAGAGATAAGAGAATTCAGTGTGTCCCTTAAACCCTGGTCAGAATCTGTCACAGAATTTGCTTGTCCATTTAGAGGCTGGAGGAGGAAGGCAGAGGCCAAGGTCTCTGACTAGAAGGAGTCAGGAGAGGTGGTTTTTGTTAGGGCTTTAGGGGCAGCCCAGGGTCCTACAGACACCAAGGATCTTTGGCAGGACACCAGAAAGCGAGGGCTTTATTTGTATGGGCGGAGTCTCACATCTAGTCCTGACTCACAACATCAGTCCATCTGCCATTCAAACCAGCACCACCTGGAGTGTTTCTTGTCACCAGTGAGTCAGGCTTCCAATCCACCTGCTCAGCCCAGAGCAGGGTGAGGAGCAGGGCCCAGTCCCAAGGTGCCCACCAAAGGCAGAGGGCAGAGGCCTTAGTGGCAATGCGGCTCCTGGAATGACAGTACAGCTCTGCCCAAGCTGCTATCGACACCTGTCTCCATGAGGCCCCTCACCTGCCAGGGACCAAGCACAGAGCAAGCACCTGAGAGCAAGTTACCTGAACAGGGAGAGCAAAAGCAGAAGCCATGGCAAGGCTGCATGTCAGAGAGCTTTTCCCCAACCTGTGACTCTCCAGGCACTAGGATCCACACCACGGGGAAAACCCAGGATAGACTTCACACATGCACGCTACACACACACAGCACATATCACACGCACGCACACACACACACACACACACACACACACACATTTCTCTAGTCCTGTTTTCCTTAGGTGAGCATTTTCATGAGAAAACCAGACTATAAAACCATGATCTGTTTCTAGATCTGACCAGACATAATTTCCAAGTGGAAAGAAGAAAATAAATTCTCAGAAAACCCTTTTTACTACAGGACTCCATACCTCAGTTAGAAATCTTCTTCAGAAAGAGTGCGGGGCCATGTGGTGTCCTAGCTAGAGTGACTGAGCTCCATCCAAACTCAGCTGAAAACCCAGGCCCCAGCATAAACATCTCCTTCGTAGTGGGGTCATTCTAGCCCCTTGGGCGCAGTGATCTCTCAGAGTACAGGAAAATAAATATGCCATTGTCAGAAACTTCGGGGCAGAAGTGATGAGAGCTGTCCCTTCTAAATTTTTCTTTTTTATACCACGTGGCCACCTTTGGATCTTTCAGAAAAGAGATAGCTTCTGGATCTCAAGCAGGCAATTCTTCAAGCCAAAGCTGCAAAGAAATTCTAATTTTACCCATTTCTATCTCTAGAGGTCAACAGTCCCCTGCCTCACTCATGTGTAGAAGGGGCCTGTCAGGTGGTCAGAGACAGCATTCGATAGACAAAGGCACATCAGAGCCTGGTCTAAGGGCTGCACTCAGAATTCTGTCCATCGTCCAGAGGCGCTGGACGGCCTGGTTTCCTCATCACTTTTAACAACTCATTTTCTAGTTTTTTGGTTAAGAACAAATTTGGATTTCTCTTCCTCTTATTCTCCTTCTCCTAGTAATCTCAACTATGTCACAAAAAAAGGTGAGGGGACATTTCTACCATTATTGTCAACGACAAGACGAAAATAACACGCTACCATCAAACACCAGTGTTCTCGCCACCAGCAGGCAGCACACCAACAGTAACGGACCTCTAGGCTCTGTCCAATGCATGTGCATCCAGACGGCTCCAGTATCGGCACCGCAGAGCTGGGCAAGCTGTACTCAGGTTTATATGGCCTATTGTGCTTCTGGTAGCAAAGAAATGATCTCCCAGTTCTTATGGGAGTGGCACTGAGGACATAAGGCACAGCCAGAGGAAGACTAGAACTCACATGGTCAATTATTTTCAGTCGTATCAGACTTCAAATCCTGAGTCACATAGAAACTGGGGTAAACTCTAGGGCAAAGAGAATACGAATTCCCTGGATCCTGGGCATTGGAGATCCCCACTTTTCTGGGCCATCTGAAACTCAATGTGACAGCACTGAAAGAGGCCAACAGTCCACAAATAGGCAGGAACCGAAGGTGGTAGAGAGGCCATAAAGCTATCCAGTGCTGGCTAGAGGTGGGGCTGACAGGGAGCAGACACAGGCCCATGTAGTGACAGGAGCCTCTGCTGCACTTGTTCCCAGCCCCACTACTCACCAGTCATGTGGCCTCAGGCAAGCCATATCATCCCCGAGCCTCAGTTTCCTCATCTTTAAAAGGTGGAATAATGAAAGCTTGATGGACTTCATAGTGTTATTGTAATAATTAAATTATTTAATATGCAAAAAAACTGTTTAGAGCAAGATTCACATAGTTCAATAGTTACTTTTATTAGACAGTTGGCCCAGTGAGTCGTGATCTCTTTGAGGTGGCACAAACATTTCATTAGTATGAAGATAGGCCATTCAAATGACTGAACCTGCTGCTGTTAGACTATTCCTCCCTTCATTATACCAAGAGCCATTTCCCTCATGCTCCACGCAGCCCCACACCAGCCTTTCTCTTCTTTGGCTAAATATCCCTCGGGTAACATGGTTTTCAGTCCCCTCACCCTTAAGTCACTCTCTTCAGAAAAAGCTTAAATTACTAAATATCCATCTCTAAAACCAGTTCCCACCCACACCAACATTCCAAGGCCAAAACCATCATCTCCAACACTGGTTATCCTCTTCCATTCCTGAGACTTTGGATTGCATTCTCAGGGCTGCAGGCCACCGGTCAGTTCTGGGGAAACCAGCACTATGTAGGCCCTTGAGCTTCCTACTCACAGGAAAACAGCCATTGCCTCCTTTGGCTGGCCCTCCCAGGCCTCTGGTGGAGGAACCCAACTGCTTGGAATCTCCTCATTACCCAGCCAACTTGGAAGGGTTTCCTTAGATGCGACGGCCCCTGCCTTGACCACAATCTGCCTCCCTTGACCTTGTCCTTGTGGGATGCGCCCTGTCAAGTCTGTGCTTAGACCCGTCTGTAGAACCTATTTGCCCTGTTCTAGTCTCACACAAACACCTCTGTGGAACTCCTCCTCCTCCAGCACCTGTGCCTTACAACTGGGCTCTCTTAAGCCCAGGAGAGTAAAGACCATCCTAGAAAATGACAGCCACACTGCCATGCATCGCTGAGAACAAGGGCATCATTTTGCTGCCTCCATTGATCTGTAAAACCACAGCTATGCTGGAGCCCAGAAATAGAAGCCACACCCAGCCTGCTTTGGATTGGCATGTTGACATCAGTTCTTCTGCCACTGCCAGCAGGGCTTGCTTCCACGGAAGACAGTTAACCGACTGTTTCAGTGACAGTCACAGCTGAGGGGTCTGGGCCTTCCAGCAGCATAGGGGCTGAGGAGAAGGCTCAGCAAAGGGGACCCAGGCACCTGTGCCCATTCTCCCTTCATTCCCAGTCAGCTCTGCCCAGTTCTAAATCCAGACCTCTAGCTTTTGAGAAACCCATAGGGATGTCAATATTTTTTTTCTCCAGATGATACCAACTACTGAGAGGTCCCTGCAATAAAGCACTAGTGTTCTCTCTGGAGATAAAGGCTCAGATTGTGCTCTGTTCAAAGCTGGCTCTGTTTTCCCACTCCCAAGTCTTGCTGGCTCCCTCCGCCCCCCACCTCCTGCCTAGGGAGGAGGCTACAGGTATGCAGAGCCAACCAAGCAAACATCAGCACATTTACCTGCACTGATCAGCTCAGAAATGCGATTAGTTTTCACAATGGCTAGGCTGGCTGTCTGGAATTGCTTCTTTCTCTTATCTTCTCAGGTGTCTTTCTAACTAAAGGAGAAAAATATGTCTTTTTCTCTCTCTCTCTCTCTCTCTAAAAAAAAAAAATGAAATAAATATAAGTCAAAGTGACTTAACTAAGCGTATAAATGGAATGTGATCATTCATCTGCATGCAGATCATGCGATATGCCTATGTTTGAATTACTTCTTTGAATCAGGGCTTCCCTGTCTTCCTCCAAAATTATGGGTACTTGCCTTACTTGGATAATCAAAAGAGTTCACTAAATAAAGAAAGAGCAGTTCCTAGGACAAATTTCAGCCTCTTGAATTCTGGAATGCAGAAAGGGCAATTTGCCAGTTACTTTAAAATCCAGCGATAGCATGTCTAAGTTTGGAAACTGACAAGTGTTATACAAAAAGTATTTCAAAGTATGATAATGAGAATTCTATCAATGGGCATCCAGCATTATATCTACCAGTCAAATTTTAGTCCTTGTAATTGGTATTACCAATTAAATAAATTCAGAACAAAAAAGCTTTTAAAAATAGCAGAAGCTATTTATATACCATTTTATTTCCATAAATCTTCAATCAGTTTCATAGTTAGCAAAAATGTACAAGTACACAATTATATTAATTCCTCCATTCATTTGATACATATTTATTAAGTACCTTCTTTATGCCAACATTGTGTAGGTGCTAGGCACACAGTGGCAGAAAAAAATGACAAGGACTCAGCTCCCTGGTACAAGAACAGGTATTTTATTTCATCAATTCTAAGGCATACATTTCTTCATATTTAAAACATCTATGAAATTGGAATATATCTTATAAATGCTTTGGGCTAGGTCATGTTGTGAGGTTGCTCAGAGGAGCTCGTGTCCTTCAACTGAGTTATATGCATGGCTGGGACTGCATGGGTCAAGCTTAATTGCCAGCAGAAGTGTTTTCAAAAAGATCAATCTATGATTTGCATGCAAAAAGGCATGGAGATGGTGGTAAGGCATAAATTTGATATTAATCAGTGGAGAAATGACTGCCATCCCATAGTTTCTTACAAAATAACAAACAAGTGTTTATGAAAAGATAATCACAATATATGAAGTCGTGTTTTACTGTTGCATGTGCATAGGGTTGCCCATCATCACATTCTAAGCAAAGCAACTGACAGAGAAACTGCTAAACCCTTAAAATAGATAAAAGAAATCTCAAAGCAATGAGAGACTGCTGTAACCAATTTCTGCTTGGCA
The DNA here is from genome assembly GCA_028627145.1 of Eidolon dupreanum. Classification (NCBI taxonomy): domain Eukaryota; kingdom Metazoa; phylum Chordata; class Mammalia; order Chiroptera; family Pteropodidae; genus Eidolon; species Eidolon dupreanum. The sequence continues at coordinate 42,754,666 of CM053509.1, read as the reverse complement.
CAGGACTATCATTAAGGCATCACGTCACAGTTTAATTTGTAGCTTTCTTTTTTCCTTTTTAGTGATATATAAAACAATGATGTATCATACTAGCCATGGCATGTTAGAGTCAACAAAACAGTGTAATAATAAGCAAGGGAACGAAACATAAAACCATTCCAGGTCCTGGAAATGTTAAGAAACAATAAGCTATAATAGGAACAACAAAACAACCTAATTTATATAGAAGGGTCAAAAAAGGACTTCCTGAGGAAGCGAAGTCGAAGAGAAGACAGCCCTTCAAAGAATATTCCAGCAAAAGGCCCTGGGATGGGAAAGAGTACCTGTGTTTATGAGGACTTTATCACTGGCGATAACATCTCACCTGCTTAGATGTCATGACAGTATCATAAGGCCACAAGCTTGTCTAACACATAGCTAATCTGACACATAGCAAACATAATAATAAAAATAATTTGAAAAATTTAAAAAAAAACATTTATCACAGCTCATCCTGATGAGTACGTGGAGTCCAATATAGTCTAATTACTCTGGTAAAAGCAAAGCCCATTGGCAGCACTGCCCACAAAGAAATTCAATAGTAAATAACCATAGGGGAAATGAATACCCAGTTCAGATAAGGCAAACCCCACTTCTCTGCCCTCTCTAGCTTGAGCATTTTATTCTCCTGTACCCTTATTTTTATATCCCTTACAACCATACATTTTGCAGAAATGCCATAAATTTCTTCAAACCAATGGATGGTTTAGGTCAGGAGACTTACAAGAGTTAAGAAGTAAATTAACCTAAAATTCACCTGTATCCTGATAAATTAGTTAATTTTCCATGATAAACTGGCCTTCTCTGTTGGTTTACTTGTATTCAAGCATCTAGCTTGCCCCTCTAGGACTATACTGCACTCAGGCCTGCCTAATTTCAAATCCTTTTTCTCTCACTAACTGGCCATGAGATAATGAGCAAGTCTTTGAGCATCTGCACTTCCATCTGTTAAAGTGGGGTGCTAACACCTCCCATCAGTCCTCTCCTGGGGGGATTGAATGGAATTACTTCACCAAGTGCCTGGCCCTCAGTGGCCCCAAATGAATGGACACTTCATTCTCTCTCTCTGTCATCTAACCTAGGCCTGCCTCTGTGAAACAGCACAGACGTACCATACGGAAGACAGGCACGTTCGCTTTGGCTCACAACCCTCTACAGCTTCCTAACCAGAGGCCTTGCTGGCACCTTTAATTTTCCCTCCAGCCAAATAACCAGCCGCCAAGCAACACAATGATGTGCCCACAGTTTACGAGTACCAACCCAAGCTGTGAGAGACATTTGGGGAGAAAACCAGGAGCCTCCCTTTGAACCATCATCACACATTCCCTCCGCAGACCCAACCCACGCCTTATCTGTAACTTGGGCAGGCTTTTCATAGCAGAGGGAACAGCTTTCAAAGAAAGATTGTCTTTTCCAGCAGCATTCTCATAGAGAAGGATAAAATTCTCACATATTTCCCTGAATCTCCTCACTGTCCCAAATGTAGAAAATTACATTAACTTCTTTAATCTACAACTGTATAAAATAATAGAAAACTGAGCCCTTCATATGCCAGGCACTGTGCTAAGGATTTTACAGACTCCTTATTTAATATAAAGCACTATTATAGGTCTGTGAGCACTGACTTGGTCTAGTTCATTTCTTGTTTTATTCCTAGCATCTAGCTTAACACAGAGCAAGTTCTAGAAAGAAAAAAAGAAAGGAAGGATGGAAGGAAGGAAGGAAGGAAGGAAGGAAGGAAGGAAGGAAGGAAGGAAGGAAGGAAGGAAGGAAGGAAGGAAAAAGAAAGAAAGAAAGAAAGAAAGAAAGAAAGAAAGAAAGAAAGAAAGAAAGAAAGAGGGGAAGAAAGAGAAAGAGAAAAGAATATACATATTAGAACGAATCAAGGCATTGTTGGAGGTGACATTAATAAAATGCTTGACACGTGGGTGGCACTCAATAAACTGTAGCTTTTCCCATTATTTTTCTGTGTTCCAACTTGACCCGGCTTCAGCAAGAAACCTGGACACATCCAAGAGAACACAAGGATCCTGTTCACTTTGGCATTATCACTCACTTCATGGACGAGGAATTTGTGGCTCTGAGGAGGTTACATGATTTGGCAACATTCATAAGGCCACTGGATGATGAGGCCTGGAACCATGTCTCCTTTACTAGAAACCTCAAAGTCTGCAGAAATGACTATGCTAAGCGCATTTGTGGAATGAACAGAAATCCTCATTTATATCCTTTAGTCCAGTTTCTGATAACCTGTACCAGGCAGGTTCAAACTCAGAGGCTGTCCTGAAACTCAGCAAGAACTTGGTTTAGGTTTTTTAGTTTGTTTATTTTGCTTTTTAAGAGAGAAAAGGCTATGCAAGTCAGAGGCAGAGACAGATGTGAAAAATACGAATGGAGTCTTTGACCCAGGTGAGATGTCAGGAAGAAAGTTGAGTGACCTGAGGATGCTGTCAGCCAGACTGCTTGGAAAAGGCACAGGGATCCAAGGCCACAGGCGACTTCTCTAGATTCAACAGTCTTTTAAGAAGGCAGATGGAGCCTTGAGCCTTTCCCACCCCAGCTTAAAATGGCCTAGTCATGGAGTTGAAGTCTTAGCAGATGCACATGACCTAGAGTCAGTTACCAAATATGAGCTACAAGGTGAGGGCAGAGATGAAAGTTTAAATCATGCTCCTCGCCCCATTTCTGTCCTCAAGGTGCTTGCAGTCATCCTAAGGAAGTGAGGCAGCCATAAAAGAGGGCCTATCTCAGGGAAGCTCACTCCACAAACATGGTCCAGACCCCAGTACAAAAGTTTGGACTTTCACATCCATTAAACTAAGCAAAACAGCAAAACAAAAACACCTACCAAAAAAAAAGTACATAGAAAAGGAGACACAAAGGAACACAGAAAAGCAAAAATAAATAAATAGATGATAGATAGATAGATAGATAGATAGATAGATAGATAGATAGATCTCCAAACTGATTTCTTTCATCTCAAAGGACACCTGACCTTTCTGAGTCACCCTGTCACTGAAGAAGTCAATTTTTCACAGCCTGCGGGCCCCAAATTCTACTCCACACAGTCTGGAATCAAAAAGTTTATTTAATGGAAGCTTAACAGATTCAGATTTCTCTAAAATTCCACAGCCCTTTCTGCCAAGAGGCTGTTTGAAAGATGACACTCCCTTGATGTGTATTTGCAGCCTGCCCCATTAATGAAGCTCCACTCAGAAAACATTTTTAGATCAACCCTGTTCCAGGCACTTGCTTCCAAGGACAAACTAGAAGAAACTTTGTACCAGCTCAAACCTTTCTGAGCTCTTTGATGATCAGAAACGAGAGAAAATATTAGAACGAATGTGATTAATCCAAATATTCTCAACAACCTTCAAAGCGAACTGCTCCTCTGAGCTCAGGGAAGAACAGCTCAGGCAGAGTCAGCCCCTTTGGCCCTAATTCCCATTAGCCAGGCCAACCTCTCATAAATAAACAGATCTCAGAACAATGGGGGGAAATCAAAGGTGAGGAAAGGAAAGGGAAGAGGAAGCAGGTAAATGTAAGAAGGGGAGAGGGGATTGGAAACAAGTTGCAATCAGCAGATGCCCCATTTTATTTAAAAAGGAGAAAAGAAAAAAAAGGATAAAGTGCTCAAATGGCATGGCACCCTACAAAAAGCCCCATCAGTTCACGCTTGTGCAACTGAGAAGTCTGGAGAGTCCCCCAAGCAGCAGCATCTGCATCCTGTCTCCACTCACAAATGGTGGAATCTTGTCCTCACCAAATGCAGCTGCCTTTCTCTCGGGTGGGCGTGGTCAGACGAGCCTTTCGGTATCCAAACCTCAGAGCCATTTGCTGTCAAATAAACAAACATCTCAGCCTTTGCCAACTTCACCCAGCCGGAAAGTCGTAATGCTGAATTAGTAGCATTTCAATCACTCTGTGACATGCTGGTGACAGGCTGGAATATGATGAGTGGAGCAATCAGATGTTGTTACAGGAAAGAGGCATGAGGAGAGAATAATCACAGAATGGTACAGTAATAATAATCATCATAATGGCCCCCATTTACATAAAATTTGTAATTGCCAAGATCACAGAATGAGCAAGAGCACCTGTTCCTAGTCAGACAGACCTGGAACAGAATTCCAGCTCCTCCGCTTTCTATTTGTGTGACCCTGAGAAACTCGCTGGACCTTTCTGAGCCTTGGTGTTCCACCTATTAAAGGTAGATAATGATCTCTACTTCATAAGATTGTTTTGAGGTTTGAATGAAATAACATCTGTAAGGCATTTGTACACTAGAAATAACACTAGTAATGGTAGTGTTGGTATTATTAGTATTTTTCTATTATCTAAACTAGTATTATGTACTATTTCATTTTACCTTCACCTCATTTGGGAGAGTTTTAATCCTATTTGGTTAAAAGTAAAACAGTGATTCAGAAAGGTTAAATGTTTTTCCCAGTAAACGTAAGGCATTAATGGGAAACAAGGACTGTGTATTACTTTCCTATTGTTTCTGTAACAACTTACTACAAATTTAATGATTTAAAACAACACAAGTTATTACCTCACAGTTCTGCAAGTCAAAAGTCCTAAAATCAAGGCATTAGGAAGGGCTTTATTTCTTCTGGAGATTCTGATGAGAGAATCCATTTCCTCGCCTTTTCCAGTTTCTAGAGGCTGCCCACCTTCCTTGGTTCATGGCCCCTTCCTATGTAATGTCTTGAAAGCCAACAGCGTAGGTCTTCCCATCTCACTCTCTCTGACTCTGTCTTATAAGGACATTGAGCCCATCCAAATAATCCAGGAAAATCTTCCCATCTCAAAATCCTTAACTTTATCACATCTGCAAAATCCTTTGTTGCTATATAAAGAAACAAACATATTCACAGGTCCTAAGGATTAGGATGTGGACAGTTTAGGGTGGGGGTGGGGGTCATTTTTCAGCTGACCACAGACTGTTCTGTAAAATGTAACTATTTGGGCTTGAGTCTGTTTTTTCTGGCTTGTTTTTGTTTGGGTTTTGCTTTAAATTCTCTCATTTATTTATTCACCAAAAACTTTGTGCAGGGTATATGTATAATTTATAACCTGCTTCTCTCTAGATATAACCACATCAGAATCAAGCTTCATTAATGAGATATAAAGATCTGCACATACATATCCTTAAAGTCTGAAAACCAGACTTTAAAAAGTGGAATGAACCTTGGGAAACCATGAGCCAATCCTCTTATTTATAAAGGGGCAAACTCTGACCCAGAGGGGTACTACGACATCCCCCATGTCAGAGAGCGAGTTTGAGAGAAATGACGAGGGCCAGAATTAGAATTGGAAGAAGAAAAGCAAACAGAGGTATTTCAGAGACAAAATCAGTGGGCTTTAGTAACCAGGTGGAGATGGGGTTAAATAGATGGAGGATTAGGGCTGCCTGAAGTTCATAGCTTGGGGGTGTCCTTGACTGAGCTGGGGATATAGAGCAGTAGGAGCACATTTTTCTAGGGAAAATAATGTATTTTAATGTGTTCTGTAATTTGAACCCCTTTTTGTAGGACCAGCTTAGCATCATTGTGAAATTTCCATTACTTTTTCTTTTCTCTCTCACAAGTGTGGGCATTGGGCTATATCTTCAGCTGACCACCACATATCAGTGCTTTTTTAAAAAAATGAATAAACTTTATTTTTAGAGCACTTTTAGCTTTCAGCAAAACTGAGCAGAAAGTGCAGAGAGTACCCATGTACTTCCTGTCCCCACAAACATATAACCTCCCCCATTATCAATATCCTCCACCAGAATGGTACGTTTGCCATTATTAATGATCCTAACATTAATACATCATCATCACACAAAGTCCATGCTTTACATTAGGATTCAGTCTTGGTGTCGTACATTCTCTGGGTTTTGACAAATGTATGATGACATGTATCCACCATTACAGTATCATACAGAGTAGTTTCACTGTCCTTAAATTCTTCTGTGCTCTGCTTACTCATCGTTCCCTGCCCCCAGCCCATGGCAACCACTGATCCTTTCACTGTCTCCAAAGTTTTGCCATGGGTGTTTTTTCTTTCCTACTGTCCCTGAGCTAGGCCTCGGGGATGACATTTGTGGTCTAACCCTTACCAACTTACATTTGACCCAAAAGCAAAGAAGTTGACTGTACACCTCTGTTTGAACTTTAAAGACATTGCTTCATCTATGGCCATGCCACCCTGAACAACCCCGATCCTGTCTTATCTCGGAAGCTAAGCAGGGTCGGGCCTGGTTAGTACTTGAATGGGAGACCACCTAGAAAGACCAGGTGTTGTAGGTGTAAAAAAAATTTTTTAAAGGGATTGTAAACTGACAAGGACCTTGCAATCTGTGAGGTCAACCAAGGTTTACCTCATCTAAAAAAAAAAAAAAAAAAAAAGAGGAAGAAGATGTTGCTTCACTGTCCGATAGCATAGTTTCCAAGGAGATAACTGTTAAACTCTTATCTGTGTTCCCTTGTATGTAATGTTGTTTTTAACTCTGGCAGCTTTTAAAATTTTCTCTTTATCACTGGTTTTTAGCAATTTGATTATGCTATACCTTGGTGTAGTTTTTCCATGTCTCTTATCCTTGGGGTTCATCAAGCTTCTTGGATCTTTTTTCTCCTTTGGAATGCACAATTACACAAATATGAGGCCACTTAAAATTGCCCACACCTCCCTAATGCTCTGTTCATTTATTTTCAGTATTTTTTCTCTGTGTGTTTTATTTTGGATAGTTTCTATTGCTAATCTGTTCTTCTGCAATGTCTAATCTGTTGTTAATCCCACACAATGTCATTCATCTCAGACATAATTTTTCAGACTCTAGAAGTTTAATTTTGAATTTTTAGTATCTTCCTTATTGCTTACATTTTCTTCCACCTTTTTGAACATATGGAATATAGTTATAACAACTGTTTTGATATCCTTGTCTACTAATTTTATCATCTGTATCATTTCTAGATTGGTTTCAATTGATCGATTTTCTTTTTCATTATGGTTGTATTTTCCTGCTTCTTTGCATGCCTGATAATTTTCAATTAGATATAAGATGGTATGAATTTTCTCTTGCTGCTGGGTAGTCTTGCATTATCTTAAATATTCTTTAGCTTTATTCTAAGATGCAGTTAAATTACTTGAGAACAGCTTGATCCTTTTGAGGCTTGCTTTAAAGCTTCGTTAGGTGGGACCAGAGTAACCTTTAGTCTAAGGCTAATGTGCCCCACTCTTGAGGTGATAACCTTTTGCATATTCTAGCCAACGTCCTGTGTTTACAAGACATTTTTACTCTATAGGAGGGAACACAAACTCCTCCCAGCCCTGTATGAGTGCCAGGGGATTTGTTCCCCTTGCTCTTTTCTGGTCATTCTTACCCTGGCCTCCTATAGCTTCCTCACGTGCCTGTGCTCATCTTTTTCAGCTGAAGACTCTAGGGAACCCTCTGCAGATATCTAGAGCTCTCTCCCTCTAGCATTCTTCTCCGTAAGCTCAAGCTGCCTTAGGGCTGACTCCCAGCTCTGTCTCCCCCTCCACCAGAGGAGGCCAGTTGGCTAAAAACTCCTCAGGTTGCAAACTGGGTGATGGAAGAGCTCTCCTCATTTTTTACCCCCTCTCAAGTTCACTGTCTTATGCTACTTATTGCCCAGTGTTGGAAAACTGTTGTTTCATGGATTTTGTCAGGTTGTTTAAGGTGAGAAGATCAATCTAAATATTTTTATTCTATCTTGGCTGAAAGTAGAACTTCTTTGCTATATGTTTTTGAATACTAGAATTTGGGGTGTTTTGCTTGAAAGAAATCAACCCACCTCAACCCTGTATTAAAATTCCAAACAACACTGCTTATATTATTAATAATTACAATATGGTGTCAAAATATCCATGTCCCACACCATTCATTACCACACTAAGTCTCCCTTCAGCACTGTATTCAAATAAGAACTATTGACTATTCCGCCTCATTCTCTTATTTACTCACAAAGCAAAGTCTCTATGGTTTTAATAAATACCTAACATATTTTTGGCATAAGTTTTGCACAGCACCAGACCTCTTACTTCTTGCTCACAGAGACTTGTGCTCCTCACTGCATGACATAGCACAGCACACTAAGCTGAACAATATTCCATCAGTTGAGCCTTATCATAACATTCCATATCCTCACCCAGGAGGGCCTATAACCCTCAGCTTCTTTCGTGACAGAATCATGTCCAAGATTCAGCATTAAAAATACCTTGCTTTTATGAAGCGAACCCCTTTGGAGGTCTCACAAGAATTTAAATGAGAATTTCTGGACTGCAAGTTCCAGTGTTGAGAATTGCAGCCTTAGAGAATGGCAGGGCTGTTTGAAGCCCTGCCCACAGTGGCAGGAAACACCCTTTGTATGTGAGCTCCTTTCCCACACAAATGTGAGTGAGGCTATGACCCTGGAAATTGAACACAGGGAAACAGAAACCCCACTGAAAATATTCTTGCACTGACATTAGACACAAAAACACCCATATAAGCTTGATTTGCCATCACAGTCAAATAGAATAATAGCATGTAAGCATTTCAAAGCGATTCCATTGACATTCTCACTTGATCCCAACAACAAGCCTGTAAGTAAGAGAAGCAGGTAGCACAGTTCCCAGTGAAAGATGAGGGAAGAGAACCTCGTAGAGGTGAAGTGATTTAAACAAGATCATATGGCTGGTTGGTGACAAAGTAGAGCCTTGAACTTCCAGGGGTCTTCTAACTCTAGATCAAGAGCTCTTGCTGTTCCGCCTGCTTCTTCTCTTCCTGTACCAGAAAAAGGAACAGATTTCATGTTGATCCTAGACCAAGGCTTCTCAACAGGGGTACCATCGACATTTTGGGCTGGATAATTCTTTGGGGTGTTAGAGTTGCTGTCCTGTACATTGTAGGATGTTTAGCAGCATCCGTGGCCTCCACCCACAAGATGCCAGTATCACCCTTCCCCCAGTCTTGACAACCAAAAATGTTTCTAAATGCTACCATATTGTCAAATGCCCCCAGCAGGGGAGAGTGAAGGGGGCAGGGGGTGGGGTGACTCTCAGTTGAAAAACCACTGCCCTAAATGATGCCCAAGAATGCTGCCCACGTGTTTGAGGAGGTGATAAAACTCGTTGTATAAAAGGAGAAACACAAATGCGAAAGAGGAACTTGTGCTATGCCAGTGAGACTGAGAACTGTACAATACCTGGGAGTTATCTACAAATTTCTCTTCTTAACTATCCCTTGAACTTAACCTTTTGTGTTCTCACTCCATCCTTTCAGGCTCAGCCAGCTCTGCATAACCCAAACCACTTTCCAAGGAGACATTTTCAGAAGGTAACATGGAGCTAGTCAACCTGACAAGAGGCAATATGACATAGTTGTTAAGATGCAGTCTGTACATGCAGCAACATAAAGGAACCTCCTATACTGTTGAGTGAGAGAGGCCAGGCACAAAAGTGCACACACTGTATGAGTCCACTTACATGAAGTTCAAGAACAGGCAGAACCAATGTCTAGTGATGGAGATCAGAATAGTGATTATATCTTTGGTGGCATCGCCTGGAGACAGGTTAGAGGGCACCATGTGGGAATAGAAATGTTCTCTGTCTTGCTCAGGGTGGTATCTACACTGGTTGTAAACATATGTAGAAACTGTTGGAGCTATATATTTAGGATTTGTGCATCTTCCTGTGCATGAATTATACTTCATATAAATAAATAAGCTTCATCATCTTAAAAAAAAAAAATAAAGAATATCAACTCTGGAACCAAACTGCTTGAGTTTGAGGACGTCTCTGGCTACCTCAGAGTGTGTTATGAGAAGTTAGTGAACAGCACAGGGCACAAGAAAAGTGCACAGAAAGAATCAGCAGCATTATGATGAAATAAACCACACTTCTAACCAGCCAGGCAAAGTGAAAGATTAAAAAAGGTGCTTCTGAATCCCTCTGTTGTCCCCTCCAGGCCACCCTGTCACTGCACTGAACACAGAGTGTTGCATGTGGTAGAGACATGAGAACTCAACCTAGCCCCCACCTATGTAGGTACTCTGACCCCAGCAATCACAACAGGCCAAGTCTCTATTATTCTCTCTCTTAAATTCCCACAGGAGTCTTGCTGAGAAGATGTTCCTATTTGCAGAGTACTTCATCAATAGGCTGAATATTTACAGGACACAGCAGTTGTGATTAAACAGTTCATTTCACTGGAGACTGGGGTACTGTACTGTGTCTCTTCATGAGTTATTCTTGGCAGAAGCAGCTCTTGCTCTTAGCATACGCTTCTTCACATTTCAAGGCCGAGCAGAAGAATTACAGTGTAACAGTTGAAATGAGGAGCAGATGGGATTTCTCCATATCTTTCCTCTAACCTTTTCTCGGTGGATTTACTACGGTGTTTTCGCTGCTATTTGTTCCTTGCTAGCTTTTATTCTTCTCTTTAGAAACTGGCCGAGTCAGAAGGAAATAAATGCAAAAGTGTGTCGAACAAGGATTTGATGGCGCATCAAGAAACTCAGGTTCTAGATCTAGTATCCAGATGTAATTGATTAACATGTGTTTTAAGTTGTCTGAACCCGTTTTTGTTTTGTTTTAATCTGTTAAATGAGTAATTAGTCTAGATTTGTGGTTTTTGAACATATGTCAGCAATTGAAGCCCTCCAAAAAAACAGAATCTCAAGCAGAAAATGTTAAAACCTGAAAGTACTGTTGTTTGGGTTGAAATGAAGGTAGGTGGTCAGGAACCTGCCCTCTCCACTTCTGCATCCCCCTACCCCTACAGAAGCCCCCTAAGTACCTCTGCAGAGCTCTGGAGCTTCAGATCCTAGGAGGACAACTTGAAAACCATTAAATTTACCTATTAAAAAAACCATTTTCCAGCCAGCTAAAATATTCTCTAAAGTGTCTCTGTTTCTATTTATTCTGTAAATTTTAATCAACAGACCCTCTGGGCTTTAAGAAAACCCATAAGTAAAATCCTACATGACATATATCTACATGGGAAAGACTAGCAGGAAATATACAAAGTTAAGAGTGGTCATCTCCAGATGATGGGAATGCCACACAATGATTGCAGCAGGGTTCTCACTTTCCTGCATTACCACCTGCAATGAGCATCTGAGAAGATCCTTGCATCTCTCAAAGTGTCCAGGCCTGTGTCTCACACATAAAGTCATGCCTTCACTGGAGCAGCTAGCACCAACCAGCCTTTGAGACACTGACACACACAGATGAGGGTGAGTGCAGTTCCACAGGATATAGGCGTGGTGGGAAACTGTCCTGAAACAGGATTTCCTCAAGTGTGTCCCATGAGATATCAGTCCCAGAAATGCCTGGCCACAAATAGAAATGGGGAGTAGGTGCAGCCTATGCTGAAGTGCCTGAGTTTGAGAACGCTGCATGTCATTTGCCCCTACTACAGATTAAATGCACAGTAAGTACTGTTTTAAAATCCCTGGCCATTGAGAAGCCTGATTAATGTTGCTTAATACAACATTTCCCAAATTTATTTGACCACAAAACTTTTCTCTTTCTGTAACCCCTATTACTATCTCAATAAACAGTTTAGGATCAGAAAGCCTTCATGAAGGCAATTTTTAAAAACTGAATGATAAGACTTGAAATAAGTGAGGAATTACAGAAAAGAAACAGAAGGAAACTGATTTGGGGTCTGGAGGACTTTGAGACAGGACAAAACAAAGAACCACCCACAATTTCAAAGAATGTCTGGAACTTTCTTCATATCTGTTAGTGCTTTTTTCCCCCCCGCTCATTCTTAGGAGGAAGAGGTAGGGATTTCTGTGCTAGTGGTCCAAAAGTTCATGACCACCGGGAAGGGGACTGTGGGTATTAAAAGTGACACTGTGTGAGTTCCTTGCCTCTGCCCATCTCTTCCTCTCAATATTGGCTCATCGTGGCAACTCTCCCTAGGAAGAGCAGAAAAAAGAAATGATCCTATTAATCCAATTCAGCCAATAACTCACCTCTGTGCCAGCCTTGTGCCAGATGCTAGGACCACGTGGATGTATAAGCCACGTTCAGCTTAGAGCCTAGTGATGAAATCATCAAGGACACAAAGAGCCCTTTTCTCAGATGTGCACAGGGGCCTAGGAGCACTCAGAGGGGCTCCTGGTCTACCAGTTGTCGCGAGTTTCCTGACGCCTCAACCCCAAAACACACATTCTTGTTCCTTCCAGGTCGAAGGCTGAGGTATAGGAAGGGGGGAAAGGACGACTGGCAGAGGGAACTGCAAGAGCACATAATGTTTGGTGGGATGGGGAGGGTGTGGACGGAGAAGGGTGGAACAGATCCTGCCCGGAAGCAGTAGAGCTGGTTACGTCTACAGTGAGTTGCAGTTGCTGATGCAGAGGGAAGGAAGAAAAAGGAGGGAAGAGTGGGAGATGACTTGGGGGGTGGGGCACTGAGTGAATGCCTGGAAGAAGAGAGATGTGGGAGCGGATTAAGGTAAATCTGGTTGGAAGAAGGAAAAGGAAAGAAAAGTTAAGTCCTTGACAAGTTCAACAAGTTATATAAGAAGTTCAAGCATTGATGATGATGATAGTGATGATGATGATTATGATGATGTTGACAACGAGTGACTGTGAAATTTCTCTCCTCCCTCTTTTTCTTCTGGCTGTGGGAGTTGTGGCAATTGTTGTGTCTTCTCTAGAGAGCACCTGGGGGCATCCTTGACTCACCTAAGACTGGCCCTACCCCAGCCCCTGTGGGTGATTGCACCCTCCTTCTTCCGGCAGATTATGGTCCAGAGTGGCCCCACCTCAGCTCACCCATCCCCAGCTTCTAAGTAGCCTGGGGTGAGCCATCTTCCTGAAGAAGCAGAGAACCAGTAACACTACATACAGAACAAGACCATGGTGAAAACAGAATACCAAGGCACCTTCCTCTTAGGATGCATTATCTTCAGGGTAGATGTTGAATTCTAGTAACATTCCCTGGGGTATTTTCAAATCCAGACACGCTGGAGCCTTGTTCCAGCCTCGCTCTGGGCTCAAGGCCTGGGCTCACCTCCAGCCTCTGACGGTTCTGGCTGCTGCCCCTGCTCAGATCGGCAGGCAGCACTTAACAGGCCAGTCTTGCAGCCCCAATGCTGCAGGCGGTGAGCTCTGCTAACTCCAACCTCAGGCCCCGCTTGCCCACTTCTGTTTGAATATGCTCCTGCTCCTTCTTGCTGGCCTCTCTGAACACCTCTTCCCTCTGCCAAGACCTCAGGCACTGGTACACCCCAGTCCCGTCTTCACTGATCTCGTCATTCTTTGTCACGTGCAGAGCCCACCTCATTGCCACCCACATCTGGGAGCGTGAGTAAGAGCTGCCTGTTTTAAAGACTTTCCAATTTTCTCCAAAGTTCAATTTCTTCCAAAGAGCTTGGCACTTCTTTGCTGCCAGTGTGAACTGTGAGTTCCCAGAGATGTCGATGACACTTTTCAACATTTGTCATTTTTGACACATTTAAAATATCTTCACTCCCAACACTCCATGAGTACCAGCCCAGATGGACTGGCTGGGAAAGCATCAGTCTCTGAAAGGCCTCTGAGAGACCCTGGGCAGAAGATTCCTGACTGAGAAACATGTGATTTCTTTCACCTCCTCCACCCCTTCTGAAGCTAAGCCAGACAAGTGGGCACCTATGGGTCCCAGCACACCCTTCACTGCCCAGTTTCCAATCTCTAAGGCAGCTTCCTTTGTAGAATTCCTTACACCTGGCTCTCCACGGCTCCAAGCACTTTTACATCCTCCAGACCCAGTTCTGTCTGAGAGAAAGCTGCCTACTTGAGAAGTTCCCTGTGAGGGTCACTTTTACTCTTTTAGGTCACTGAGGACCCCATGGGAAGGAGCTTGACCCCCTGACATATTCAACAACTGAAGCCAAGGGCTTCTGGGTCTAAGGTCAGTGAAGGCGTATATGCATAGCTTTACTGTTGGGCTCTTAACTCTGTTCTGTTTATCTACGTGTCTTTTTTTATGCCGATACCATACTGTTTTGATTACTTTAGCTTTGCGATATAGTTTGAAGTTAGGGAGTGTGATGCCTGCAGCTTTTTTCTTTCTTAAGATTCCTTTGGCTATTCGGGGTCTTTTGTGATTCCATACAAATTTTAGGATTGTTTTTCTATTTCTGTGAAAAATGCCATTGGAATTGTGATAGGGATTTCATTGAACAATGAGTTTGTTTTCTTTATTCCTTTTTCAGATAGTTCATTGATAGTGTAAAAATGCAGCTAAATTTTGTATGTTGATTTTGTAGCCTCGAACTTAACTGAATTCATTTATTAGCTCTTTTTGGTGAAGTCTTTATGATTTTCTACATACAAGATCATGTCATGAGCAAACAGAAACGATTTAACTTCTTCTGTTCTAATTTGGATGCCTTTATTTTCCTTTGCCTATTTGCTCTGCTTAGGATTTCCAGTACTATGCTGAATAAGAGTGGTGAGAGTGGGCATCCTTGTCTTGTTTCTTCTCTTAGAGAAAAAGCTGTCAGCCTTTCACCATTGAATATGATGTCAGCTGTGGGTTGTAATACAGCACCATTATTAGGCCGAGGTATGTTTCTTCTATATTCAATCTGTTGAGACCATTTATCATGAAAAGATATTGAATTTTAAATGCTTTTTTTGTGTCTATTGAGATGATCATATGATTTTTGTCTTTCTTTTTATTAATGTGGTGTATCAATTGATTTGCATATGTTGAACCATCCTTGCTTCTCAGGGAAAAATCCCACTTGATCATAGTGTATGATCCTTTTAATATGCTGTCGAATCTTGTTTGCTAATATTCTTTTGAGAATCTTTGCCTATATTCATTAGGGATATCCAAAGCTTATATTCTCAATCACTAGGCAAGTTACTGTCAGAATGATCTGCCACCTTGGGATAATGCAGACTCTCAAGCTCCCTCAGACCTACTGAATCTGCTGCTCTAGGGATTCTGACCAGGAGTCTGAATCTTAAGCATGTGGATATGAGAGAATCACTGCCCTCAAATATAGATTAGGTAAAACATAAAGGGATCCTGAAAGGGAAATATTTATTTAGCAGTGGTTTAAGGGCAGAACCCTGGCTGGGTGTGTTTTGCAGTCAGAGTTTTGTTTCTCATTGATCTGTAGTCTGGTTTGGCTCCTGGAGCTGCCTAATTTGAATGGCATGGCTAGAGCACACGGTTGGTAGAGGCAGAGACCCAGCCTAGTAGTCTCCAAAGCTGCTACATAAGGTCAATAGACTTCTACTGCCCAAAACAGCCTGGACAAATGGGAGAGGGGAGGCTGAAATCCTCACTCCAAAGAAGGCCCTCCTTTTCTTGGCACAAAGGCATAATGCTCTTGCCAAGACATGTAATGTGCTGCCTCAAGGAGGTATACAGAATTCACAGAAAGGTACTAAATAGGCTGGCAAAGACCTTGGTAAATAAGTACCAAAATGTATCTGGAAGAACATATGTTGGATCAAGACATAAGATGGAGGAGATCTTAGATAAGTTTTAAAAAGGGAAGAGAAGTGAAGTATTGACTGCTAAGCTCTGTGTCAGACATTTCACCAAGTTTCATCCAGTTCTTACAATGACCCTATGAGATATTCATATTTGCAATTTAAGAGAGGGAAACTGAGGCTCCCAAAGGTTAAATGAGCTTCCAAAGGCACACAGCTAACTGATAGAGTTATTGACTAATAAGTGATAGATCAAATACAGAGCTGACTAGCTCTAAAGCCAGTGCCCTTCCCACTACTCTATCCTGCTTCTACCATTGTTTCCATAGTGCCCCAGAAATTTTTGGGAAATGTGTCATGGTCTGAGGGGGCAGGCAGCAGTCAATAGTGCCTTCAGACATAGGCAGTGAAGGGAGGGCATGAGTCCAAAAGAATATCTTAAGAAACAAGAATAAAAGAACACACCCAGAACAGTTTTGCAGCCTCAGAACCTAGATGTATGGAGAGTGATATAGAGAAAGGGGATTCTAGTCCTGGTTTGATATTTTTAGCCAGCTGTTGGCCTTGGACCAGACACTGAACCCCTCCTTATTTCATCATCAGGAAATGAACATATAGAGAATGGGAACAGCTGTGCTGTAGACCCCAGGACCTCAGGAGTCTCAAAGGATATGAGAGTCACCAAGAGTCTCAGGAAATAGGCTGTAACTATGACCTCAAGCTCTATGAGTCTTGAGATGACATATTGATCATACATGGGCTCATCTTCTCCCACATTCCATAGTCCTTCTCTCCCCTCAGGACCAGCCCTTGATTTGGCATCCCCAAGATTATCTGGGGAACTGGTGACACTGCTCACCAATGGGGTACTTTAGCTGCCTTCACACTAGCCATCCTGTGGCTGGATAGATACCTCTCCTATCATTTAGCCATCGAAACACTTACCAAGCTGTGTAACAATTGTCTATTTACTCACTTCTACCATATGGTCATGAACTTATTGAAAGCAAAGTATGTCTTATTTACTATTGTATTCACAATATTAAGCATAATCCCTGCCGCAGAGGAGGTGCTCACTAAATGTGTGGTGGAATGACCAAATGAATACATGACTGAATGGGATCACGATGGGCCCTCAGTCTCTAAGATGTAAGATCTAAGACGGCCCATTGACCTGCCCCCTCTGCTCCAAGCTGAAACACAGGAAAGCCCCAGGGACACTCAGGGGTTGGTGAGTCAGGACTATTTCTTCATCAGAGGGCCCCCAAAGTCCTGCCCTAGAGAATATATCTCACATGTTCAGCTCACATTCTCCACCCACGGTTTACTTTTGCCTTAAAGAGTAACCTTAGGCTGTTTGACCAAGTTAATGCTGAATACTTTCCTCATGCTGCAAGTGTATATCTTTGCAAAGCATCAAGCTCAGATTCCAGCACAAGAGAGGGGAGCATTCCCATGGGAACAGAGCCAGGAGTCCCCAGGTCACTGCTGCTCTCTAACTTTATTTTATTTTTATTTTATTTTATTTTTTTTTGCCTGATCAACTCCAGCTTCAAAAACACTTCTTTCTGGCATCTTTCATTTACTGAAAATCAGAGATAGAAAGAACAGTTTTAGGACACATATATCTGAGAACCGGAGGGACCCTGAAATGGTTTTCTTGGTTTTCCAGAGGCCCGGCTGGTTTGGAGGGAAAGTGGGTTCTAGACCCCTGGTCCAGCTGGTTCAGTGAGCAGAGGACATCTCACTGTACCACCATCAGGACCTCAGAGTCGACCGGTCCAAACTCTTCATTTTCTAAATGAGGAAACTGAGGCCTACAAACTTGAATGACTTGCTTAAGGTCAACCAGAATTAGTTAACAAGAAAATAGGACCTCATGGAGATCTGCCAATACACAATCACACATAGGTCACCAATAGCTAAATATGAGTGAAATAGTTCTGAGTTTTTAAAGCCACATTGTTTCTACAAGCAGATGCAGCAGACCTAATAAGAACGTGTTCAGCTGCCTGCTGCATGTGATATGCCTCCACTTGAGTTCTCTTCTAAGTCACCCCATAAATGCAATTCAGTACAGCCACACTCTAGTCCACAGGAGTGCAATTGTGAAAAGACTGATTTCAATGATCTGATGGTTAGTCAGCTTCCTGTGGGGTGCTGAAGGCCTGGTAAAGGAGGTTTATGGGTCTGTCCCAGTGTGTGACTTCAACTCCCTGGACTGCAAAGGAGCCCCACTTGGCATGAGACTCACAATTCAACTACTTCTTGTGACCATGGTCAAGACACTTACCCTCTCTGAGACCCAGTTTCCTTTTGGGATAACCTACTTGTAGGGGTATTGTGAAGAATGAATAAAATAAGGAATTCTGAGTTACTAGCAAAAAGTAAGTGGTAGCCACATAAACAGCTTTTCAACCTGCCTTACCATTTCCACCTGCTCCCAGCACCCCATTATCACTTTTAATGAGAACTTTTGGGTATTATGGGTTCTCTGATTGGTAATAATTGTGGCTGACACCCCATGGAGGACTTATTTGTAAGACTGCTTCACCCCCAAGATTGCTTCTCCTCCCATGTCAGCAAAACAATCTCACCATTTATTATTATTTTTTCCCCTCTTTAATTCCTTCCCCCTCTCCCCCCATTCCACCCCTGACCTATGGATGTTGCTGTTTCCCCTTAAGAACTGGATCTCTGAAGGCGAGGAGTCTCCTCCCACACGCTCGCTCATGTTGGGCACCCAGGGCCTGGCACACCCGGGGTACAGTCCGTGGCTCTACCTGGAATGTGAACCCAGGACCTTCTGCATGTAAAGCAAATGTGCTAACCACTACACTATGGAGCCACCCCCAATCTCACCGTTTAACCAAGTAATTCCAGACCAGGTAATTTATCCCAGTGGAAATAATTCTCTGAAAGGAAAAGCTTGCTGCCTGGAGTTCATTGCAGCTCTGTTTATGAAGGTGAAAAACGGGAAATATACTGCTTGTCCCAGAGAGGGAAATGGATACATAAATTACAAAATGTTCCCTTGGTGGAATATTACTCAGGTTTTAAAAATGATGAGTATGAACACTATAGGAATAGGGAGAGATGTTTATTATATAATGTAAAATTAAAAAAGCAAAAAGCAGTTATATCTGTACAGTCACATGAAAAATATATTTTCTTCTGGTTACAGAAATGGAACACAAGAAAATAAAAAGTCAACCCATTAAGATGATGAGAATGCAAGTATATTTTTTAACGTTTTGTTTTCTGCTGCTTCTCTGCTTTTTTTGCACCAAATACACTTTTTTAAAGAATAAGGAAGAAAACCTAATACTTGCTCCAGAAACAATATAGCTGAAGGCAAGATTCATTTGTGGAAAAATGCCTGGCACAGAGTAGGTACACAGGAAGTGTTGTTGGTAGGAAGAAGAATGAATGAATGAGTAGTCGTAGAAATTCAGAAGTCAGTGTTGCCCACGTACAAATCATCGGCCTGACACAGCAGCCAGGGTCAGAGCTATGGCGACATTCATCTCATAGGTTTGTTCCATCCTGAGCAGAGGACATGGCCTAGAGGGTAATCACGAAATTATAGACTTCCAGAGGACTCCTCCCACTTGTCCCAGGTCTGGGAATATTTTCAGTAGTTTAGGTTAACAAAGGAAAATCACATACACGTGTGCGCACACACACATTGTGTGTTAGCAATTTACATCATGAATGTGAAGGCATTTCACTAACAACTCTGTGAGGGGCATATTAATACTTGCAGCTGCTGTCTGATGCACTTGTGTCCTCAGCTCCAGCCAATACATGGGAGGCGCTCAACAAACATTGAACTAATAGGAACATCCAGCCCAGGCATCATGGGAAGAAGACAGGTCCTGATTCCTGCAGAATCCTTGATTCTCTTCTATGCCAGCTCATTGCCTGCAGTCACTCACATAATGATGTCCTTACCTAAAAGAAAATGAAATAATTTGTTCTTGTATAAAATATTAGGAACCCTCAAACCTAAGGGCTGCCTTAAGACTAGAGAAATCATTACTGCAAAGAATCTAATATTAGAAATGTAATGGCTGTACCTGACTTCTTCTGACTAATTTTGAGAAAGCTCTGCTGCCTCAGGATCTTGCTGCCATGCAGAGAGAAGCCTAATCTTCCCCAGCCCATCAACTCACTTTCCAAGTGATAGGGGCTGACTCCCACAAAGGATTTGACTACTTACCTTAGTAAATATTCTCTCCCTCGAAACCACGGCCTCATCCCCAGATTCTTATTATTGCTGTGCCTTCATCTCTCCTAAAAGCATAGGAAAATGACAATTTCAGAAAACATGCCTGGAGAAGGAGCTGATCCTACTGAATACAATTGGAACAAATTTTCTCACCCATAACGGAATCCTTAGCTGACTCATAGAGTAGTTGTGAGGTTTAAATGAGTTAATACAAATAAGACCATCGGGAAAGTGCCCAGCACAGAGTAAGCACTCAATTAATATTAGCTTGAAAAGTGCTGAAAATCAATTTGGATATCTATGTAAAAAGAAACACAAGTAAGATCACATCTATGAACGAATGGGAATCTATACTTTTAGGAATCTATACTAAGAAAATATTCATAGATTCAGTTAAAAAATTTATGTATAAAGATGGTCATCAGAGCATTGTTAGTAACTGAAAAAAAGAAAGAAACCTGGAAACAACCTAAATGTTCAACAATAATGGAATAAGTAAGCGACCTATGCCACTTTTCAAAAGTATGTTTCTGAAGAATGCTATAAGAAATTATCATGACAGGTGAAGAGGAACACAAAATCATTCACATAATATGATCTCAATTATAGACACTCCAAATAAATACTCATGGAAAAAATATTGCCATAAGATTGGAAGTAAACACTCCAAATATTGCTTGTGGATTTTTTTCTGCATAGTGGGATTCTTTATTCGCATCAGCATTTTTCAGATTGTATATATACAATTAGTAAGTATTAATTCTACAAATAAAATATAAAATAATTAAGAGTCTATTACAATACCACAACTAAAAAAAAAAATAGGATGAGGTCCTACACTAGGCCAGCAGCAGGGAGCAGAGAAGATAATCCCGAGTCTGAGTCCTCAATATTTGATGATCCTAGTGGGTTCCCCAGGGGACAGAGAGGGCATTCCAGGACAGCTCCAAGCTTTCTAGCTTGAAAAACAGCATGGACAAATGACAGTGTTACAAACCACAATAGGAAATGCAGAAAGAAGGAAGAAGAATGGTTTGGAAGGAGAGAAAACAATCCATTTTGTCCTCACTGGGTTTGCAGTGCCAAAAGTCGCCCCAGATAGAGATGCCCAGTCGAGCTGGCTCTGTGCAGGGCTAATGCCTGAGAGAGAGGTTGCAGTAAAGTTATGGGTGCAGGTGACAACAGTGAGTCCTTGAAGCCATGACTCAGCTGAGGATATTCCAGTATTCTATGTGTTCTGTGAAGAGGACGGTCAGACTGTCATGGAGGCTCATAAATTCGGGCTGTACTCTTCACACCCAAAATGTGGCCTGAAGTGGCCTCTACCTCCCTCAGCCATGGGACTGCTGCTAGATTATAGTGAGGAGCCTCACAGAGACTCTCTGTACTTAAATGCTGTTTGGCGCTGTGGCCACTGTTTCCATTAAGGATTTCGGATCGCTCTCAGAGTCAACCACATAAAACTCACTACTGTGTAGGGATTATATTCAAGACAATGGCCACTTTCTTACCCAGTGACCTCTTTTTACAATAACCCATAAAAAAACAATCTCAGGCTTCCAGACAAGGAAAGTGTGAGCAAGTAAACCCCATGAATCCTCTGACTGCTCTTGTTTCCTTTTTCGATTTGGCCAGTAGGAAGCTCAAAACAAAATCTATGGCCCATCTCCAGCAGCCTCATGGGATCACATAGTGTACATGTTAAGGTGGGTGCTAATCTATTAACATTTCTGTCTTTGTTTTTGACTGCCTTTATTTTCTCTTTGTCCCTATTTCCTCTACCATGTATTTTTGTGACCCACTTAAAGTCAAAAATTTTTTCCATGTCATGGCCATCCATTGATTCTGTTTCTACCTACTGGAGTCACACAAAAGAATTCTTGGCCCTCTTCCCTACAGCAGCCCTTCAACATCTAGGTCCTCCATGAAATCTTATTTTTTCAAGCACCAGAGCCTCATTTTCTTCAACAATTTCTCCTAGATATGAGCTCCTAAAGAATCTTTCATTCTTCTAGACTCAACTGATGGTGTCTAGACTCATCTTCTCTTGGCATCTTCTCTAAAGCCCCTGCTCAGGGCATCACTCCACTGTAGCACTCACAAAAGCTATATGCAGTGGCTAGTTCTCATACTTACCTCTCCTGCTGCCCTGGGGACTCCTAAAAAAAACAGAGTGCATGCCCTGTTTGCCTCCAACTATACCTAACCTGGGCCCAGGGCAGAGCACAATATGATAATATATACATAATAAGTATTTGTTGAGGAAATTAATTAATACATGAATTTATATACACAACTTCCTCTCTCATATGCATGCTAAAAGAAAGCCATGCCCCAGGAAGAAAAAGTGGAACACAGTTTGGTTCAGTTGTTCATGGGCCTTTCCATCTGACAACTCTTTTTCTATAAGACTTTCCTGAACAGCCTTGAAGCCCCAGGCACAGAGACCAAAACTTATTCTCCCAGCTAAATCTAAAGTAAATACACATAAGACAGAATTGGTCCTGTGAGGGCAACTGGGATACATTTTCACAGAAAGGATCTCACAGATCAAAAATGCAAGATGCTGGCTCCTATGAGACTCTAATGCCTGAGGTGGAGCTGAGGTGGTGATGCTAGTGCTGGGGAGTAAATGTACTTATTTTAACACACAGCCCTCCATAGGTGCTCATGATGTACCAGGCACTGTTCTGAGCTCTTTGCAGATATCGTCTTATTTAATCCTTGTAACAACTTCATGGGATAGGTATTATTTCTATCTTCATTTTATTTTCATATAGTCATCTTAACATTCCAGTCGGTGATCCTGAAGTGAAAGACTATGTAGCTATTTGGCCACCATATAAAAGAAAATTAGTTACATTTAGCTCCAATGCATAAATGGCTGACAAACACATTAGCCTTTGATCTGAGACCTGGATCCCACAGATACCACATTGCGCACTAAGCATTTATTGAACACCTACTAGCACTGCCCTCCGTGAGTTCACAGACCGGTGGAGGAAACACCACATGTCTGAAAAATCACAGTACAAGGACATTAGGATCAGGGACCCAATGCAGAACTGGCAGCAAAAGGAAGTAACTATCTCTAGATAAACGAGAAGGCTTCCTGGAATAGCTGATGTCTGAGTTCCCTTTTAATGGATGGACCAGAGTTCACTAGGGAGCAGCACAGATGGAGAACAAAGAGTGCAAAGATGCAGGGGCTGTGAAAAGGCATCTGGGGGAACTGTTGGCAGTGTGGGGTAGCGAGAGAACGTAGAGAGGTAAGGAGTTGGAGGATCAGGGTGGTAGCCTTGGCTGCAATACCAAAAAGCTTAGAGTCACTAACAGGTCTAGTAGTCACTTCTCTTCTAGAAAGATTCCTTGAACAATAGTATGTGGGAGGATGACGAGACCAAACAGAGGTGTGGCAACAAACCAACCACTTGGACTAGGGCACTGGGGTCTAGGGGTATTTGAGAACCTGCAGTTGTAGACTGATTAGAAGGCAGGTACAGAAATGCAAGGTGACTCCTTGGTTTCTGACTTAGACTACAGGAAGGCAGTGCACACCATGAAATGGGGGACACGGACCAGGAGCCGAAAACAAGCTCAGAAGGCCCTAAGCTTGGAAGGGCCAAACTGGGCAGCAGAAATCTTTTTCATTATCTCAGAGAAGTTATTCAGATTCTTGCTCACATGTCCTTTTAATAAAATATGACACATTTCATTCTGTCATCATGGTGAAAAATCATTGCCCTTTGCTGGAAATTAATAACCTTTCAAATTAATAACCTTTGGGTAGGAAAATTGGCTTCATTAATACCTCCCCTTGCACTTTGTAGGTTCATCATCTCTCAGTCCTGCTGTCCCCTGAAACCAAGAGCCCAAGACTTATTATTTGAGAAGCCTGAATGACTTTATGCTCAGAAAGAAAGATTAGGGTCCTCAGTAATTGGGATGAATTTAAATGTTTGGGACAAATCTTTAGGTTGTCCTGAAAATGCTTGAGTGGCCTTGTGTACACCCCTCAGCCACAGGGATGCCCACCCTCTGCTGGAAGGGAGGGTGATTGGCCTGATTCCTAATCTTGGCAGAAAAGATGTCACCTATCTGGGGGTGCCACAACCTTCAGAACACGGCACCTCCTCAGGCTTCACCCAGCCCCTGAGCAGAGATATGTGTCTTTGGCCAACACCATGGCCTGATTAGCTATTGGGCTGCCTTGCAGAGCTGGGTAACAGCCCATCCCCTCCCCAAAGTGCCTCAGGGTCAGGGTGAGTCCCCTCAAAAAGGAGGCTAACAAAAGAAGGTGAAATATTAAAAGCAATCTTTCTCTCCTTACCCCATCTTCACATAGTTTTTAAAAAATTTCAAATGGATATTCATTTATCCTCTTCTGCTGAAAAACTCTTTTGCAGCAGCCTATCATCTAGAACAGCGTTCCCCAACCTTTTTGGCACCAGAGACTGGTGCTACTGTGAGAATCTAATCCCTGATAATCAGAGGTGGAGCTGAGGTGGTGATGTTAGTGCTGGGGAACGCCTGCGAATACAGATGAAGCTTCGCTGGTTCACTTGCTGCTCAACTCTTGCTGTGCAGCTCGGTTCCTCACAGGCCACCAGTACCAGTCCACGGCCCAGGGGTTGGGGACCCCTGATCTAAAGTATAAGGTCCAGATTTCTCAACATCCTAGGGCCCCCCACTCTCTGGTTGCCCAGCTTTGCCCAGACTCCTGCCTCCTTATGCCCACAAGATCTCATGCCCATACTCAGTTGTTACCTCAACTTGGAAAGCCCTACTCCCTCCTACCACCCATCCACTACCTATACATACACAAGAGCCCTCATTCACTCTTCAAAGCCAGCATGAGCATCACTATCCCAGAAAAGTCCTCCCAGAAAGACACCTCTCCATCAAGCAGAATCCACACCTCCTTTGGTGATCCTCTTCACCCCAACCCAACCTGGTCTATGTCTGGCTACGTGATATAATCTGTCTGCAAGTGAGAACAGATTGAGTCACATGAGAGAATGCATCTAACTAAGATGCTTTATTCACCGTTTCCCTAGCATAGGGATGTAGGGGATTGGAGTCACAGAGACACTGGTTCAAATCTTGACTCTACCACTTACTTATTAGCAGTGTGATTTTGGATGAAATTCTTACCTCTTTTGAACCTCCATCCCAATTGCCTCCCCATATTCCTGTTGTCCTAGAGTCACTCCAGTTCTTGACGGGCTGGTCCTATAGTCACCAAGATAGCAAGAGAGCAGGACAGAGGATCTGTCCCTCTCCACCTCTGTGTTAGGTCCTCCTAGATCACCCTCCATTCTCCAGGAAAGACATGGCCATTTCCTGGAAATGTTCTTTTGGGTTCCCCTAAGCTGCGGCTCATGACTATATCCATCGCCTCACAGGAACCCCATTGGCTGGTGCTCTTCGAAACCTTTGGGTTGTCCCAGGGCTGACAGAGGTGGAACAGATGCCAGGCTAAACATTATCCCCAATCTTATATTCCAGAACGGCTAAACATTATCCCCAATCTTATATTCCAGAGCCATTTGGAAGATCTCAAGCTGTTGAAACAAATAAGACATTTCAGGACACAAAGACTAGATTCCTGCTGTTCGAAGGGGAAAATGACCAGGGCTGTCAGATTCGGCTCCATCACCCTGACACGTTACAACAGTGCGGCTTCAACTCCTCTCTGCCACTGGTGATGATAATCCACGGGTGGTCGGTAGGAAATTCTGACACACCTTTTTTCTCTCTGTTTTTTCTCCTTAATATATTCAATTTTAATAAAAAGATAGGGAGCCAGTGATAACAACTTCATGCATAATATTTATAAAGCACATTCTAATTTTCCAAGTGCTTCTCCACACATTATTTCATTGATTGTTTCAATTCCATGAGTAAGCAAGAGGAGGAAAGTATAATTATCTCCATGCTTCAGATAATAAAATGTGACTCAAAGAGGTCACATAGCAAATGAGAGTCCATAGAAATTATAGTCCTAGCAGGTGAAACTGCATATTTCACAAGAAGAATTAGGAAGCCAGAAGACAGTCTCTCAATGCAATGTTGTGTCTGTCAGGGTTAAATTCAGCTGGTTAAATAACAGAAATCCAACTGGCAGTGGTTCAAATAAGACAGAAGTTTGTTTCCATTTCACATAATAGTTTAGAAATACGTAATCCAAAACTAGATAAAGGGCTTTAGTCAATGAAGCCCTCAAGGACCCAGATCATTTCCAGCTCACTACTCTGCCATCCTTAGATGTGGACCCTCATCCTCATAGTCCAAGATGGCAGCTAGAGCACTAACCATCACATCTTTATTCCAGGTAGAACAATGTAGTAATGGGTGTACACCAAGGAGTCAAAGAGCAAAGTTTCCAAAAACAGCTTTATTGAGATATAATTCACATACCACACAATTCATCTATTTAAAGTATTCAACTCAAAGCCTTTTGGTATAAAATAGTGGGGTTTTTTAGGTTAGCTTCCAAGAAGCATCTATGAAATGCTTCTAATTACATCCATACCTAGTTGGAAAGGCAGCTGAGACATGTAGCCTCTTAGAGAAAGTGTAGTCTTTCAGTGACATTGAAAATATTATTACTTATAGAAGAAAGGGAGAGAGAATACTGTGGACAATAATTGAAGTCAAACGAAATGAGGACTTGTTTCCAAGAGAAAATTCTGACTCCTTGGTTATCAGACCACACACAATTTGAAGCTTAGCTCACAATATGAAACCTCTAAAGTTTTAGGAATCTATTTCATGACTCGGAAACCTTTCCCTGCCATCTGGTTGGAAATATTCTTGAAACCCCCATCTATTCTACCCTAGAATGAAAAATGGGCCCTTGAGCTAGGCCCTTTACATTATACATCAGCCTATTTAATCTTCACTCTCCCTGCCTCCCCCTCACTCTCCCTACTTCCCACTTTAAGCTCCAGCAACACCCATGTGCTTATAGCTCCTTCTGCACACTATGTGATTTCTCTCCTCTTGGCCTTAGCTCAGACTGTGCCTTCTGCCTAGAGTATCTTTTCCCTTCTTCTCCTGTGGGATATTATTCATTATATATTAGGTGCTCCAAAAATATTTGTTAACTGAATTAGTGACTGAGTAAATATCTTGTTTACAAATGCAATATGAAGATAGCAGGGTCCTCTTACTAAGGTTTTTTTTACCAGAATGAGCTCTTTATTCTCAAAATCCTGTCCAGACTGGAATACATCTACTATTACTAGTAATAATAATAACAAAAAATAAAATGATAAAAAATTAAAAAACAATAACAACAACAGCTGCAACAACTGACATTTACTGAGTGTTTACTATGCTTCAGGCACTGTTCTAAGTGCTTTGCATATATTACCTGATTTCATTTTCACAACAATACTGGAAGGAGGGCACTATTATTATCCTATTTTCCAGGTGAGGAAACTGGGGCACAGAAATGTTAAACAACTTACCCAAGATCACTGAGCTAGTAACTGGGAGAGTCTGGATTTGAATAAAATACTACATCCACATAGAAGGCACTGGGTAAACATTTACTAAGTGAATACACCTTACCCCAGGTGACATGCCAAGTCATCAGCGTTGCTTTCCAGCTTCATCTCTGTAGTCTAGTATTCAATCATTTCAATCAAAGACTTTTCTCCTCTTGCCAGACATACCACACTCTCATGTGCTCTTCCTTCTGCCTGGGATGTCCTGGACCGCACCACCACCACCACATTCACCTGCCCACCCTTATTCTTCTGAGAGAGGTCCTATTTATTCTTAAAGACACAGCACGAATGTTTTTGCTCTGTAAACTCATCAGAAGTTCCCTGCAAATTGGTTCTCAAACAAGGTGCATACATACACCAATTCCCCATAAACATTTATTGAGTCCTTAGTAGATTCTATCTCCTAGTGCTAGTCCCTCTAAGGCAAGCAGAACACAGTGGGTGAGAGGCAATGGGGTGGGATTCAGAGGTGCAGCAGAACAGACCTTCAGGAGGAACTGGTGTGGGAGCTGGCCCTCAAAGGAGGGGTCAGCTTTCAGCACCTAATTTTCATAGACTTTTCCATTGCTTTAAGGATTAGAAGGTCCTAAAAATAGGAAAATGTTAAGAGAATGGTTCTCAGTTGGAGGCTGGGGGTTGTAGCCCCTGGGGAACATCTGGCAAAGTCAGGAGACATTTTTGGTTTTCACAACTTGGCTGGGGGGTGTGAAGGGGGTGGCATGCTGCTGCCAGCGTCCCATGGATGGAGGCTAGAGACTGCTAAACATCCTACAAAGCACAGAACAGCCCCGAAACAAAAAAGCTTTTGTCCCCAAATGTCAATAGTGCTGAGATTGGGAAACCCCTTAAAAGCCCTTTCTTCTGGAGAGAAGGCTCCAGCATTAGCCAAGAGTTGGAGAAGAAAAAGAGGTGAATAGGGAGAAAGAGGAAATTAGTGCAATGCTCCCTCCATCCCCTCCTGGTGAGGCTGACTACACTGTGGGACCACCCTCAGGTGGACGGCTTGCTGGAAAACTGGATTTGGCAGATGGTGGCCGCACTGAAGTCTCAGTTGGCCCAGCCAGTGAATGTGGGGCTAGCAAACTGGATCACCCTGGCCCAAAACCACTACACTGTTGCTGTCCGCAATACCCGCCTTGTGGGCCAGGAGGTTGCGGCTCTTCTCCGGTGGCTGGAGGTAAGACCTGCCCTGACCTCCCTTCCTCCCCCTTCCTCTAAGACCAACTGAATTAAGCTGGTCTCCAGTAGCAACCCAGATAGGAGAACCACTTCCACTAAGCTCACAGGAATGAGAAGGCCAGGGTGGAGACCAGGCCTCAAGGCTCTCTCAGCTGCCTCACTCGCACCTCTGTTTTATAGAATCATCATCTTCTTACCCTATCCCACCCACTATTCCTTTTATGCTCAGCCCCTTGGATGTGCTAAGGGATCTAAACACACCCTGTGAACCAACCAAACCCCACACAAATGAACTGGATGGCTTCTACAGGGCATTCATGTACAGTTCAAAACAGGCAGGCAGGAGGCAGCATCACCAGGCAGGGTCTCAGGTCGCTGAAGCTAAAAGGAGAGAGGACAGAGTCTGCAAGGTGAGAAACCAGTTTGGGTCTGGAGTATAAATTAAGCACTTCATTTGCAATTGGATGCAAAGAACAGGGTGAGAGCCTGAGCGAGCTGGACCCACAAAAGGCTCTTACTTGGCAGTTCTTCTCCTGCAACCATCTTACCGCTGTCTTCCAGG
This sequence comes from Eidolon dupreanum, assembly GCA_028627145.1. Classification (NCBI taxonomy): domain Eukaryota; kingdom Metazoa; phylum Chordata; class Mammalia; order Chiroptera; family Pteropodidae; genus Eidolon; species Eidolon dupreanum. The sequence goes on along the minus strand of CM053509.1, from coordinate 42,725,698 downwards.
AATCTGTTCAATTTTCTCGAAGCGATGTTCATCTAATTGGGTACAGCCTGGGTGCACACGTCTCAGGATTCGCTGGCAGTTACATCGGTGGAAAGCACAAGATTGGGAGAATTACAGGTAACCATGCCTCATAACCCTCAACTATAATCTCTATGACTGCACGGGGGCACGGAGCAAGGACCTGCTTATCCACCGGTCTCGTAATTAACACATCACCACTTCCTTCACTTCCTGGTGTTCTAGGGAGGATGTGCAGCACTATTTCAAATGTGAGTGCTGTCATAGACTGCTGCTCCAAGATAATTCAGAAATCACAGCCTCCATTCCTATTGCCTTTCCTCAGATGAATGCTTCTCATAGTCAGGCCAAATAGGACTGAAAAGGTAGATTTTCTATGCACTTTTATAGCAGGGAAGAGTTAATTTTTCAACTAATAGTTTAAAAAGTCTAATGCGAGCATGTTAAAGAATCACAGCCCTGAATTTGCTGTAACATCAGCCATGTTTGTGCCTCAGTTTCCACATCTGTCTTACTCTGGGACTCATCTGGATTGAGGGAAGGAACTCTGTACCCAGAACCTTATCCCAAGATTTACACTGTCTTAGGAATGGCCCTAGATATCCAGGAAGAGCTGGAGGCATGCAGGACCTTTCCCCCAAGATTCCCTGACACAACCTCATCCCCCCTGTTGCCCTGGAGTTACAGCAGGAAAAACACACCTGACCAGATGGTTCTCCAGCCGAGTCCCCAAGACCCACTGATTCTACAATGGCCCAGGCATGGACCGTTTCAGGGCAGTATCCCCAGAGCTCCTCAGCTTTTCATCCCACTATTTCCATCCTGTAGTTCTAGGCCACCATGACACTAGATTTTTCTCCACTTCACAAATGCTCTTTGGCCTCTTGTGCTTATGGGCCTTTGTGTGTACTATTCACTTTGTCTGGAATATCTTACTGCCATCATCCACTGAGCCCTAGTCTACCTACCAAACTCCTATTCGTTCTTCAAGACTGGTTAGGCTAAGACAATATTTCACAGGCTAAAATAATTCAAAAGAAGTTTAAGATAAATAGCATTGCTATGCCCTTTTATTTAATTAAGTAAGAACATTTTTGGTGACTACTATCTACTATTATCATTACTTCATAAAAGAAGTGATTTATTTTAAGATGGAAAAAGATAGTGATAGTGGCAGACATTTAAATTAAGTAAATTTCTCATTATGAGAATTCATTTCCTTGTTCTTATTTTTTTTCATCTTGCTAGTGACTGGGGGGGCCTGATCCACAGACCAGTAATTGTGTACCCACCCCTGTGATTTGACCCTCAATAGCCTGAGGGTGAGCAGGCCTTCTACAGAAAGCTGTTATGGCCCATCATAGAAATTCCAGGGCTAGAAGGCCGAGTCAGAATTGCAGAGGTGGTATCAGCCCAGGACCCTGTCCCCTCTGGCTCCTGTTGTGGGTCATATTAGGCATTATTAGACAGGCCCACACACATCAGAGGCAGCAGGATGGCTAATTACTTTGTTATCATCTTATAGTCAGCCCGATGAAGAAAGGAATATAAATCATACCAAGACATCCTTCATTTGTAACTATGGCTAAGGACTAGAGAACAGGTTCTCTCATGGCCCCTTGTCAATTCCTTAGCCCCCAACAGGGATGAAAGCCAGGGCTGATGTGGGACATCAAAGCACCCTCCAGAGAAGGTAAAGGAAGAAAGAAAAAACCTTGAATACATAAATACTCCCCAACTATAGTCAGCCAGGAGCTGCCACTTGTCTCATGCAAACACATCTGTCACTTGAGGACCAGAGCTTTGAGTAGTCCCATTTGCTCACAATATTTACACCAGAGAACAGTGATGTCCCAAGTCTGTTGTGGACATTCCAATGAAATGACATTAGTGTAGGAGAAAAGCCAGCTCGTTTAGGGAAATTATCGACGACATGCAGGCAAATAAATTCTTTCTTTGATGAGTAGGTTAGAACTACTTACAATAAGCACTGTGGGTTTTTTGTATGCAAACAGATGCTCTTGAAACTAGCTTGAGAGGCACTTAAAATTGATTTGCTTAAATAAATCAAGCATTCCCTTGTAACCTTATTTCTAATACTGGATAGTTCCTGCAAACCTCTTTTCCCCTTGGATAACACCCAGCCTGTGTCCAATTTTCAGCACCATGGTTTTACTGCAAAAAGGTTATGGCAAGATTTTCTAGAGAAAGAGTAAGTCCTAGGATTTTCTTCTTCCTGCTAGCTCGTGAATGTGTAATAACATCAAAAAAGCTTTAAAAAAGCATTTTTCCTCCTTTGTTCACACCTAAAACTTGCCCTTGCTTTCCTGTTAGGGCTGGATGCCGCGGGCCCTCTGTTTGAAGGAAGTCCCCCCAGTGACCGTCTTTCACCAGATGATGCCAATTTTGTGGATGCCATTCACACCTTTACTCGAGGGCACATGGGCCTGAGTGTGGGCATCAAAGAGCCCATAGCACATTATGACTTCTACCCCAATGGGGGCTCCTTCCAGCCCGGCTGCCACTTCCTAGAGCTCTACAGACATATTACCAAGCACGGCCTAAATGGTGAGGAAAAACAATAGCCGCTGGCCTCCACTGGCCTGCACTCTCCACACTTGCATGGGGCCTCTGGATCCAGTGAAATCTACCAACTCTGTGGATTCCAGGAAGAGTTTGGCAAGGATGGGGGCCCAACGTGTATGGTCACCAAGTCCACTCAGAGAGAGGGCTTGTGGGAGTGGGTAAGGGCTGGTGTTTCCCCAGCAGCCCCCTCCTCTTATCAGACAGAGGTCCTTGGAGCCCAAGCTCTGAGTAGGAGCCAAGGGCACCGCCAGGAGTCCCCACCTCTAACCCTCACCCAGTGCATCCATGCAAAGTCTCTCCCAGGGGTAAGTAGCCTTTCTAAAAGTTGACTCCTGATGCCTGAGCTTATTCCTCCTTCTCCAGAAGCTTCCTCACTCTGGCAGCTTCCACCGTTCTGGGTCACATGAGGATCCACTTCATAGATCATGGCTTCTTGATCCTTGGCCGCAGGAAAGTGGAAGTAATTCTTCCACCCCTGCGAGGTTTAGTCAGCTGATTCTCCAAGACAGTACTGAAATTCCAATTCGAAGTTCAGCTCTAAATATGTCCTTATGACTTCCTTTACCTTGGGGCAAAGGAGGTAAAGGATAATGCAGCATTATCTGGGTTGTGATCCCACTTCTCTCTCAAATCCTAAAACCAAAACATTAACAGTACATCTATAACACGCACACGATTAAAGAACAAAAATGGCAGCAAAAACCATACACTCCACAGGTATTTTGAATTTCTCATTATTATAAAAAATCATCTTGATTAAAACATGCCAACTCACTGTAAGCCAACTGGAGACCCCACCCCCACGTACCACCTTCTCACCGCAATCATCCAAAACCAAGCTGAGAACACACCCCCTTGTGATTACATCACCACCTGCACCTTTCCCGTATCAGAATGACCTTCCCACTCAACATTATCTCATTTTGGCTGGACTCCCAGCCTTCCACCCACCCAGGCCCGGAGAGGGAACTTCCCCTTATCTTTCTTTACATCTCCCTGGAGTCATCGCCCCTCTCATCACCAGTAGTTCCTGGCTGACTGTTCATCCAGCCCTCTTCCCAGATCTGCATCCTCCCAAAGCTCAACACAGGCCTCTAGGATGGTGTTCAGTAACTAGCGGCCTAGTTAGGGCGTCTCTGACCAATGAGCGCTATTTGCTCTTTTATGCTAAACTTCAAGGTGATGACCAAGTATGTTTATGTAGTTGGCCCAAATTTGGTGTGGTTTTTCCTGTTTTCTTTACCTTTATGTTGAAAAGTGATCCTATTCTAGGGTGGTTCTCACAACCGTACATGAACAGAAGGTAACCTGGTAACTGCTTTATCATCCTAACCACCTAGGTGAGACTACGTGAGTTCGCGTGAATTAGTGAATATCTTTGGAGTTTCATTTTCACTTGTAACAGCTGCTTCAAGGAGCTGTGTGAAGATACAGGGAGTGGATGAGTAAAGGCACTTGTGCATTTTTAACTATCTGAGAAAGAAATATTTCTTTAAAAAAAATTACACTATCCTGCTTTCTTAAATAATTCGTTATTTTCTTAATGGCTTGGGTTCCTTTTAAAATGCCTACTATAGCACACTGATCACAGGGTGACTGAGAAGGGTCCACTCTTTCTGTAGGTTTTGGTCCATTGTTACATGCACCCACCCCTCCTTCCTAACTGCTGCTACTCTGCCCTGAGAAACAAGGTGATCCTTTGAGTCGAAGTTACTTTAGATTAAAGGGTGATAACGACCTCCTTGCCCTGTGTTCCAGCCATCACCCAGACCATAAAATGCTCCCACGAACGGTCAGTGCACCTCTTCATCGACTCCTTGCTGCACGCCGGCCTGCAAAGCACAGCCTACCTGTGCAGAGACATGAACAGCTTCAGCCAGGGCCTGTGCCTGAGCTGCAAGAAGGGCCACTGCAACACGCTGGGCTACCACATCCACCAGGAGTGGCACGGCAAGAAGAGCAGGAAGCTCTTCCTGGTGACAAGAGCCCAGTCTCCCTTCAAAGGTGAGTGAGTACGGGTGGCCTGGAGCCTTCAGAACGGCGGCATGCAGCCACCTGTCTGAAGGTTCAGAAGTTCCCTGCAGTCTTTCCCTGCAGTGTCTTCAGGTTCTGCTACTTCAGTGTTTCTGAAACTGCACAGATTCCAGACAGCAATGTTGACACAGCCTCTCTTTTCCCAAGAATGTGGCCAACTTGCTGCCAAGTGCTAGAAGAGAAGCCTTAATATTTTCTGGAATTACCTTTGGGTTGGCCTCTCTTCATCCATTTTCATGGTCCCCTATCATGTATGACCCAGAAGGTCCGGAACAGTTACCTCGACCACCCAGGTCTTCTTGTTACAGGGACCTGGAGGCATCTCCAAACCCAAGCTGGAACTCAGTGCTTTCACCTCTGCTCATGACCCCTATGACAAAACAACCCCGGGCTACGTCTGCAGCTCCTATTTCCTCTAAAGTTTGAATCAGCTGATCTTACAGGATATCGTTGTCCAGTTCAAGGTGAAGCTTAGCTTCCAGTGTTTCCTAGTCAGATCCTTTACCTCAGGCAGAAACCAAGCCCCTGCTACTCTCTGGGTTGAACAGGAGGTCAGAAAAAGGCCTGTGGCCACGTCTTGGGCTGAAGCCAGCAGAGAAATACTCCACTGAAGCCTAAATCCTCCTGGAGGGAACAAGGCAACATCTGTTGCCATTAACATTTCTGCCTAATCCTTAAAACAGCTCGTGAGTGATTTAGCTTCTTACGGTTTCATAGCACGTGTTCTGTTTGCCAGCACTGGGAGGAGCCCGGTGTTGTGCAGTTTGATTATTACCGTGCAAATATTTGTATCTGCAGAAGGTGAATGCATTGTCACCACCACTACACATTTGCACAGCATTTTATACAAAACATCAGGTGCAGCCATTGATTTGTTGTGGTTCCCACAACAGCCAAACAAAGTCAGCAGGGCTGCTTACACCCCCATTTTAAGAGGAGGAGGGCAAACCTCGGGTGGAGTGACCTACCCATAGCCTGGAGGGTTGCATCTGGCTCCCAGTGTGGTGTTTCTTTTACTATCACACTCCCAAGTTCAGTCTCCCAGGTGACTTATTTTTTTAGGCACAGGATTCCTCTGTTTATCTGAACTTTTGCTCTCCAGCCACATTTCCTTTCCGTGAGCCAAGACAGCCCAGGAATGATAGAGATCCATTGTGGGTGGCTGATAGCTTCTGAGAGCACTTGGAGTGAGGGCGCTGAGGGCCTAGAGTGTCCCCTTCACTCTCTGTGCCTTAAGGATAGAGGAGCCGGTAATATCTGGGAGCAGGTGGGGGTGTTTGGAAGGCCTCCTGCTTAAGAGTGCTCTCCTGCCACAGGCGTGGGTTAGACACTCTCTCACTTGGGTTAACCAGCTCCTCTTTTAAGTGGTAAAGCTGCCTGGGGTGATTAAACCTCTCAGATAATCACATTTCACTGGATCTATTTTAATCCTGTAATGTTAGCATTTCGAGAGACTGTTCAACCCCTCCAGTTTCACAGATGGAGAAACCGAGGCCCAGACGCGGAAAACCATAGCCCAGGGCCACAAAGTGAATTCTTGGCAGAGCCAACCGTTAGACCCAGACCTCCAAACAACTAGTTGAGTGATCTTTTTTTTTTTTTTTTTAATCTCAGTAACCTGCCCTGGTCTGTTTGTGGGAGTGAAGGAGGGGAAAGAGGAGAGTATGAGGAGTTCTCTTTCTTCTTGAGATCAGTTGGGAAGAAAGAAAGTCATTTTTCACCTTCCAGGGCTGTGTTGTGCATTTGAAGTGAGGGGCGCGGTCCAGCCCCAGGATATATGCTGGGGGCTTGAAGATGGGGAAGGGAAGCAAGCATCAAGAAAAGAGGATAAAGAAAGAGCAGTAGGTACAAGCCAGGCTGAGTTTGTCCCTGCCACGGACCCTGGGTGCCCGGCTACCCCATGCTGCTCATGTGAGCTCCTTTCCTATAATGGAGACCAAAGTATCGTGTCAGGGCAGCATTACTCACCCTGTGGCTACCAAAATCAGTGTTCTCATCCATTCATTTCTTTGCCTAGCCAACGTAGGCAGAGTCCCTACCTCAGGGGACTTGGTGAAGACCAACCCCCTGCCATGCGGTACGTGCTAACTACTGTTCCAGGAAGACAGGCCATGAGTCCCTTGGAAACAACACTTAGGTCTCTTTATTTCCAACTACCCATCTTGCTCCAGGGACAACAGATAAGAATGGGACCCATGAGGTTGGTGATATAGAGGCAGGACTACAAGACAGGACAGCCTGGAACCTGACAGAATATAAACCTCCAGTCCCTGACAGAGGTTCCAGTGATGCGCTGTGGCCTGCACTGCACCCTCCCCTCCTCGGGGCCCTCCAAATTCTCCCCAGTTCTGCCCAGTTCTTGCAGTGGGCAAAGTTCTAATCTGGTCACTGGTGAAGAGAAGCAGCCCTGTGGTCACACTAAGCTGCCCTGGGAATGGCTGGGAATTATACTCAGGCGAGACTCTATCTGTCTGGAAGTGGCCGCTCACGGGATGCTGCAGTCTGTATAATGCGATGTCGTCCAATGTGGTAGCCACTAACCATGTGTGGCTGTTTAAATTACTTAAGTTAAATAAAACCAACAATTTGATTCTTCAATCACACTAGCTACCTTTCAAGTACTCAAATACGTGGCTGCTGTATCAGAGAGTACAGAAATGAATCTCCATCACCGCAGAAAGTTCTGTGGACGGTGCCAGCATGAAGCCCTTAATCTAGGTCACCCTAACTGTACCCTTCTCCACTCATCACGGTCACAATCATCTCTGATTTAAGCCCCCGGAGCCTGTTTCACTGGCCACCTCCAGCATTTGATGAATATGTATCGATTCGTAAAAGAATAGACTTGCTTAACCCTGGTTACAGAGAACCCACAATCCATATTTTTCAAGGACATCTAATTGTACTATATATTCTAGTGCAGGGTCTAGCTAGGCAAGATAAACATCGCCTCCCAGCTGTAGTTTCACAGAAGATGACTAGCTTGGCGCTCATTCCTCTGGCTCCAAGATATGTTGACAAAGCCATCAAAAGATCTATTTTCTACAATCGTCTGCCAGAACTCCGGTAAACACTGGGGGAGCACAGCCGTAGCAGAGGAGAATTGGGAAACAGTCACTGAGTGAAACGAGGCAATTTATCGCCCACTTCTATTCTCATTCTCTCAAGAGGAACTTTTACCAGTTTGGGAGCCATTTTTTTAAGAGAGAGGTGAGAGAAATGAATCTGTATTGGGTAAGTTCTGCTTAGCAAGGACTTATCTAATTAATCCTCATAGCAGTCAGATGAGGTAAGTGGGTGGAAGGGAGGAAAGTGTCCCTTATGGGGGCTTACTCTGACCAGGCACCATGCTGAATGTGCTGCATAAATTATCACATTTATCATTTAATCCTCACAACAACCCAAAGAGAGAGACAGAGACAGGTGGTGGGGTGGCAGTGGTGGGGATTAATTAATTGTTCAATAAAGAAATTAAGAGTCATGGAAGTTAAATCTTCCCAAAGTCATACTGTTTGTGAGTAGCAAATGCAGTGTTTGGCCACAAGTCTCTCTGATTCCATGGCCCTTACTCCTTTCACTCTACAGGGCCTCCTGAGAGTATGACCAAGGCCAGTCCCCCACCCCTGACACACACACACACACACAAACACACGCACACACACACACACACACACACACACACTTTCTTGCTGCACGCTGGGCCTCATCCAGCCGATGGGAACCTGCTTCTGTGGCTGCTCCAGCTGATGAGAGCACTCTTTTCTTCTGGCTGGTGAGATAACCAGCCAGACTGTGACTTGGGGAGTCTGTATATCTTTAGCTTTTCTCAGCTACTTCTTCGGAAGGTTTTCACTCATTTCCAGGGAGAGTTCCAGGAGAAGCAGTAAGTATAGGAGAGAGGGAAGGCAGGCTTGGGATGTCAATCAGATGTGTCTAGAATTTGGCTTTGCTGCCATCCACATATGTGACCTTGACCTACTGATAAAACCTATGTGAGCCACAAAGCGATTATGTGTGGATGAGCATGGGAGTGAACCACTAAAACTGGGACCTATGGGTAGGGCTCAGAACCATGCCTGGTCACTCCAGCATGTAGGAAGGGAATGAGTGTCACTGGGTTAATACCTTCTAGAAGCCTGGCACTTTTAGTCACAACAACCATGTGAGACAGCTCTTAATACCCATTTTAAAAATGAGGAAATTGAGCTTCAGAGAAGCTATACGTGCTCACGACCATGTGGTGGTAGGTGGCAGAGTCAGACTCCAACCTAGGGATCCTGTTCCTCGATTGAGGGCTCTCATTGCCATCCCACATGAAGCACCTGCAGTACAAACAGTGGGCGGCAGGACACCAGTCAGCCCAACACTCCTTACCACTCACACATACCTCTGCTTACCCATGCACACACACATAAACACGCTCCTTACCCCTCGCATACTCACACACACTTTTCTTACCCTCCCCCACCCACACTCACACTACCCCGTCTGCACCCCTAGCAGAAGGGGCAAGCATCCAATCTTGTGACATCAGACTTAAGTTAAATGGATTGGTACTGTTAAGCCCAAATGTGGTTGGTCACCACCCTAAGCACATACATGCACACATACATCTGCTAAGACAACCACTCATTCTGTTTCTTCCTCCCTTGAGCCTACTCTGAGTTAATTCAACAAACCCTCCTGCTAGCACTGGCTGCCTCAGGTGGTGGCCTTTTGTACAATAGTGTCTGTGAGCCTCTCAACCCCATGATGTTCAACCTCCCTCTTGAGTTAGAGGCGTTTCAGATCTAGGAGCGAGCCCTCGGTGCTGCAGGGAAACATAAGAGATCTCATTCCTACCATCTCAACAAGAGAAAATCGATACACTGGAAAAAAGGCCTCTTTGATGTTTGCAACGATAGTCATAATATCTCCCAGAGCCAATATCTAATGATTCGGAATCATTTTTTCCATGAGACCAAAAAAAGAAAAGAAAAAGAAAAAGAAAAAATATTCTGTCTTCATAAATTCCACAATCCGATACTCACAGTGGCTGCCTTGTGAAAATAAATTTAAGTTATTTTCTTTTTTAAACAGCACCAGTGGGGTACGCGCTAGATTAAAACCTAGGATTTTTAGGGTATCTGAACCCTGGGAGGACTCTGGTGAGGAGAATCTGCAGAGGCCTCACATCCCTGCTGCAGGTGGTTTGCCTGATCACATTCAGGGTTAATGGACTATTTTATGCATTTCATCTTTAAAACCTGAAATAATTTCTCCTGACTGAACTGAGGAATGTGTTGTGCTGGGCTGTTTGCAGTCACAAGATCAAAAACATTTTCCCTAAGTCATTTTTGTAAAATCCATATTAAACATGTCATAAGGTAAAGTGAGTGAAATTAGTCACGCTTTTTTCCTTAATCTTTATAAGAGCATCGTCACCCTGGAAGGAGGGTGGGGGGATAATAAGCAAATTGTCTTTATTTTTCTAAGAAAAACACTTAGAAGAATTCAAAATAAAAACAAATAATTAGTTCTCAGTATCAAAGTCCCTTTCCTGTTTAAAAAAATTAATTTCAAGATTTCTCTAAAAAACTGATTTTCCTAGGACAGGTAATATGGGATTCCTTGCGCTATCAACATGCTATGCATTCTGCAAACAAGACAGAAGGGCATCCTGATTCGCTCACCTCTGTTTCCTCCATAGTCCACAGTCTTTTATGAGCTCACTCAGGCTCCTCATGGCTTACATACATTTGGAGGTTCTGACTTCCCGCACAGGTCCCGCCCCAGGGAGACACTGCAAAGGGACAGATAATACTCATTCAGAGGATGTGAAAGCTAAAGGGACCTCTGCAATCAACCAGGCCGACGTGGGTTTTATGCAAGCACCTTCCCCCAGATTTGGGGAACCATGGCATCTAAGACCTGGAAATCGATCTCCTCCAACTCACAATTTAAGAGCTAAGGTAGACAAAAGCCCATCTCCAGGGCAGAGACAGGAAACATTTATCCCTGCTCAAGGGTTAGACATTCAGGGGACAGGTGGGAGGAATCTGAAGCAGTGATAGCTCTGGATGGATGTTCATGGGTGGGAGCCAGCAGGTACTTTGTCTTAGTGGCTTCCTTTGAGCAGGTTTTGACCACACCTTTTCTTCAGGGACTGAGTGTCTGTCATTTGGGTTCAAAGGATAGAGTCAGATTGCAGAACCAGAGCCCCAGCAGAGAGTGGGAAGAAGGGTCTTTAGGAATCAGACAGACACCTAGGTTCAAATTCTGCTCTACTTCTCACTATCTAGGTGACCTTGGACTCTGCTCTAAATCTCTTGCTTTTTTATCTGTAACTCTCCAGGATCACTGACACCCTATCTGTCTAGGTATCAGCAGAAAACAGGACTCCTCTGTTTGGTCAGCAGAAGAAAGCAGGTGGTATTAAGGAAACAAGCGTAGGGTGTCAGTGCACCCGGAAACTAACAACAGACCAGAATGAGTGAGGGAAGGGAAAAGCCCAGGAGAATGGGCATTGTGGAGGAGGGGCCACTGACAGCAGTTAATCATGGGGTGCAGTTACTCTGTGGTAAGGCTCTGAAGCAGGAAGGAGCACAGAAAAAACATCTTGACCTCTCTCTGGTCTCCTGCCAGTGCCTCCCCAAGATCAATCTCATCCAGAAACCATCTGGCAAGGCAGCCTGGGAGGTGAGGCTGTGGGGTCACACCCTGCCATTCACAGCTGGGCAAACTAGATAGCGGGGTAGGTATAGAAAACAGAGCCTAACCAGCATATTGTCCTTATTTAGTCATGTTATGGGGACAAAAATAACGTAAGTAGAACACATAGTACATAGCCTGTTGCATAATAGGATCTCAACAAAAGAAAGCTATTTTCTCATTAGTCCTATTCACAAGTAGGGTCTTTATAGCAGGATGTGTCCTGCCTTGTTTTCACCCAAAGAGCCCCTAAGCAGTCCTTAGATGCCTGGTGCGTGCTGTGACCTGCAGAGATACCAGCATCAATAGAACCCCAAGACTGTCCTCAGGAAATCAGACATTGACTTTGGTGCCTGTGAGACAAGGCACAGGGCAACAAGAGTCACAGAAGCAACCATGCTTCCCAGCTGCAAGCTCCTCCAAGGCCAGAGTCAAAACTTCTGAAAGTTTAATACTTCTGAAAGCTTTTCTTTTTCTAACGAGATTCTAATTAGAATATATGCTTGTTGTAGAAAATGTGAAACTTGCAGAAAAGCATAGAGAAGAGAATAAAAATGATCTCTCTCCACTCTCCAGAGATAAGCACTCCTAACATTTTTTGTGAGTGCCCCTCCTTCTATGCATTCTGTTTTATAGTTAGTCTCATATTACATAGACAATTTCATAGCCTGGTTGTTGTTTGGTGGTGTTTTTTTTTCCCCCACTTCTTTTATAAGCTTTGAAGTCATTCCAAAAGTATCTTTTAATGAGTTCATAAGAGTAAATCACATGGTTGGGAATATGAGCTCGGAATCAGCAGACTAACATCTAAGTGCATCTTCACCAGGTCTTTGCCTCATAGCAGTGGACAAATTACTTAAATTCAGCTTCTCCATTTGGAAAATGATGAGAGAGGAAGAATAAAGTAGGCATCTTACAAAGTTGTAAAAAGAAATATTTATTTATGTGCAACTATTAGCTCAAGGTCTGGGTCATAGTAAATAGCTAAATGATAGTTATCATAATTGTCATTATTAGCCTATAGTCATTTCTCTATTTGCGAATTAGAGTGTTTCTGATTTATTTTTAATTAAATAATTCTGTTATGACATTTTTAAACTTAAATCTCTTTCCACATTTCAACTTTAGGGTATATAAAGCTCTTGGTCTCGGGCATAAACATTTTAAAAGTTCAAGTTCTGGAAGCAGGTGGCCTGGGCTTACATCCCAGCTATGCTACTTACTAGCTGTCTAGTCCCGGAAAAGTCACTTAACCTCTCTGTGCTTTGGTTACCCTTCTCTAAAAGATCATGATGTAAGGATCAAATGAGATAATAGATACAAAATGTTTGGCACTGTTAAACAAAGTAAGTATTAGCCAATATTATTATCATGCATACCACCATTTACACTCTATTACTTTTTTAGCCCTGACAGCTTTTAGCACTGGGCTAAGCACCAGTACACTTCCAATTAATATATATTAAGCTGTGTTAAAATTGATTGTTATGATTATTCTTTGGGTCCTCAGGATGATGCCTTGCCTCCTCGTTAAGAGGTTACCCCGGGCTCATTGCTCCCACCACCTCCCTGCTCATGCCTGTGGCCTGTGTCTTTGAATGGACCTTTCCTTTTTGCCTCAGTTCAACTTACAACAGTGTCTGTTTATTACAGAGTTCCCTAGACAGACCCTGAATAGTGTTAGACTTCTCTAGAGGCTTCTGGAGTGATAGGCCAGAGTCCCTGTCTCCACCACTGCCACCCAAGGGTTTAGGAACCCTTTCTTGAGTTGCAGCCCTTATCTTATTTCTCACCCACAGCTTTATAGTCCTGAGAGCATCAAATTAGTTTATTCCAGGCTGGAATATTTAAACACCTATTATGTACAGGGCACTGGAGCAAATCCACCACAAAATCCAGATGGGAAGATTAGTTTATGCCAAAGGGTAGGATTGTGTAAATAGCCCAGAAACCCAGCAACACAGGCACACCCTGCAGCTGGAGTATTGGCAACACATCATTAGCTACAGCTGCTAGGTTTGTGTGTAGCTACCAACCTCCAGTGGACATGCACCATTTGTAAGTTAGTAGATTGATTCATGAAGATGATGAATTTCACATGCTGGGTACATGGGATGGATGATCATGTGGCTAGCTTCATCATCTATGCTTTCCACTAGGAAGTCTCATATAACAAAGCTTTAAGCTCAGGCCTTAAATTCTCAGAGGTGATTTCCATCTGGCTAAATGTTAATACATATCCTGATACTCCCAAGCAAACTGTAAGGTCATCCATCCCACAAATGTTTATTAAGCACCTACTATGTGCAAGGCACTGTATCAGGACTGAAAGATTAATTCTTATCTAGAACAAAAAAAGTAAAATACACAGTACGCATACCATAAATTCCCTATCCTTTGCCCAAGGCAGACACCAATCTTCTCAAGAGCCTGGATATGGTCTCAGAACCTGTCTCAACATAGGGCTCTAAGCAGTCCTATCAATCACTTTGACATGCCTTATTAAACCTGTTTGCAATCTTGGAGCTAAAACACTACAGGTACTTAGAAAAAATGGAGACAGCAAGAAAAAGAAGTCCAAGTGGCCAGTCACTAGCCATTTTGGAATGAGGTGGGGGAATTTGGAAAACAATCCCACAGCTGGCTGGTGTGACAACGTAGGCTGATAGTAAACAATTTGCTTTTATTAATGTAAACTGTATTTAGGTAAAAAATAAAATAAAATAAATTTTTCTCTACCAAACAACCCAGTAGAAGGACATTCTAGACATTTGATAAGATAGAAAACTTGTAGGCCCAAGTACTAGAACTAGAGTTATCTCATTTCCATTGGAAAATGTGCTTTTTGAGACACCTCACCCCAATCCCCCTCCTCCCTACCGAGCTAGTGTCCAGGAACTGCCCCAGAATATAGAGATGTGGTCATTAGGGCATATTTCTAAGCTGGAGCTCTGCCCTACCCCAAAACTGACCCCAACAAACAGAGCAAAAGTGAAAAATGGCAGTGTGTCCTCTTGCCTTTGTTAGGTACCTAAAAGACACATATCCTTTGATTTATGAATGGGACCCCTAACAGATACATGGAACAGTCCAACAGGATTGCATCCAAGAATAGGTGAGGATGCCAGACGTACTAGATTCTTATTCTGTCTTCTTTTGTTGGATAATACTTATTGTTATTATTTTACAAACACCATATATAAGTCTTCTGTAAACATTTAGGAAATATAGATAAGGAAAATAAAGAAAAGAAAAAGCATTCATAATCCCAGCCCCCAAGGGAAAACAATTGAGGTCTCTATCCATCCAGACATTTTCTTCTGCATTTTTAAATGTTTAAAATATAAGATTTTTAATTTTAAAAATTCTTGCTTAATTTCTCTTTCTCTCATTCTCTCCTCTCCTCCCCTTCACCCCAGTTTATCATTACCAGTTCAAGATGCAGTTCTTTAACCAAATTGAGAAACCAGTAGAAACAACTTTTACCATGTCACTCCTTGGAACAAAAGAAGAAATGCAGAGAATTCCCATCACTCTGTGAGTATGAGGAGCAGCCCCGTCTATGGTGATGACAAGCTTAATTTTCTTAATTTTTTCAAAGGTTAGACTAGAAACAACTTACTCTTCTCAGCTAATTATGACTGCCCCAAATGCCCTGTCAGATGGGATATCCACCCGAACCCAGCACCTTGTCATCATTCCTCCTCAGCCTCACCCAGTCCCACCGATCGCTTTATGTTTGTGCTACCTATGTATGTGATGGGCCCACTGCGATGTGAGTTCAGGGCAGAGGGAAGCCAGAGCTGGCCCAGTCCATATTCGCAGTGCAGAAGTAGATCTGAGTAGGAAGGAATGGTGAGGGCCAAAGCAGGTGTCCATGGGAAGGCCCTGAGTGCTTTTCCAGTGAGTTCTGAAAAGTAGCCCAGAAAAAAAAACTGGTATCATTCAACTTGGCACAAATTTCCCATCCCAATTAGCCTGCATTGCCAGCCATTCCCATCTGTCCTCCCTGTTACACACCTGCTCATAACACAAGCAGTGGCCTCACGCCTCCTTCAGAGGCACCCCAATTTCACTGATCAGAAAAGGCCCATTAGCTGCTTTTCTTCAGCATCTCGACTCTCAGCATGGGCTTTTCTTGGAAAGTGACACTAGCCCTCCACTAACTCCAGGGACAGTTCTCAGCTTCCAAAAATTGTCCCCAAGCTTTGATCTCTCTGTTCATCAAACAGAAGCAGTCCCTGAGCAAGTGTTTGTTGGTGCTCTGCACTAGAGGTAGAGAGGACCCTATCCTTGTGCCCCCAGCCTAGTGGGGTGGGGACACTCATAAATAATTCTCTACAACAGGGGTCCCCAACTCCCAGGCCGTGGACCGGTACCAGTCCATGGCCTGTTAGGAACCGGGCCGCACAGCAAGAGGTAAGCAGCAGGCAAGCAAGCGAAGCTTCATCTTTATTTGCAGCCGCTTCCCAGCACTAGCATCACCTCAGATCATCAGGCATTAGATTTTCATAGGAGCACCGGTCCCTGGTGCCAAAAAGTTGGGAGACTGCTGCTCTACAACATTCTGCAGGAAGTGCTATGATGAGCCACTCAAGGGAACCCTCCATTCATCTGTCTCACCCTAAAACCAATGTTACCTGTACATTCTCCCAAATCTCTCCCCAGGAAATTGTTCTAAATAGTGGAAAGGGCATCTAGGTGTTCTGTCAATTTTGGACATTTTTAATGTCATTGAGTTTAGTGAGTAAACCTAGTAATGATATCCATGAATATGCATTAAATCTTGCTCTAAATTGGTGCATCCTTTTAATATGTGGTTTTGTATTACTATTATGCTTTGTGGTCTTAATAGAAGTTTCTATTTAGATGGGGAGGAAGAAAGCATCACTAGGAAAAGAAGAGTGTGGTTTAGTGCTACGAAGTTAATCAAACCTACAGATAGCTGTGCAGAGGCCGTTGCCAAAGCCTCACTGTCTCTGCAGGAGCAGTTTCCCTAATTTGTTAACCTAGAATCTAGGAAGCCTGAGCTAAACAAAGTCAACTAGAATTTTTATCGTGGAACTCTTGGAGCATTTTATAATGCTAACTCAGAAGATAGTATGATTTTCCCAATATTACTGGTCTGTAAAATCTTTCTTATCCTGGCATATCTACTGCTATCTCTACTAATAATCTGTCCAACCCCAGTTTGAGAAATATAGCAGAAAAGACCATCCCAAGTCACGTGGGCTAAATGTGTCTAAGCATCACTTTGCTGTTACAAATAAACTGACTGTGTCTGGTTTCCTTTGTGTCTTCAAAGGAGTGAAGGAATTATTAGTAATAAAACCTATTCCTTTCTTATCACATTGGATATGGATATTGGTGAGCTGGTCATGATCACGTTAAAGCAGGAAAACAGTGTGGTGTGGACCAATGTCTGGAACACAGTTCAAACCATCATCGCATGGGGGAGAGAGCCCCTCAATTCAGGCCTTGTTCTAAAGAACATCAGAGTCAAAGCAGGAGAAATACAGCAAAGGTGAGTGATCATTTAACCTCCTCCTAACATCTATGTCTACACATGCCAGCACTTTCACAATTTAATACTTACATTTATCTTATGAAATGAACACTGTTAGGTCCTAATGATGGAGTACTGACAGAAAGGTGAAATGACCATCCTGATTTCACACAGCCATAGACAAAAGGACCTGCACTCAGGTCTTCTGAGTCCCAGTCTAGCCTCTTCCCACTGCCCATGGTTAATAGCTTCCTGCCTCTGGAGTTTGAGAACCATCTCACTGGCCCAATGCTTCTCAAATCCTGCGTGTGAATGAATCGCCAGGAGATGTCGGTTCTGCTGGTCAAAGGACCACATTTTGAGTGGCAGTGACCCAGATGTGACATTTCTTTTTTGTCGTTTACCCAGAAAAATGCTTTTAACAGATCACAGTCTCAAAATCTCACTCTGTGGTGGCACCTTTCAAACTTTAGAGAGCCAAAGAATCACTGAGAAGCTTATTAAGTATGCAGAACTCCCGGTCCCACCTACAGAGCTTCTGATTCATTGTGGTCTGTAAAGAGACCCAGTACACACATTTGTTACTAAGAAATTCTGATGTGGACCAATGGATTACCCTTAGGAAATGCCGTTCTGTGTGTTTTAACCTCTCCTTTGGCCCCAAGGTCTCCAGGGACAAGAAGGAGTTAGGGAAGGGGTAGGGAATGAAGGAGAGAAAGGACAGCCCAGCTGCTGCTTCAGTCCTCTCAGCCAGGCGAAGAGATGCCCAACGTACTTTGCCACAGCAACCATACTTGTCTGCAGTTCTGCAGGTCTCCATGAAGGGAGAATTCTCTCTCCTACAGAGCCTTCCCTGTCTCTTCTCCCCTGTATTCAGGACATGTGTCTCTCTTCTCCCACCTTCCTTTATTGGGAAGCCCATTTCTCTCTTTGGCTTGTCCTCAGTAGAGATGGAAAACAGTAGGCCTCTCAGCTCTGAACTATACTCCTCCTTCACCCCTCAGGTTTCACTGCCAGGAAGGAGCCTAGGGCAGATTTATCCGCCCCCCCACCCCCCACCCCCAAGTCCCTTCTCTAAGACTTTATCTTCCTGGGATACAAAATCCTGGCAATCACGAAGAGCATACTCTGCAGTCTGCCAACAGATTTTATCCACATGATCAATTTGAGAAAATTAAACTGCTTCTCTCCTCTTAACGCATAGCCATTCTTGTATGACTTTTTGGCCCTTGAGATCAGCTCTACTTCTGAGCACCACCCTTCCCCACATTCTCTCAGCTAGAGGGTAATTCCTCAGTTATAGTGGCTGTTCACCATGACAATTCTATGTGACTTGACCTGAAAGGTAAAATAAATGACAATGCAACCATCCTCACTCGTGCTTATTCACGTGGTTCTCAAGAAGGAAAGAGGAGAAGAGTGGGAAAGGCACTTACTGAGTTCCACAGCATAGTGGGCATTGAACTAAGTGCTCTAGAGCATGAATCTCGTCTAATTTTCCCAAAGACCCTGTGAAATGGGTAGTACTGGTTGTGCAGATTTGGAAGCTAAGGTTCACAGAAGTTACACAACTTGTGGACATTGCTAGTAATTGTCCAAGCCCAGATCTGAGTTGGGTTTGTCTGAGTCATTGTCCATTTGTTGCCCATGCACTGCTTCCAACAGGTCCTTACGCCATTGTTTTCGGCCCTATTAATCTGAATTTCCTCAGTGCAATCTAGCAGAGTGGTGGCGCTGGACATTAATATATACGCACCTCAAACCCTTCCTTATAGCTACAGGATGTACGTACTGAAAAGAGAGGAAGGACGATGGGGCTTGTAGTTTTTTTTGAAGTCATAACTACTCAGTGCCTTTTACCTCTCTTCATAGTATCAGAGGACATTGGGGGATACCTAAAAAAATTTGAGTTGTGGTTCTTGGCTTAAAGAACTCTAGGACCTAATTAGTAAAACAAGAAGCCTTAATTTTACTAATAATATGCTCCATCCCAGAACTTCTCAAGACTTAATGTATGCATAAATCATCTGGGAACTCTGTTAAAATGCAGTTCTACTTCAGTAGGTCTGGGGTGGAGCATGAGATTCTGTATTTCTAACAAGCTCCCTGGTGCTACTGATGTTGCTGGTCCATGGAGCACACTTTGATGGGCAGGAGTCTAGTACTGCTTGGCCTAGGAAATCTAAGAAGAAAGACATGCATTCAGGCTGGTGCTGTTGAGCCTGTACTGTAACAGGCGTTGGGGAGGCCAGGAGACATTCCCAGAGAGCTAGGCAGAGAGCAAAGACAAATCTAGACAGGACCCAATGGCCTCTTTATCAGCCAGCCCTAAACTCTAATTTTGGCCCCAGTGCTTACCACCTATGTAGAATAAATAGGTAGAATAACTCAGAATAGCTGCACCTTTCTGAGACTCAGTTCTTTAGTAATAAATGGGAATTATAGACTAATAACAATTACCAATTTTTAATTACCTTCTACAAACCAAAATCCCAGAGCCAGGATGCAAACACTTAGACCTGCACTCATAATCTCTCTGCTGACTACAAGGAACAAAAAAACTGGTTAAGTCATGTGTTCTGTGACTCCACAGGAGGAATATAGTGAGAGGGGATTTTTTTCTCTCCACAGCACAAAGTAAGGAATGAGAGGGTCTGTTGCAGGATGAAGAGAAAAGGCAGAAAATATTAGCCTCACAGCAAGATATTAAAAAGCAATTGGCTAAATGCAATGAGATATTCAACTTTCACAGTAATCATATAAATGCAAAACAAAAATCAATGGCATTATCTCCAGTCACCCATTGGTTTGGCAGGAATTAAAAGACAGATAACATCTAGAGTTGGTAAAGGTGTGGAGAAATAGCCATTCTCATATACTAGTAGTGAGAGTGTAAATTCCAGAGCTTCTGCAGAGGCATTTCATTCAAGAACTAATATTTGGTGAGTATCTATCTACCTTCTGCCAGTCACTGTTGTGGGTACTAGATACGCAACATTGAACAGAAGAGAAAAGGCCTTGGTCTCATGGAGCTTGCATCATAAAAATTTTGCATATGCATAGTGTGTATGGCCTGGAATATAACATGACCCAGAATTTTACTTCTAGGTATTTGCCTTAAAGAAATACTAAAAATGTTCACAAAGTATATATATGCACACAATGTTGCAGTACTATCTATAAATAGTAAACCATTGGAAAAATCTCAATATCCATCAATAGAAAAATAGTTAAATGGATTGTGCTATATTCATATAGTGGAATGCCATGCAGCAGATGAAAAAAATTAAATTGATATGTAGTCATATGACAGGTCTCCAAGTACATTATTTGGTGACAAGGAAAACTTTCAGAAAAATATTTACAAAGATCTTTATATTCACATATGAACATCAATATATGTGTAAATGCATAAAAATAGATCTGGAAAGACAGAAAACAAACCATGAAAGCACGGAGGGAGGTGACATTGGTGAAGGGGAATGGAGAAGAGGATCTTTAATATTTTACTTTATTTGTTTACTATTGCAATTTTTCAAGGATGCATTTATAAATTACTCATAACACTTTAATTTCAGCTTTATCGAGGTATATTTAACAAATAAAATTATAAGATATTGAAAGCATTTGTGATTTGATATATAAATGATTATGAAAGGATTCCCCCTTATCTAGTTAACACAGTCATCAGCTCACATATTTATCTTTTTTTGTCGTTATTAAGAACATTTAAATTTACTTTCTCAGCAAATTTTATTTATACAGTACAGTGTTACCAACTACAGCTACCATGTTTTACATTAGATCCTTAGACCTCATTCATCTTATAGCTGAAAGTTTGTACCCTTTTACCAATCTCTCCCTATTTCCTCCTCTTCCCAGGCCCTGGTAACCACTTTTCTATGCTTTTTCTATGAGTTTGACTTTTTTTTTTTTTTTTTTTTTTTTTTAGATTTCACATGTAGGTATTTGTCTTTGTCTGGCTTATATACTATTTTAATTTAAAAAGTTTCTTTGAATAAAGACTTGAGTAATTCAAAACAAAACAAAAAAAGCCATAAACTAGAATTCGCTATGACTACAGTTAATTTTTTTCTAAAGATGCAATTGAAGTTAGTAACACAAAATAGCACCTCAGACCAAGCTACTGGTGAAATCAGTCTATCAACTGGTCTCCAAGAGAGATCCAAAACAAATGTGACAACCTCTTTGGCTGGACAGTGTCTGCACCAATAAGAGGAAGGGGCGGGGCTTACATGACAGCCAGACAGAGGCTGATGACAATGGCCTCATGTCCAAGGACATTTAAGTCTAAAGAAAGAAGGCTGAAGAGTGAAGCCTACCTGTGAGGAACAGTTGAAGGAGCTGCAAATGTTTGTCCTAGAGTCGGGTTGTTGTAGTAAAAAGAACAATAGTTATTCTCAAATCTTTGATGAGCGGTTAGAACAAAGGAAGACTGCCTCTAGGACTTTTACTTTTTATAGAACTGAAATCATCCCACAGCAAGGATCCAAGAAGCCTTACACTGATTGCTTTCACTGACTTGGATTTTGCTTTTCTCTGAAGTTATAAAAATATTTGCAACATAAGAAACTAATTTAAAATATATATACATAGCATGTGTCACATCAATCGGGTATTTGACAAAGGGTGAAACACTTCAATAAGCTCAATCTAAAACTTAATGCTGTGTTTGCTTTATGTTTTCAATTCAGAATAACATTTTGCTCAGAAAACATGGATGA
Source organism: Eidolon dupreanum (assembly GCA_028627145.1). Taxonomy (NCBI): domain Eukaryota; kingdom Metazoa; phylum Chordata; class Mammalia; order Chiroptera; family Pteropodidae; genus Eidolon; species Eidolon dupreanum. Next base: position 42,704,119 of record CM053509.1, on the reverse strand, counting down.
CCCACAACTTCACCCAACCCAGGAGAAAATCTTTGTGAGATGTGACAGAAACACTAAAAAACTGAAGCAAAAAACCGAATGAGCTTTAATAGAGATCCAGTGTAAAGAACAAATGATCTCATTCCTTATTTGGAATACTTGCCTTACTTGGCAACCAAAGTTATATAAATAATTTTGCATAAAGTTTAAATAAAGTTTAGATTTAAAGGGGAAGCGTGTTTCACTCTTATAAGCTAAGCTTTTAAAAACCATATTATGTAACTTTATTCAAATATTAGTATAACCAAAAATTGCCCAATTTTATTTCTGATTAAATGCAATATACACAAATTAATATGAGTCATTTTAGATCTGTTGTTATCATTTAAAATATCTTTTTCAATTAAGTAAATTTCCCATATTTCTTTGCTAGTTAATTCTGACCAGTTTTTGAACCATGCTGGAAAGGTACTTTTTTATTACAAAACTAAGTGCTTTAATAAAGTGAAATTCCAGTTAATTACTAGCTGTGTGTCTCTGTTTTCCTCTTTTACTAATGCTTTCAACAAAATCTAATGGAAAAATTGGTAATTACAAAATAGTTACGGGGATGTGAAGTATAGCATAGGGAATGAAGCCAATAATACTGTAATAACCATGTATAGTGCCAGGTGAGCACTAGACTAATCAGGGGGATCGCATAGTAAATTACATAAATTTCTAACCACTATGCTATACACCTGAAACTAAGATAAAATAATATTAATTATCAACTCTAATTGAAATTTTTAAATTTTTTAATAAATGAATAATTTCTTTAAAAGCTAATCAAAAAACTTTAAATGTCTCAAAGAGTTAAGATATCACATCTCAAACTGTCCAATAATTATTAATAAATAATCATTAATTCTAATGTTGTTTGATCAGCAAATTCCAACACAGAGCATGTGAAGGAAATACTAAGTGTGGATATGTGTTTCAGGTAATTCAGAGAGATGAGCACACTATGCACATTTCACAGCCTAACCTGACATTTGCATAGGCTGGGCCCCCCAGAGCTCAGAATTCACATGCTCTTCATCAAAGCAAGACAAGTCAGAGCTGGTGAAAACAAAAATCCCGAAGAAATATCTGCCTCTGACTTAATCAATTTAAGATTATTCACTTTTATTTCCCTTGGGAAGACCCACACAACTAAGGAATATGGGGGAAAGGGGAAGAAGAAGAGTTGGCTCAATGTGGCATTGGGTCCTGAATGCTAATCTTGCCTGCAAAAGTATCTGATCACACATCTAGAAATGATAGATATTAAAATGAACAATATTTCTCATTATGGCTAAAATGCTTAGATTTACAATAAAATCATGTTTGCATTAAGCTGGCATGTTTTGTCATTAACTATCCAGAATGCATTTAAAATACAGTAGTATTATCTTTGGCTTCACTTCCCCAGTTTCAGTTACCCTCAGTTAACCACAGTCCGAAATATTAAATGGAAAGTATCAGAAATAAACAATTCTAGGTTTTAAACTGAGAGCTTTTCTGAGCAGCATGATGAAAATCTCACATTGTCTCGCTCCATCCCACTCTGGAGATGAGTCATCTCCTTGTCCAGTGTATCCATGCTGTATACACTCCAGTCCCATTAGTCACTTAGTAGCCATCTTGGTTATCAGATCGACTGTAATGGTATCACAGTTATTGTGTTCAAGTCACCCTTATTTTACTTAATAATGGCCCCAAAGCATAAGAGTAGTGATGCTGGTAATTCAGATATGCCAAAGAGAAGCCATAAAGTGCTTCCTTTTAGTGAAAAGGTTTGTATGCATAGGGAAAAAAACATGATGTCTATAGAGTTCAGTCCTATCCATGGTCTCAGGCATTCACTGGGGGGGTTGGGACATATCCTCTGCAGATAAGGAGGGACTACTGTATCATTTTTTGAAAATGCTCTTTGGTATATACTCTAGAGAGTCCATACATATGTATATCAGGAGACATCTAAGGAAATATTTCTATCAGCCTTGAAATCATCACAAGCAGAACACAGCTCAAATGTCCATCAGTACAATGAATAAATGAGCTGTGGTATATTCTTATTAATGGAATAGTAAACAGCAGTGAAAAAGGTGAGCCAAGCTACATACACAAAAACAGGGCTGACTCTAGAGTGAGGCAAGGAGTCATCTAGGGTATGAAATTTAAAGAGGCACCCATGGATTTGTGCATTTGCACAAGACACACAAAAATATATATAGTGTGATACAAGCAACCTATATCATGAATAAACAGGTAGTAAAGTTCTAAGTAAAAGCAATAAAATCACTAGCACAACAGTGACGCTGTGTAACTCTATGAAGAAGAAAGTACACACCAGAGTTCCAGGTGCTAGCGAGATTGTGCCCACTCCAGGTGGCCGTTGCACAGGTGTTCATTTTATAACCATTTTAAATTGTACATATATGATATATTTTATGCATTCGTTTTTTGGTACAAATGTCACATTTCACAATACAAAAAAAAAAAACAAGAAAATAAAGGGCAGAGTTAAAACCAACATTTTTCTACTATAATGTGATACATTTTGATATTAATACAGTTTCACATGAAATATAAATAGAAATTATTTCATCTTTAGTGGGAAAGCTTGAAGTGACATAGTATGTCATAACATTTTGGGCTGAGAATTCAATAAGCAACCAACATGACAAATGGTTAACTGGGACATTCAAAACTCCTCTTGGCATGGATTATTTTCACTTGGGAAGATGTGTTCATCGACATCACATTTTCTGAAGTACATCTTAGTAGAGAAGTCAAATAGGGAAACTGAATAATGCAGCCACATCTGTTCATTGCACATGCAAAATGCTGGCTCGTACGCTGATTATACGCACCTCTCTCCAAAGAATGTGTATTTATGAGCCCACTCAGGAAAGATAACACTGGCATCTTGCCTTTCAGGCAAAAGTCTGCTTCTGCTTTTACTTATAAGAGAGCACAAGGAAAGAAACAGAGTGTTATTGCACTGCAGCTGGTCTCTTTGAGGTGCATAAAGTCGAAGAGAAGGAAACAAGCCATCCATTCAACACTAAAATAAATGCTCTCTCCTCCACAGCATAGCTGACTGCCCTCAGTGTTCACCTTGACACTGTTGCTGCAAATATTGCAAAAGCTTTGTTGCGGTTACACATCTCTGTGGTGGCAAAGCAAGAAGCCAAACTGTCCAGTGCAATGCCCACTCTCTCACAGAGCCTGGATTAGAGGAAAGTCAGATGGATGGAAAACAAAGAGACAAGTGAGAGGTCGCCAGATGGAAGGGGACTGGCGGGGGGAATGGGTGGAAAAGGTGAAGGGATTAAGAAGTACAAATTGGCAGTTATAAAAATAGTCATGGAGATAGAAAGTATAGCACAGAGAGTATAGTAGTCAGTAACATTGTAATAACCATGTATGGTGCCAGGTAAGTACTAGACTTACCTGGGTGATCACTTCTGAGGTGTATAAATATCTAATCACTATATTGCACACCTGAAACTAATATTATACATCAACTGTAATTAAAAAATAAATTTAAAAAATTTTTTAAAGAGACAAGCAAGAGGAAGACTAAAGAAGTCAATCCCAAAAGTTGCCATCTACCTGCTAACCTAACCTCACACTACCTACTTCTCCATGGATCCCAGTGGTCTGTGCATGATGAATGTCCCCTGACACCTCATCCCTCCCATCTCTGCCTCTTCTTATACCTCTTCCCTTTTCCTCTCTCCTCCAGTATTTTCTCCTCCTTGCCTAACTGAATCTTATTTATCTATCCAAGCCCAGTTACTTTCACCAGTTATCTCCTAGCCCAGCCTAATCTATGGGGTCTTTCTCTCCTCCGAATGCCTAGTTGTGACATGAATGATGCTCTTGACTGCTCACTTGGCCCTCGGTTGTTTGTGCTCTGCTGATTTTCCTGCTCCTCTCAGTCTCCTTCCTGCTCCCTGCCCTCTACTCAAGGGTAGCACTCTGCAGAATCCTGGCTTCCTTCTCTGCTCCCTGGTTCTCTCTCTTAGGCACTCTCACCCACTCCTATCGCTTTACTCATAACCCATACAGGCCAAGGCCAACCATTCCCACATTAGAGCTCCCCCCTTACTGTCTCACAAGCTCAGAATGTTCAAAACTGAACCCACTATGTCCTCCCCGCATCCCCACACCTGTTCCTCCCTATGCCCCCTGTTCTGAAGGCCGTTGAATATTGTCACCACCTCTCAGTTGCTGATGTCAGACACTGGGGGGTAAATAATCCATAATGTTTCCTCGCCTTCGGTCCCTCACAATCAAACAATCACCAAATTCTATGAATTCTACCGTATCTAAGTCTCTCCACCTCCGCTGCCATCATCCTATCCCAAGCCACCATTCTCTCTTCCCTGGATGTTTGAAACAATTTCTCAACTCTTTCAGCTGTGTTGTCTCTTCTCTTCAATCCATTCTCATTGCAGCAGCTAGAGTGATCTTGAAAAAAAAAAAATCATATTTTCCTGCTTAAAGCCCCTCAGATGCCTTCCCAATGCTCCTTGAAAGAAAGTCCAAAAGAATTATCCTGACCTCCAGGCCTCCAGTCAAGTCTCCCACTACTTCTCCTTCATCCACTACATCATTTATTGTTCACCCGTTCCCAAATCAACCTGCACATTGGAACTGCCTTGAAAGCAAAACTGCCCAGGTCTCAGCCCCACTCCTAGAGTTTGATTTGTTTGGTCTGGGGCAAGGCCTGGGTATTGAGACTTAACTACTCTCCAGATGATTCTAATGTGAATGACATTTGAGAACCATGGATATAAGATGCACTGAGCCATTTTTCAGTTCCTTCAAAAGTACAAAGCTCTCTCCTGCCTCTGGACCTTCACCCATTCTGTTACTTACATCCCCACCTCTTCTCCTGGCTTCTTTATATGTTCCCAGTCCCTGTTTAGGTGTTGTTGCCTCAGGGATAACTTACCAAGAATTATCCCAGCTGACACAAGTTTATATTAGCTTTTCCTGCTATGCATACTCTTAACATCTTTTCATTCTTCTGGTAAAATTTCTGTAACCATGCCATGTGGAGCCATAAACAAAATGAAAAACTAGTAATACTAATCCTGTCTTTATATACAATTTTGACATCATAGAATTTTGCATTGATTTTGATTTTTAAAAAATATTGTACTGAAATATTATTTAGCTAGATAATTGAGTTTTTGGAGCCCCCTTAAATTGTGCACCCAAGGCAAATGCCTCAGTCACCTTGTCTTACAGCTTGGCAGTTGTGGGACCACTTATTTAATGCCTGTTTCCCCCACTGGTCTTGACCTCTGTGAAGTCAGGGAGAGTTTCTAGATGTTCACTGCTTTATGCTAAGCACCCAGCCCACTGTGGCACAGCGTTGGCATATGGTAAATACATGTTGAATTAACAAGTGACAGTCATCTTTTTACAAGTGTGTCCTGTTTTTCCAATTAAATGATTAACTCCAACTACTGTATCTGCTCAAGATAGAGTTCACTGTTTTCTCATTTCATTCAAAAATGAAGCCAGGTTGGTGTGGAGGTTGACTTCCCTTGCCACCTCAAGGACATCCTCATCTCTTTCCACCAACTAGCTTCTTCTTGTCCAAGCTCTGCTTCAGTCATTCATCAAAAGCTCTTTGTTCCTTGACTAAAGTTTTACTTTTCAATAGGCCTATTACAAAAAGGATTTCCTAGAGGCTCAGAGCTACCTTCATGCTAAAAAAGTTAGAGTTGGGAGTGACCATAAGGTTCACTGAGAGCAGGGCTTCTCAAACTGTTTTGTGCAAAGGGACCTTGTGAAATGCAGTTTAGATTCAGCAGGTCTGCAATGGGGACTGAGATCCTGCATTTCCAGCAAGCTCACAGGTGATGCCATTGCTGACACCGCTGCTGCTGGTCCCAGGCCACACTGGGAGCAGCACAAATGTAGACCTGTGTTTTCCAACCTGCATGACGGTATGCATCACCTGGACACTAACAAAAACACAGCTTCCCAGACCCCTCGCCTGGAGACTCTAATCCAGTGGGTCAAGGACAGATGCCAGAGATTTTTATTTTTCTCAAGAACTCCGGGTAATTCTTCTCATCAGAAAATTTGGGACAACACTGATTTAGTTCAAAACCTTCTTTTAAGAGAACGTCAAACCTGTGGCTGATCGCTTCCAGTGAAGGGAGCCCTTACAGAGAGGAAATTTGCCTGGCCATAATCTCCGCTCCTTGGTTTCTTCCCTGGAGGCCACAGAGACCAAATTAACACTTCAAATATTAGAAGATATCTGTACGAAACTGTGAGCTCCTGGAGGGCAGAAGCTGTAATGTGTTCTGTTTGTGTGGTTTAGTTTGTATGGTTGTTTGTTTTAAATTTCTCATTTCTAAGATGTTTTACAAAAGCATAAAAGCAACATGTGAAATGATGCAAAGATGTATAAAGAGAAAGCTAATCATCTCCCTGCATCTACCCCTTACTCATTTCAGTGAGTTCGGGTACAGAATAGTCACAGCCTGTTATGTTATTTCTTCAAACATACACAAGCATTTGTATACACTCAGGGCTTTGCTGTTTTTAGCAAAGTAGAATCTAGTATAGATTACGTGGCAACTTGCTTTTATTTTTTATTTTTCAGTTAATGGTATATTACTAGTATCTCTGTAAGTCAGAAGAGATATGGATCTTTTCCCTAATTTCTATGTAAGTAGAATGCTGGAGGGACTAGGGCAATCTTTTTCCTATTCTTACTTGGGCAGGTGCCCTGTGCCCTGACCCACGCTAACAACCAGAGGTGTGATTAGAATTTTTCTATGGTCATATACCCTAACATATATATATACCCCTTCTCATATAGAGAGGAGATGACACTTTTACAAAAATGTAATTATATTATACATTCTTTTTCAGCAAACTGATTTTCTTATTCGATGGTACCTCCTGAAATTTAAGACAAATTAGTTTAGCTCATTATTTTTGATGACTTCATAATATGATACTTTGTAGATATGCCTTAATTTATTCAATTAGTTTCAGACTGACGTACCTTCACTTTGCTTCCAGCTTTTTGCTCCTCTGAATAATGCTACATGTATTAATATCCTTATACCCTCTGAATAATGATACATGTATTAATATCCTTATACATATATCCTACATATACTCAATAATAGGAAATATTTCTAGCAGTGGAATTGCTAGGTCAAATGTATATAAATGTAATAGATGTTGCCATATTGCTTTCCTAAAACACTGCAACTGTTTGCAGTACCACCAGTAATGTATGAGAAGTTATTCTCTTTCCACCTCTTTCCAAGCAGAAATATTTATTGCTCATTTTAATTTTTGTCAGTCTGATGAGTGTAGATGATATATCATTGTTACTCTACATTTCCCTACTTACTTTGAGAATTGAAAATCTGTCCATATGTTTATCGATTGGCTTTACTGTAAATTAATTGTCCAAATCCCACTTTCTGTTAGAATGCTTGTATTTTTCTTGTTGGTTTGTAAGAACTATGTATTTTATGAAACTTATGAACCCTTTATCTTTCAGCTTTTTTGCAAATATTTTTCCAAATCCACTCCTCTATTGATTTTAATTATAGTATTTTTTGCCATAAAAATGTAACAAAGTCTAACATTTCTTTCACAACATATGTATTTCCTGACTTAGTTATAGTTTCTCTTATCATTGAATTATAATTTATACAAAATGAAAATTATTTTCTGAGATTTGTTTTTTTTTCTTAAAAGCTTTAATCAATCTGAAATTTATTTTTGTATATGATGTGAGATATGATGCTGACTTTATTTTCTTCAATATGGATAAAAGTGGAGCTAACATTTATTAAATAAATTAATTTTCCATGTTGAATTGAGATCCTGCTTTTATCATAAATTTAAAATACAGACTGGGAACTATTTCTTAATGCTCTATTTCTCTATTTTGGTACATTGATCTCCTTGTTTATTTCTATTATAATCAAACTTGAGTTCAAAGTGTTTAATTTATTTGCTTACAGGGGCTTAATATATTCTCAGATATCTAGTCTTTCATGTGGAATTTAAGGTAATTTTTCCCAATTCCCCTAAAATCTCTGTTAATATTAAAATTGGGAATCAAATGAAATATAAAAATTAGTACAAGGTGAACTGACCACTTTATTATATGAGGTCTTCTCATCCAGGAACGTTGTACATTTTCCATATGTTCAGATTTTGTTTCCTGTCCTTCAGTAAGATTTTATAGTTTTTATTTTTTATTTTCATTTATTCCTAAGTATTTTAATTTTCTGTCATTATTGAGAATGGAATCATTCATTCCATTTCTATGTGATGGGGCTTATTAATAATATGTAGAACAGTTCTTGGTTTTTTATTTATTCTATATTTGTTCGCTTCTCAAATTATTAACTCTACTTGGCTTTGTTTTGTTTTGCTTTTTTTTACTCTAATCTAACTCATGGTGCACAATCACTTCATCATCAAAACAACAATCTATACTAGTTATTTCATTTTTCACCTTTCTGGGTTTGCCAGAAACTCCAAAACAATGTTAACTTCTTAGAATGTTTTTAGTGGGCACTACTGTTTCATTCTTGATATTAATTAAAAGTTTTAATGTTTTGCCTTTATAATACTTTTTTTTTTTTAGTTTTGGCAAGTAAACTTTATTATACTCAAGTAGTTTTGCTCTATTTTTTTCTTCTAATTTTATTAGAGATGATGCTGAAACTTAGAAAGTGCCTTAGTAATATATGGTTTTTCTTCTTTAGTTTATTCATAAAATAAATTATGGTGATAGATTTCCTGATACTGACTCACACTTGTACTCTTGGAATAAATCCTCCTTGGTTACGATGTATTTTTTCATAACAATGCTGGACTTTACTTGCTAAGTTTTTTTAGAATTTTGCCTTTATTTTCATAAGTGAAACTGATCTATACCTTGTTTCGGTGTTACCATTTTCACACTTTGATATTCTATAGCTTTCATCTATGGCCTTTAATAGTTTGGATAATATTGTGATGATCTTTTTATTTTTTAATTAGAGAGAAACTCAGCTATGAAACCATCTGGTCCTTGTGCTTTTGCATGTAATATTCTTAGGTTTTCTGCTTTTACTTGTTTATTGCATATAATATTGATTTAAATTATTTTTGTAAAAGACCTTGAAGCAAGAGAGGTACAAAGATATACTGTGATCACAGTAATGAGTAAATGAAAGCATAACATTAAAGCACAGGAAAAAATCACAAACTAAACTCTGAAATTCTAATAATTCTTCCTAAGATAATTAAAGCAAATTCACACATTTTTCATGGAAAATAAGATTAAGCCACAGAAATGCTATGCAGTGCTCTGTCAGACATTAAATCTAGATATAATACACAAAAGGAATAAAAGGGAAACCAATAGACTTCAAAGTTAAATAGTTTAGTTAATTGTCAAGAGAAACTATGTTAGAGAATGATAATATTTCTCCCAATTCCTGGAGATAATCTCCTTAAGAATATATTTAAATACTATCCTTTTAGAAAATACATTTGGAGTAATTCTACCTGGAAGGTTGGAGCGTTTGTTCATTGCATGGTTGATGTTCTCTGAATAGCACACGTTTGTTTTCTATCTTATACCCTGAAATTCTAAATGAAATAAGATGTACAGTGTATCTCAGTACTATTTGTATTTTTTAATAATGACATACAGTGACATGTGTAGGCCCATTAATTTAGGAACATAAAGTAAGGTATAAAATCGAATGTACTTTTTTTAAAAAGTTTCTAAAAAGAAACATTTAATAAATTACAATAAGCTACTTCTGTAAGTACTCTTCTAGCTTTATTCTCTCCTTGGTTGCAATAAACTTAGTAAAATTAAAAGATCACAGTAACAAGTATACATTACATCTGAGTTATTATGAGTTTAGTTCATTTTTAAAAAGATAAAAGAAATACTACAGAACAATGCTTTTTTTCTCCCTTAGAAGGAAATTTTTACTTTTATAGTCAGAGCCAGGACTAGAGTGAGGCAAGCAAAGCACATAGTCATCAAATCTAAGGAAGGAAGATTGTACAAGTGGCAGCTCCTTGCTTGTGCTTCCTTAAGAGAGAAGTGCCTAGGCTGCCAAGGTTGGCACTTACATGACCTTGTCTTCTTGAATTTTGTGCCCTAAACATCTCACTTGCCTCTTGTAGTCTCAACTCTGTTTATATTCATTCCTTTTTCATATTTTCTTTTGCTTTATTTTGTTTTCCATAGGAAAAAAATTTGAGTACTTTTATTTTTGGTTATTCTTATTTAATAATAATGATATTTAGTTTATAAATTTTCTTCTGAATACAGATTTTAGTATAAAGTATTCCCTTTTTCACCGCTTTCTAAATAGCTTGCAGTTATAGCTTTATATTCCTCTTTGCTTCAAAGTTATCCGGAAAGTATTCCTTAATTTATAAATATAAAATTCTGAACACTATTTCTAATTCTATTGAATGTGACTAAAAAAAAAAAATCTCTCATTTCTAAATTTGGTAAGGCTTTCTTTGTGATCAAGCACACAACTAATTTTTATAATGTTCTATTAGATATATGAAAAATTCTATTTTAAGGGACTTAAGATGACCTATATATCTATTAAATTGACTATGTTAATTGTATTATTTATTTCTTCTATTTTCTTATTTTTTGTATATTAAATATGATTCTGAAAAAATGTTTTGAAGTCTATAATATTATTAATTTGTCTTTGCATTAACATTGTTTGGTAATGTTAATTCTTCAGATTTGCCTTATATTGTTTCATAGTATATTCTTCTTATAGTGCCTTTAACTTTAAATTCTGTCTTGTCTGCTCTTAATTTTGCTATTTATATTTTCTTTTTCATTATGTTTGCTTGGTATCTTTGTCAATACCTTTATAATCAACTTATATTTATATTTCATTTCTATAAAAAATTATTTTAGATATTTTCCTTCTAGATAGTGTGTAGCTGGTTTATATTTTTAGCTCAATCTAAGTATCTCTTTTAATGTGAAAATCAATTCTATTCACATTTAGCATAATGATTGGACTCCTACTGCCTTGTTTGTTTGTTTGTTTGTTTGTTTATTGCTTTACTTTACTTATTACTTCTTCTTTTTCCTTGTATTTATTTTTGCAGATTAATCAAATTGCCATTTTTCCCCCTTTCCATCTTGTTATTATGACTTCCCTTGTGGAACTACTTTCCATATTTTTGTAGCTCGTAATCAGATAAAATTTTCTTTACCATTATATGAAAGCCAGACATATATTTCTCCCATCAAAATTCTCTATTCTTCCACTGCTTGCACTCCAAACTTTAGAATACTTTCACTTCCCCCACAAGTTCCACAGCCACTCCTCATGAGACCTTTGGAATGCTTCCCTTCTTTCAACTCACCAGATTTGCTGAGATTTGCTTATTACTTTTAGTCTCAGACTGTTTTTAGAAGAGTTGTCAAGGCAGATGGCGATGTGATCAATTCAGGAAAAGAATAGACTTTTGCAGAGTGGAGAACCCAGCCGCACTTAACAGTCAGAAGGACGAGCTTCTCTGGGCTTTGAGCATCCAGGTGCTGGTAGTGCACCCTGATTCGGGTCTGCCTAGGTCAATTTCCAAACAGTCCTTTTCTCTCAGTTGTAAGAAGTTTTCTGTGTTGTAGCTTCCAGTGTTGCAGGTAAACAGTCTGATGCTAAGATGATTCTTTCTCCTTTAGGAGTAACTTGTTCTTCTCTATGAAAACTTGGAAGATTTTACTCCATTTTTGTAGTTCAGAGATACAGTAAGCCTGAGTCTTTTTATCAGTTCTTCCTAGAACTCTGAGATGCAAGGCTGTCTTTAGCTCAGAAACTTTTCTTATATTATCAATTGCCTCTTCTGTCACATTCCCCACCTCCTTCTCCATTTCTATCCATCTTCTGATTTATGTCTCTTTCTATTTTTGCCAGTGCTTTGAGGTGTATTGTTCTCTTGTTTTCTGGGACACTAACTCACATATCAAAGGTGACCACTTTCTCCTTCAACTCATCCCTTGAAATTTTTACATCAAAATCTTCTTTTTTTGGTCTCAGAAAATCAATTTGTGTGTATGTGCTGTACTTAAATCTTTTTTCTTCTTTTAGCTTTTTGTTTTGCTTTTTTCATGTTTTTTGTTTTTTGTTGGTTTGTTTTGCTTTTTGTTTTTTGTTTTTTGGTTCAAGTTATCCATGCCAGCAGTTACTTCTGTACTGAGGATTCTTGCAATTCTTCTCCCTGGCTGCTGGGCTACGTTAGGGATCTTCTTTTCCTTTGTTTGCTCACAGGGGCTCTGTTTCCATCACTGGGGTATCTTAAGTAGCCACATTCTCAAAGCAGTACAAGGAACAGGCACAACCTCCCCTGGCCCAAGCTCGGCAGCGAAGAGTTTCCCAGTGTTCTGGTGACGTACGAGGAGGAAGTCCTTCCTGGGCTCCTCACCTCTCCAACTCAGGGCTGGTGGCAATTCAACCCATCTGTTCAGCTCTTCAGGAATGAGGGTGACCAGGTACAATCCCAAAGACCTCCCCCCTGGCCCACCCCTTAGGGCTACTTGTTACGGTCCTCAAACACAAACACTGTCATGCCCCAACACTCTGTCATAATCCTACCAGAGCCTGAACCTTACCCACATCCCAGGCCTTGTCTGCCTCCTGGGGGTCCCAGCAGCTGCTCTTCTCAGGAGAGGCAGATGGGTGAAATTGCAAGTAAAAAATAGGCAAGATGTGTTCAAGCTGCTGTCTTTCCAGAAGCCCCTGTTCTTCGTGTTTCAAAACTTCTTGTTTATTCTTGCATTCCAAAGTGCTCAATAAATACGACTGGATAAATGCCACCACCGTTATCTCAAACCTTCTCTTGTGTAGCTTCTATTAATTATGATGCTTTTGGAAGCTAGCTCAAACTGGTTTATATTAAAAATTATTTTTCTAATCTTATGCCAAAACTATCAGGGATAGTTGATCCAGCAGCTCAGGAATGTCACTAAGATGAAGTGTTTTCTTTGCTCCACTGTCCTTGATGTTGGCTTCATCCTCCGGCTAAGAGCAAGTTGGCTGTTGTGGTTCCAGGCAGCACACTTAGACATGACAACATGCAGAGAAAGAAAAGTATAAACCCCTCCATCTCTTATTGGTCAGATCGGGTTACATGCCCACTCCTAAGCTTGGCAAGGGTAATGGGATAACCAAACATCAATCATCCCTAACCACAGGGCTGTTTGAGAAAACATGTTAAAAACAGGGAACACCTGCTCGCAAGCTAAACGTTCTTAGTTCAGTAAGCAGTCTTTCACATGAAAACAAGAACGGCTGGCATTTGAGTGCTCACCATATGCAAGGTGCCTTGCAAACATTCTCGTTTAATCTTCATCACAGTCCCCTGAGGTGGCTAATATTATTATCCTTGTTGAAGTACCTAGAGTTAACTAACTTTTACAAGGTCACATAGTTAACGAACCATTCATTTCCTTCCTTATAATCTATATGTCTGTGAATGCAGCCTAGCATTGCAGTCAGCAAAGAAAACCTCCTTTACATATTAATTTCCTTGGACCCCATGTGAGAGCTGTAATTAGGTCTCTACTTTAAGACACTGTCTTTCATATTATGGATCCTAGTAACTAGCTAAGTGTAAATCATTCATGGCAGACCACTAGCTGTGCTCTCCCTGCAGCTGCTGGGGCTGTGCAGAGGCATTTGGCTTTGCCTTGGAGTTTCAACTTTATTATATAACAAGCTCAAGAATGTTCTTATATTATGAAACAATCCTCAAATCTTATTATAGAACAGCTGAGCCCTACACATTAAATGTTCTTGGCTTGCACATTCATTTTGTATATTCCTTCAGAAGTTAACAAGAATCTGGGAAGTCAAACAAGTATTTCATACTCCAGTCTACACGTGAAACTCTTGCACTGGGGGCTCTGCAGAGTGTGTGTGTGTCTGTGTGTATAATTGTTTTCCCATTATAAAAGCAATTCATGCTCATAGAATACATCAGAAGAACCTGAGTTCTACTCCCTGACTCTCCCTCTCCCACCACCCAAGATAACCACTGTTAAAACTATGTGGTTTATTTCTAGACTCTTTTAGCAATGCATTTATTTTTATTTTTTATGTTTTGTTATGAAAATATTCAAACATACATAAAAGTAGAAATAGTATAATGAAGTCCAATGCTCCTATCACCCGACTTCAACAATCAACATTGACAATGCATTTTAACATACTTGACACCACAATGTATTTAGTGATCTTTAAAATTATTTATTATAAGAATAATCCAAGTTCATAAAAAATTCAAGTAGTACGGAAAGATAAAATGTAAAAATACATTTCCTCTCCCCAAACCCTTAATTCCAATGCTTAGAAATAAATTTTTAACGTATCAATCTAGACATTTTTATTAATTATATATTATTACAAACAAAAAAATTTCACACACAAGAAATCAGACCAAATGTATTTACTAATACTTGCTTTTCCACTTACTATATCTTCAAACTCCTGTAGAAGTAAATACCTGGAGGTGGCCTGCATTCACCCCCAGAAAGCATATTTACTTAACTCAAGAATGCAGGGAGGATGCTAGCTAGCTGATTTGGAAGATACGTAAATTGTCTCTAAAGCCAGATATTTAGAAGTGGTTTGCGTACACACCAAGGTGTGTGCAAAAGGACTCATTGCAAAGTAGGAAGAAATATTATAACTTCCATTAATTTTTAGGTCATCATCCCTTAAAGTTTTTGCATATTTTAAAACAAACATAGTAGTAGTGTAATAATGCATACGTATGATTTATAAATACATGTTTCCACATTACAAGTGTGGTACTCAAGATTTTTAAGTATAGGGTACAGGATCAACAAAGTGAGACCACTGTTCCCAACAGCTGTTTTAATGAGTACCCACAGAAAGCAGAGCTGCTTTAAGAGTGAAGGAGTAGGTTAACAACCTTTCCTGAAACTCTGCCACCCATCATCTGTCTGTGCTGTGTTATAATAGACATGAAATTCCAAGCCCAGTGAGAGAGAATTCCTTAAGTAAGGAGAAACTGTTCCAGGCTGGGTACTCCAGAAAGGTACCCACCATCTAAATAGCAATTCCCAGAATGTTTCTGCAGAACCCAGACTCTCTAGGGACAGAAAGAACAGAAGAGTTACCCAGTTTGGGAGTGCTGCGCACTGTAAGATCCTTTTGGAGATCACAATCACTACTACTAGAGACTCTAAGAAGTACTTCATTTGAAAAAAGTCAGTAAATGAAAATAAAAGCAAAACCTGTTTGATATTAACGCATTTCCATCTGGCTCTGGAATCCATACCCACATCGAACTATTTTTCCTGAATTACTTTTTAAAAACCTATGGAACTACAATTTTGTGGAAAAACTTTTATGGGGAAATGTTGTATTCAGGTTTGCTGCAGGAAAATACTATCTACAATACAAAATGTTTAACTGCCACTTTTCATTATGAAATAGTCAAATAAAAATACCATAGATAGTTAGCTAAGGAAAACACTCATCCACACACACGAAGAAGCTAGGGCCTCCACATTAAATTTCTAAGTCATTTTCTGAATCCCTTCTTCTGCCAGAAGTTATAATTCGTTACTCGCATGCACAAAAGCTAAGCTGTGCTTTTCCTATTTGTGCAAAATGTGGTGCGTACATTTTACATTCTATAAATACAAGTGCATATTAGATTCTGAAAAAAATTTTCTCTCTGGGGTGAGGGGAGGAGGTTGTACTGCCAGGGGATTTAGAATCAGAGATGTACAAAGTTAAAAGTATGGGTGTTGGTAATGTGTTGTAATAAGATTAACTTTTGTGCTTATCTTGTGAAATTAGCTTAATTGCCTATTTACAAAAAACACACCCTTTATGAAAATACATTTATTGAACACTTACTATAATCCAGTCCAAAGAAATAAAGATTAATAAAGCACAGTTGTGTAGAAGAATCAAGAGGGGTGGGGCAATCCACGTAAGTATGACAGCACAAGAGCAGTCAAGGAACTGTCCTGCAGTTACGTCTGTTTGTGAAAGCTTTTGACAGTAAGTTTGGACTAGAGTCAGACTTTTGTTAGAGCAAGTTTGTTAGAGCAAACTTTTACCAAAACTCTAAATCTCAGCTCAAGCATCTCTCTTTTGAGGAGTCTTGGCTCATATATGCCATCTCCTCTGAGCTTCTAGGCATCCTGTATTTGTACATTTTACAGCACAAATCTCTCTGCATTTTAATTGTTGGGCTCTTTCCACGAGAGCATGGATTGCAGTCCCTGGGTGCTGTGAGGACATAATGCAGTTAGGCTGATATATACATAAATGAAAATTGAAGTAGCCACTGAGTGTAGATGATTCTTTCAAGAGCTTGGCTTAGATGAGGCAGGCTTACATTGCAATGTGGTATGTGCTACGACAGAAAGATATACAGAATGCTAGAGAGCAGTAGATCAGAGGGACACCTCACTCAGCATGGTAGGAGGTTAGATGTTCTGATCCCAAGTATATGGTTGTCATGATATAGAGGTGAAGGTCAGAAGAGCCAAGAGCCTATCACAACTCCCAACTGTTGGGCCAACATCCTTAAGAACAATAACTAAGTATAACATGTGGCAAAGTAGAACCCAGTTCTTCAGTAAATGAACACAATGCTAAGCAAAAATGAAATCATTTTTTATAAAACCCCTTTCACCATTCAGGTTTTGGCTCAAGCATCACTTTCTTGGGGAAGCATTGCTTGACCTTCCTGACTAGGTCCCACTTGCTCAGTCCCATCCCTGAATGATCTGCATGGATCACCAAAGGCCTCTCCCATTACAGTTATCATGGTTAGAATTGCACATGTATTCACATGATTATTTAATATGTGTCATATACCAAACCATAAGCTTCACGATGGCAGAGACATTGTTCAGTTCACTACTGTATCCCTAATATCTAGCAGAGGTGCTGGCACAACCATGTGCTTGAGAAATATCTGTCCAATGAATAGCTGAATGACAAGTTCATGTGAATAAATAAGCATATGTAGACCACAGAAGCCAAAGAATTCCAAATATCCTGTGATAAGATTTCAAGAGAGAAGGGGAAAAAATAGTTAATAGGACAAATCACTTAATCATAGGTACCACTAATAGGGACTTATGAAAACTAGCTAAAACTAACTACAATCACAAAACTAAATAATGAAAAATTAATCTCGACATATTGACATCTTAATTTATAAAAACTGATCTTTTGTGTTAGAAATATAAAGGCTAACTCCCATACCCAAAAAGCAGAAGAAAAAAGAATATGTACAGTTAGAATGAAGAATAAATCGCTTAATTTGTTCGACATTACCAAACAGCCTTCACTTTTCCAGAATGTTTTTCTAAAACTCATGCAATGGAAGCCCTTTTTATATAAGACAACCTATGTTACATCAAATTATTCTAATTTTTTTTACACTGAGAACATACAATTCCAGGATATCTTTTTAAAGTTCATTTCCACCTCTGGAGATCATTATCATTTTAATAAGAAAGAACAGAATCTAGTTTACTATACTGAAGCTACTTAACATTTATTCTAACATGGGACACACAGGTTAAATGTGGATAACCTGATCATACTCCCTGACATGTTTCAACAGAAAATAAACATTTCCCTTAAATAGAAAGCAAACCCCACAAAAACTAGAGAGCAAGGAGGAATCTAAAGGCCTACTTGCTAAGGCTGCTGAAAGACTGATAGCCTCAGGCATTCACCCTAGCAGCTGAAATCAATTAATCATTCATTATAACTGGAGCAGAATATAATTATGTTAGCTTGACTGGCTAAAGTTTAATTCCACTAAAAAAAATCATTATTAAAAATCATTACGAACATAGGCCATTATCATAAATTATTGCTAAAACAACAATAAATGTTTCTATGTGAATTCGATTCACATTTAAAAAAAAAAAAACCTTTACAGAAAATTTCTACTATAAACACAGAAAAGGAAATAGTATAATGACTCTCCAAGTACCCATCTTCAACAATTTTCAACTCATGGTCAATTTTGTTGTAACTATGTTCCCACACACTACCCAACACCAACTCCTCTTTTTTAGGCAAATCCCAAATCTGGTATCATTTCATTCTTAAGTATTTCAATTTGCATCTCTGAAAGGACTCCTTTTAAAAATGTAAACACCTAAAAATTGCACCTAAAAATAATTGTAAAAATCCTTAAAATCAAATATCCAGTTAGTTTTCCTATTTCCCGAATGGTCTCATTTTTTATTGTTTGTTCAAATCAGGATGCAAATAAAGTCCATAAATTGTATTGGTAGATATATCTAAGTCTTTTAATCCTTTTCTTTTTTCCTTGCAATTCAGTTGTTGAAGAAAGAGGGTTATTTGTCCTGTAGTTTTGCAGTCTGGATTTTGTTGATCGAATCTCTCCTGGTATCATTTAACGAAGTTTGTTTCCTGCATTTCTAGTAAAGAGGTGTTAGATGCAGAGGATGAGACTTTTGGCAGGAATGCTTCTTAAGAGGTATGCGTATTTCCATCAGGAGGCACAAAATATTTGACTGCTATCTCTTTGTGAAGTTAGCAGTAACTGAGCCTGGATCCATTAATCGGAAATGGTGACAGTTTATCATTTCACTTTATCAGCTGGAATATTTAAGAGCATATTCCAAAAGTAACTACAATTTCACAAACCATCTTACTAACTCATGAAGTAAGACATAGTATGAGCTTCAATTTCTTGCAGATATTATCTTTACTGATGTTAAAATTATCTCAGCTTTGGCCAGTGGGAACTTCTTCAGGGCTGGTACAACAGTGTTTTCTAGGCTCTTCTTGTACATTTTCCTAGACCTGGAATTAGCCATTTATCCAAGGAAGTCTGGTTTCTTTGAAGAAAATGGCATTTATAGACCACAATCAGGGCAGTATATCTGACTTTCATATGAATTATGTCCAAAGCTAATCAAATCAATTAAGCAGTCTTTTACTATTGTTTCTAATAAATTCATGTGAATTTTTAAGCACAGGCTCTCAGATTTAAAAGAAAAAGTTTCTATAATGTGCTAGTGATGGAAGTATTCTTATATATTAATGGGAAGAGTAAATTTGGTACATCTATCTAGAAGACATCACAATTTTTATCAATGACCTTTAAAAAAAACCTTTAACCCAATCATTCCAGCTTTAGAAATTTATTTTATTATATTATTAGGCTTACTTAGGATTTTCCTTGTAGAATTATTTAAAATAATGAACAATCTGAAAACCTAAATGTCCAAACAATAGGGAACAGGTTAATTATTAAAATGTACAATACATCCATAGAATGAAATATTTACAGTCATTAAAATGATGTAGGTACAATATCAATGTACTGTTAAATAAGAAAGATGGGTTATAAAAGTATGCACATTATGCCTTTAGCCACACGTAGAAAATAAAGTCTTGAAGGCTTTATTCTTTATTGCAAAATCTTAACAGTGCTAACTGGGACGTTCTCGGGTTTCCACTGCTGGTGTAGCATCTGGCTTCCCTGGGTCTGTCAGCCAAGTCGGACATTACTCTTCTCTTTGCTTTCCAATCTCCACCATTTTGTTCTTGTTATCTTCTAATATTCCTTGTCCTTGTTGGATTATGCTCTTTTCTTTCCCCTATTGATGTTAGTGGAAATTTTAGGAAAGAGCACAGACTAATAAATATTTTGCTTGACCCTCCATTTTTACCTATCATGCCATTGCTTTTTATAGGAGAAAACAGACACTCTGAAGAGCCTATCAATTATAAAATATATAAACTTCTGCTAAAAATAATGCACACATGTATATATCTAAGATGCACGAACAACAGACCAATACAAACACAAGGGCTCACTTGTAGCCTAACAATATAAAGGCCGGCTACAGAAATGATAAAGGCAAAATTAAACAAGTAATAAATGAAAAAATAGATTTAAATGGAAGTTGTTTTTAATCAAGACCATAAAACCAGAAATGCTGAAACTGAAGCTAAGCTCTGTTTAGTTGGGGCAAGTTGATCATGTTTAGTTACTTAGAAGTCAAAAATACTTTTCTGGAAACTATAATTTCTTGCACATTTAGTGACTTCTCTAAAGGTGAACTATCCCTGGCAGCTGCTTTAAAATTATACCCAACTTGGTCTCTAGTTTTGGGAGACCTTGACCCTTTAAACCCGGATAATGAACATTTCCTCTTATATCCCTCAAGATGGGCTGTCTGGTTTTGTAATGCATTTACTACATTGACCCTCTTAAACTTTCACTTAGAAATACCGAACAAGAAATTACAAGTCTTCTCAAGCACAAGGACCCACAATTGCACAGCTGCCAAGGACACTAATCCCACCTTTGGAGAAATAATAATCATTAGGTATTACAATGTACAGACCATAGGAAAAGATACAAGGACTTAAGAGTAGTTTGCTCAATTTGAAGAAATCTTCCATTTTCACTAGTCTGTGAATATGACACAAATGAAGTACACAAAGCACAAAGTGGTGAAGATACCTCAGAAAACAAGACTGTCATGTTGTCTTTCCCTTAAAGAAGTCCTTCCCCAAACTGTATGATGTTGCCTGACACTAAGGGGATCACTAAGTCCAGAAACTGTGATAATTTATTTTACTGCTGTTTATATTTGTGAGTTGTTGACTGAATTTAGAAAACTGAAAAAACTTTTCAACAAAATTTAAGAATTCAATTGTAAGAACAACAAATTTGTGATCATCTAAATTGATGGTTTTATAAATTTCATGAACAAAATTAAACATAATATACATTTTTATGTTTCTAAATTAAAGTATTGTATATTTACTCATTTAACAAATACTACTTACTTATAGCTGGCCTCGATTTTTAAAAAATTTGGGGCCAATTACTTTGTGCACGGTGCCCTTCTGGGCTTATAATTCTTTTTCTAGATAAAACTTGAAATGTCACTTCTCTCCTTATGTGCTATGAATTTGACAAAGCAGGAAAACGAGGCTCAAAATTTTAAAAACTAGACTTTCAAAATAAGGTACTTAGCATTCGAAGCTTTACAAACGCATACACACAGGTCTTTGAATGACATTTTAACATCATTTTGCTAAAACATCGATGAGATGCTGTAGGAACTTAACTTCTGTCTATACATTGAGCCTATGGTAAAATCGGTTTCAAGTCACAGAAACCTACAGACCACGTTAAGGGAAGACTTACTGTAAATAATACCAGTTTCCAAAATTACTCAGCTCTTCCACGAAGACAAACACTTTTCAACACATTGAATAGTGAGTGACTGGAAATAATGTAAAGCAGTTGAGATCAGTTAAGTGTTTTTAAAACGTTAGTTGAGTGTAGATACCTGAGATTTCTAAATTTTTTACATGGTCTTTTAACTAGGAATAGATATCTGTATTTGCATGGGAAGAGATAATTGTCTTTCTGCTTAACAATCTCTTTCATTGTAAGGAAAAGTTGCCCGTGGGAGCTTTTTTCTTTTGGTAGTTCTCAGAGTTCAAAGAGTATGGAACCTTCAAGTTGATTTCATCAAGTCTATTTATTAATGCATTTCAAGTTTCAAAAAACCTTACATCTTTGCACAATACTTTATTTTTTGCAATTTTTAGTAAAAATTTCCAAAGTGAACAAAAAGATACTGTATAAAACACAGTGGACATTAAACAGACAGTAGTAATAGATCTCATTTGTCTTGATCCTTTTGTTTTACCACATCTTGATTTGCCGTGGAGAGTTCAGTGCATGTATCTCTTTTCAGAAAACATTTAACTTAGACTCAAAATAAAATAGGGCAGTGTGTATCTGCCAAAACCCTACCACAGGATAACATTACAAGCAAAAAATGTACATGTTCCAAAGTCTACCACACTCAAGAAGTTACTAAGAACTCTTGCAGAATAAAAGTCACCATTTTAGCAATGCAAACCCACTTCCAACCTTTGCACAGTCCAAAAACAAAGGCATTTAAATGATTTAAAAGCAATTACATACATATCTACCTACTTGTTTATTTAGAATTATTTATAGTCTATCTGGGGTTTCATGTACAAAATTTGTCTCTAAATCATGTACAAAAAGCTGTATTTTGAAAAAAGTCACCACATACTGTACAAGTTTACAAGGAAGAGATCCCATTATTTTCTCTAGCATTTTTGGCCTTGCTGGCTTGCGTCACATTATGAGAATGATTGTGTAAACCTTATACTCTTAAGAAAAAAAAGGAAAAAAAGAAACCAAAACACAGATTTTTTTCAACTTTCCCTAAATTTGCCTCCTATGTGAAGCCAGGAAAATCATAGCTGTTTACATCTAATTTAAGTGATGTAGCTGGAAAACAAGTAATAAATATGTCACAAGCTTAAAATGTTCTTGTAATGCCCCCTTCCATTCCTGCATAGCAATAAGCCTGTTAATACATTAAATGCTTTTGCTTTCTTTCTTTAAAAAGCCAATTATTTACATCTGTTTACAAAATAAATTTGGAATGGGACATTGTGCTGTTTCAACTCCATTGTTGTTAAAATATTTCAGGGGAAAAAAGGTCAGAAGGCCTATCCTACAATTTTAACTACAAGTAGAGCAAATCACTCTTTAGTGGTTAACAATGATCAGTGATGATATGCTGAAAAAAATGTTCAAATATTTTGATAAAATAAAGACACAGCTTTTCTTTTCCATATCACACAAAAACCAAAAACATAATTAGCATACTTTAGATACATGGAAAAAACAAATAAGAGGTTACAAATAAAAAGAATCATTTCATTGACATAATTTCTACGAAAGCATGAATAAAATTTCACCTATCAATTCGAAAATGGAATTGAGTTAGAAAGTCTAAAATAAGTAAGCAGAAATCAGACACTTACATAAAGAACTAACTCTGAAGTAGTATGCTGCATATGTCCAGTTTGCACAACACTTGTGTTCTTCAACGAAGTCACTCATGTGCTCTTAGCAGCCATTTGATAAAGACAAAATGAATATCAGAACCAATTCCATCATAAGAAAAAGGTAAATTGATTCTCATTTCAAAACTGCCTGTGTAAAGCATTACAGAATCCTGGACCACTGAATACCACCATTCTCTGTTATCCTGAGTATGTCAATTAAACAGTAATTTTTCATTAAGAGCAGAAAAATTTTATAATACAAAGGAACATCCATATTGCAATTTCTGTTTACAATTGCACACAGAAGTACAGTGTACGTAAGAAATACATGTCTGCATATAACAAGGTATGTACATTGGCAAGTGATGTCTCCAATGCTGAGGTGGTTGAGCCTCCTAGCCTTCATTGGCAGTTGAAAAAAATATATATATATTTCAATTTGTGATAAAAGTTTATCCAGAGCCAAGTTTGCCTGCAAGTGAAGAAAATGCAGCAACGAAGAACAGGGAACATGGGGCACATAATAATATCCTAAGACTTTGTGCCATTAGGTTAAAAATATCTGTCCATAAGAAAACTGGGTTCCTTTCCACCCCCCACCCCCAAATTGGAATTTTCAGGCTTTAAAATTTAATTAATTCCACCTGGTCTGAGGACATGATCTCTTGCCATTTTTTTTTCTTCTGTTAGTTGTAAGGGTTTAGTTTGGGGATGATTTAATAGGTCTCTTTGGAGTGAAGTTTTCCCATTGTAGGCACTAGGAAGAACCAAGGCAAAAGCTGCAGTTAACGTCTCATGTGTCCCATTTGGTAACTTTCCCGGGGCCTCTGACGCTGGGGTTGCTGAATGGGCTGCGGAGGTCTCCTCCTCTTTAAAGTGCCTGTGAGTCACAAACGATAGTAAAAAAAATTACCGTGGGCTTTTTAATCTTTAAAAACAAAGCTGCCATTTCAATAAGAAAGGTTCCAGATCGGTACTATCCAACAGAAATATAATATGGCCATTAATTTTCAGTAGCCATAATAAAAAAGTTAAAAAAATAATTTTAATATTTGTTATTTCACTTAATCCAATACAGCCAAAATATTATCATTTCAAGATGTAAGAGATATAATAAATTGTTAATGAAATATTTCATTCTTTTTTATATACTAAATCTTCAAGGTCTGATATGTGTTTTATATTTACAACACATTTCAAGTGCTCAAGCCATAACTTATTAAGCTGATATGAATTCTAAGGACAGAATACACAATGAAGAAATTACTGAGTGTCTTTGAGCAAATGAGTTAACCTCTCTGAAACTTGAATGCTCTGTCCATAAAACCAATAATAACTAACTCATATAGTATGTTGTGAGGATTATATGATAAAAAGTGCTTAACACTTTTTGTGAGGGTTCAATAAATGGCAGCTAGGTTATTTTTTTTTTTTTTAAGTTTTTAAAGGTAGAATTTGCTTAAAGTGAAATCAAGTAAAAGAACTGTTTCATTGAATGAGGTCATAATTGGTAACATATATAAAAAGTGTCATGTGGCCCTTGGAAAGCCCTAAGAAACTGACATA
Source organism: Eidolon dupreanum (assembly GCA_028627145.1). Classification (NCBI taxonomy): domain Eukaryota; kingdom Metazoa; phylum Chordata; class Mammalia; order Chiroptera; family Pteropodidae; genus Eidolon; species Eidolon dupreanum. The sequence continues at coordinate 42,679,592 of CM053509.1, read as the reverse complement.
AATTTTGGGGGCTAACATTATAAATTTACGAAAAGCAAAGATATAAAAATCGAATTTCTTCTGGTTCCCGCCAAGATACCACCCCCGCATGAATACTGAGGTCTCTTGCCCCACAATAGGTAAACACAGGGAAACAACTAAGGGAAAAATAGAGAAAATTGTAAGAAACCCCAAGTTTTAATCTGCTTTCTGTAGGGTAGTAGATTTGGCTGGAGGCAAGAAACTTCTTGAGAAGTCTGTGGGAGGCAGGAGAAGGAACTGCTATCATCTAGCTCTGGCTCTCCTCTGCCATTGCTTTGGGACAGACAATGTTCTCCCCACACCTACAGTGAACAGAGTGCTGCTGGCTGAGGAGTCCTGAGGGCAGCACAGAATCCACAAATACCTTAGGGAGGGTGAGGGAGAAATAGATGGGGACTAAATAACCTGGGACAGTTGCTTTCTGCCGTTTTCTTCTCCAAATCCTTACAGCTAGTCTAAAGAGGCTCTCCTCCCAATGCTGTGTCTCTCTGAGAGGAAAAGTGTGGAGAATAAGCTCTAGGAGATGTTTTCAGAGATGAAGAACGGTTATTTGGTGACTGAAGTCCTCACCCTAAGACTCTCCCACAGACTGCATTTCCCTACAAAGCTTCATCTCCAGGGAAAATGAGATTATATGCCCGAAAATATTCGAAGGGTATAAACATCAAAAACAACAGAAGCACAGCTATTAGAATAGAAAAACCAATCATTTAAAACTAGCCTAACTATTATAATAAAAAAAATGGAAGATTTTAGAATTGGGGGGGGAGGGGCTGAAGGAGGGAGAAAAAGAAAACAGGTACCAAGCAAAAATTAAACTTTCTAGGTCTAAATTTTTAGACACTCAGGATAAATTAAGATTAAATTGGCAGCTATTAGCTAGATTAGATTTAAACACACACACACACATACACACACACTTAAAAGCAACTAAATAATTCATCTAGTAATCCCATTTGCAAAGAGAAAGTACTATAAAATAAGTTACTAAAGACTCATTTATAATTCAGTTCTACCTGCTGAACAGTTCTAGTTATAAAATATATACCTTGCTCAAATTGTCTTACCTGGAAGAGGTTTAGGAGGAGGCAACTTTGGATTACTACTTGGAGTGTGAACACTGCATATCTTAATAAATCCAGCCATTAACATGATCAGGGCAATTCCCATAAGTAATACTGCCCACCAATTAGCCTAGAAATAAACAGATTTTTCTATTGAAAAAACTATTTAATATTTTAGGATATTTCATATTATATAAAATACAAAATAGAATTATTACATTTTAATTTTTAAAGATCATTTGTTGGTTGAGAGTTATACAGATATCATATATAAGAACATACACATTAATCTCTTTATAAAAAAGTATAAAGGAGAAAACAAAAATTACCCATAATTTCGCTTCCTAGAGAAAACCACTCAATCTTATTTTCCTTTCGGAATCTTTTCTACGTAACCATATTTGTCATACACATGGATAACATGAAAAACTGGGGTCATCCTGCATGTAGTTTACATTGTATTTTCCCATGTTATTAAATACCTATTGGTTTGAATATTTCCTACCCTTTTTTTGGCCTATTACTTTTATAGACGATGTTCTGTTTTCTTTTATACTCTCCATTGGCTTAGAAGGTATTATTACCTACTTTAAATTCTCCTAGTGGACAGATTTTAAAAATACTCTTTATATTTTTTTCTAATCATCAAAGTTGAGAGTAAAATTCTATCTTTTTTGAGGCTCCGTTTTCCTGTTATTCTATTTCATTTGGAATTTCAGACCCAGACCACTGTTAGGAAATTATTTTTATGTGATAATATCTTAGTTTTCATTATATTATACATATATATTATAGTATCTATTATATATTCACTTATTTAAGGGTTAACAGTCTTTTTTAATATGAAAAGTAGAAGGATATGCATATTCTAGAAGCAGACAAACTTTACCCAGTCTAAGAAGTAACTAAAAATTTTACTTTTCACTTAAATCATATAAACAAATCAATTGTCCAAACAAAAAATCTTCAAAAATTACGAGTAAAATCTTAATTATAGAAAAATTACTCACTCTGCTCTTAATAAATTCTATTTTACAAATCAAAATATCCGAATTTTGTTTTAAGACAGGACCTACTAATAAACATCATACAAAATAGTTACAACTTTTAAAACAATGGGAACTTTTACACTGGCTTAACATAAATTATTATAATACATATGTATTTATTGTTAATTATTGCCAATAAAACTCCCATTTAAGAAGATCTTCTATGACCTAGGGTCTTACAACAAACAGCCTACAACTTCTATTATGTTTTCTTAATCCAGCTACAATAATGTAATTAAAATAATAAACTAAAATTAAAATACATGTTGTGGCAAAACACCCCAAAGCTACTTTTTCAATATGTGCATAAAGTCCTTCATATATATGTGTGTGTGTGTGTGTGTGTGTGTGTGTGTGTATAAATTTGCTTAATTTTGAAGGACTCTCAAACTCATAAGTTGCAAATATAATACAAAGAACTTTTTAAGATTTGGAACCATCTGAAAGTAAGTTGCTAGCACGATGCCCTGTTATACCTGAACATTTTATCATATGGTTTCTACAACATAAGGATGTTTCCTAGATAACCACAACACAGTCATCAAAATCAGAATATTAGCACTGATATATTACTACCTTTTAATCCTCAGATCTCACTCAAGTTTTGCCATTTGTCCCAATACCATCCGATTCATAATTATGTGTTGCATTTAGCTGCCATGTTTCCTTAGTCTCTGCAATCTGAATAAATTCTAGTCTTTCTTTGGTTTATATAACCTTAACACTTTTGAAGATTACAGGCCAGTCATTTTGTGTTGGAATGTCCCTCAATTTGGGTTTTTCAGATGTTTCCTTATGATTAAATTCAGGTCATACATCTTTGGTAAGCATATCACAGAAGTGACGCTGTGTTCTCATTGCATCCTATCAGGTGACACATGATTTTGATCTTGTCAGTGATGATGTAAGCTTGATCATTTCATTAAGGTGCTATCTGCCAAACATCACCATAAGATACCCTTTTCTTTTGTAGTCAATGAGCATTTTGTAGTGGCATAATTTGGAACTCTGTAAATATCCTGTTTTTCACCAACCTTTTAATTTATTCATTTATTTACTCCCTCATGGTTTCCTACTTTACTCACTGGGTTATAATCCGTTACTATCATTATTGTATCTTTTGGACATGCCCCCGCCATACTTTGAGCCCTTTACTCTCTGACACAAAGTAAAGGTCTCGGTTCACCTTGTTCTTTCCCGGCCCCAGTCCTGGAATCAGCCATTTCTCCAGAGCCCTGGTTCCTTTTAGAACTGATCCTCCTATGTAGACACCCACCTCACAACACTTATACTACAACATTCCAAGTCAGTTGCCCTTCCATGGGGCACCCTTCTCACTCTGCTTGGGCACTAACACCCCACACTGGTCTTCTTCCACTTCCATACCCTCCCCACGCTGGTCAGGCTCCGATACCTTGCTCTGTGCCACTACAGCTCCCACCACATGGGCATGAATGCCTACCTTGCTTGGCCTCACTTAATGGTTTCAGAAATGAACCATTCAAGAAAAGGCAGAGAAGGTGTAATGCAATTCAATCTTACTGCTGAAAGATTTGGTTTTTAAAGAGAAGCTACAAATCTGAATTATATGAGGTCTATTTTTAAATGCTGGCAACTGATTCAAATTTTCTAAAAACAATATATAGACCATACATGACATATTTACAGAGCTGAATCTGGCTTGGAAACCACAAGTTTAAAATCTACTTTTCAGAAGTCACTTCTTGTATCCTACTGAGATTGCAAGAGTCTCCTAAAATTTTCTTTTGGTTTCTATAGAAAATAATTTTCAGAGAACTGTTCTTCCTATGAGTCTTCAGTTCTTCCTTTTCACTCGTCTTATAAATCTTCTATAGTCTCCTACAGTTTTTGTTTTATTCATCCTCAAATAATAAACACACTATTTATCAAAAGGCAGAATGTAAGGCCTGCCCTCAGTCTGTCAACTCAAGCGCTAGTTGATTTTTCTTTTAATTTCTGCTTACTGTCACATGAAGAACTATGTGCACAGCCCTGTCCTGTTCTCAGTAGTCAGAGGCCTTTTAATATGTCACCTAATGAAGCAGGACCTTTTTCTACCTCCATTGTCTGGATTTCTGCCACTCTGACTTAGTGAAATAAATATATATATAATGACCAAAATCAACAGTTTGTACTGCTAAATGTGCTCTTCCTGCTCTATGCCTGTGGTTCTCAACCTTGGCTACATGTTAGAATCACCTGGAAAGTTTTTAAAACTCAGATATCCAGACCAAATCCTAGACCCAAATGGAGTAGGGGTAAGGTCCTAACATCAGTAATTTTGTTAAATCTGGCCAGATCATTCTATTATGCAGCCAAAACTAAAAGCTGCTGGTTTCTACCAGGGGTCAGCAAACTTTTTCAATAAAGAGCCAAACAATAAATATTTTAAGATTTGTAGGCATATGGTCTCTGTCACAACTACTCATATCTGCCATTGTAGTGCAAAAGCAGCCATAGATAACATGCAAACAAATGCGTATGGCTGTATTCCAGTAAAACATTACAGTTGGCCCTCTGTATCCAAGGCTTTCCCATCTGTGGATTTAACCAACTGCAAATCAAAAACTGCTATTTTCCATCTACAGTTTGGAATCTGCAGGTGCAGAAGGCCAAATGTATGCACCGTTCTATGTCATTTTAAATAAAGGACTTGAATATCTGCAAATTTTGTTATCTATGGATGGGGGGAGATCCTGGAACCAATCCTCCATGGAAACTGAGAGACAATTGTATTTTCGAAAACAGGAACAGATCAGATTTGACCCAGGGGCTATAGTTTGTCAATCCCTGTCCTATACCCACATACAGCACATTAGTTTGGGAGACTATATCTAAATGGATATAGCTCTTCAGTTCTCTCTCCCTATCACTTGCCTGAGAGTTTTGGGAGAAGCTGAGAGTATCTGACTGGCTGTAGAAAGAGGAGTCCTCTAATTGGGAAGAATTGCTCAAATAATCAGCATTCGCATGGTAAAGGAAAGGTTCTCAATTCTAAGAATAATCTGGTATGCCTATTAAAACAGATTCTCAGACCACAACCCTACAAATTCCAATTCAGTTTTTTGGTTGGTGGAGGGCTTAAGCAACTACATTTTCAACAAGCACACCAATCATTAGGATGCAGATCAGTGCTTCATAGTCAGTGCAGACATGCTGGCACTGTAGTATGGGACCATTTTGAGTAATGCAGGAAGTTTAGCATCCCTGGCCCTCATCCATCAAATGCTAGCAGAGCCTCTCAGTTACTATGACAACTACTATACATTTCCAAATACCCTCTGGGGAGGCAGTAGCACCTCTAATGTGATCCAATCCAAAGGCACAGGCAGTAAAGGATCTTCCTACTACTTTCAGACTGATGGGCTAGTTTTGTTATAGGAGATGCACTTCTATTCCTAATATTCATTATATTCTCTAACACATTTCTTTCCTTATAATCTTCCCTGCTCAAAACCATCTTCCACCTGGAATTGACTATGGCATTCCTCCATGAAAAACTCTTCTTCAAAATCTTCCCACCAAAGATCTCCAAGATAGACCATTAAGTGGGAGAGAGAAAAAAATCAAACTTTGCCACACAATAAAGTGTAGCAAAGTATATATATATGATTCCACTTATTTTTTTTAAATATATATTCTTGTAATGGTATAAATAGTTTTTGAAGAATACAAGAAACTCATCTTAAGGAGATGGGCTCTAGAGGAAAATATATTACTTTGTCATTAAAAAAAAAAAAAAGATAATCACACTTTTCCAAAGGAAAAAAGCAGAATTTTTCTTAATTAAAAAATTCAAACTTCTGTGACTTTATAGTCTCCTGTACCTTCTACTTCTACTAGTCCTTAAGAACTTAGCTTTGGCATCACCTCCTTAAAGGGACCTTCCCCAAACAGGTTCTATTTTCTATGAAAACACCAGACAAAACTGAAACCATGTTTCTATGTGCCAAACCTGACGCAAGCTCCTTGAATTTATATCCTACAAACTCAGTACCTAACCCATGAAAAAAGTATTTGTTAAACTATTTATTACAGGTGAGTCATTATTCCAAATACTGACTTTTTTGAAACACTTCTAAGAGTTCATTTATTATTTCTAGATTGCCCACACATACACATAATATGACAAAGGTCTTACAACAGAGACAGGACATAAAAAAATTTGTGATTTTGAAACCTCTGATGCTGGTTTTTCAGAATCTAAACAATCTTAAAAAGAGACGCAAGTAATATGGCAGTAAGAGAAGCAGACTGGAGAAAGAAAAGTTGGATTTAATAATAGTTATAACTTTGCAGAAAACAAAGGTCAAAAGGACCTAGTCTCAGTTGAGATCAACAGATATTTATTTACTGCCAGATCCTTCCAGCAGTGTTCCTGGTCTTCCTTCAAGTTTTTCCAGGCAACTACGTATCTCATAAAATGAAACAAAATAATGGTGTATTTTGAGAGTGTTAGTAAATACAGCCACCTTTAGTAAAAGGAATTTTTTAACACTTCCTTTAAAAGAGAATTATCAGAGAGTAGGTTAGATGCTAAATCATATGTTTTCTCTTTTACATATACTATAAAATTAGGAGAAAGACTACCAAAAGAAAAGATCGCAATTTGTCCACATGTTAAGAGTAGGAAAGAAAGGAGAGCTATCATTCATTCAACAAACATTGAATGAGTATAAATTATGCACCAAGCTCTTGTCTTTCATAGATACAAGAGTGTTAAGTGAAACTTAAAAGATAAAGGGAAGACATCTAAAAAAAAAACAGCCTTGAAGTTAATAAGCACTAAACAAAGTTTGAGAAAATAATTCTGCATAAGAAACAGACAGATGTTGTTCAATACAGTGATTTATATGGCCAAAAGAACACAATGTAGAAAAAAGAAATAAAAACGACAAAATAAGAGGTCAAAATTTAACAATCTAATTTATTGTGTACTAATTTTAATAGTTTTTTTAATGATCTAAATAAACAAAAAGGACCTACAGGACAATAAAACGGGTATCGTTCCCCCCGCCAAAAAAAAAAACCCTAGAGGGAAGAGGGGCAAGACATGTACTCAAGTCTCTTCAGACATAAAATAATCTACTGTTTTTAAAGATGCCCATAAAAAGTTAACTATATAACCCTTTTAGTGAATATTCCAGTGTTTAACAATTCTCCCTCTCAGCAAATGCACTCTAGACTTCCTATTGGTCACAAGACCACATGGAGCCCACCACTCTTTATGGTTATACTGATTATGCAATCCTGCAAGGGCAGAGAGCTTCCTTTCTATCATTCAGAAGATACTATAGTCTAATCTTTGATTAAATGTTCTTCTAACCTTCAACACCCCATGTGCCACCCTTCACACCAATCTGCCAAGTGGAAAGCAACTGGGTACTAATCTTTTAGTTACTTAAGCTCAGCCTGTGCTAGCATGATAAAATTCCACTGAGAGAAATCTGAAAACATTATAGCCTCAAAGTTAATATGCACAATTTTTATTCTTTTCCATATAAGTAATATTTAAAAAATCTGCTTCATTAACTACCAATAGTATACTGAATCCTTACTATATGCTAAGCCCTGTGACAACACTGCATCTTTGTTGTTCAAGGTTTATAAGTGATATCTATGTGGCCTATTATACTAGACAATATGGACTTTAGAGATCCATACCTTTTATCTTCCATTTTCAACATATGAGAATGACAAAGTAGAAAATTTCAGTTACAAGTCCTTTAAAATGGAGCCATCAATTGCAGAGATAGGAAAAAAAACAGTTCACAAATTTAACATGCACCATCACCTACTGACTCAGTGGGTCCGGAGTGGGGCCTGACACTTTGCATCTCTATCAAGTTCCATGGTGATGCTGATGCTGCTAGTCAGGGGACTATATACTTTGAGATCCACTACTCTAGATCAAGGGTTGGGGTAAACATTTCCTAAAAAGGCCAGATAAATATTTTAGGTTTTGTGGGGCTATACATTCTTTGTTGCAACTACTAAAAATGCAAAAGCAGCCATACATAATTTGTAACTGAATGGGTGTGGCCATGTTCCAATAAATCATTATTCTTGGACACTGAAATCTAAATTTCATATAATTTTCAAAAGAATGCTATTTTAATAGCTTTTGTTTTTTTTTCAGCTACTTAAAAATGCCACAATTCTTAGGTTGTGAGCCACGCAAAACAGGCAGTGGACTAGATCTGGCTCATTAGCCATAGCCTACCAACGCCTGTTCTAGGTGAATGGCTGGTTCTCAATCCTGGCTCCTCAGAAATTGTTGAAGAACTTTTAAAATATCCAGATACTTAAGCCCACCGAAAGAGATTCTGAATTAATGGGTCTAAGCCCAAAGGTGATTCTCATGTACAACTAGGAGTGAGAACTGCACTTAATCAAGAGCAGCAGTTCTGAGGATAGTTAGGGTTTAATAAGCCTTACATGAGTAAAGTTTTCCAGGATCAGGAAAGTGTAGAAATGAAGTTAAAAATATTTTTTATTGCAAGACTTCCCACAATTTTTCCCCAAATCTCTAAGTGGGGTCTATAGTATGCAATGTTTTCCAGATTCATTTGACTGCTAAACCCATGGATCTAATGTTCAGTGAAGCACTTGGGAAACACTGTTCTAATTCTTTTATAAGGAATATCAGGTACTTAATACTTAGGTTCATAAAATTACAGCTAACTATGAGAACAGAAATTAATTTAAAAATGAGAAATAAAGCTGGTTATTGTCAAAAAAATTTAAAAAAGACAAACTCCTGTAAATCTGAACAAATTAAAATTTCTAATAGCCACAAAACAGGCAATTATTTAAAAAGGGATAGGAAAGTATAATGATAAATTTGAAAAAAATCAAGATCAAAGAGGGTTGTCTACGACGTCAAACCTAACACAAAAGATGGAAAAAATCTGAACACATCAATAACCAAGAAACCAAAAAAGAATAACCAATGTCCTCAACACCCATTTGAGAAAAGGAGATAATAATACAGGAACTTAACAGATTTACTGGTGAATGCTTTCAAATGTTTCAAGAACTCAATAACTCCTTGATAAAGCCAAAGGATGTTTAGCATTACCTACTGGCCAGATACATAGCAGGCTCTCAGCAATACAGTAAACATATTTTTGAAAAATGTTCAAAACACTGTTGTCAAAAACAACTTTTCTCCAGAAAAGAAAGTCTTTATCATATCACTTTCATGGTACTAGTACCAGTCAGTAACTCATGCCCTGAAGTATTAAAATTGCTACTGTTCTTCCTACTCTACCCTATGTGATAAGAAAAGATGCAACAGTATACAACAGAAAAGAAACAAAAAATCACCAAGCACCACTGGAAAGAAAAGTCAGTGAAATCAACCCCTCCTTCCTTTTCACAGCTTCTTAAACGAGAGCATCCTAATAAACCTATATCTCTAACGAAAAAGATACATTACTGACATGATGAAAGACAAAAACATGAGGTATTAATGCAGCAAAATAAACTCTACTATGCAAGTGGACTCTGCATAAAATGCAAATGAGACAAATAACTTATAAGGAACTGGATGTTTGTTATCTTACTGTGTGATCTGGCTAATGTCCACAAATGCAGCAAGAACCTAGTAGTACCCTCCTTCAGGCATTATGGACCATGCTATTTGAAAGAATGGCATGTGCATGTTAACAATGATATAAAATAAAAGCATTCTACACTGAAGGCAAACTTGTATAAACCTAAAATGCCTGATTAATCAGTTCCAGGGCACAAAAAAAGGCTTCCTATTACTAATTCATTATAAGAAGCATTTCATTAGATCCTCAATCTAAAGTATGAAAAAATGGGGTTTTAAAAGTATTTTAAATAAAAATGTCATTTCTATTAAATATTTTAATATGAATAAATGAGCTTTTGAAATTCTAGATAAAACTGAGTCAAAATTAGAGATAATGGAGAAAAGTAAAAAAATACTATTTTCAGATGACATAATATCCACCTACAAAATCAAAAATATCTGGCACAACATATACTCAGTAGTAGAATATAACTCTGAGTTCCCTATTATCAGATTTCTTTTCTGAACACATTTTCTTCTATAGTGTACAAGTATAACAGGTCTCAGAGATAATGAGAAAAAAGAAAATTGGATCTGAGTTGAAAACAGGAAAATAAAGGGCCAAGAAAGGTAAACTACTTGAAGTCATAGACTGATAAATGCCAGACGGGTTATCTTAATCCTTGCATAATTCCCAAGCCTGCACTCTTTCTACTTCATCATAGTGTCACAAGACATCTTTAGCTTAACAGATATTTTTTGAACATCTATTAAGCACAAAGCACAGGAGTACAAAAATGAGTAACATATCATGTTCTAAAGAGACCTAAGTTAAATCAATTGCCCAATTATTTGGTTTAAAATCTAGGTCTCTGAAATCCAACTTAAATGATTCTCCCACTACATAGTCATTATATATCTAAAAAACAATGTTCTAGCATGCAAAGTATATTCTTCCTATGTGTAATGAACAGTATTTAAATGCTGGAGATAACTCCAAAATTTTTATTGTAGAATGTTATTACAAGAGTACCAAAAAGGGTGACAACCCACACAGATGACTTTTTTGTGTGCTTTTGAGGCATCCTCAGTTCTGAACACAGTCAAAAGAGGTAACAAAAATTTGGAGAAAGGAGAAAGGGGAAGAGCTGAGTTCTAAGTCAATTTCCAAAGCAAACTCATTCAGTTCAGGTATAGCACCTTCTCAAATGCATCACTTGCAAGTTTCCTACTGATATTTTAATGTAATCACTTAGATGCATGAATATTTAAATGACTTAAGATAGTCATTCTCAGCAATCTTCTAAGAAAATTTCAGGTAATTTAACATCTGTATAACTTAGAGAAATGTTGGCTTAAAAATAATACAGTTCACTGGATTTATGTTGGATGAACATCCATAATCATTAACAAATCTCCAAAAGGCTCTGTATCTGATCTTACCCTGTTCAACATTTCCTATCACAGACAAGATGAAGACCCAGAAATTATGCTGGAACATCAGAAAAAACCTTCAGAAAATCACCAATTTCTCTTTCATCTCTCCTGTTCAGCAAAGTAGAACCCACAGCTGGCTATGTCATATTGAGACAAGGGAGAAGCATAAAAAGCAAGCAGGGCTTTCCAAAACAACTAGAGGAAAAACTCCCGTCAAAATGCCATGATTAGATGGACCAAAGGAGGAAGTAACCCATTCAGGACATGAACTAGGTAGAGAGCAGAATAAAACAGAATGACTTCCATCACCTATCAACCCATGTATGAACAATACATATGCGGAGATTCTGATCACTTCAGAAGAAAATAATACCCGGGGATATTTGAACTTTAAAAATCATTCTTCAGACAAGTAAAGGAAAGGAAGAAGGGGTTTATTTTCTCATAATATTGATGATCTCTGACCAAGTAAAATTATGATCAAACCATTTTAAGATATGGTTTCTTTATAAATATAAATAAAGATTATACTTACCACAATCCATCCAGCAATGTTTTCATAGAGCTCTGGACTAAAAATTGCTTTTTTAAGCCTAGCTAGAGGACCATCAGCATCTACTAATCTGCAACGCATGAAAACATCACAGTAGCCTCTAAAATCATTGCACGGGGATCCAGGTTGTAGGGTGATGGTTCGACCCATGAATTGCTTGCTCCACTGCAGAGACCCTGTACTGGCACAAGTTGATAGGTCCACTGGAAAAGAAGTGCCAAATATAAGTTGAAAATCAGATTACCTAGCAGGCTAGTTTGGGAGAAAGGGAGGATAGGAAGAAACTGCCTAAAATCATTATCATAACACATTATATTGACTTTCATTAGTTAACCTAGATAACACCATTGGTAATTCACCTTAAATATTATGATATAAACAACCAGCAACTCTTGATTTAGGGTCCACAATGGCTTTAAAACCTTTCAACAGTGTTTATATTCATTACTGCCATAAAGCTGGCAGGTTTTTGTCTAGTTTATCATTTTAAAAACACTGTAGGGACCATAACACTAGAAACACAATGCTATGCTACATTTAAAATTTTTCTCAAGGGGATCAGTTTAGCTGGAAATTATCTGTTCAAACAGTGTATCAAAGTTTAACACTCAAAATTTAAGAGAAAGTAAGGTTTTTGAAACAGATTTTATATTCTTATATTTTAAAAGCCTTACTCTTCTTCATACAGCAGACATGGCATAATTCCTTGTCATCTTTGCCATCAGAACTGGCACAAGTACACTCCTCCAAGCCATATTTTTCACAGATAGAACCTGCACATTGCTGAAAAAAAAAAGACCAATTATTTAATCCGTATATAGTCAAACCTATTATTCACAGTAATAGACAGATAAAAGCCTTCAATGCTAAAATGATTAAGTAGAAATACAAGTTGGAAAAAGAAAGCATAGATTAGTATCAGCAATGGATCAAATAAACACATTTGAAAAAGAGTAAGTGCAAATAAGATAGTAAATCTTTTAAAGAAGTGGCAACTTTAAAAAAATCTTAAAGCAAAAACAAACAGAGAGTAGATGAACATTAACTTCATGTTAGTTCTTTTACAAGAACTATAGAGGAAAGTGATTATTTAGCTAAGAAAGCTTTAAAAGCTTCACATTCTTTTATTTAGGCTAGAAAAAAATTTTTTATTTAGGCTATTAAAAAGACACTCAATTATAAAACTTAAAAGCAGTACAAAGTCACATGATCAGTTATGTAACTATTTTTCTCTAAAGAATATCAAACACATGCAGTGGAAAGATGAAAGGCAAGTCAGCAACTAATTGAATACCACCAACCATATAATACATTCATGTCTTTGTGGGGAAATAGATAAGAATATTATATGGTAGTTCAATCTGCCAACCACAGTGCACTAACCGAGATTACTTTAACTACGCAGATTTAAGTGTCAACAATTAGTTTGAAAAAGCAAGTTTTACAAAACTAAATTAAAAACTATATACTAAAAAAAAAAAAAAAAGACACACATAGACTGAAAGTAAAGGGATGGAAAAAGATATTCATGAAAACAGAAATGGAAAAAGAAAAAAAGCTGGGTTAGCAGTACTTATATCAGACAAAACAGACTTTAAAAAAGAAAGGCTACAACAAGAGACAACAAAGGACCCAGCAATTCTACTTCTGGGTATTTATCCAAAGAAACACAAAATAGTAATTTGAAAAGACATATGCATCCATATACGCAATGCAGCATTATTTACAATAGCAAGATATGGAAGCAATCTAAGTATCCCTCAACAGATGAATAGATAAAGAAGAAGTGGTAAAACACACAATGGAATTTTACTCAGCCATAAAGAATGAAATCTTGCCATCTGCAACAATATGGATGAAACTAGGGGGTATTATGCTACGTGAAATAAGTCAAAGAGACAAATGCCATATGATTTCACTTATATGTGCAATCTAAAAAACAAAATAAATGAACAAACAAAACAGAAACAAACTTACAGACACAGAGAACATTTTGATGGTTGCCAGATGGAAAGGGGGTTGGGAGAATGGGCGAAAAAGGGGAAGGGATAAGAAAAAAAAACATATAAATCAAATGCTTACTCCATTAATGCACACTTGTGTATGCCTATTACAGTCTGTAAAATTTGGTTTAGGGTCAGATGCTGGGCAGAGAGCTGTAATGCCATTACATATTCCTTCTTTTGCACAGTCTGAATCATCCCGACACTTTTCAGTTTTTGACTTGAATGTACACTGTGCTGTACAACAGGGACCTTGACTTGGACTAGAAGAAACATTAAATAATTAAAGAAAATCACTAGGATATTTCCTATATACATAGATATGGTCTTAATTTTTAAATCATAAACCTCATCTTTAAATGGTAAGTATGTTACTGGTATACAACTTCAAATATTTGAATAAGAGGCTACTAAGTTTCAACATGCTAATAAGCGCAGAAAAGTCATTGTCTTGTTTTAATAAGCAAGGCATCCTTATCCTATTTGCCTTTAATGAAAGGCTATAATAGAAAATATATTTAGTATTAAGCAAGTTATCAGTGTTTTTCATAGTTACATCATACTTTAGTCAATTTGTCAATTTTTCTCACATTTATATGCTAAAATCAAACTAAGAGACACAGACCAGCCACTTAAAAAGTACTGCATAAACAATATTCTATCACTATACTACTGAAGTAATTTGACAAGTGAAACAATTATATGACACTAAGTTACAGGAGTGTATAGAATGCTTATTACCTGAATATTTAAAATTAAGATTCTAAAAATATAAACCATAGAAACATCTTTAAAGTTAAGAGCTAAATAATATATATTTTACTGAGCATCTTTTACATGTCCTTTTTTAACACCCACCACTCAAATTACAAAGTGGTTCAACCTGCCAACAATAGTGCACTAACCAATGCTATGGAGTAGAAATAAAAATATCTCCTGGATAAAAATAAAGCAAATAAAGCAAAATAACAAATAAAGACAAAGTTTCAAAATCATATGCATCTCTTAATCCATTTTAAATTTATCATAACTGCCTTCAGGTGACATAATAGAAACATTAACATGACTGGAATTAGCAGGTACCTGCACTGTTTTCCGGGTTTCAGCTTGCATTTTTTCCCCTCTGGCTGATTTGCATCATAGCAGCACTCATCTTTACACTGGTCACTATAGCCACAATCACATTCTTCACCTTGCTCTACCATTCCATTTCCACAAATAGGCTGGCCAGATTCTGAGGAAAATAAACAAGACAAAGTAAACATTGTATGCATGTATTACTTTGATTTAAAATTCACAAACTTTTTACAGCCTCATAACAAAGGGAGATAGGAAAACTTTGATAAATAAGAAAGCAGAACAAAGTAGGAATCTGGAAATTAAGAGACCTAATCCTAAAGCTCAATCAAGCCACTAACTAGCAATGTGGCCTGGGCAATTTGCTTCCCTTTTTTTTGGGTCTCAGTATCTTCATCTGTACAGTGAGGCAACTGGCCCTGATGGTCCTTCTAAGGTCCCTTTCTAGAAGTAGTAACATTCTATTTAGGTCATGCCACACTGAGCTTTACTGAACAATGACTGCATTGTTTATATTACACAAACACAAACTAAGTTAGTGCTTCATCACCAGAAAAAAAACTAAACCTTTTTTTAGATGAAAAATTTCAAATGTACAAGGAGTAAATACAATGTAAAAGAGTAAATACAATGAACTCCCATGTACCAATCACTTAGCTTTAACAACTATCAATAATATACTGTAAACAACTCCACCTAACATATTCATTTGTTCTTGTAAATACTCCAGGATGAATCTAAGAGATAAGAAGTATCTTCTTTTTGAAATGTAACTATTATTACATCTAACAAAATCAATCTTATGGTTAATAGCATCTAATAGTCAATCCATGTTCAGTTTTATCTCAACTGCCTTTTTACAATGGGTTTATTTGAACCAAGTTCCACAAAACATTCCCCAAAACCCTCTCTCAATGGTTGCTTTTGGTTGACAGGTGTCTTAAGTTCTTTTAATATATAACAGATGGCCTTCTCTCTAATTTTTACATGATTTATTTGTTAAAGAAATCAGATCATTTTTGTCCTTTGGAATTTCCCACATTCTATTTGGCTGACTGTATCCTAGTCAATAAGAAATTTTTTTAAAATGTACATTAGTTTTGCCCCTCAACTAGACCAAGCTCCTTAAGAGAATCATGTATTATTTACATTTTTTGTATTCTTGCAGAGTCTATCAGTGTTGAGTCAAATCTTGGTTCACTAAGATTAGACTGAAAAATAATAAATTTAAGAAAAATATTTAGGCTCTCTTTTAAGTTCTTCAATTTCATCAATGGGGTTTAAAATTAGAACAGGAATGCTACTCTTAGTAAGATCATAAAATCACAGAACTTCAGCATCCGCAGGGAAATAAGAATCAAATATCTTCATTTTATAGAAAAGAAAACTAATTTACAGAGAGTTTGTGACTTGCTGGAAACCATATGCCACACTATGGGCAAAACACAGGTCTCCTAGGTCTAAAATCTGGTCTAAAATCTCATGCTCTTTTCTTTCTACACTAAATTAAAGTGGACAACAGTTTAGTACAGGCTTCAAATTGAGAACTGAATAAGTGGAAGGGAACACATCTCAAACACAGGAACTCAGCACAAGGGATATCTAAATCGCTAGCTTTATATTTAGAAAGTTCATTCTTATCTTTAACTACATCAAATATTAAAGGAAATTTTACAAGCAATTGAAGCTCCATTCTTCTTTCATTTTATGCCATTTCTTTTGTTCCCTAAAACTAGATGCATAAACATGCACACAGAAAATAATAATGTTCTTAAGTCCAGCAATAATCATTTTATAATCTATGTGATGTAATTAAAGAGAAAAGGAAAATGATAAAATCAGAAAACCTTTGATGCAATATTTAGTACAAATTACTTTACATCTCATATAGAAATATTACTTTAAATCAGCTAATTGCTAACAGCTCAAACACATAGAAAAGGTCCTGTTAAAATGCAAAAATTATAATAGGTAATATTTCATTTTAATTTTAGAACCAAATTTCCTTCCCATAATATACTCACTTTTTAAAGTCTTCAACCAGAAAGTTATGAAAACCCAGTATACAAATGAAGACTATATGTTGCACTTCCACATTAAGAAACTTTAGAAAAACTATCACTAATAATAATAACAAAAATTACATCAATTTAATTTTAATCTACCCTTTAAATAAAAAAAGAGCTTTAAAAAGAAAGCCAATCAATAAAAGTAAAATTGATAATTTGGACTCATCAAAATTCAGCTTCTGGGAAAGACTCTGGGAAGAGGATAAAAAGATAAACTGCAGACTGGGAGAAAATATTGCAGACCAGTACCTGACAAATGACTAATATGTGGACTATATAAAGAACTCTCAGTACTCAACAGGAAAAAAATCCAGTTAGAAATGGCCAAAAAACATGGACATCTCACCAAATAAGCACATGAAAAGATGTTTAACATCATTAGTTGTCAGAAAAATACAAATTAAAACCACAATGAGATACCACAATATACCTATCAGAATGGATAAAATAAAAAATATCAAAAATACCAAAAGCTAGCAAGAATTCAGAGAAATCAATCAGTATTGTAAAATAGTACAATCACTCTAGAAAAGTTTGGTAGTTTTACTTAAATAAAAATAAATAATTACTATATGACCCAACAATTAAATTTGAGGGCATTTATCACAGAGAAGTAAAATTTAGGTTCAGATTTAAAAAAAAAAAAAAAAAACAGAACAAAACCCTATACATCAATGTTTCTAACTGCTTTATTCATGATAGCCAAGAATGGAAAATAGCCCAGATGTCCTTTAACAGGTGAATGGTTAAATAAACTGTGGTCCATACATACCATGGAATATCACTCAGCAATAAAAAGGAACAACTATTGATACAGGCAACAATTTGAAAAAACTTCCAGGGAATTATGCTAAGTGAAAAAAGCCAATCCCAAAAGGTTACATATATTGTATTATTCCAATGATATAACATTTCTAAAATGACAAAATTTTAGAAATGGAGAATGGTTTACTAAGGAAGGTGAGGGTACAGCAGGAAGAAGATGGATTTGGTTATAAGAGGGCAACACTGAGGGTTCCTTGTGCTGATAAAACTGTTCTGTATCTTGACTGTGGTGGTGGATACATAAATCTACGTATTTGATAAAATTGTATAGAACTAAACACACACAGAGAAAAACAAGAACAAGAAAAATTGGGGAAATCTGAATAAGATCTGTGAATTGCATCAATGTCAATATCCTGGTTGTGATATTCTACTATATAGTTTTGCAAGATGTTACCATTGGGTGAAGGGTGCATGGAAATTATTACTTCTTATAACTGCATGTAAATCTATATGTAAATCTAAACTACCTCTACAAAAAATTACAGTTAAAAACAATAAGCCATAATGTTATGTCAATTATATCTTAATTATTTTTAAAATCCAGCTAAAAAATCAAAAGGCCATGCTTATCTGGACCTCTTCCTCAATTCTTTCTCCTTTGCCATCATATGTTTAAACCCAACTTTGAGAATTCTTCATGTGCAAGGTGAGCAGACTTGATTTTTACCCTCTAGTAACTTAGAATCTCATGAAATAGAAGAAGAACCCAAAATATCATAATACAAGGTAGAATAGTTAGAACATTAAATGCCACAAGAGTGGCATAACAGATGAATGGATAAACAAAACGTGTTATATTCATACAATGGAATATTATTCAGCCATAAAAAAGTATGACAATCTGATACATGCCACAATTTGGATGAATATGGAAAATATTATGCTAAGTGAAATAAGCCAACGTCACACAAGGACAAATATTTTATGATCCCAATTATATGAGGTACCTATTATAGGCAAATTCAGAGAGACAGAAAATAGATTAGAGGTTATCAGGATCTAGGAGTGATAAAAAAAGGTCTAGAAATGGGTAGTGGTGATGGTTGCACAAAACTGTGAATGTACTTAATGCCGTGGAATTGAACACTTAAAATTAGTTTACATACAAATTTTATATTATATATATTTTACCACAAATAAGAAAAAAAAAAAGAATTTCATACCAGCTTTATTCATATTAGTCCAGACCTGAAAAGCCTAGGCATTCATCAGTAGGAGAATGGATGACCAAGTAAACTGATATAGTCATGCAATGCAATACTACTCAGCAATGGAACAAAATATGGAACAAAATGGAACAAAATATTAATTGAAAATCTCAAAAGATTATGCTGAGTGAAAGCAGCCTTCCACTAAAGGGAACAAACTATATGATTCCATGTATATGAAGTAAAATGAACAAAATTTATCTATGGTAAAATAAATCAGAATAGCGGTTGCCTGTCTGTGCGTGTGCCAGAAGCAGAGATTGATTGGGAAGGGAAATGAAAGAACTTTCTGGGATAAAAGAAATATTCTATATCTTGATAGGTTACACAGGTAAATGTATTTATCAAAGCTCATTCAAACAGTGGACTTAAGATTTATGCGTTTCACTTATGTAAAAAAATTAAAGAATTGCAAACAACACTGAACTCTAATGAAATGTACGCTGAAGTGAAGTATACTGATGTAATCCACTTCAAACTACAATAAAAAATATGGACTGAGGGATGGAGAGACTGATAAATATGCGATAAAGCAAATACAGCAAAATGTTAATCATAAAACATAAGTGGTGGGTACATAAGTGTTCACTACATAATTCTCTCAAGTTTGAAAATATTCATAATAAAATGTTGAGAAAATATACATACCAACAAAGCAGTTGTTTCTCTTCTTCTCAAGAACTTGGCTTATATTTCTTATACTACAGAGTGAGAATTTATTGTTGTTAAGTTTGTCCCCGGATGTTGCTCTTGCATACATGATGTAATTGCCATTTTCTTTTTGTCCTAAATTCTTCGATTCTCCTGGAGTGCACTCTGTTCCAGAATCATGCTGTCAAACAGAATATAGAGTTACATAAACAGGAAGTAAAATAAGGTTTTCAGGTCATCTGATTAAATATAATTTTCTCATCAGAAGAACAATGTAAGCTTGTAGACACTCCTTTAGAAAAGACCTTACAAATGTTTTAGACTGAGAAGGAAAACAATTACTCTTTTAGGGGTCACTGTCTTAGAAGGGAAGGAAAAATCAGTGAAGTTCTAACCAAAACTTATAGCTTTGTAATTAAGGGGTAGAATGGAGGACAAATTACCATAAAATTCTCTTAAAAATAAGTTCACCCACTCTTAAAACTAGTAACAGAAATATAAACTACTGAAAAACTACTAAATATTCTTTAAAATACATGCTAAATTACATGTTATGGAAGTTCTGAGAAGACAGAGGTGGAGAAAGACAAGAAACAAGAGAGAACGGTATGGGGCTAAGTATGTACAGGATAGGCATCTAAGAAAGATGACTTATTAACTATTACATAAGAAAGGTAAGTAATGCTGAGTAGGGACAGAAACACAATGATCTATTTTTAAATAAAAATGAAGAAAAGCCAAGAGGTAAAATCAAAATACTGCTTTGCAGAATAAAACTGAAGACATATATGTATACGCACAGAAATAGTTTATGGTGTTGGTAAATACTGCTGAAGTATAAGATACACACAGAAAAGTACCAAACCACAGTTCCATGAATTTTCTCAAAGTCAATAAACATATGTGACCAGCACTGAGATTAGGAAAGAGAACACTACCAGATCATAGCAAGTCCCCCACCCACTGTGGTACATGCATTTAAAAACAAAACAAAGGAAGCTCAATGCTCCTCAAACAACAATTAAGAACATGTCAGAAAGGGTGAAAAACAATGGGTCCTAGAGTAACAGTTCTATTTAACTATTGTTTTGAATACCAGACAATCTTACCCTTCAGAAAGAAAATACCCAAAGGCAGTCTGTTTCTTCTCAGAGCCCATCTAAGTCACTTTCATTTTCTACTCCCTAATCTGACACAACTATTAAAAATATGTTCTCTACTAGTACCTCTATTCTTTCTGATACCTCTTGCCTTTCTCCTGAACATACATTCAGCATTTAACACCTCTTTATATTCACCAATATTATCTTGCATCATGTTTTCATTCTATAGAATTCAATTTGTTTTCTGATATGTATGGCACTAGAACTATTCTCAGCACTTGAATTTTAGAAAGAGATAGAAAAAAATCCCAAAACTGTATAACTCAATATCATCACAGAATATCTTACCGTATTTCAATTCAATAAATGAGTGTGTGTCCAATATTACACAAGGAGGAACTTAAATATAGTATGAAAACATAAAGGTGAGTTAAGCACTGTCCCTAGCCCTGAAAGGGCTTACATCCTATTTAAAAGAGATAGCAAATTTTGATATCCCTGCCTAAGTATGACTTTCTGCCACATGAATCCATTATAGATATCACTAATCAATAATTATTTTACTATCCCAGAGGGTATTGTAATGGATCATTAATAGTCATGGAAGGAGGAACAGATTATAAACAAGTATGCTAGCTATTTGTCATCCTCAGAAAAGGGAATAAACAAGCATACAAATAAACAAAATATAAAATAGAATATAAAGCCCATCTTGACTATACTCCCCAAAAGTTCAAATATGAGAGTTCAAATAAAAAGAGACTGGTTTCACAAAGAAACTATAATCTTAGGTTTAAAAAGCAGAAAAGCTTTTTAGTTTTATTTTGTTTAATTTATATTCTTCTAGAAAATTTAGAAAATAAAAAATGGATAAAGAAACAGTTAATCACATTCCACCAACCACAATAATTACTATTAACATTTTGGCCTATTTCTTATCTGACTTATATCTAGTCATATCATAGTTTAATGCAAAATTTGGACTATACCATGTGTACAGTTTTATAAATGATTTCTTTCAGTTTAACAGTATTGAATGAGCACTGAAAAACTCGATTTTTAAATGACTGCAGAGCATTCCATGATACTTTCCTAGTGTAGGAACACTTAGGCTGTTTAAAATTTTTTGCTATTATAAATAAAATGGCAATGGATAACCTTTTTAATTTTATTGCTGAAATGCACACAAATCTTTGACAGATTCTACATTTATATTTTAGCTGGATTCCCAGATGTAGAGTTACTGAATTAAAAGGTCAATCATTTTAAGGGTCTTGATACACATTGCCAAACTGCCTGACAAAAGGGCCATATTAATTTATATTACATAACAGCATAGATCAAGATTTCAATTGGCAGAAATGGGAAGGAAATGGCTTCCTGGCAGAAGGAAAGTTTTAAAGAACTATAAAATTACTTAATTTGACAGGAGAAGGGAGATTACATTGGAAATATACATGGACCCAAATTATGGAAAACTCTAAAAGCTAAGATAAAGAAATTGTATTAACAGTATCATGCATTAGCAGTATTACAAGTAAACTGTAAACAGAAGTGATATGATTAGAATGGTCAGAACCAAACCTAAATCAAGGCTGATCTGGTAAGAGTGGGCACATATTAGAATTTTCATACTGGGAGAGAAATTTGTCTAATTTATAATTATAACTTCCCAAAAAATGCAATAAATATTTGGGATGGGATATATAAATATAAGGAATAATACGAACCACTCAGAGAGAGAACGTTACCATTTTATATATATATATAGCAAGAGAGATAAAGACAGGCTTCAGGTAAAGATGTCAAGGACAAGCTCAGTAGTTTATGATTCTAGCCAATTTAACTATTAAACTAATAAATATTTACTAAGTACCTACTTTGTATATGAATGGTAGTGTAAACAACAAGCACAAAGGAATGGGGTGTGATTAAGCACAGAAGAATCATTAAAAGTAGTCTAGTATGATAGGAAAAGATAGCAAAGGAGACAAAGAATATGAACCAATTTATCCATTAAACAATAAGTAATCTAACATTAATGTACTAAAAACATCTCTCTGGCCAATGGGTACCAAACAGATTAGACAGTAAGTGAAAAATGGAATAGACTAGATTCCCTACTCCCTACTGTGTAGTCCAGACCAGCAGCAACAGCAATATCTGGGAGTTTCTTAGAAATATGGAAACTTGACCTCACCAACGACTCACTGAACCGAAATCTGTATTTTAAGTTCCTTAGTAATTTATATGCACATTAAGATTTGGGAGGCCCTGGACTAAAGGATAGAAGAACAGTTAGAAGGGTACTACAATTTCCATGGTAAGGGCTGGAACTAAGGGAACAGGGAGAGAAGAGATGACATTTCACTGCCATTGAAAATACAAATTAACCATGAACCACAGTTCTCTGCTCATCTCTAAAATTTCCATTACTCTTTTAAGAACAAAAAATGCAAATAAAGATCCCAAAGTGGTCGAGAGGTAGAGAGATTAAAAACATGTTAAATACTTTCTCTAAGAGTACTGATAATAATCTATCAATTTCTGATTAGTGGGATGGCACTTATATTTTACAAACTGGGGGCTAATTAGAGAAGCGCATTTGAGAATTTTAAACTACTAGTATATATTTTTCTAAACTCATAAAAATTTCCATTTTTACAAGTGATACAAGTAAAATGAATTTACATATTGTTTTCAAATGAAATTTTCCCGAACTTGTTATTTCAATAAAACCTACCAAAGTTACAGAGTATCTTTCAGTATTTTGCATTTCTATGTGTATTAATCTTTAGGTCACTTGAAAATCAATATAATAAATGACACCAAAGAATTGTTAATTTTGTTAGGTATTATAACTATGATGTAGTTATTTAAGAAAATGTCTATTTTTTTTTGACATACATAGTAAAATATACATAGTAAGGATGAATGAATTTGCTTCTAATACCTCACAAAGAAAAAGGAAACAATACAGAAAGAAGATGTGCAAAATCTTGATAATCACTGAATCCAAATCAGGTGTCGGGAAAACTGCAGCCCACAACTTGCTTTAATACAGCCTAAGCTAAAAATGTTTTTTTTTCCTTGTTTAAAGGATTATAAAACAACAAAGAAAAATATGCAACAGAGACCAAATGTTACCCCCAAAGCATTGAATATTTACTAGCAGGCCCACAGAAGAAATTTGCTGACCCCTGTTTTGGACATTGGACATATATGAGAGTTTATTGTATTATTTTTCACCACTTTTGTGTGTGTTAAAATGTCTTTGTCCTGAAAGATCTTGAAATATCAATCTCATTCCACAGTAGAGAAAGATGAATCCATTAAACCTCAATAATGCTTTAATAGAAACCAAGCAAAAAAAACACTCTACAATTTGCTAACATTCAGCATATGCTTTAAACAATGAAAAGTGATTCTCATTCAACAAATATTTGAACGAATCATGTACCCGGCACTGTTCTAGGGCCAGGAGATATAGAAGTAAATGAAACAGACAAAATTCCTTGCCTTCATAGAATTCTGGCATAGTTATGCTTACTTTTTTTATTTTAATCACAAATATTCTATTTTCCTCCCTTTCAATATGGTCAAGTACATAATTGTTCTGACATAAAAACTAAACATTCATATGAATTTGTTTTCATTATAAACAAACAAAAAATCACTCAAAAGGAAGGTTAATAATTTTTTTTTAAATCTAATAATTAAGCAATACTTACTGGAGATCCAAAGTTATGTCCAACCTCATGAGCAAAAGTAATATGAGAGACTTTGGGGGGTACATGAGACCCATAGTTCTGCACAGTAATAATTCCAGTGTTTAAGGACTTCTTCTTACCATCTGAATAGAGCTTACTTTTTTCACATATTCCTCCAGAGCTTCCTAATTCAGAAGAAAAGATGGCTAAATTAGCATCTATTTCCCTCCAAAATAACTTTCTAATACATGCTATATTAAATTTTAAAATTTTATGTTTTGAGTTCAAAATACAATTGGTACCCATATATATCAAACACTCAAGTTTCTTTGGTCCAAGATTCAAAAGTCATTTCAAATAAAAGTTTTAATGGTACACATAAAGAAACTCCCAGGATTGACTACAAAGCCCTTATAAAATATTCCTCTTCATAATCAAAATGTCCCCAATTCTTGCTCCCATTAATTAAGCAAAACAAATATTTAAGTTTCCATTAAATTTGAATTTATCAGTATTAACACTGAGTCAAAGTCTACACTTTTCATCTTTCACAAAGAAAACTTATATTTTTCTTTTTATAATCACATAAGTTAAATGAAAGATTTTCAAGTAGATTCTAAGAAAGTCACTTCTACAAATAAACACAGCGATGCATAGGAGAATGTGATGCACTATTCTAAGACACAACATATATATTTTTAAAAAAGAAAAGAATTAGTGGCTGGGGGTGGAGGAGGGTGAAGGAAATAGGGAGAAGTTGGTCACAGGGCACAAACTTTCAGTTATAAGATGAATAAGGTATGAGGATGTCATGTACAGCATAGTGACTATAGTTGATAACACTATTGTATAAATGAAATTTGCTGAGAGAGTAAACTTAAACATTTTCACGAAAAAGGAAGGAGGGAAGGGAAAGGAAGGGAAAGGAAGGGAAAGGGAGGGGAGAGGAGGGGAGAAGAGGAGAGGGAGGAAGGAAAGAAAGAAAAAAAGAAAAAGGTAAATAAGTGAGGTGATAGATGTGTTAATTAACTCGATGGGAGGAATTCTTTCAGAATGCATAGGAATATCAAATCATCATGATGCACACTTTAATTAACTTACAATTTTATTTGACAATTATATCTGAAAAAAAAAAGTCAAATGAGGGGAAAAAAAGGAGGGAAGGAAGAAGAGAGTGTGAAGGAAAGGAGAGAGCGAATGTGGCAAAATGTTAACTGACTAACCTATCAGAAGGTCACTGCTACTCTTGCAACTTTTTGGGAGGTTTGAAATTTTTTTCAGAATAAGGTAAAAAAAATTGAATTATGATTTTTCCAATATCTTTAGAATATTTTAAAATTTTAAAAGAAAACACATATTTTTACTTATACTATACATGCTATTTTGTAGTTCACCTGTTTATTAATATTTCCTGAACTTTAGAGCTTAATACCCAACCTTTGGTTGACCTCACAGATTGCAAGGACCTTGTCGGCTTACAAACAATCCCTTATTTTTTTATTTTTTACGCCTACAGCACCTGGTCTTCCTAGGTGGTCTCCCATCCAAGTACTAACCAGGCCCGACCCTGCTTAGCTTCCGAGATCAGATGGGATTAGGTTTGTTCAGGGTAGCATGGCTGTAGAATGGAATAGTAGTATTTTATAACTCCTCTCTCTTAAGAAAAAAATGAATTCCAACAATATTAAACTTCTACTAAGATACAGACAACATTTCAACTTATTAGAAATGTCTTAAGAGAAAGCTAGAATGCTACAGTATATAATACCTAGCAAAATACCAAATGCATTAAACCTGGAATCAAAAGGTCAAGAGTCTAGGTTCTGTTTGATACTGGGGCTGTCAAAGTCTCTGAACCCGTTTCCTCATCTGGAAAACACCTACACTTCATATGGGTGTTGAAATAATAAAACCAGGGGGTGGCTCCATAGTGTAGTGGTTAGCTCCTCTGCTTTACATGCAGAAGGTCCTGGGTTCACGTCCCAGGTGGAACCACAGACCATATCACGGGTGTGCCAGGCCCCAGGTGCGCTAGGCCTCCTGGGTGCACCAGGCCCACTGGGTGCGCCAGGCCCCGGGTGCATGCCTCAAGCATGTGGGAGGGGTCGCCCTGCCTTCAGAGATCAAGTTCTTAAGGGGAAACGGCAACATCCATAGGTCACGGGTGGAAGTGGGGGTGTGGGTTATTAAAGAAGGGGAAAAAATAATAATAAAATCAAATGTATAAAGTTTCTTTTAAAAAAAGCAAAATGTAAGTCAAATATAAAACTCAATTCAAGTAGTCTGAAGACAAAGGAAAATGAAGAAGAAAGCTGTCAATGTTACGTCAAGGCAGTTACCCTATACTTGCTACAAAAAAAAAAGTCAAAGAACAAAAATTCTAAAAGATGAAATTGGGAGAATAGGGGTGATGGAAGAAACCAGTGACAAATATATAAGTAATATGTCCCACCATTTTCAATCCAGAACTCTGCCTACAGCTGCTTCAGTAAAATGAATAGCACCACAAATGGTGTTCCAAATATTATAAAGACTAGACATAAAAACTAATTGCCCTCCAAACCCATAACCCCAGTCTAATCATGAGAAAAAACACCAAAAAGAATGCAACAGAGGTGCGTCCTACAATATACCTGACCAGTACTCCTCAACATTGTCAGGATTATCAAAAACAAGAAAAGTCTGAGAAACCATAACAACCAAATGTAATGTGGTATCCCACATGAGATCCTGGAACAGAAAAAAGACCTTAGGTAAAACCTAAAGGAATCTGTATAAACTACAGACTGACTGACTTAACAATATTGGTTCATTAATTGTAACAAATGTACATACTAATGTAAGCTGTTAATAATATAGGAAATTGGTGTGGAAAGGAGGTACGGGAACTCTCACTACTGTCAGCACAATTTTTCTGTAAATCTAAAAATACCATCTATTAAAAGAAAAGTGGCTGCATCTATAGACGTGAGGATATCTGAAGATTTAGGAAAATCTGACCAAGCTCCTTCACGAGCATTACATTCTCAATGAACAATAGTCTGGGGTTGAAAATACAAAATGGTAGGCAAGTTTTTAGTTTAAGATCATCCAATCATTTGCCCAGAAAACATTTTGTAAGCAAGTTTCTTTGGAGATAAAATATTAATATAGTGGTTCTCAAATTTTAGTGCACATCAAAATCACATAGAAAGCTTCTTCAAAGATTGTTAGGCTCCACATCTGGAGTTTCTGATTTAGTAGACCTGGGGTGGGGGCATGAATTTACATTTATAACAAGTTTCCAGATAATGTTAATGCTGTTAGTCCCATGGAGTACACTTTGATAACCACTCTACTAATAATGGTAATAAAAAACAAAAATCAAATGAATCCCCAAGTTTTGACAGTTCTTACTAATGAATAAGAAGGGATCACAAGATTTGTGATAAAATCAACCAACTATTGAAGAGGAAAAGAAATTTAAAAGTTATAAAACATGCGAAATATCATAGGAAAGAGTGAGTTGTACAATCTGCTGACAATGCAAGTAACACAAAACCAGAACAGATTATCAATAAGAGACAAATTATCAAAAAATACTACACTATGATATATGCACTCCATGAGATAAATTTGTACCTTAATGACATCATGAAATTGGGTACATTTTAAAATGTGGAAGAAAAGAAAAGAGGCTTCGGAAATTGTAAACAGGATATTCATTGCTGGCTTTTAAAAAAGAGCAAGAAGTATAAAAGCAAAAATACAATACAAAAGATGTTAAAATATCCATCAGAAATCAGAATAAACTAATAAGCATAGGCATAGAAAAGTGTCTTACCCTGGATAAAGCAGAAGTTGGTTCTTTTAAAGAGATAAAAATGATGTATCTATCAGAAGAATTGCTGTTTATATAGCACAAAAGATGATAGACTACTAATGAAACTATATACGGCAAAATTTCTATTCAAAGAGTCTGGGATTTTTTTCTCTATTCATCTTTCAAGTAATACATTTGTATTTCTCTATAATAAGCTACTAAACTTATTATACTGTAGATCACAGACTCTCACCCCTACTGCAATGAGAAGGAAATCATCCTATCCCAGACTTATCAATGACAGTAGCTTTCATGACTAAGCAAAGACAGAATATGGGCCCAGGTGGTGAGGCCAATAAAGCTATGGGTACACGGTCCTCCTGCCTGCCATCTCTTTTCAGGCAACACTTCACTTTTGTTAATATAAAGGCTAGAAAAAAATAAATAAAGGCAGGCTTTCTTTTCTTTCTACCGGCTGCTCCTGACCAGGGTTTCTCTGCTTTCTAACTCACTGAAGAATGGAAGCAAGAACACTATTTTTCCCTCTTTGACTCTAAAACTTTAAAATTTTTAAAAAATTAATAGGTAACTTTTGTGAGAAAAATTAATATTTTGCTTTGGTTTCAGAAATGAGTACCCTTTTCTTCTCATAAAATTATTTATTTCAGCTATTAAATGTACCAAATGTCAGGGCATCTCCCAGTTAGTACTCATTTCAAAATAAAAAGCTGCTTCATCCATTTGTCCATTTATTACATCATGCTAATGAATCTTGCCTAACTCGAGTTGCGTAAATTAAGATATTGTACTGGCATCACCTTCTCCTTCCTATACTTTGTAAAATTCAATCTGTCCTAAAAAATACTTTTTGTTTCAAATACCAAGAAATAGTTAGATAAACTACCTGAAGGTGCTCCAACCCAAGCCAGACCAAGAACACCATCATCAAAATCTCGGTCTGTGAAGACATAGGCTAAACAGTAGTCATCATGATTCTGTTCAGAATTCAATTCCAGAAACTTCTCCACACCGATATTTGGAAAACGGAAGGGATTTGTCGGGTCCTTCTCATCAATAGTTGTATTGATCTAAAATCCAAAACAATGATTTAAATAAGCAATTAATGTTAGCAGAGCCTTAATGTAAGTTTTAGCTCACCTTCTGAATCCACCTGGACAACATGCTTGGGGCCCATAAAAAATTAGGCCTCAATTAAAGCTTCTACAATTCTTCCCACTAGCCCCCTGCATCCCCGAACTGATTATAGAAGACAAAAAAAGAAAGAAAAAAGAATGGCAGGGTAAGGGAATTTAAATTGAAAATGTTAAATCTCTGAGCAAGTTTCAACAGATTCTTGAATATTGAACACGGGATGAAAAAACAAGTTTTGCTTTTAAAACTTCTAATAATGCAATTTCTCAAATTTAATCATCTGAGCAAGTCTATTTTAGTGCTAGTCCTCTATAAATGGTAACAAGTATAAGAATATAAAACTCTATATTTTAGCTAATTACTAGAACATAAAACAAATATTGAACCCAAGTCTGTCAATTCAGTAGACAAATCATTTTCTTGGTTCTACTTACCTAGAGAGTCTTATGACTCAAACTGCAAGTTCAATTTTTTTCCCCTGGATATGGGCAAGAATTTTATTTTATTTTTTTATTGCCAATTCATTTCTCTTACTATTTTAAGCTGAGTTCCTTCCGACTGCTTCTTTTGACACTGAGCTAATATACTCCTGGTGCAGGTTCCTCCTTCACAATCTGGTTCTGATATCAAACTTCTATTAAACAAAAGTTTCCATTTATCAGCCCTTGCTTCCTTTCAGAGACTGATACCTGTCCTTTGAAGTCCTAAAACAATGACTTTCTTCAGGTAAGTCAGAGAATTACATACAATACTGTTAATAGAGAATAAAAAGGGGTATATATGAAAATAAACATTTTTTATAAGGCACACCTCAGTCTTTTGAAACTATCAGTAGTAATGGGAGAATATTAACAGTTGATCAAATAAGAACTACTGGTCTTTTTAGGATCCACATACTTCAGTAAAACTGAGGGGCATAGAAGCAGAATGGCAAAAACACCATTGAATGTAATTGCCTAAGGATAGATTTCAGGATATCTGGTTTATCCATTAACAATCAACCAATAACAATCAGTTATGGTCATTTAACACACACACACACAAAATCCAAAAACAGGCACACTATGTATTATAAATAACCCATGCTTAGAGACATGCTATAGATGGCTTTTTCCCACTAAATATAGAAATGAAATTCCTTTATACTTCTGTAATATTGGCTAACAATAAAAATTCCATCAAATTTTAGTTACCTATATTAAAAATAAAATGATTAATAATTCACGTTCAGAAAATTTGAAATAATTTGCCCAGTTTTGTAACTAAATATTTACTTATTTGCAATTTATAACATTAAAACTAATAATCAGTCACTCTGGATCATTATCTCTTTAAGTCTCATGGTCAAATTAATTTAGAAAAACACGGTTTTCTTTCCTAAAGGACTTGTCAAAACTTGAGATATGTTAGTGTGCACTGTGAATTTCAAGAAAAGGGTATAGTATTAAAATGTTTTTCCAACTTCTGATTTTATTTAACCAGTGTATCTATCCTTCCCTCTCCTGGAGCACAAAACAAAATGGGACACATACTGAAACACGCTGCATAAGACAAATCTTAAGAAAATGGGATATAACATCAGGGGAATAAATGTCAAGTACTTTTTCTGTAGTTATTGAGAGGTTAGGGCTTTCTAACTAGTATATTAATAAGACAGAAAACAGTACTGTCATAGCTATTTGAAGCCCAGATTAAAGTCCTATAGATTTCATTCTTAAATCATAAACTCAGGTATCCCTTCTGCGTGTATGTGCATGTATGTATGTGTACAAAAGCCAAGAGTAAAGATAAACTGCATCAGTAAATACAATTTAAACTAATGCATAAAAATGAAGTAAAGCAAGCATTTTTCTTTTTGTAAACATGGTCCTTACTGTTTCACTTTTTTTAAATTCTTAATTATTAAAATTCCTTACTCTTATGCGTTTCACCATGAAACTGATGTTACGGATTCCGGAGAAGTCTGTGGTCTGATAAATTGTATCAATTGCTTTAACATGACTGGATATCTATCGATTTAAAAAAAAGAAAAACATTTTAGATGCAATGTCAAAATATGAAAAAGATTGTGAATTTTCATTTCCCAAATCAATAATTAATCATGTTCACATTCAAATTTTAAAATATCTGCATCATATAAAATGAAAAAATGAAAAAATTAGTGCACCGGAGCTGAGAGGGAAGATTCTGTGCTTTTTCCAGACTCTTCTCTGGTCTACACAAACACGCACTCTCACTTCGGTCATGTAAAAACTTTGTTTCCTTAATCCATCCTACAATGTGACACCTCCATGCCTTTTTACATGCTCTTTCCTTATGCCTCGGGTGTTTATCCTTCAGACTCAGTTCAGCTCAAATATCTGTCAGAACTTCCTGATAATATCAGGACACTCAGTCATTATCTGAATTTGGTCTTTCTATTGCTGCACTAAAACACACTCTGTGAGTTTTGTTCACCACTTATTATACACTAGGTACTGTATTAGTACTGGGGATATAATGGTAAACAAAATACAGAAGGTCCCTATAAATTTACAGAGCTTTACTGGCGGAGAGATAGTAATAAAAATATAAAAATATGTTCGGATTTTCCTAAACTCTAGGAAGAGATTAACATAGTGATAGAACACAAAAAAATCTTCTATTTACCTGGATGACTCTCAACTAAACTCTCTGAATTCTAAACTACTCTGTATATAATAACCTTCCCATCTACATTTACAAAAAGCACTTGCTACCATTTATGTGAAAACGTATATACCTTCACATTTTTCTATCTTTATCCATTTACATCTTTTAAACATGTCTAAAATTAAGCTCATCACCATCACCAATATGAAGTCACCATTTATACAAGTGGCATGTTCATCCTCTCAGTCTCAAACCTTGGAGTCACAATGCATTAATCAAACTCACTGGAGACCTTCAACATGAAGAACATTATACTTTCACAATGGTTGAGAAGACACAAATGCAAATAATAATGTAACTCAGAAAGCGCTAAGTACCGAATAGAAGTTAAATCCTTCCTACTAAAAGGATTCCTCTATCCTTCTCTTAAGACCACAAATGAAAATTCAACCTTTTTTTCAAAGCTAAGCTCCAGTCATCACCTCCTTCATAAAATCATTTTCTTACAACTTTCTTTTGAATGACACTAAGATATCCTAACTAGACTTTCACTTATCTATGTACTTTTCTTACATATTTTATCAAATCACAATTGAAAATACATCCTCTTTATTTTTCCAAAATGAGATATGTGCCAACTTTAAATTTTAGATAAAAATATAGGTATAATGATACAATATGAGGAATCTTAAAGTAGTAGGAAAATTATAAATACCTGGGCAATCACAGCTTCTCGTGTTCCATAATATTTAAAGAACAGATGATCAGTCTGAATATAAAGCTGACAAGTATTTTTTTCAGCTGAAGTTGTACGTTTTTTCCTCAAAAGTTCTGGACCATTAACAGCACGTTCTTCTTGATGTTTCTACATATCAAAAAGAGTCATTTCTAAACATTAGCATGCTTCGCTATTATAATTTTATATAGTTAAGAATACACATTATAAACAATTTCATATTCTGCTTTATGATATAACACCACAGGCATTTCCCCATGCCATTAAAAATTCTTCATAAATATTCTACTGCATACACGATTTATTACTTATGTAAGCAATTATTTCACTTTTAAACATTTTTAAAATATACCTTTTAATATATAACCATTTGACTACAAAGCAAATTTACAGTACTTCATAATACTTTGTTATCTTCTTCTACCTCACCTCTATAAACCCCATCTATCACCTAGTCCTGTCAAATTTGTCTCCAAAATACCTAAGGAACCTGCCTATTATCTCTGGCTCCATCACATTAGCTCAAACAACCATCGCTTATTACCTAGAATACTGCAATAAGAGCAATGTAATCTATCCATATCCACTATTGATCTTCAATCTATTCTCCATACTGCAATCTTTTCAAAATGCATACTTGAAAATACTACCCACATATTTCAATGACTACCTATTGCTCTAAGGATAAAGCCCTGAATCCTTTATACACACCACCAAATCAGCATTGCAGACTCTACTTACCTGTCCAGTTTCTTCCCATCCGTATTACTTTCCAGAGAGACCCTACAATACCCAACTCTAACTCTCTGTGCTACAGCTACACAGGTCTTCCTTCTAATCCTTCAACACATACTTTGTCTCCTGCCATAGTCTTTGCATATGCTAATGATACCTTTCCTGATCTAGTTAACTTCTTACTTCAGACTTAGCAAAGGTCAATTTATACATTATATCACCACATAGAGCCATGTATCCATGTCCCTTATATAGAGCAACCTTACAGTTTATTGTGTGCCTATTTAATTTCTGTCCCCAGCCTGTCACCTATTACTTCAACTACTAAACCTTGAGTTCTAGAAAGAAGATACTATCTGTGTTTGTTTTTCACTATATTGCTATCACCTAACACAGATTTGGCAGGCAAACTGGACACTCAAAAAGTATGTGTTTGAAGAATTACCACTGCTATTGAATCCAGCACTTAAACATTTGTTTACAACTAAAAGCATTTTAAGTGAGTTTTGATGACACAGTAATAGAGAATTCCAATTAAATTTTAGATCTGAGTTACCACACTTCCTATCCTTTTTCTACCTGAGGAACTTCCATTAACAATGTATATCTCCTACAGACAACTTCTCTCAGCTTTTGTTTGTGTAGAAAAGATCTTTAATTTGCCCTCATTTTTGAAAATTATTTTCACAGAACACAAAATTCTAGTTTGATAGTTTTTTTCCCCAACACTTAGAAAATGTCATTATCTACATCTTCAGTTTGCACTGTGTAATGAGAAGTCAGCAGTTATTCTTATATTTGTTCTCCTGTATATAAATGTACCTTCTTCCCTATGCTGCTTTTATTTATGATTTTCTCTTTTTCAGTGGTTTCCAATAATTTGATTACAATATGCCCTGGTATATTTATCTTTGCCTTTATCCTACCTGGGTTTCTTTGAGCTTCTTGGATCATAAATTTCGATTTTTCTTCATATCTCAAAATTTTGAAGACAGTAACTTCTCAAATATTTTTTTCTGTATCCCCCCTACCCCAACTCCAATTACTTACTCTCTGTCCTTAGATCTGGATTTCTTTTGTTTTATTCTGCTTTATTCACATTTACCCATGCTGTTTTCTGCAGTTAACTAATTTGCTCTTAAGCCTATCCATTAAATTTTTCAATCCAGAAAATATACTCTTCAGTTCTCTAAGTCATATTTAGTTCTTTATTATAATTTCTATTCTATTTTCTGTTTCCTGTTATTCTTTGAACATATTCATAATAGTTGTTTTCAAGTCCTTGTGTGCTAATGCCTATAATTTTTTATTCCGTTCCTACCTGGGTGGTTTTTCCCCTGATTATGGATCACATTTTCCAACTTCTTGTCATCTAGTATGTTTTTTGAATGCTGGATATTGCAAATGTTAAATTATTGCAAATGTATCTACATTCTGTGTGCTCTTTTAACAAGTATTATTGAGCTTTGTTCTGACAGGCAGCTGAAAGTCACCTTGACCTTTTTGAAGTTTGCTTTTTCGTCGGTTAGGGCAGGTTTCCAGCAGCCTTTTACTCTAGGGTAAAGTTAACCTATTCCTAGTATGGCTTAGGATCTCTATCAAGTATAATTTATGATTGTTGTTTAGTTCATAGATTCCACAATAGTTCTTCTTCCTATGGTAGTTTTCACATAGAATCTCATCCTGTGCATGCACAGCTTAAGACTCTGCCCATAAGTCCAGATACCTCAGTCTTCCTAAATTTTGACCTATCTCTTTTACTCAGAAAGATTTCTGTGTACTTGCTCTTTTCGAGATCTCCTTTCTTGTATCATTCCTGAAATTCTGCTTCCAGTCAAAAATCAGGGAAATTACAGAAATGTTTATTTCTCCTCTCTGAAGACTCTTAATCCTGCACTGTCTGTTGTCTGATGTTTGACAACAACTGTTTCATATACTTCACTTAGTTTTCTAATTTTTTTTTGTTTTTTGTTTTTTTGTTTTGCAAGAAAGCTAGTTGGCTATCAGTTACACCATCGCAGCTGGAAAGGAAAATCCTTACTTATTTTTTAAACTAAGAGTTTCGAAGTTTTCATTTTAGACATTTGAAGTTTTGTTTTGTTTTAAATACGGTATGAGATAGAGATCCAACTTCAACTTTTTCCAAATGCACATTTTTTCCTGCCTCTATTCAACCGTCTCTACTTTTCCTCCTCATTTGAGATTCTAACTCTATCACACAACAACAGTTTCATATATATATGGGTCTGTTTCTGAGCATTCAGTTGTACTCCTCTGCTTAATCTGTTCATCCCTTCACTAATAGCACACTCAATTATCATAAGTTTTAATATCCTCTAAAGTAAATCCTTCTTTCCTGCTCATCACCTTTAGATGGGCTCTACTTTTTCTTAGCCTTTACTTTTTCCGTAAAACATTTTAGACCCATCAAGTGCAGTGAATAACCCTGCTGCAATCTGTATTGGAATTATATTGAATCTATATATTAATATGGGGAAAAAATTGATATTATTTATCATTTTCCATTAACATGGTATGTCTCTCCATTTATTTAAAATTAATCTTTAACATTTCTTAAGAGTTTTACAATTTCCTTAAATAGGTCTTATAATTCTTACATTCATTCTTCGATACATGATATTCTTGATACTATCATTAATGATGTCCCCTCTTTCGTCACATTTCTTGTAGTCTGCTGGATATAAAGAAATGTGACTTACTTTTGTATATTAATGTTAAATCTAGTCACTGTTAAGCTCTACTATAGCTAACAATCTGTAGTCTTGTCCTCTATCCACATTGCTGATACCTTAGTATAAGCCACTATTACTTCCTAACTAAATAACTGCAGCAACTTCTAATCAGTCTCCCAATCTCTAACCTTGTACCCCCACCCTGGAATTAAAAATTCTTTACTAGTCTTACTATCTTTCTATCCTTTCTATATAGGCATACTTTAGAGATACTGCAGTTTCAGTTCCAGACCACTGCAATAAGTGTGTGTGGCAAGAAAGCGAGTTATAATCTTTTTGCTGGTGGAGGGTCTTGCCTTCAATTTGTAGAAATATAACATCTGTGAAGTATAATAAAACAAGGTATGCCTGTATACTGTCCCTCCCACCTTTCCATCTATTCATGGCTAACCTAGCTCTTGCTTATTCTTTTAGTTTATGATTATTGTCCTCAAATACTTCCCAGGCTTAATCCTCTTCTATCTGTTACTACTTTCAATTGTTTCTGTGTCTCCAATTAAACTATAAACTTTTTGAAGACAAAACTTCATCTTAATCTCCACATATTACTAGAACCTACCACAGTCTCTGACATTTGACAGATCAATACATAGTTGTTCAATGAATGCAAGAATAAAATCTCACTTATACTTCAAAGATCCACCTCAAAGAGAATTGTGTATGCCATGTTACAGATCAAGAAATACACAAATCTGTATTTGTGACTTAAGCAGCTCAAGAAACATTACTCTATCCTACTACTTTTAGAAAGGATGTCTAAATTATATGATGTTTTATTATAAAAAAATTTTTTAAACTTGTGTTTTAAATAACTATAACCTATTACTAAGAAAAAGGAGGTCAATAAAAGACCAAAGAATAATAGTCAAATAACAAAAACATCACAATTAAAATATCAACAGCACTACAATTTTTATTAGGGTGACTATCTCAGTTTTCTTAGAGACACACAACTGTCATTGTTAAAAACTGGGAAGTCCCAGGCAAACAAGGGAACATTGGTCTAATTTTCACACTAATACAAATACTTACATTTATAGAAAAAACAAGTTCAAACTAAATATTTTATAAATTTTACAATAAAATATATAAGACGGAGTATGTTTTGGACATGAAATGTAATGTTTATTGAGTCATGCAGATTTGTATTCCAATCTTAGCACCACATAGCTATTATATGCAAGTTACCTAGCCTCTTTGAGCATTAAAAATACATAAATATTTTCCCGGAGTGGTATAAATCTTTCTGAAATTCTAGAACATACATTTTAATGCAGAAACACATGCCTAAGATCATTTCCATTTCTTAAATGCAAGCTAGTATTAAAATCCTTACCTGTGTTACTTCCTCTACACCAGTCATTTGGTATTTCCTCATCCTTTCAAACACTGAATGATCTGCACAGCCCCCCTGTGGACCATATTTATGGGGATAGTCTAAAACACAAAGAAGAAATATCATTACTATCACATTTAGATATTACAAATTATCTCATAAATGAAAATTTGTCATAATTACTGAAAGCCATAAATGCTTACTGAGCACCTATAGGAAAGGAATTATGCTAGGCATTCTAATTTCAAACCTGGCAGGTTCCTAAGTTCTCCCTCAATAAAACATTACTAGTCTCTAGCTCTTTATCACATGGATGATTGGCGAACTCGAAAAAGGGACAATAATTATTGTTTATTGTGGGTTTAACTTTCCCAGCCTTTCCCATTGTGGATATATAGAGCATCCTAATACTGCAATTTTCTTCATTTTGTAATTTATAACTTTCTCTTCAAACACATTAAATTTCCTATGCTGCAACTGTACAAACCACCTCATTCTGAACTACAGTTAGGCTAATATAATATTTGGCTTGAACTCCTTTAATGAATAAACTGGCTTCAGCAAAGTGACCTAGAAACATGTTCCATGGCAGAGTACAAGCAGAGTTTAAATTTATTCAATATAAATTCAAGCAAATGCTTTATAGAACAATAACTATTTTATAATTTTTCTCCCTTTAAAAATTAAACAATGATTAATTTATCTTTAATTAAATTAGTTCTGTTTCCAAATAGCTATTCAATTTAGTTTAGTCATTAAAAGTTTACTCCACTCTCTCAAAGTTCACATACTTCTCTGTTATTAATGTCCTGCTTAGTTCATGAACATATTTTATAATTCAATTTAGTAACCATAATTAAGAAAATTGTCAAAATACTAAGACATGAGTGTGCGGAGAAGCACTGAAAAAAATCCTTAAGTGGCCTATAGATGTAATATACTGAATTAGAAACACTGCAAGTAGTTTCTTAAGAAAATTTAGAACCTAAAGTTGATACTAGGGATCTATTTCATTGGAAATATGAATTAACTACTACAATCCAAATCTATACTGACAAGTAGAAAGTAGGGGTTATGAACAACACACCTATACTGATATAACAGCTCTCATTTAAACTTTAGTTTTTTATCGGGGGTTAAGATTGTAAGGGTAGTAAAATTCTAATCAATAAATGTGAAAGAAATGATAGCCTTAAAAGTTACCATTTTTCAACTCCACCTGTATAAGTTAATTTTGGCAAAGATCATCAATAGGTGCTAAAACCACTCAATGAAAGATGTGAGGTAACAGGATATTCATAGTCTCTGAAAGTCTCACCTCACTGATTACTTATAACTGTAAAGAAAAAAGGCACTTTTACACCGAAGAGATATAATGATTACCATTTCATTTATCAAGTGATCAAATTAAGCATTACTAATGGACAACCTGATATTATGTGCCTCCTGTTGTGATGCAGTTAAGAAACATTCACCTTCACCTGTGCAATATCCTTGCCAAAATGTTAACTGAATCTAACCACGAATAAACCAGACACAGCAAAACTGTGGAACATTCTATAAGTCACTGCCTTAGACATATGAAAAATAAAAAGCAATGTTATTAAAAAGAAAACAGAAAAAAAAACAGAAAAAGTTGAGAACTAGGGTTTGGGAGCCTGGTAATTAAGACACAAAAAGAAACATAATATATAAATAGAAAAAAAAATTTAGGACAACTGGAGAAATTTTATTATAGATTATAGTAAATGATATATATAATTAATGTTAATTTTTTAGGGGTGAAACATGTTCTTCAGAGATGTATCCTTAAGTATTCAACAGTGATGTTTCATGATGCCTGTAACCTACTTTCAAATGGTTGCCCAAAAAAGTGTGGTGGGTAAGGTATAAAATGTTAAAAAATGGCAAATCTGAGGGAAGGAGGTATGCATTCATTGCACAATTCTTTCAACTTTTTTTAAGTTTGAAATTGTCAAAATAAAATTAGGACTAAAAGACTGTATTATCACTGGAACTATTTCAAATGATTTTGAAATGGAAAACTAACACAACTGAAGTGATGAACAAGAAAAAAAACTCATATAATTTTATTGTTTCAAAGGCTGGCTTCAGAAAGTGAAAACACAGTGCCATACAACATATATTTAATAAGAATCTACAAAAGCTGAGAACTTTTACAGTGTAATATGCCAAAATTTTTGATTCTCACGATTTAGTAGACTTTGGGTCTTATCACTCCAATGCTTTCTTCTGCCACTATAGTTTTAACCTGAAGATGTTCCAGTGAGCCTTGCCCAGATTCTTAATGGAACATAACTTGCCTGAACCACCAGCTAAAGAGGTTCCTCCATGCCATGAACATAATATACAGGCATACTCATAAACAAGTGGACATACACTTTAGTTCTTTATTCAGTTAACAGACTTTAGATCCCTTGGAATTTTCCAACTTGTTTTAATTCTATAAAGCCAAGTTCATAGTTTGATATAATTTATACACCCATCATTTTCTGCTATTTTACCCAATATTGGGAGAGTCTAGTCTCCAACAACTAAAAAAGTGGCCTGATTCTTTGGCTAGTTTTCCTTTAAATCATGGATAAGAAAATGGTTTATCTATTTCTTTCAAGATAAAAATGGGAATAAGGAGGAATCCTTCTGCTGACACTGGCAGCAACTAAGCAGGTAAGTAAAAAAATGTTCTCAGAGTTCTGATATCCAAAGTATTTTGCCACAGAAAATGGATAAGACTAATATATTTTCAAAAGCTTATTTTAATGTCTGTTTCAATGTGATAAGCAACTAACATATGATTCAATTAGTATGTTAAGTTCTTATTTTTCCTTTATGGATCAGTTTGTGGTGCCTTAATTTAGATTTCTCTATAAGACAATACTTAATAATCTATTTTACCATTTACCTTATGCTAATTTAAGTTCAATAATAAACATATATTTAACAACATTTGATGAAATTCTTAAAGTTGAAATTAGACATCTCCCACACATACACACAAAGAGCTATTTTAAACTATAGTTCTAATTTATCATTAAGTTTCTTAAAATTATCTTAATAACTTCCATACCCAAAGTGCACTCTCTCACACATGGACATGAGCACAAATACAAAAGCATGGCTATTGATGACCCCAGTCCCCCCCCCAAAAATAAACTATTTAATTTAGCCTTAAAAAAAAAAAGCTGTGAGATTAAATCATTATAGCCAGTTTTGGGATGAACTTCTCTTAAATGTCTACCGTACCTGGTCTCCCCATTCCATGTGCCTCACCACTACCAAATATATATTTTTAAAAAAGTGTACAGGGGCTAGGGAATAATCCATTTACAAAAATATACAACCTTTCCCCAAACCCTGCCTAACAGTATATTAATCATGTAACTAGTAAAAAAAAAAAAAAAAGTTTTTAAATGCTCAAAGATTTTATTTTAAAAAACAATTTTATTCTTGGCACAGTTCAGCAGTCATTGACCAAACAGGTTCCTCACTATCCTGAGTACAAATCCAGACTATATTTCCCAGCCTGCCTTCTAAGCTTCTAAGGTAGGTGTGACATAACCAAGTTCTAGTTGGAGGAATGTGAACTGTAGGGAAGTGCACTGGCCAGGGTCCTCCATGCTCTTTTCCTTTCTGAATGGCTGGTAGAAGACACCTGGGAACAGCAATATAGTATAGCCACACCATAAAATAGCCTGGATTTCTAATCACTTATTGAAGAAAAGCTCCCTGATAAGAACACTTATATTAAACTGTTACACAGTGAGAAATGAGATTTTAGTGCATTTTGTCACTGAATTTGGGGGCTGTTTGGTACTACAGTTAGCAATATCTTAATATACGGTGAACACTTTTGTCAAGAATAGAAGAACTTATTTTATATCCACTAGAATTTGGCAAATTTTCTTATCACAAACAATACCAAAAGAGTGT
Source organism: Eidolon dupreanum (assembly GCA_028627145.1). Classification (NCBI taxonomy): domain Eukaryota; kingdom Metazoa; phylum Chordata; class Mammalia; order Chiroptera; family Pteropodidae; genus Eidolon; species Eidolon dupreanum. The sequence goes on along the minus strand of CM053509.1, from coordinate 42,638,162 downwards.
TGGTCTAGTGTATCAGAAATTCTTTAGCAGTGTTGGTATTTGTTATTGTTTTCTAAATGTCTTCATTTATAACTAGTTTTCACTTACCCCAAGATACAACTTTTGCCAAAAAATCACTCATATAGTTGAAACTGAAACTCACAGTACAGTAATAATTCTATTTTTTTAACGAAAGATAGAAGCTCATAGACTCTATAACACCCAGATTAAATATATTGCACACTTAGAGAAATGCTATTATTATTTTTGAAAAAGTTTTTCAAAAGAGGATTTAATCAATGCAAAATTTTCATTTTCAGAAAGCAAAAAGCTTTGAGGTTCATATGCAATCTAGTTATAAGTCCACTATATAATGAATGTCAAAACAACATTTTTGTTTCCATGTATAATTTAGATCACCTAAATATACTTCAAGATATGTCAACTGAAATGTCTAATTTTATTCATATTTGAGAAATAACAAAGATCATAATCTGATCATGATAGAAATTAGGATTTACCTTCATTCAAGGCATACTATGAAATATGTTTTGAAATCTGCTCCTACACAGGCACAAAAGAGCTACTGCAAAGTATTTCTAAAAGCGAGGATATTACAGCTTCCAAAGTCTGTACATGGTATTTAACTGAATATCTTACTAAATTTAAGAACAGAACAAAAATACCCCTATCTTAAACAACTGTAACATCATTTTCTTTAATGCAATGATAAGGGAAGCCAAAGAAGAATATATATGTTTGATTTATATATAATCAGCAATCCATAGTATTTAGTATCTCAATAAAATATAAATACCTTCAGATATTGGTAATACTAAGCACACATCAATACATTGGCACTGAAGCTGAGCATTTGAACATGTCAGGGAGGAAAATTTTCTCCTGTACCCTGTAGGCTCTTTTGGCTCGTCTAAAAATTAAATTCACATGAGGCAGATTAACAGGAAAAAATAAATTTAATTCTGTACATAAGGGGGCTCCATTAGAATATAAAGCCCAAAGGGCAGCCAGGTAACTGAACATCCTGAGCTGAGGAGAAGGGGAAAGGGGCCTGGGACTTCAAAGGGAAAAAGATGATTCATGGGGAGAAGAGAATAAATGTTTACATCCCATGCAGAGACGAAGGGACACAGAGAGGAATGTAAACAAACAGATCTTGCTAAGTTTCCCCCAGTCCACCACATCTTGCTCATTCATATTCCTTTCAGTTATCATTCATATTCAGTTATCTGTGGTGACAGCTCTCTTCCTGGAGTAGGCCCCTTATCAAACTTCTTTCAAGCAGTGAAGGGCGAGTCTTCTGTTTCTTAAAAATAATCAGCCTAAAATAATCCACACATTTGGGGTGGCAAATTTCATTCCCCTCCAAAGATTAAGATTAAGGTAATCAAACAAGTAGTGTCTAATGGGTATCTAATTTACTTGATAAAATATATGAAATTGATATATTTATATACATAAATATATATATACACACATATTTGTAACACTGTATCTATACCAATATCACACACACACACACACACACACACACACCAAGTATGGATTTCTATCACTTCTTCACACAGTCAGAAGTCAAACAAGAAGCAATGTAAAACCATACCACCTATAGGCTAATGCCAGCAGAAATTGAAAGGAAGCCAGCAGAAACTTAAGAACAGAACTACAATCACTCCCCAGGGTGAAAAGATGGTCTAGATTCAAGAATATTCCCTGTCCCTATCCACCCCCAATAGGTTGCATTTGACTGGAATCAAGAAAGCATCTGTTTTAGAAAATCACTTCTTCTGGTCCATCGTCTCACAGGGGTCAAGAGAATCCTTATGTAGCACTCCTCACCTCCATCAGGATGACTCCAGCAAGAATCAAGGGAGAACCCCAGAACTCTTCCTGTTCTTGAAAAGACAGTCCTCTGCCCCCAACTCCACTAAACACTCACAGCTATTTACCACTTTCTGCCTTGGGACCATCAGAACTACTCTCATTGTGGCCCAGTTTTCATAGACATGAGACTATACTACCAACTACTCCAACTTATAGGTATTTCCTGCCCCCCAAGTCATGACTTCCCCCTATTTCCTTATTTTTAGCTCCTAATTCATTGTCACTCTCTGACACTACCTCATCACAATTCTCAATGATTCCAACATTCATGTTGACGATCCTTCCAATACACTCACACCACCTTTTCTCTGATGGTCTTCTCCTACTTCAACTTCTCACCTCTATGGTCATACTTTTGAACCTGTCATTACTGATAACTGAAATCCCTTCATAATCTTAACTTCCAAATCATACTTTTCACCACTTATCTTTTCAGAACCTTCCCCCTCTGGGCTCCAACAATTCAACACCACTAAGACCTTTCAATCTATCAATGCTATTACCTTGTTCACTATCTTGTTCTCTTTCTTTTCCCTATTTATCTTAAATCCCATAGTGAATTATTATTATAATTACTCCATTGCATTTGCCTTAAACTCTCTTGACACCCACCAACCTCCCAACTCTCAACCAAATCCTACTTAAGTTGACTCTCTAACTACACCCCTGCAGCTGAATGGGGTTGGAGAAAAACTAGTAACGATGACTACTCTAACTCAAAAATCATAATCTGTAACCTCAAGCAGTTCACTTACGCCACTTGGCAATGATATTGTATTTCCAGAGTCCATTCTCAAACCTATTTACCTAGTTAACCACAGGCAGTTCTCACTTTGCCCCATCAGAAGAAATAGTTAAATTGACCATGCAAGCTGAAACTATGCAAAGTGATCTTAATAATCAATGGGGAAAACTACAATTTAAAATTTTTTATCAAAATACTAAAATTCTCTTACATTGTTAATAAATATATAGGGGAATGAAAAATAATAAAACTATTCAGTACACTGTAATTTAAAACATTAGCAATAACAAGAATTAGAATATTTAAAAGAGAAAGTGCTTTATTTCTTTGTAAATTATATTTTACACATCATAAATTAAAGACATACATTCTTTCTGAAAGCTTGATATTTAGAATAAAAGAAATATTTCCAAAGCAAGGAAGCAGTATTTACATATGCATCAAATTCTGTCAGCACAAAACTCTCCCAATAATTAGAAAAAAAAAAAAGATCAAGTATAAAATCTTTCTTATATACTTTCAAAACTTCTAAAAGAGCCTATTTTCCCTGGTCACCATATTAACTATGAAAATGGACAATGACATTTTCCTTTTAAAATTACTGACAATATAATCCCATTTCTAGAAAAAGCCTTTGTTCAACTAATGAATAAGTCTGCATTGAGATGCTAGATCATAGGATGCACTGTAGTTCCCCTGAAAAGGCCAAACAGCATATTCTTTCACAAAGAATGAGTCATTGGTGTAGAATATTCTGCCTATTTAAAACAAAGATCAGTTTTAAATCTATTGCCTTTCTTCCAATTTCTTTGTATGCCAACTTCTTGCTTCTGTTTTGTTGTAGGAGGAACAAATACAAATAATACATATATTGTGATACTGCCTCAAGCAGGAAATAGCTCTAGTTAATTCACTCCGGGAAGGAGGAATATTTATAGTTCAGGTTCTCTGCCCAACAGAACCGTGCATAAAACACCCACTTCTCACTCCATACTAACTAGAGTAGACCGTGCATTTCCCACTGCTCCTAGCAAGGCATCATACCCCGCTGTATGACTGGCAGGTTAGGAATTTGACTGCGTAGTCCAAGGCCTTGCCTATGAGATGACTCTAACAGTCAAAACTTGGTGTAATCACTCCAAAAACACACAATGAATCATCAATCTAATCACATAATCCAACTTTGATTATATTAATGGAATATGATAGAGTGATTCCACAGACAGATAATGCACGAAATGTTGCTTTGTTAATATCTGGAGGTGGGTGGGGTCCTTGTGCATGAAAATGTCCTTTACTCCCAAAGTTGCCAAAACTCAAAATGGATTCACTGAAGGAAGAGTAAGCGGAAGAGTAGGTTTTATTTTTTTTAGAAGAAATGATGAGTTTGAAGCTATTAAAAATAAGACAAAAGGCCCAAAATGGAGTCACCTACTAAACCCCATGTCACCAACATAAGACCTAGTTACAGTTTAAGCTTCTCCCAGAAATGGAATCTTACACCAGTCTATCAGGAATCACCTGGTCAGCACTAGTGCGGTCATCTACCTGATAGACCACTGCCCTCCCCTAAAGGAAAGTGACCTTGACAAAACCAAGCACTTTTTGCTAGTATGACTTCCTTGTTCCTGCTTCTTTCTGCCTGCAGGTCTTTCATTTTGTACAGTTCCTCAGATCTCCTTTCAACCTGCTAGATGGGATGCTGCCTGATCACAAACTGTTGAATAAAGTCAACAAGAGCTTTAAAATTTACTCAACTGAATTTTGTTTTCTAACAGAGAGATGGAAGAATAGGTATGGAAGACCCCAAATGTTCTTTCCCCTTCTAATTCCAGGGGATAGGAGTCCCTTTCTCCCTAGTACCCATTTCCCATCCCCCTTACCCAGTCTATGTTTGGAGAGGATAAGCAAAGAGCATTAGAAGAGGGGCACAGTATGGCTGTCCCTGGGAAGGAGAGGAAGCTGAAGATGGCCCCCTTTTCCAAACATACACTCATAACATTGATCTCCTAGGAAACAGAGGTGGGAAGCTGGGCCATGAACATCCCTCCCTACCCCTGGTTTTTAATGAGTTAGTTTTGGAAGCCAAGCAGATAGATTACAGGCATCAGGTTAGGAAAAATGTTGCTCTATTATTCTGATCAATTACAAATAGAATCACTAGACTCTCAAGTGCATTAAGACAGAACCTTTACCCTGTTTATGACTGTACCAACAGTATCAGAAAATGTCTTATACAGATTATGGGCTCAAATAATATTAATAAATTAATAAATCATTAAACCTATAAAACTGAAACATGTAATGAACACTAGTAACACACTGACTTAAAAGTGACCATTATTTCTATTTACTCGATTTGGAACTATATACACCTATACAGAGAAAATAGGTGATTCCATACCAAAGATGTCAGTTTATTTTCTTTTCTGAAGTCCCTGAGCTGTAGCAACTAAAATGAAATATTGCTGTAGCCAGAATAATAGCTACCTTTTTCCTATCATCACAGATTCCTATCTCTAGCAGTCAAAAGTCTACCCTATCTTCAAAGTGCAAGTCAAAAGCCACCTCCTCCTGGACAGCTTCCTGAAGATCTCTAAGGCTGAGTGTGTACCACCCTCAGTGCTTTGATGACATTTTGGTTACAGCATTTATCATAGTCTGACCCTATTATTTATTGACTGAAAATTTTTCTAAAGGTTTTTTTTAAAGTCTTAACCCTTGCTGTATATTCACAAATCAATAAACACTTGCTGAATTTAATTTTTCAGTCAGCAACAGGTTTTCATGCCTCTTTTCAAAGGTCATCTGTTAACCAAAGACCTGTAAACTACTAACTACAATAACCTCCTTTTAGCCTGCATTCTACCTGCAATAACTGTGAACGATCTCCCATTTTAAATTGCTTCTACAGGGAAGTGTGTTCTAAATCTCTAACTACTTTAAAGATTGACTATAAAATAGGGCATGTTCAAAATTAAGGCCTGTATGCACATAAATTTCCTAAATGTACATCAATGGTATTCTTAATTGCATTAATTTATTAATAAAATAAATAATGGGAGGAAAAACTATTATTTATCAAATATAAGCAATACAGGAATAAATGACACAAAGCATACACCCTCAAAAAGCTTACAATCTAGCTGGAGTGTCAGATTAATATCCATTTAAATATTAACTTGCTAACTGTTTACGTTCTCTGCAATCATCCACAGTTTACTAAATATTGGCTGAATTTAATTTACTCATCTAGTCAAACAGTGGTTTTCCTTCCATGCCTCTTCTCAAAGGTCAATCATATGACCAATTACATGTAACATGCTGGATTCAAAACATTAGGACTCAGCAATGCATAAGCAGCAATAAAGAGAGAACACTCAGAAATGAGGGGCCAGAAAAGGCTTCTAGGAAATTATATCTGCATTGTATTTTGAAGGATGACTATAGGTTTGGGGAAGAAAGAATCTATATAAAACCAGCATAAGAAATTTATCTTCTTTAATCAATGGTTGCTAATATTAAAAAAATTTTCAGTCACTTTGTTTGAAATAACCCAAAACTGGAAATAACCAAAATGTCCAACAGGCAAATGCATAAACAGATTATGTTATATATAATGAAATATTATTTATCAATAAAAAGAAATAAACTACTAAAACACACAACAACATAAATGAATCTCAAAACAACTGTGCTAAGTTAAAGAAGCCAGATTTTTAAAAAAGAGTATATGGTATATAATTGCATTTACATATAACTCTAGAAATTGCAAACTAACCTTCAGATTGGTGCCAAAGGAAAAAGGGGTTGGAAAGGAGAGAAGGATTACACTAAGTAGGAGGAAGCTTTTGAGGGTGATAGATAGATAAACTGTCTTGATTATGGGATAATTTCACAAATGTATACATATGTCAAAAATTATCAAGTTGTATACTTTACATTTAAGCAGTTGTGTCGATTTTTCCTCAATAAAGTTGTTTTAAAAAATATACCAACTAGAGAGATGTGACAACCAAATATAACGTGTGAACCTTGACTGAATCCTATTTGGTTTTTTTAAGAGACACTTTTGTGGAGAAATCCAAGAAATATACCTACAAACTGTATACCAAGATATTATAAATCAAGATTAAATTTCTAGGTATAGGACTACAAAATTTATACAACCATCTTAAAGAGTCATCTGCCAATATATATTGAAATTTAAATGACTGATGACACTACTTCTAGGAATTAATCTTAATCACACAAATATTGACAGGAAAAATTATGCACAATAATGTATACGGAAACAATGTTTAACAGTGAAAAACAGGAATCAATCTAAATGTCCAATTAGTTGATGTGTTGGTAAATAATACATTCATGAATGAACAATGGAATATTATGCAGCCATTTTTTTTAAAAGGCAGAGCTGCTGAAAGACTATTCACCAAAACATTAATGGTGTTGAACATACTCCATCATTAAGTAGATGTTCTACTTAATTCACATGTAAAGTATTCATTTATATTTAAATAGTCATTTGATAATCAGCAAATCCAAAAATATCTCCAGCTTTAGAGAAAAAGTAGTTTGGAATTATGAAGTTTTGAAGAGATAAGGGTATTAATGATAAAATGAGGTCTAACACCCTCATTTTACACATGAAGAAAATGAGACTCAGAAAAATTTGCTCACCACTAATTTGTTGTATGATCTTGAGCAAATGAATTAAACTCTGAAATAGTTTTAACTAGTTGGTCTACAAGGTCCCATAAAACTATGATTCTAAGACTCTGGTTGCTGAAACCAGTAAAATCCACATCAATAAATTCCTAGTGTAAAGTAAGAATATAAATATGATAGCAAGATTGCTTATACAGACTATCTAATCTCCATGAACAGAATTTAAAATTTTTATAATCAATCAGATATCACAATGCCTCTTTAGGAGCAGCTCTTTGCAGGACCCAAGCAAGTCCTGAACCAATGTTCTCAGGCACACTCTAAAGATCACTGGTATAAACATCAAGCATTGAATTGTGCTATAACAGATGTAAAAGACTTGAGTTTTAGCCTCACTTATACCTAAGAAATACACATACTTTTAAATGCTATTTTTTCTAGTTTTTCTGTAACTTATTACTCATAATAGTTAACCTGAAACATAAATTTACTCTATTTTTCAGTAGTGAACATGGCTACACTTCAGCAAAATCAATGATACCAAAAATAAAGAAGTCTTTGCTTTCTCCTAATTCTTTTTAATCCCCACCATAATTGTCTACACTGTCATTAAGTCCTTTGACTTTTACCAGCCTTTATAAACTAGTCTTTCCTAACAAAATGTTAAGCAAAAAAGCACTACAGTGGAAGCCAAGAGACACAGACATCACCTTGTCATGACAACATCTTACACAAGTTGCTTAAGATTCTTCAGGCTTCAGTTGCCATCATCTTCAAACTTAGGGTTTTGAAGTAATTCTAGTGCCTTTTATGAAATACTAAAATTATAGATTTTTATTAAATTCAGCACTACATCAACCTTCTGGTTCACTCCAAACAAGTCTCTTTTCCATGAAGTTTGCTGACTAGGTATGGTGAAAAAACAATCCCCCCCGCCCCCCGCCCCACCACCACCAAAAAAAATACCCTTATTTGCTAACTAGGTATGATGAAGAAGCAATGCAACCCCTCCCCCAAAAGAAAATCCTTATGTTTAAAATACACGTGGTTGTGAAGTCTTAATCAAAAACTTTCCAATTCATTCTTCTTATTAAAAAAAATCAATGTCTGCAAACTTTTTCCAAACCCTCAAACATGACAGTATATGGAATACTATAATTAAAATTGCATCTTTAAAGCAATATTCAGTGTTTAGGAGGAAAAATAATTTTCCTTCTACCCTTCTAAATTCTTTCGGCTGGACTAATAATCAAATTAACATGAGACAGATTAACAGGAGAAAATGACCAAATTTATTACGTGTGTACATACAGGGGTTCCATAGGAATATGAGACCCGATGACAGGGGGTCGTGGTTTAGGACTTCAAAGGGCAGGAAGGCAATTCACATCTAGATAGAAAAGATGGGACATAGAAAGGATTTTGATCAAAGGCCTTGCTAGGCTCCACCCTAATAAACTTAGTTCATATTAAACAATAGTTATCTATAGTAATAGTGCCTTTCCTGGAGCAGGTCCTTTACCTAAATTCTTTTACACAGTTAGGGGGAAGGTCAAAGGTTCTTTCTCAGTCTTTCATTTCTTAAAAATAACCAACTTAAAATAATCGATATCCTAAAAGGCATATTTTGGGGTAGCAAACTCTGCTTCCCCTCACCAAATTGTACAATGAATTAAATTTCTTATTCAATCTCTTTGTAAAAACATTTCAAACACTCCAAAACAAAATCATGTTTTGTATCTCAGGAGAAAAAATAAAATTTCCAAATATAATTTTACTTCTTCGAATCAGTTTTCAAGCTGTTTTACAGTGTAAAAGCTTTTTTATTTTTAAATAATCTTTTATTTCTGAAATGATCATTCATATAGCTAAAATATTTTATATTTTAAAATAAATATACATATGCAAATATACATATACATACATATATATGGCAACCAATGAGAAAAGGTCTTGAGCTAAGATTTTCTCAACTTGAGTCTTATTTATATAAATAAAATAGAATAAAGTTTCTGAGTGAATAATATGAAAAGTTATGCATATTTTCTCCAATTCTACCAAAAAGAACTAAGCTCCTCAACTGTCTCTTTTTATCTGGTTTTTAAAAAATGTGTTCTTAATTAGTATTTTACATTTCAGATTAAATAGTTTTTAAAATAGCTACCATTTCTCATGGCCTTCTCAACTTTTTTGCATTTGTACCTATAAAGTATTTAGAGAAATAAATTTATATTTCCCAAGAGATTATCTTGGAAAAAAAGCAAAGAGGTATCATTGATACCTCTACATTTTTGTATTTCTTTTAAATACTGTCACTGTGCTTAAGAAAGTTCAGTATTTAAGACCAGTGCTAAGTAAGGCATGTAAATTAAGACATACACTGTGGGAATTTTGAAGTCGTGGGCCTTTCTAATCAGAGTCTTAAGCCATTCTGCTAGAGCAATATTTATCAATCAATCAGGGCACTCCATTCCTTAATCTTTCCAATTGTCTAGCATAGTTTTCACAACTCAATATACATAAATAGATTTTCAAGCTCCAGACTGGACCGTAAGTATGGCTAGAACACTTTCTGAGACAGTCCTCAGAATTTCCTGTTATTTGTGGAATGACATTATCAATCTGATAATATTTTCCAATTCAATTCCTCTTTCTCTCTTTTTCTTCTTTCTTTTATCCTTCCCTCCCACTAATAATGACACAAAAAGAGTTGGAAGTCCTAGTGACTGTGACAAAACTCATTTATGTCAACAGCTTCAAAAACATAATATGAAACTAATTGATTTTTAAAAGGTTTAGAAGCAATATCCTGATGTTTCCACAAATGAGGCAGCTTCTACATAAATGAGGCCTTCACCTTGAAATGGTTGAAGTTTAACGATCTTGTTTATTCAGAATAAGAAATAAGGGGTCGTTGCACTTGAAGTACAAGGTGGAAAAAAAGCAACAGATATAGTCATGGCTAACACACATGATGAAAATAGAAATGCCCTGCTGCTACAAGGCACAGGCAAATTCAAGCTCTCTGGGCTTTTCTATACCACACAGAAAAATAAATTTGAAACAGAATAAACCCAAATACTCTTCTTCTGCGGTTTTATATATTTACTTAAAATATTTTTTAATTTAGAAATGAAATATTTCTATATAAGTATAGGATGGAAAAATTACTTAAACCTTTACCCTCTCAGGAGGTAGTTCAAAAAAGGTACAACTAATGATTCCAAACAATCATACCTCAGTCGTTCCTAAAAAACTGTCCTAAATTTAATTAATCTTAAGATTAACTAATTTAATTAATGTCCTAAATTTACTCCTAAATTAATAAGATTAACAGTATAGTTTATGGGACATTTTCCCAGTGTCTTTAAAATAAACTGTGCCAAAGGGCAGAGGATTAAGTGGTATTCTTATCTTGTCATAACTGTTCACACTTCTATGTCTTAGGAGAGAGCACTTTTTACTACCTAAGCACAGAATTGAACGAGTGGGAATTTTAAGCTTATAACTACATGTTGTTATCACCATCACATGTAACTGGGTATTAAAGTATCCAGAGATTTTCACTGAAAATTGTCTCTGTTCTGGTACAGCCTCAGAAGCCATTCCCTAAAGTTCTCTAGAATAGCAGTATCATTTTCCATGGTGGTTTCATACATTTATGTCTACAATTGCAAAAACAGTATTAAGAGGTGGGTAGCCATATTTTCATCAGAACTCCTACCCAAGGTTGGTGTGCTTCTACTGTTGTTTGCTTCTTCTGAAAATAATACATATAGAGCAATACCAAATACACTCACACATATATTCAGCAATCCAAACAATCATGTAGTATTTTAGTTGTGAAAATAAATACTGACACTTAAGCAAATTATACGAAAACAATAATACAAATTAAAAAGACAGCATCTACTTTTTAATTAGTTGTAAAATAAAATACCTATTGCTAAATATATGGAGAGAATTTGGCTTAAAACAGCAATATGTGATTTATGAAGGCTTACAGATTTCAGAAAAGCCCTAGAAATCTGTGGAGTGATAGCAATGAGAATTTAAAGTTTTCTTCCATAAGTAAAACATAAGAGCACATGGTTAAAAACACAAGATCCACCGTCAAGTGACAAATTTTATAAGCCTTAGTTTCTTCATCTATAAAGGGAGGATAATAATGTATGCCTATGACCTCACAGGGTTATTATAAAGATTAAATGAAAAAATTCAAGTAAAGAACTTTATATAGCGCCAAGTACACATTAAACAGTAATAGCTACTCTTGTTATTACTACGATTACAATTAGAACCTTACATATTCTACACAGAAAGGTAAAAAGGCCAATTAAAAGTAAATTGATCTATCCATCCTCTAGAAAAGGAGGTGAACCTAAGCCTGCCGGACAAGTGAGTCCTTTAGTTTGGTGTGCCAGCTAAGGATAGTTTTAATATTTTTAAAGTTGAAAAAATTAAAAGAATATTTTGTGTCATTAAAAATTATATGAAATTCAAATTCAAGTGTATATAACTAATGTTTTATTAGAACATAGCCAGGCCCATTCATTTACTTATTTTCTATGGCTGTTTTCACACAACAGTGGCAGAACTGAGTAGTTGCAATAGCATTCATAAAGCCGACAAAGCCAAAAATATTTACTATCTGACCCTTTACAGAAAGTTTGTCAACTTTTACTTGGTCTAGGATCTAGAATATAGTAACTATTTAGGTGTTCTCTTATCTTGAACCATGGTTACCTTGACCAATTTTCAGATAGTTTTTTCAAAAGTAATTGTCTGAATTTGTAAGCATCAAAAATTCTGTTTAAAGTAATTCTTTCCCATACTCTCATTTTCATATTGTTACATTTCCATTCACCAGAGAAAAAGTTACAAACAAAATCACCCCAAATATTACTATTTTTAAACTCTAATATCACAATTGGTATGTAATAATAAAAAACAATGTGAAAAGGCCTCCTTACCTCAAACATATATCTACTTGGACAAATAAAAAATAGGAGCTGAAATCAATGGTCAAGTTAAATGCCAAAAGGAATAGAAAACTAAGTCACATCCAATGTCATTGATCCTCCAAGATAACTCACCATCTTTAGGGAAGAAGAAAGGTTGATACGAAGGAATACCTTTGGAAATTACTATAAAATTCAAAATGGAAAAACACAATTATATAATGAGGAAGAAATAAAAGTGGGGAAAAAAGAACAGAACATGCTTAAACTACTGTACATACCAGTAGATAAGAGAAGGGAAATGAGAGAAAAGATGCAGTAAAAGAAATCATAAAAGGCAGAACACACACAGTGGAGTTTACATATGGAAAGTATAAAGCAAAGGAAAAAGTTTGATTACAATATGATGGAAAGGAAAAGATGAGTTCAAAACCTCTCAAATTATTCTCTTCCTCTCCTTCCATTCCCAAACGGTCTTGTTCAATTTTCAGAAACCATTATAGGGAAAGTGTTTCAAGATTTCATTAAGTATCTGTGAAAAACCTGCTGCAGACATAAATAATATTTGAAATGTTAAAGTAGCAAAAGAAACAGAAATTACAGTTGGAGAATTTACATACATTGATAAGAAGGTAAACCTGCAAAAAGATTAAATTACTAAGAAAATTTCAAAGTAACATACAAATCAAATAGATGATAATTTTTTGGCAAAAAGAAAGGAAGGCAAAGGATTTCATAGTCCAACTTGTGAAAAAGGACTATCGCTCAGAGACTGAGAGTTTGAAATATCAGGAGGAAAAGTTGGAAAAGGAATCAAATAAACAGGAGTAAAAATACAGGGAAGAAGCATTAATTTATGATTTAGCAGTAGCTAAAATCATAAATATAGCCTATCTAGAATAATTACACTATTTTCTATAGTAATCCAGCATCAGAAGTAACAAGCATTTGGACAGACTGAAATACAGAAACTCTTAGAGCTGATGGAACAAAAAGTCAAAATGGTTTAGGCTTTCTAGTATATTACTAAGAAGGAGAATGAAATTATTGACAATAAATTTCTGGCTGTAGAAAGGAAAATAAAACCAGAATGAAGCTGCCAAGTCAAAAAAAAAATAAGCAAAAATTGAAACTAGTCTAATTACAGTCAAAAATAAAATATGAGTATTCAAGAAGCATGTAAATTTGAGGAATGGTATTTTATTAAAGTATTCTCAAGATGAGATGAATATGGACATATAGACAATGGTAGAATTAAAAGGTGAAGTCTAAATACATTTTATACTCTTAAAACATAGAAAATGAACCTTCCCAACACACCATAGTAGAGGACAAAATCCATAATGATAAATCTGAGTCTTACCTAGCTGAAGTCATTATTTCAAATTTACATTAAAAAATACTCAAAGGACTTAGAAATTACAAAAATACCTAAAATATTCCTTAATTACTATACAAATATCACACTGAAATTTACATAAGACAATGATGCTTTAGTAGGCCACATACACAAAAGCGTTGTAGCATTAAATGACTAGCAATATGAGAATATAGGATTTCCAGATCCATCATAGTTGGTTAACTTACAGTTCAAATAGATTGGTTGTACCATATCAACAAAGTAGGACTGGCACAGATTGATAAGGAAATTTAATTATACTACAGATATGCTCATACATTGAGACTCTGGTTGTGAAACTATTTTCTAATCTGATTAATAGCTCAGGAAAGAAAACATCTCAGGCTTCATTCTCTCCACATAGTTTTAATTACTTATATGCCTTTTTGCAAAAGGCTACTTGATAAAGTACTTACTAATATCATCTTCATGATAAATGACAGAGTGAAAAGGCAGAGTTCGGTCTTTAATATATCTCTCTGCTGGCTCAACATAAAATGTGCCACCATGAGTCTGGATGAATCCTTCAAATCTTCCATCAATAACAGACCCATGGCTAAAACTTCCTTCTTCACCTATTAACGAAAGCAACAAACTTTTGAAAATCAAACTTGCACGTGAATGTTAAAGTCATTCTTCTTTTAAGAGTCACTTTTTTAACTGGGGAAATTAATTTTAACATATCAAGCTGAATCTGAGATGTGAACAGCAGCTAGTAGTTAGTTAAAACATACAATTATTAGAAACAACAATGAAAAGTAGAATATCTACCTTACTGACAATCATATTCCCAGCACTAGCACAGTGCTGGGCATGCATGCAGTAGTCATTCAATAAATAATTGTTAAATTAACTTACAGAAAGAAGCTAGCCGAGCCACTGATAAAATAAACACTTTTAAAATAGATATTAAAGTATCTTTTGATATTTTGCTCTAATTACTATAAGAAAAAAGTTGCTTTCCCGCCTGACATATTCTGCATGAATGTTTTGGCTTCTTTACCTCCTTTAGGTTTTATAAATACATTTTTTAAATAAGAAAGTGTCAAATATTTCAGAAGCTATTTGAACAAAAGTATACCAATAATCCTTTTTAAGATACTGAACAAAAATCTGTAATACTGTCCCATCTTATATTTCTCTAGTGAAAGAAAATAACAGAAAAAAATGGCATTTTTGGTTCTTGATATAGTCACAAAGAAAAGCTGAGCACTAAACATCAAACGTTATGAAGAGTTAGAAAGCAGAAGGGGACCTTAAAAGTTAACTTAGTTGGTAAAATTTTCTCATTAAAACAAAAATCAGACTTTCCACAATTTCTAAGTTATACATTAAAATTAATTAGTTGATTTTGAATTAATCATGGACTGAAAGTAAAAGCCCAAGACATTGGTATTGCAAATAATAGAGTTTTTATCTGCAAACTAATTTAGTCATGTACTTTTCTTGAGTAATGTCGAGCAAAAAACGGGCAGAGACTATACATTATTTGCCCAGTAAGATAAATAATAATAATCATAAAAATAATAGAAAGCTATATTCTAACATTAGAAATCCAGACTGATGGAGAAAAGCTTTCCTCTGGTCACATAATTGTAAGAGAACAAAATATTTATTAACTAGGTTTAATGTACAGGTGAGATATTTTAAGTATAGAAATGCTTCATTTCTCTGGCATAATGAAAAAAGAAACATTTCTTTAAGCACTTAATTTTTCATGTTAGGATTCTGAGTAAAAATACGTAGAACTGAAATTAACTTTTTGATTAACATTGTCAATATTGAGAATCACGTTGAATATTTGCTAATGTACAGAGCTTTAACACAATGATATTTTGCCCTTCTCTAAAACCTCCGAAGACTGATTTTTTAGCTTTTTTATGACTTCAATAATTTTCTGTTCTTCCAATACTACTAAACTGTCAAGTGTAATTTTCTATTGGGTTGTGTCCCCCAACCCTCTAATACCTTTAAAATCTGGTGTAGTAAGAGAAATTTATTAGAATTGTAAACAAAAGCAAACAGATTCTGAGGAAGAAGGGCTCTGGGAAGATTTTCCTATCAATAATTTTGTCACTTTATTTTTGCTGTTAAGATGGTCTTTACCGTTTCCTTTTAGATTTTCCTCTTATAAAACACAGCAAATTTACTGCTAATTTCTTGCTTGGAAGATCAGAAAATTATAAAAGTCATTAAATTTTTTTTTAAATCTAACAGTTTGGAGATATTGAGAGAGTCAAAAATTCATATCTTTCAAAAGCCAGACCCTGTATAATTCAACATTAAACATACATGTAAAGATAAGTCCAAGAATTACTTCATTTTTCAAAGACCATTACACCAGTGCTTCATGATATACTCAAATCTCCTCAGAATTTATCCCATCTTTTCTGAGATATTTGCCTACGCTTCAATATATATATTTCCTTGTGTAGAAAAATATTAAAGAAAAGGGTTCTTTTAAGGTTCAACTTACCATAAATATGTCCAGTGTAAATATGAGAGGTATCATAATCAAGTACTGTATTTGATGTTTCTACTTTAAATTCATCACTAAAAAGGGAAGTGTCCCTCTTCATTCGTAGGTTGAAATGTCTGCAAAATGGGATGAAAAAAGGAAAAATGAAATTCAATGGATCCAAATTTTAAATAATTACTTTCTTAATTAAAAAGTCTAAAAAGTGTAGGCTGTTTCACATAATTTGTCTATCTGGAAATATACTGACCAAGATTTTATAATAAAAATTCTGCTCTATAATTCAACCTAGTAGCTGTGACACACTCTAAATTATATACAATTAAATGGTAACTGTCTAGGATATACTTAAAAATAAATGCAAATGGGCTGATTCCTACGTGGTAAAACAAGATCATTCCAACAGCAACTACGTTGCTTGGAGATAAAAACAAACTTCTTGACCCAATTGCTATTATTCACCACTACTTGTCTTCCCTCTCTAGTAATTCTGCAGCTTTACCATTTCCCCCTTCTTTTCACAACTCAAGTAAGATACACAGGAAAGTGGAATCTCTATTAGATACTTAACATCTTCGGAGAATCATGCTCTTTCTTTTACACATACACACACAAGCATGCGTGCGCTTTCAACTCCTCTATTTTTCCTTAAGGCCTCTAACTCTTCTAATTATCTTTGGACCTTCCTTAGTTCGATTTGAGAACCCTAAAAGACCAGGATATTAGCTGAAATCATACTCATTTTAACTCTACAAAGGAGAGGGCAAAACCAAAACACTAAAGTGAAATTAAATAAAGAGTCTAGGGTTTAAAATCAAACTCGGAATCAAACCGTCTTTTATTTTCAACTTCCAGTATCATTTATTTTTCCTAGAATCTGGATACAATTAACTGTAGCAAGTGCTCAATACTATTTAAGCCTCATTTTAAGTTCTTTATAAGCTACCTCAGTATTTCTAAATGAGAGAATTTACATCCAGTAACTGGAAAACTAAAATTTGACATACCAACAAACTTACTCAATATTGATACAACTACACAAAACGTTATATGCAAGACATGGAAAACAAGCTTACACATAAAGTTAGTCTTTGCTTATCTGTCCTAACCGAGTAAGTGCTGTATCAACAGACCCCTCCCATAGCTTTTTACTATGTACACAGATGAGAATCAAATCTTAAGCCTAAACTTTACTAGCCCAGGACTCTTGTCTATAAAATGAAGACAATAAATTCTACCTTGTAGAACTGTTTTAAGGATTAGAGATTATAAAATACAAGTCATTAACACAGCATCTGGCACATAGGATATGTATAATAAATTGTAGCAAATTAACTATCATTACTAAAATCTTAAAAGTATATTGTCTCTTTCATAACTACCATGAAAGTCTGCACATAATTTCTATCAATGAATTTGAACCAAAATTTTCAATTAGTCAACCACCAAATGTTAACAGGATGTACAGTAAGTAACTAGAACTCTCATACATTACTAGTGGAAGTACAAAATAGTACAATCACCTGGTAAAACTAGCAGTTTATTATAAAGTTAAACATATAAAAACACTATGACCCACAACTCCACTCCATGAGAAATGAAAACATAAAATATACTAAACAACTGGACAGAAATGTTCATAGCAGCTTTATTCATAATAGTCCAAAACTAAAAATAACTTAAATGTCCATCAACAAGAGAGAAAAAGATCACAGCTTATTCATACAATGAATACAATGGCAAACTACTAAGCAATAAAAAGGATCATACCACTAAAAATATCACTTTTGCGAAAACAAAAGAGTACACACAGTATAATTCCAAAACACTGTAAAACTAGAATAAGCAAAACTTGTCTATAACATGACAGAAAGCAGATGAGTGCTTGCCTGGGACAGAGAGACTAAGAGTAAAAAGGGGTATGAAGGAATTTATTGCTACAATGGAAACATTCTATATCTTGATTTGAATGGTGGTTACCCAAATATATACATTTGTCAAACTATACACTTGAAATGAGTATAGTTTATGTAAATTATATTTCAGTAAAACTAATTTTAAACAAAACAAAAAAAAAACAAGTCACTTTTCAAGTGAATAGGTGTTAACAAAGCATATTCATTAGCTTCAGAAAGTGTGTCTGTCCCTTTTTGAATATTGCCTATTTTATCTTTTCCTTAATTTCATGTCGATCTGGGCATCATTTTATTTTGAGGCTGTGCTCATATTTTATTTGCCAAAAACTCTCACCAGAATACTCCTAGGGCTTCCCAGGTGCTGTGACGAGGCATCCTTAGAGCCTTAAGGGTCCAAGCTATTGCAGCAAGTAACCAACAAAGTCAAACACATCTTCTAAATGGAAACTCCACAATGTTAAAAAAAAAAAAAAAAAAAAAGCCTATCCTGAACAAACAGGAATCCTGCCTTAATTCTTGTTACACATTCTATCTTTTCATAAAAATTACTTCTGTCAACTAGTAGACAGGAAATCCTTGATTATATATGCGAGTATAAATACATTATTTTTAAAGGGTCACAGTATTTTGAAAAATAATTTATCATTATATATACTTTTAATTTACTATGTTAATATTACATCTAAAAGAACATCTTTATTAAACAGACTAAACAATAAATGTCCAAGTGCTTAATATATTTATCATTCAAGATTTATTATTCAGCAAAATTATTGTACCCTAAAACCACTATAAGCAAGAGCATTAGTATTCTACATGGCAGAAAACAAAAAGGGTAAAAGTTTCAGAAAGATATTTAAGTTCAATGTAAGAACAATCTATGCTATACGCTCTCTCCCCTCAAAAAAATAATTTTATATCACTTAAAGTGTCTAAGCAGATAGCAACCCTAGAGGAATGTTGTAACAGAGAGAATTTAAGAACACTTGAGGTAGGCCCCTTCCAATCTCAATACTGATTTCATAACAAGAAAACTGCCTCCTATATACAAAACATTATTCTCAGTATTGATTTATATTGGATTAAAGCCTCATTTAAAATCAATTCTCAATAATCCACGCAGAGTCAAGTAGTAGTAAAGATAATAAAACAAAAAATAAAATTGTGATCATACCCCAAAAGTGCACTTTTATTAATAATACTGAAATTAGTTTGCATCTAAATTAGTTTGCATATATATATACAGATGAGGGAACAAAAAAAGAATGAGCCTGGAAGGTAGGTAAATGGTAGAAAGAAGCTAGACTAAATTAGTCTGCCACAATCTATGAAATAGATAAACTATAAATGAATAATCAGAAGCAATTTACTCCATTAACTAAGCCACTAGATTCCAAGTCTCTAACTTTAATTCCACTACCATCTGTTTGATAGTTCATATCTTTGTGCTATTTTACTATTTATATAAATTATAAATCCTCTGCAATATTCCTGTTGTATAACACATTATAAAATAATAAAAATTAGATGTCTAATCACATTCAGCTTTCCCAGTTTCTCAACAAGTCCTGAATAAAAAACAATTTAGAAACATAATCTGATTCTTTAATTGTTTAAACTTTCAGCCCAAAGGTCAGAAAAAGTGCAGTGAATATTGCCTTATAAAAAATCACTGTATTCTGGGAAAAGTTTGGTGGTTCCTCAAAAAGTTAAACAGAATTACAATATGATCCAGCAGTTCTACTTCTAAGTATCCACCCAAAGAAACTGAAATCAGGGACTCAAACATATACTCAAACACCAATGTTTATAGCAACATTATTCACAATACCCAAAGATGGAAACAACCCTAATGTCCATCAACAAATGGCTTAAAAATTATATATGTATGAGTGGTAAACACATACAATGAATTATTAAGCCTTAGAAAGGAACAAAATAATGATAGATGCTACAACATGGATGAACTTTTAAATATTATGGTAAGTATGTCTGACATAAAAGAACAAATACTGTATGATCCCACTTATATGAGGAACCTAGAATAGGAAAGTTCATAGAGATAGAAAGTAGAATAAAGGTTACCAGGGGCTGGTAGAAGGGCAGAATGGGGAGTTATTGTTTAATGGGTACATAGTTTCTGTTTGGGATAATGAAAAAGCCCTAGAAATGTATAGTGGTGATAGCTGTATCCTGTAAATGTACTTAATGTCACTAAATTGTACACTTAAAAATGGCTAAAATAGGGAAAACTGGATTGATACATGCAAAAAATAAAAATAAAAAATAAAACTAGGCTTCTTACACTATAAACAAAAATACACTCAAAATGGATTAAAGACTTCATATGTAAGATCCAAAACCATAAGACTCCTAGAATATAGGCAATAAACTCTCAGACACTACTTTTTTCTGATATGTTGCCTCAGGGAAGGAAAACAAAAAATAAACAAATGGGACTACATCAAACTAAAAAGTTTTTGCACAGCAAAGGAAACCACCACACTGAATGGGAGAAGATATTCACCAATGATACATCTGATAAGGGGTTAATATCCAAAATTTACAAAAAATTCACAGAACTTAACACAAAAAAAAACTAACAATCCAACTAAAAAATGGGCAGAGGACCTGAACAGACATTTTGCCAAAGAGCACATATAGATGGCCAATAAACATATGAAAAAATGCTCAATGTCACTAATCATCAAAGAAATGCAAATGAAAGCCACAATAAGATATCACCTCACACCTGTCAGAATGGCCATCATCAATAAATCAACAAATAACAAGTGTTGGTGAGAATATAGAGAAAAGGGAACCCTCATACACTATTAGTAGGATTGCAAATTGGTGTAGCCACTATGGAAAACATTAAGGAGGTTCCTCAAAAAACTAAAAACAACTACGATATGACCCAGCAATTCCACTTCTGGGTATTTATTCAAAAAAAAAATCCAAAACACTAATTTGAAAAGATATATGCACCCCTATGTTCAATGCAGCATTATTTACAATAGTCAAGATATGGAAGCAACCTAAGTGCCCATCAATAGACAACTGGGTAAAAAATTATGGTACATAGTATACAATGAAATATTACTGGGCCATACAAAAGAATGAAATCTTACCATTTGAAACAATATAAATGAACCTGGAAGGTATTATGCTAAGCGAAATAAATAAGACAGAGAAAGACAAATACCATTTGATCTCCCTTATATACGGTATCTAAAGAACAAAATAAACAAAACAGAAATAGATTCACAGATGCAAGGAACAAGATGGTTGCCAGATAAGAGGAGGCTTGGGGGTTGGGGCAAAAAAGGTGAAAAAATTAAGTACAAATTGGTAGTTACAAAACAGTCATGGGGATGTAAGGCATAAGGCATATAATCAACAATATGGTAAAAACTATGTATAGTGCTAGGTGGGTACTAGACTAGTCAAGGAGATTACTTTGTAAATTATATAAATGACTAACCACTATGCTTTACACCTGAAACTAATATAAAATAATATTGAGTATCAACTGTAATTGAAAAATAAAAAAAGAGGGAGTAAAGGGGAGGAGGTTCAAATTTCCAGATATAAAACAAATAAGTCATGAAGATGTGGTGTACAGCATAGGGAATACAGTCAATAATATTGTGATAGCACTGTATGGTGTCAGATGGCTGCCGGACTTATCATGGAGATTACTTCTTTCAGTATATAACTGGTGAATAAATATGGTGTATACCTGAAACTAATATAATATTGTATGTTAGCTCTATTATAATAAAAACCTTTAAAAATGGTTAAAATAGTAAGTTACGAGTTACTTCACAACAGAAATAAACAAATACATTTTTTAAATCATTGTATTCCAAAAAGCTTAAGTAAAAAATAAAATTGTATAGCCAGAGATACTTTCTTAGTGGTAAAGCCCCAAAAGATTTGGATGAGACAGTGATATTGTGATGATAATGATGAGATTATATAACATTCTTGTGAAAGTTATATAGGTTTATGATTTTTAGCACTTTCACATATATTGCTGTATTTTATCCTCACAGTAACATTTCAAAGAAGGTATGATGGATATTTTTGTAAAAGGGTATGACTCAAGGTCACAAGACTAGAATTAAAACTAGAACCCCGTTATTTGGTTGCTGCATACTATTCTACCATACCACAAATGCCTCTCAAGCACATGATTAAAAGTCAAGCTAACATTTGCTGAGTGTTTTAGTGGTCTTAATTATCAGTCTCCACCAACAATTCACCTTTTAAAATCTGAACAAATGCAAATAAGATACAGAAATGAAAATTTAACCTTATTTGACTTGCACTTGAAAACTGTACTTTACAACACCATCATAAGAAATTCTCTTTATTAATTCTTGAGTCACTTTCAAAGCTAACGCTAAACTCTGTCTCCTTTTACTGTTTCTTTTAGTAGGTTTCATTCTCTTTTTTGATTATTATAATATGGTACACTATCATCAAAGATAAACTTTAGATTTCCTACAAGGTGGTAATAAAATACCTTGTATAAAGAATATTATTTGCATTGAGACTGTTTTTCTACCCTTAGATTTACCACTATATTGATTCTAAGGATCAACAGTATTTTGTCTCTCATCTTGATTATAGTACTTTTATTATAATTCTTTTTGGCTTTAAGTCAGTTAATGAATGACAGCAGTTTGAAAAAATACACTAAATTCCAATTTTCCAGCCTCAGTGCTCTAAAGATACAGTTGTACCATGTGGTAAAAATGCTGATTTCCTTTCTTAGACTTTAGGAAACCAATCTACATCTAAAGTTAACAGATAATAGTGGTACCAGAACCACCTTTGGTACAGATCAACAGCATAAATTATGTTAGGATATGATTTTATAAGTTCCTGGGAGGTGATATACCTTCTACATCTTTATATAAAGAGTGTCTTTCTATAGATAAGAACAGTTGGAATAGTAAGAATACAAAGTAAAAAGGAGTTGCCTTTTCCCATACAACTGCTATTTTGGTTAATGACAATATGGCTGTGATTCTCAGAAGAAAACAGCAATAGATAAGAGTATATCCCTTAAACTGAAGTCCTATTAAGACCAAAAGCCTCAACTAATAAAGTACTTTGGTAACACAAGGAAGAAACTTGGGAGCAAAAACCTTGCTTTAAAGTATGTTAGTGTAATCCAGCAGTCCCAGAGACCAGGACTGTCTTCATGAATAGAGGCCTATCATGTCTAAATGGAACAGGTCTATGGTAGGCCTGGAATACTGATTCCTAGGAACAAAACTGTACTTGATAGGGTATTCCTAATATCTTTAGATGTTCTTTTCCTTCACCTTCCTCTTAATGAAAATGCTTGAGCCTCACATCCAAATTATTAAGATAAGTTGCTGATATTAATATCAAATATCTTTATGAGTCAAATATCTAGTTTACTTTCACTGGTAAACTTCTTGAAACACAGAAGTCCTTTTTTCAAATTATCTTAAAGAAACCAATATTTTAAAAAGGGGAAGAGGGGATAAAATAGAACATATTATAAAAGGAAAAAGTACAGAGTCAGACCATGTGCACCCCACTAGACAGTATCTGAGCATCCTCCACAGAAATTCTGGTGCTCAACAGTTTAAAAAACATTAGTTCCAGGCTTAACTAGTGGCTCTAAGGTAGATAAATTACTTCAACAAACAAAAATATATAAACCAAAATCCTCAAGAGTCCCCAAGGAAGATAAAAGTGAAACTAAACCTAAGCTAGAGTGAGTAGCTTTACCCTGTGAAAGAAGACAGTGTCTTTCTCATACAAAAGAGAGCTAAGAGGAGGAATCTGCCACAATTGCATAGTAACAGAATACATCATTACATGTATTATCCGTAATTATGGAATAAGTTATTTTATCTATTGGAGAGGAGAAAAAAAGGTTTCTGTAAATACTTTCTGACTTTATGTAACTAAACACATGGCAAGCAAAACTACTATATAAAAAACACTGAAACAATGACAAGATTTAACAGTAGAGTACAACTTCAATTATTCAGATATTTAATGCAAATCAAATGTATAAAACCATAAAGATCACCTAAATTTTCTAATTTCATAAATCAGAGAACGCTGACCAAGATCACATAAATAAAATCAGAGCTTGAGTCTAAACCAAAGTCTTCAATTAGATAACCAATAATCTTTCTACTATACCAAGATATAGTTCCCTCCCCTTAGGGAGCTCCAGATTAGCCAAATATAGAACATCTTTCTAATGAAAGACAAAAATGAATGACTGACTTAAAAAGCATAATCAATAGTTCTGTTATATGTAAAAGAAGAACACATCAATGGAAGGGAATCTAAAAGAAAGCAATGAAAGAAGTAAAACTGGCAGTGTACATCCTAAGAACATGATCAGAACCATGAACTTGATTGTATGCTATTCCTACATTCCATAAATATTGACTGAGCACTTACTAGGGTAAACACAGTGCTAAGCCAGGGGAATACAGGCATGAACAACAAAATTCACAGAATACACTATAGTTTACATATGATTAGTGAGTAGAGAGGAAGGAAGGTACGATGGGAGGAATGAAGGATTTTGGTCTTGTAGTGATGAATACTATTAAGAAAAACAAAGCAGGATAAAATACAGAGTGGTAAGAGGAAAGAAGGATGCTAGTTTACAAAGAGTGGTAGGAAAGATTTCTCTGAATAGATGACATTTGAGCAAAGACTTGAATGAAGTGAAGGAGCAAGAGCTATGTGGTAATGGAGTCAAGATGGGGAAGGGTTTCAGGCAGAGGAACTACAAGTTCAAAGGCATGCATTTTGTACTGGAGAAAAATCACTGGGGCTACAACGGTATAAAGAAGGAGAGAGAGCGAGAGAGGTAAGGTAGAAAAACAGAATCTAGCACACAGAAGAGACTCCAAAACATTTGTTGAATTAATGAAGATGTGTTCAGGCAGCTAGAAGGTTATTCTTTATGTGGCAATATCTCTCTAAAACTCCTCTATGATTATATCCTTTCAAACTACAGTATTCCCTATTCCCTTTCGAGGGCAGTGATTAGTGGGAGGGGAACTTGCCCTTCTGCCATATACTCTCATCATTTCAGATCTCTCTTTTTTAAAGATAAAACCTATCATCTCTTCCCTAACCTCAATTATTCCACTACATTTTCCTGCTCCTGTTACTTTTCCACATCCAGGAAGGCCTTTGGATCCAAATCCCTCCTCCAAGTTCCACTCCCAGGCTCCACCCATCCAGCTGTGGCTAATCAAAGTAGTTCTGGACTCCATTTCCCTGTGGGTAAGTGGGTACTATATTCACTTCTTATCCTCAGTCTCCCTCCCACTTAAATTTCTGATAAAGCTCAGGTACTGCAGCTCTGCAATAGCAAAGTGTTTGATAGCTTTTTGATCTGTCTTGAAATAATCTCAACTTCCAGGAGAAAAAGAACTTCTACTCTAGACTTGACACTGATACACTACAAATAGATATAAATAGTTATGAATAGTCATGGTTGATGATGAAGTGACAAGAATTAGAAAGACACCAACCACCATCTTTTCACTTTATAGTTTATTAAAACAAGAAAAAAAACAGCATAAAATAGCAAAGGTTTTAATAAAGCAGATTCTTAAATGTTCACAGAAAGTACAGTTAGGTAAAAATCTCCTATTTGGGGACTTTAAACACATACAAGTGAAGTTGAATAACCATGTCTCAGAAACATCAATCAATATTAAGTTGTATAAAGTGACCTCTAAAGTCTCTGAAGATAAACTATGTGAAAGGTTCACTCAGTGTGACAGGTGAGAGTAAATTATTTGTGAAACTGAAACATAAGATTTTGGGAGTCAAGTATATGGCCAGAACAGTTTTACTATGGACAAATAAAATCTGTTTGTATATCATATATTAAGGAAAAAATTAACCAAGCTATACTCAAATGACAACTGGGTCCTTGCAATCAATCACCACACAATCAGCAGGGATGGTTCCCTCAAAGATACTGGCCCAATACATTCTCATAACCAAAATATCATGATTCATTAGAAATTAGAACAAAAAAAATATTATTTCTTTACCCTTATACATGACTATGAAGTGTCCAAATGTGGACTACTCTGTGTTATTAGATCCAGCAAGATCGAACAGAACTAGAGAAATTTAAAGGATAAGGAACATGGGCTATGAATACTGCTAATATTCAGCATGACAAGAGCAAGAAGCAGCAACTGACCATTCCCCTTCTTGAAACACTCATTTCCTTGGCTTCTAGGATACCATGTTCCCAGCCCTTCTACTTTTCTTGCCACTCTGCAGTGTTTGCATCCCCTCCTGTACCTAACTCTTCAAGTGCTGACATTTAAGGCTGTCTCCTAGGCCCTCGTCATGAACTTCACATAACATATCCAAAACTGAACTTAAGATTTCTTCTCAAATTTACAGCTTTTCCAGTATTCCCTACCTCAGTAAATGGTCTCAGTAACCTTTCAGCTGCTCAAACCAGAAAAGTCATACTTGATTCCTTCTCTTTATACCTCCTACATATCAATCAAGTCCATAAATTCTGCCTTCAAACTCTTTCTCAAACCTATTCACTTTCCTTCAGCACTTCTAGTACCACTTTAATCCAGGCTACCAACCCCCATGAAGATCAGTGCAACCGCCTCCTAACTAGCCTCAATGCATTCAGTCTTACTCCCTTCCAAACTATTCATTCACAGCCAGACTGGACTTTTTAAAGCTCACAAAGTTACTTGCCTTTAAGAACTTTCCACAGCTAAATAAAAAAATGTCACCATGACTTTCATAAACTCTGACAGATCTGGCTCCTGCTTACATCTACAGCCTCATTTGAAACCTTTCTTCCTCACACTTTTAAGCACCAGTCATAATGAAATTCCTTCAACTCCATGAATATGCCATTACTCATCTCAATATCTCTGCACATGCTGTTTCCTCTATCTAGGATACATTTCTTCCCCTTTTTTGCCTAACAAACTCCTTCTTCAGTCATACTTCCAAGATCAGTTTAAACGCCATTTCCCAAGAGTGCCATTCCCAGATCTCCAGACAAGATGCATCCCCTTGTACTCCCATAACAATCTTCCGAACATTCCTTTCTTAACAACAGTCACAGCTGTCATCCCTAATCTAATACTTGTCTTTCTCACGAGTCCAAAAACTCCACCAACAGCAAGAACCTGTCTTGCTCAGCTACTCTATTCCTGATGACTACTAAGGTGCCTGGAATATATTAAATGCTTAATAAATATATAAAACAATAAAAGAGTTAAAATAAATTAAAATATAAAATTAGCAAAGTATGGCATGTTAAAGCTACAGAAACATCTCTTATAGCTCATATAAAATTAAAGGAAATGCACGACATGGGTTCATCTAGAGATCAAAATTCTATTTAATACAATCTGTGGTTTATGGTTTCTTAAAAAAAAAAAGACAGTGAATACTGCTATATAACGCAACTACTTGTAACATACCATCATATTTTTATATGCATATGATTTTTTATATGCTAGACTTTGTGTTTATATTTGCCGGTTCAGTATTATTCTCCCAGTACAGACTGTTTTGGAACCTAACTAGTGAGGAGTAATTATAATTTAAAATTTCAGAGATACATGCAAATTAACAACTTAATTTTATCCCTATGTACAGTATCAAAAATATCTGTCAACCCAAAGAAGTAGAGAAGTCTCCAAAAAATCAGAGAAGATGTTATGATACAACCAAGTAAGGAATCTCAGTACTCAGAAGCTATTTCAAAAAAAAAATTTTATATATAATTATGAACAAGTTTTTAAACATATTTATCAGTTTAAAAAATCATACTACTATACAAGATTTCACTGATACTTACTAAAACAATATAAACAAGAATTTTATAAAACCGATAAATGAAACATATCCAATTCAATACAGTTTTAGGATTTTCAGATATCATAAATAGAATATTTAAATAACCTTTAGTCATAAAAAAAAAAATCCTTGCTATACTTTTTAAAAAATAGTTCAACAATTTACATGAAGCTTAATCACTTGAAGGAAAAAAAAAAACAAAGCTGGCTATGAATCCTAATTAAACCTTAGCTAGAATGCTCATCTCACAAAAGACCCAACTGCACATGCAACATTTTAATATGAAATATAACTTACAATTGAGGAAAATGATGGATAGACTTTCTATTAAGTATTTACCTAATTTCTGACATTTACTGTCGAGGTCACCAACTCTAGAAACTCTGACATTAAATATGCTATCAGATACAGCCTGTTTTAGATCGACTTTTAGAAGAATTGATGTATCCAAAGAATTAAATATGTTGGAAAAACACTTTTACACTCTTCTATTCCATTTTCAAATCAGGAGAGAGGAAGCTTGGTTTAAGGATTTTTTTCTTCTTTAAATAGTTCCATCTCTTTCACATAAAACCTAATTAGTACTTAAAAACATATAAAATTAACAAATCTCAAGTTAAAATCATATCTAAGAAGCTAAGCTCAGAGCAAATATCAGCTCTCAATTTAGAATCTTAA
Source organism: Eidolon dupreanum (assembly GCA_028627145.1). Taxonomy (NCBI): domain Eukaryota; kingdom Metazoa; phylum Chordata; class Mammalia; order Chiroptera; family Pteropodidae; genus Eidolon; species Eidolon dupreanum. The sequence goes on along the minus strand of CM053509.1, from coordinate 42,609,547 downwards.
AAACAAAATTAACATGAACAAAACATGGCTCTTGCTTTTTGTTATAATTCAATAATTCAAGTAGCCAGTGTCCCTTCAAATTTTTTTAAAATATATTTATTTGTAGGCTTTTCATTTCTGTGTAAAGACGAATTAGGCAAGAATAAAGAATATCACATCTTAGAAAATATACAGCTGAGACAAAGAGCAGCATGAAATATACTTAATAATATATGCTAAAGAACACTGTACCTGACATAAACTAGGTACTAAATAAATATCATTTTCCTTCAGGAATTTTTGCTCAAATTTTGTTGGAAGAGATTTCAATACCAAATCAGTATTTTTCAAAATTTTGTTTTTCCACATCCATAACAACAGCATTTTTACACAACTCAAATTTATTTTGCTGTGAGCTGGCATCCATTTGTGCTTCCTGGACTCTTACCTCTACTTCTCAAATTGTGCTGGCCTGTCTATGGAGTTAATTGTATCCTAGGTTTCTGTTACCCCATTCATGATTTGACAAAGATAAAGCCCAAGACACTTTTAGACTAATCCAACTCCAGTCAGATCAATCAAAGGAGGTATCTATGCCTTTCACAGGTTACGTGGGCCACATTCTTGATACCTTCATATTTTGGGAGAAGGGAGAACCTGAGTTCAAACCACAAAGAAAACTTTAATCAAATGTCTGATCATTTCTTTTAAACAATTTTTTCTAAAAAGGCTATAGGAAGAATTATCTTGTCAAAATTAGAAAAAATCAACATGTAAATTCTCCAAAATATCATACTGCACTTTAAGAAAAAATTGTGGTATCTTCTATACTATATACAGATCACATATTAGATAGAAACAATTTTTGATTAACTGATTATATATCCAAATAATTAGACAGAGGCAGGAAAAAAAGTTTATTACTGTCTAGATAGCGTTTTGATTTTTTTTTTTAAGTTTAGTTACTTGGGTGCTACTATTTGTAGAATTTTAAAGCCAGAAGGGGCCTAAACATTATCTTGCCCAAAAGTCAAGGTTTTACTAATGAGGAAACTGAAGCGCAGACGGAATTTCTAGGTAACTAATGTCAAGTCAGAAGGAAACTCTATTCAGCCTCTGATTTACCACAGTACTTTCTCTTCCCAGTTTATGACTATTTCAATATCTGTACTATTCTTCCTATAAAATCACAAGTTTCTTTACTAAGTGGGTTCCCACTCAAATGTAAAGTTGGTAGTTGTGAACACCAAATCTATAAAAGGCAGTAAACTTGGCAAAATGGTTAGAAGTTCAGAAAATAAAAACAAGATGACTGCTCAAAAGTACATAATTTGGAAAACAAAATATGAAGAAAAAGGTTTAAAATTATATACACACAAGAAAAGACATAATTCAATATAAGAGTATATACATATTTCCTACTAAAAAGATCAACTATATTATATCAGGGTTCTCAGGTATTCTTTCTACTTATTTTTTTAAAATATAACTATGAAGCAGTATTTCAGAAAATTTACAGAAGTTCTATTAGGAAGGAGGAATAGTGGGATGATTCCTTCTGCTTCTCTTCAATGACAGTTGCCAACAAAAGGCATAAATTAAAATATATATACAACATTAGAATTTCAGTATGAACTATACTAAAGATCACTACAATCTTGCAATGAAGTTTTTCTCCTGCTATCCTAATACTCTTGGATAAATCCAAGAGATATTTATCCTAAACTTTCATTTAGATTAATAAAGGACTATAGTGATATCCCATCCTATTATATAAAACTAAGACTTAGACAATATAAAATTTGCATTTTATGAAAGTCACATAAGCAAAATTCCTAATGAAACTGCAGTATATTGGTATTATACAAGCCTAAAACACATGACAGCTAAGCCAGAAATGGCAGAATACAACATGTTATTTACTAGTAACAAAGAAGAGTAAGGGAAAGGAGTCACAACAGTCCCTGGTACATCACACATTTTCACATGAACAAAAGGATTAAGAAAGAATAAATTTTCCACAATTATTTTTGAAATCCTGCATCCTACAATATGATAAATCTGCCTACTACTTACTGATTAAGAACAGTTGCTAAAGAGGATGAGATATTCCAGACTGTATAATACTTAAGCTGAAAATCAATTTCCTACTATTTTAGTGTACATTATCCATCAAATCAAATATGCCATAAGCAACTCTATGGTGAGGGCCAGACCTAAACAAAAGTATTAGTTATACTTCCGCTGTCAGCCCTTTATGCTTATAAATGTTGTACCCCTTCATAATGTTTCATTCACTCACTCATTCAATATAACTTAAATGACCACCATCGATGTAAAAAAGGTGAATACAACTCAGGTTCACTAAGAACAGAGGACATATGCATGTAAACAAAATTATGATAAAATTAATAAATGCTACAATAGACATACTTATTGAAAAGTGAGCATAGAAGAAAAGCAATGCTCTCAGGGCAATGCTCTCAGTGATAACTCAAGCATTCTATTTATCAGAACTTATCCAAATGAAGTAATTTCTGAAACTGAGAAAACGTTCTTAATTTCCCAGCAAAGCTAAGTATATTTTTTTACCCTAGTATTTATTATCAATATATTTCAATATTCTAATATAACTGAAGTATGTTTCAAAATACCTATCTTTCCTCAATAACTGTAGCACTGGTTCACATGATACTTTTATTTTCAAACAACTTTAAACTGTATTTCAAGAGCAATAGTTTTTCATGGAATTCTTAAAAATAGACTTTGGGCTAAAGAATGTTGACATTTCTTCATTTGACATTAACATCTGTAAACCTGGGATGTGATACATCCTTTCTTCTTGAGGAAATCTGGAAGTCAGCCGGAAGCTTAGGCATAAAATAGCACAAAAGATGACTTTATTACTGAAATGTGTGTGTGGGTGTGCAGGCGTGCATGCACACGCACACACACACACACACACACCACAGAGGCTGTACTAGCACCCAGAGATACAAGTCATAATTGTCTAAATAAGCAGAACCCTTTTCGAGTATATTCCTCGTTGCACAGTATTTACTGAATTCTGTAATTTATTCAAGTATACTGATCTGATTCTAAGGGACTAATCTCCACTATATAATCAGTAGTAACAAATCTCTACTTGATATTTTTTTAAAGATGAAAATTAGATTATAAGTCTAGCCACAATACACAAGATAAGTATACATTCTATAAGTTGGGCTACAGCTAACCATAGCCCAAAGTCATCTCAAAACTATATTCATAAAGCTCAGTCTTCCAATCAACACATGCTGCTTTATCAGAATCACTTTGCATTTGTATTACAAATTGTTATTAACCAAATAACCAATAATTTGTACACAGATGCAAATCCTGTTTAGGAGGAGTTGCAATGTACCAAAACTAACTTTTTGCATATGGTGGAGGAAAAGGAGAGACTTAGTAAGAAATGTATAATTGTATCACTGAAGTCATTCTATAGGTCTATTCCAAAGAAGGGATGTTGGAAGGTTTTTACAAGGATCATGTTTAAGGGCACAAATTCTGAGACAGTGTGAATACACAAGTATAAAAATTGAGACAAAATAAAATACCTGAATTTGGATCTATTCTAGAAAATGTAATATATATGTGTGTATATATGTGTCTATGTGATGTGTGTGTATGTATGTATAATTAATTAAACAGATTTGTTAAAAGTACCTATGATGATCACTTATACAGAACATGAGATCTCCAGATTCCAAGTCCTTTGCTGAGGGCCTCAGAAGTAAGTTCTCCATCCTTTGAATAGCTATAGCATTTTATAGTAAAGCGTGATATCATATTTTCCTCTTATACAACGACTTATGCGCAACTCCTTTAGATCTATGGTTGATTTCTGTTTGTATCACCAACAGCCTAAACTAGGTAACTTTTAACTAGCAGTCAATAAATATTTTTGGATACCTAAATAACGGCATGCACTCACACACTTGCTCTTTCCGTCTCACTGACTCACACACAAAGGCAAAAAAAAAAAAAAAAAAAAAAAAGGTAGGGATTTGGTTTTGCCACATGTTCAATATGAATTATGTGATTGATAGATCTAACAAAAATCTAATGATATAATAGAAACATGGTACCCAACTGAAGGCAGCTAGAATCCGATTTTTTCCTTTTGGCTATCACACCATATTTGGAATGTAGTATTAAATTTATTTTGAGATGGTCACTAAAACCTTAGGGAGACTTACTGATTGCATATTATTTCACGGTACTAATAAAGAATGGGTAATTATAAATTATCTGAAGTTAAGGGTCACTAAAAATTTTATCTATAAAAGAGACCATGAATGAATCTTATTTCCTTCCTTCAAACCAAAGTATGAGATTTTATAACTTAAGTATGTACTTTTTTCTAAAATGGTCATTACTTTGTAATATGGAAATAAGTTAAGTAATACATTTATTTCCATGTACAAATTGTTTCATAACATTTCTTATTATCTGATTTTTCATCCATTAAAATCTTTCTTAAGCATCTGCACTGCAAGTACAAATAATGGACATACTAAATAATAGCCAGGTTGCCTGTCTGTGAAGAATAAAAACACGGTTATAGAAAAATAAACAAGAAATACACACATGAAAAGAAAGAAAGAATGAATATAATGCCAATGATACAGATAAGTAACTTATAAGTTCAGAGGAAGATGCAGATAAAGCTTCAAAGTAGTAGAACTTGAATTATGCATTAAAAGATGATGAGAATTTATTTAAGATAAATGACACAGAGAACAAACTGTACATGGTTTAATTAGCAATCAGAAGATCATTCTGGGTGAAACACAATGTTGGGAAGTGGTGTAAAGTTAAATAATAGACTAGAATTAATTTATAGAGACTCTTGAAAGCCAAGTTAAGAAATATGGCTAACAATCATTAATTGAAGACTTTAGAGCAATAAGCTGGCATAAAAAAGGAAGCATTCATGGAAGAATCATCTTGTAGTAGTACACAGGATAGCTTTAATGAAAAATGGCATGGAAGCTGGGAAACCTTTTAGGAGGTGAATAATAAATCAGGATTGAACCAGAAGAAAAAGTACAAAAGGAAGAGATTTACTAATTATAGCAGAAAAGTTAGAGTGTCTGACGAAGAATAAGATTTTTGTACCTAAATAGCCTTAACAGACAGAAAGATAAAAATATAGGGTTTGAGTCAGCCAGGTCTGGGTCAAATTTGTGCTATATAATTTTAAAGACATTAATTTCTTTGAGCCTTAGTTTCCTTGAATATAAAAAGATATTTAATTTGTTTGGGTGTTGAGAGATTAAATTAATAAATGCATATAAAGCATCTATGTACCTGGAACACAACAGGTACTAAATAAATGTGATTTTTACCTCCATCCCCTGGCTCCCTGTTACTTATCCCTTAACAATTCTGAGAATTGAGCAGTATAGTAGGCAATCTATATACAAGTTGTCATTTTTAGAGCTGATATAATTGAGTTAATGAGATATTAAATGACTTATTCAATGGCAAACAAACAGTTACCTTCACTGCTGGTACCAGAAGACAGATATACTGCCCATAAAAAGTAGTGAAAAACTATAAACAAAATCTTCTTTAAAGACATTTCCTCTAATACAACAGAGGATCTGATTCATAAATTTAAAAATATTTAAATGATTTTCTCCTTAACAATATAAAAAGGGCAACCCATTTTAAAAGAAAACATTTTTTAATGTATATACCAAATTCCAATGTAAGCTGAATTTCCAAATGGGGACTTCTCCATTTAAAGAAGGAAAATTAAGGGTATAAATTTCTTATTTTAACTTAGATTGGCTAGAGGAGAACTTCAAACACAGTCAGCAATAAATTTACTTACCTTCCATGAGCATGGAAATCTAGACGTAAAAACTGGTCCTCGTGTGAGACTGCTCTTTTGGCACGCTGGTGTTTTTGGTGAAATGAATCCACATCATAAGATAATCCTTCATAATGTCTAATGTATTTAGTTAAAGGATTTCCATACTGACCTATGAAAAATAAAGTTTGAATTAGTATCATCTTGAAGGCCCATTCTAATTCTAATATGATTCTATGATTATTCAAATATCTACAAATATATGTGAAAATTTTCTGACTTTAATACTTCATTTTCACATACTTTTTTTTTTTAATTTAATAGTAATGGGAATTTCAACCATACACAAAAGTTTGGATGTTAGCCATAGATTTGTCATAGATGTCTTTTATCAGGCTGAGGATGTTCTCCTCTACTCACACTTGCTGATAAAAACTATCAGGAACAACTGCTGGCTTTTGTCACCTGATCTTTCTATATCTATTAAGATTATTTATATATAGATATAGATATAGATATATAGATATATATTTTAGTTTATTAATACGGCAAATTAAATTAACTGATTTTCTAACGTTAAACCAATCTTTCATTACTGAAATAAATCCCACTTGGTCATGGTGTATTCTTTTACAATACTGTTGGATTCAATTTGCTCTAATTTAAAATTTTTATTTATGTTCATGAGAGACATTGGTCTGTAGTTTTATTTTCCTGTACTTACTGTCTTTTGTCAAGTTTTGATATCAGGTTTTGATTTGATAAAAAATGAGTTCAAAAGTTATTACCTCTTCTTCACTTTTCTGGACAAATTTATGTAGAATTGGTATTATTTCCTCAAGTGTTTGGTAGAAATCAACAGTAAAGCAATCTTGGCCTTTTCCTTGTGAAAAGGTTATTAACTACAATTTCTATTTCAATATAGATTTACATGTATTATATATATGCTATATAATAACTATAATTTTAATTTCAATAGTTAAAGAGCTATCCAGGTTATCTATTTATTGAGTCAGCTTTGGTAAGAACTTGTCCATTTTACCCAAGTTGTTGAAGTTATGTAGATAAAGCTGTTCATAATATTCCCTTATGATGTTTTTTGTATCTTTTGAATCTGTAGTGATATTACCTCTCTCGTTGGAAATCCACATACTCTCTCTCTTGTTCCTGATCAGGAACATAGCTAGAGATTTATTGATTTTGTTGCTCTTCTCAAAAGAACCAACTTTGATTTTCTTTTAATTTTCCTTCATTATTCGTTTTCCATTTTGTTGATTTTCACTTTGGTCTTCATTATATCTTCTGCTTACTTTGAGTTTAATTGCTTTTCTTTGTTTCATAAGGTGAGGTCATTGATTCAAGACATTTCTTCTTTTCTAATTCAGGTTTTTAGTGCTATAAATGTCTCAATACTGCTTTAGTAATATCTCAGATTTCTTCTATGACCCATGTGCTATTTAGAAGTCTGTTTCCAAATACTGAAGATTTTTTCAGTTAGCTTTCTGTTAATGACCTCTAATTCAATTCCACTAAGTCAGAATATGTATTTGTATGGCATCAATCCTCTTCAACACACTGAGACTATTTGATGATGCAGAATATAGTCTATTTTTGCAAATATTTCTTGTGCACTTGAAAAGAATGTGTATTCTGCTGTTAATAGGTAAGTGTTCTAGAAATGTCAACCTCTGTTCTTATGGAGTTAAGGTCAAGTTGGCTAATTCAAGTCTTCTCTATCCTGATTTTATATCTACCTATTCTATTATTGAGAGAAGGGTATTGAAATCTCTTATGATTGGGACTTTGACTCATTTGTTTAGTTCTTTTTCTGGAGCTTCTTCTATTCTTTCCCTTAGAACGTGCTTCTTTGTCTCCCCATTTTGGATGCCTCACTGCGTTTGTTTCTATGTATCAGGTAGGGCTGCTATATTCTTCCAGTCTCAGTAGAGTGGTCTTATGTAGTAGGTGTCCTATGGGACCCAGGGGCACAGTCTCCCTGGTCACCAGAGCTGGGTACTGCAGGTGTGTCCCTTGTATGGGTTGTGTGTGGTCCTCTTGCTATAGCTGAGCCTTGGTTGCTGTTTGCACATCAATGGGAAGCACTGAACCGCAAGTTGATTGGTTGTGAGGACTGGCTGGTGACTACTGTGTTGAAGCTATTACACAGGGTATGACCCTACGAAGCAGGATTCACTTTAGCAGGTCTCTGATGCCTGCCCAGTCTGCCCTTTGAGTATGTCATCCTCTGCTGTTGCCCTGGGAGGTGGTCAGGCTCTGTAAAGCCGGCTACCCAGCATGCCTTCGCTGGGGCCTCCAGGCAGGGGCCTTGCTGCAGGCCAAATTCAGCCACAGCCTGTGCCCTGCCATGGGCCATCTGGCAGGAGTCACCAAGCAATCCACAGATGGCCACCACCCATGCTGAGCTTGGAGGTGCCTCAATAGGTAAAGCGATGAACTGAGGCTGGCTGCCACTAGCACCAGCCTTGGGGCTGCTCAGCAAGTAGTACAGGATACACAGAAGCCAGATGCTGCTTGTCTGAATTTTGTGAACCTTTAAGAGATTTTAGCAAAGTCCACAGCATTAGCCAAGACAGGTCTTCTGAACGGAAAAGCCACTAGAAGTGGTTTAGGTGGGCTGGCAAGTTGAAAGTGGCAGGGTTGCAGGGAATTACCAGGGTGGGGAGACTAGCATTAGCCAGGTTGATGGAGATGCAGATATTGTGACACCTATATCTGCACACTAGGTGGGGAGAGGACCCAATAAAGAAATAGTGGCCTCCACCAGCACTTCTGTCTGGAAGAAAGCTGCCCCTTTAGCCCTCACCCTCAAGCCAGATGATTCAGCTCCTCCCCGTATGCCCCTGGTGCCCTATGAGCTGCTGGCCTGGCACCAGAGCCCAGAGAGAATGAGTCCACCTGTAACTCCATGCACAGGTCCTCCATAGCCCTCTGCCCCACTCAGCCAATCTCCGCTATTTTTACATCCAGATTTTGTAGGGACTCCTCTTTCCAGCACTGGAACCCCAAGCTGGAAAGCCCAACATGGGGTTGGGACACCTCACTTCTCTAAGGCGCCCCCACAGCCAAGATATCCCTCCCAATTTTCAAATGCCACACGCAGACCAGCTTGTTCCACATCTCTACTCCATCTACCAGTCTGAGGTGGCCCCTTCTGTATGTCCTCATTTATATGACTTCTAGTCAGCTAGACTTTAGGCTATTTTCAATGATAGCTGTTCTGCAGTTTAGTTGTAATTTTGATGTGGTTGTGAGAGGAGGCAAACACAGTGTTTACCTACTTTGTCATCTTGAACAGAAATCCAAAACTGACAATTATCTTTTAAAGAGATAAAATTACACACACACACACACACAAAAATCTTCTCTATCTTTCCCAGGGCTCTTCATTCCTTTGTATGGATCCATATATCCATTCTACTCGAATGACTTCCTCTAACATTTCTTCTCCTGGTGAAGAACTCTTCCAGCATTTATATGTGTGAATGTCTCTATTTTGTCTTCTTTTTTGAAAGATATTTTCACTGGGCAAAGAATTACAGGTTGACAGGTTTGTATTTTTTGCTTTAAACACTTTTAAAATGGTGTTCGACCATCTTTTCATTTGTATTCCTTCTGACAAGAAATCTGTCATCCCTATCTTTAGTTCTCTGACTATAATGTCTTTTCCCTCCCCAGTAGCTTTTAAGATTTTCTTCTTTATTATTGACTGTGAGCAATTTGATAGTGATATGGTTTCATTTCTTCATATTTCTTGAAATTTAGTTTCAGCAAATTGATTGGATTTATAGATTTATAGTTTTTCAAAAAAAAAATTGTATTCTCTTCACCTTACCCCCTCACCTCCCACCAAGGACTCCAGTTATAAGTATATTAGGTCACTCAAACATTTCCTACAACCTACTAATGGTCTTTTCATAGTTACCAAAATTTCTTTTTTCCATGCCATATGAATAGTTTTTATTACTATGTCTTCTAGTTCACTAACATTCTACAATGTCTAATCTATTTTTTACGCCATTCAGTGTACTTTCCATGGAAACTACTATAGTTTTCATCTCTAGGAGTTAGATTTGTATGTTTCATATCTTCTAAGTCTCTACTTTTTAAACATAACACAGTTATAACTCTTTTAATGCTTTTATCTACAAATTCTAATACCTGTGTCAGTTTTGGATAGGTTCAAATTGATTGTTTATTCTTCTCATTATGGATTGTGTTTTCCTGCTTTATTCCTCTATGACTCATAATCTTTCACTACATGGGTGCCAGACATGGTGAATTTCACCTTGTTGGGTTCTAGCCATTTTTTTTGTATTCTTAAAAACATTCTTAAGCTTTATTACCAAAGTAAAATTACCTGGAAACAGTTTAATCTTTTAGGATCATGCATCCATGAACACTCAGTGTATTTCCCACTACTAAGGCAAGACCAATTTGAGTACTACACCCAATGCCCCACAAATTATGAGACTTTTCCAGTCTGGCCACTGAGAACAGGCACCATTTCCTACACTACATGAACAAAAGGCACTGTTTCTTCCCCTGGCCTCAGAGAGTTTCCTCATATGTACACTCTGCAGAACACTCCAGGCAACCCTCAGCAGATGTCAGGGATTCTCTCTATGCAGCATTCTTTACTCTGATATTCTGTCTGCAAACTCTAGCTGCTTTGCTTTCCTTCGACCCTCCTCCATGCCATCTCCTCAACTCAGAGAGTTTGTTGGCCTCCACCTAGGTTCCTTCTAATATGCACTGCAGGTGAAAATTCTCCCAAAGTAGAAAGGTGGAGCAATCACAGGCCTCATCTCATTTGTTTCTCCTCTCTCAGGAACCATGGTCCTTCAGCTCCTGGTGACTACTATCTTAAAAACCACTATCTCTTGGTTTTTCCCCTAGTTTTCTTCAGGCAGGATAATATATCTGGTCATGTTTTTTCCCTTGTTTGTTTCAGACAGGCAGATAAATCTGGTCCTGTTTTCTCCACTGTCATCATGAGCAAAAGTTGAAAACAGTAATTACTTAATACATCAAGTGAAAATTCTTCCTAAAGAAAACTGCCCTCTTTTATAAAACAAATAAAACATCAAATTGGAAAAAAAAAGTATGGTTTACCTCATGTGTTAATAAATCCTGTGTTCCATCACTGAATTTTCTGTTTATGCAGTCAGTGGCTAGTCACTATATAGTTAAAGATACAAACACTTAAGGCAAATCATCTGGATTTAAGGTCTGGAGACTGACTGCACAAAAGGTAACTACACTTAACACTACTAAACTGTATACATAGAAATAGTTAAGGTAGTAAATTTTACGGTGAGCATTTTTTTTTATGAATGGATAAAATGAAACTTATCTGAGGGAGGAATCCCTAGTGACTTTCTGTAGATGATTAACTTACATAATCAAAAGAGGAAAACTAAATTTTATCTCAATGTTTAAGCCTGATGGACTAAGAGAGTCTGGAAGGAAGGGCTGCTGGTAGGGGCTGCGGAAAGGAGATGAAGGTTTGGCACGGAGGAGAGTGGGGACCAGGCAAGGATGACCTAGTATGAGATCCACTGAGTTTGAGGCAATGGAAGGAGAGCCAAGCAGAACAAAGGAGACTTGTCAAGGGGCGGTAGGGGGGAGGACATAGCTTTAGAAATTTCATACACAGAGACCATAGCAGAGGTTCTATGAATGCATCAGTCCTCAAAGGAGAGACATCAAAGTCGGAGAAGAAGAATGAAGCCAGGTCCCTGTGGATGTTCATAGTTAAGAGACTAATAAGGAATAGTAAGGGGGTGGTGGAGGGAGAAGCCTGCGGCCTCCTGGAACCAAGGGAGGAGGATGTTTTAAGAAAGTCAATAACATCCAATCTTATGGAGCTATGGTAAGCATTTTTTTACTAGAATAAAAAAATTATCTGGGTTTAAATCCCATCACCTTCATTTATTAGCTTGTTTCACTAATCAAATGGCAAATTCAGCTTTAGTTTCCAATTCTTAAAATGAAAATAAGCAGAACAACTCTCTCTAAAGGCTGTTACAAGGATTAAATGTTTTAAACTATGTGTGGCAATTAGCAAAGTGCCTATCATACATCGTGGTATGGTAGGCATCATCACTGTCATCATCATCTCTTTCCTCTCCTCCTCCTCCATTTCCTCCTTGCCTTTTAGACTTATATACAAAATGAGGCAATAAATTCAAGATTAAAGACAGAACTGGGTTTTAATTCTGACATTTCCTAGCCACAAACACATGAGCTGGGTAATTATTTAAACTTCTTAAAATCTCAGGGTTTTCTTAATCTGTAAAATAAAGACAATGGCTACATTAAATGCATGTAAACTGCTCAGCATAAAGGCCGACATGAAAAGATCATTCAATTTAAACTATTATTGAGTCACTTCACTGTATTCTTGAATGCTGTTCTCAAGAGAGGTGACAAGAACGCAGTCTAAAGCTAGAATCCAAAATTAATTTTGCTACTAGCAAAGAAAATACAATGAAGCCAGATAATAAAGCCTGCTGGTATGGAACTTTTAAAAATCAAGACTAAATAATGGAAGCAAATATTATACTAATGCATTGTCCATATTCTTTAAAAAGTTTATGCTTGGGTTTAAAAAAATCCCACACAAGAGAAAACAGAAAGGAGAAATCAAGAATGGGGAATCTGTAGTATGAGAATTTTGGGTAATTTCTTTTTGAAGATCAAATGAAGGATTTCCATTGGATAACTGAACTATTTCTTTTAAGTGGACTGAATAGCCACAGCACAAACTTGACTTTGCAAAGTTACTGCTCCCACTGCTTTTTCAGAACCAAAAAGTCAGCTTTTTAAGGCACAGCTCAGATAAAGTATTCTGCCACTTCTGATAACTTAAAACAATAACTACTGCTGTTCCAGTGAAGCACATGTGATACAAGCACAATTGTTTGGGTGGAACATAACTGGGAGAGTTATTAAACAAAGTCATCTTTCTAGGTCCCACATACAAAGGAATTTTATAAAGCAACATAATGTTTACTTTTACTGGCAAAGGACCTGAGTAATGACTTTCTGAATCTTTATAACTGAGATAGGACATGATTTATGGGGTTTAATTAGGAAAGTTGAAAATGCTACCCAGGGACATATAGCTATCAAGTCTACTCCATCTTCTATGTAAGACCTATGTTTCTGTGTTAACTATACCTAAATTATCAGTATTTATGATATGATCTCAGTAATGTAAAAAAAAAAAATCAATAAAGATAACTAAACCTGTATTACATAATTTATCTTCCCCAGTAATTAATAAAATGAAGGGGGAACCATGAAAACAAAACAAACACACAAACAAAAAACTATAAAATACAGTTCACTCTTCCACATTAAAAAAAAAAAAATCAAGAACTAAAACCAAATTTAAAAAGAATATAACCAGTGTGTCATGGGCCGGCTGATACAGGCTGAGGAGTGCCAGTTCTATTCCTAACTCTGTGTTCAATGACATTATGTTGGTAGTCTGAAATCAGTATTTACACCACTGACATCAGAAAACGCTACAAATTAGAGGATTTTTTCTTGTTTTCAAGACAACCAATGTCCTAATACAACACTGGGCATAACCTAATGGTATAATCTTTCAAATAGGCAGTCAACAAAATAAACAGAATACTCTAATGAGAAAGTGGAAAGCTTAGCGTACTGGACTCCTGATGATGCCCATAACCTTCAGAAATCACACAATTCACTTTTTCTTTAATCTCAAAAGAATATAGAACCCTGGAATTCACAAAAATTGGTATATGATCATGGCACCAAGACTGCAGAAAGGTAGATAAAATACAAAATAATCTATACCATAAAATGTGACTTGAAGGGGGAAAAAAATCCACTGGTTTCAGAGACAAGTAAAAAGAAGTTACCCACATTATATCAGAGCAAAAAGAACAAGACAAAGAAAAGCCACACAACCATGAACATAACTTTATCCAAACATACTAGAGAAAAAAACAATGAAAGAAACAAACAAAAAATCAAAACAGAAAAACCTCAATTGAGAACAAAACAAAAATCATTTGGAAACAATCCTGGACAAACTAGAATCATTCTTAGATAACAGTAAGAAAATCTTGTTAGTTTTCTTCAGTCCGTCAACATTATGGTCATATGGTAGGAGAAGAATCTGAATTTTTGGAGATATATTTTGAAGTACTTAGGAGTAAAGTAACATGCATTAATTTTCATTGCAGTGATTCCCAGCAGGACAAAAAAAAAAAACACAAATTGTTAAATCATTTTGCTCTTCTGGCTATAATGGAGTAAAAAAAGAGTGAATTTAACCTATCACCACAAACAATTAAAAAAATGGACAAAATACATGGAGGATAAACAAATGAAGTGAGATCTATTTACCACCACCAATTTACTACCTAGAAGCAGTTTTCAGGACAACGTGTGGGGTATAGAAACCCAAACAACACCTGGTGGTATTGCTAAATTGAGGAGTCAGATATCTGAGTTCAGGGAAGCCAAAGAAATGGTTAGAGTGCCAAAGAAGAAACCAAACAGAGAGGAAGATCTAAGACCTTAAATGTCTGGCTAAGTACTAATCTGACCATGTGAAAGACTAAAACAGCCCAGGCCAGAAAAACAAAACCACCAAAAGAAAGAAAGAAAGAAAAGAAAGAAAAGGAAGAAAGGAAGAAAGAAAAGGAAGGAAGGAAGAAAGAAAAGGAAGGAAGGAAGGAAAGAAAGGAAGGAAAGGAAAGGAAAGGAAAGGAAAGGAAAGGAAAGGAAAGGAAAGGAAAGGAAAGGAAAGGAAAGGAAAGGAAAGGAAAGGAAAGGAAAGGAGGGAGGGAAGAAAAGAAAAGAAAGAGAAGAGAAGAGAAGAGAAGAGAAGAGAAGAGAAGAGAAGAGAAGAGAAAGAAGAGAAGAGAAGAGAAGAGAAGAGAAGAGAAGAGAAGAGAAGAGAAAGAAAAGAAAAAAGAAAAGAAAAGAAAAGAAAAGAGAAAAAAAAAGAAAAGAAAAGAAAAGAAAAGAAAAGAGAAAAAAAGAACCAGAACAATCTTCGAAGCTTATACTGGGCTAAGAAGTGTTCATATTCCCACCATCCAGAGAAAAAAAGACCTGTAATATATGGAACACTGGGTATAGCCCTCAGAAAAAGAGCATCTTATTCACGGAGTAAAATTAGCCACAGATCAAATAAAGGCTGTTCTGGACCTAGCCCAAGAAAGCTTAAAGGCAATGTTCCAAAGAATTCAATTGATTCCAAGTAGTTTCATTGCACACCAAAATAGTCTGACAGTGTTTAAAGAAGAGATAAAATCAAGCACACAAAAAATGTAAAAATCAGAATGATCTGCATCCAATCAAAAATTACGATGCCTGTAAAAAAATCGGGAAAATACAAATATATATTTCTCTCATAAGTGGGAAAAAAATTAGACATTAGAAACAAATTATAGAGATGATGGAGTTAGTATACAAAAAGGTTGAAACAGCTATTATAAATATGTTCCATATGTTAAGGAACATACAGGAAAACAAACATGATGGGGAGAAAGTGAAAGACATAACTATAAATCTACAGATCCAAGAAACTCAACAAATCCTAAGAATATAAAAGAAAACCAGACAGAGGCAACTTATAGGCTAACAGCTGAAAACTAGGAACAAAGAAACTTATAAATCAGCTGTAGGCAGGTTAGGACCAAAGGAGCTAGAGAAAAAAACACTATGTACAGAGGAATAAATGAGAATGTAACTCTATATAGTCAAAAGATAATGCAGGGACATTTTTAAAGTATGACAAAAAAATTCTCCACCTAAGATTCTATACTCAGTAAAAATATACTTCACAAATGAAGATGAAGGGAAGAAAAAAACTAAATGAGCCCTTTTTTTTTTTTTGACATCAAAGCTAACAATTCATTGCTAGTAGACCTGCATCACAAGAAATGTTAAAGGAAGTTTTTCAGGCAGAAGGGATGAAACCAGATGGAAATCTGTACTGACACAAAAAATAGTGCCAGAAATGATGAATATATAAGAAAATAAAAAAGATTTCTTCCCTCATTTTTTAAGCTCTTTAAAAGTTAAGAGACTATATTTAAAAAAATGTGCTGTGGCTTTTATGACACATATAGAATTTAAATGTATGACAATAACAGCACAACGGAGGAGAGGAAAAATAGAAGTATAGTTCTACTATAAATTAAGTTGTATATTATTTGAAGGTATACAATGATTAAGTTATATACCCCAGGAACAACCTCTAAAAAATAACACATAGGTATATCATATAAGCCAAGAGCAGAGATATTCTACTTGCCTCCAAGAAACTATTATGCATCCTATAATGACTCACTGTTCATAAATAACTATATTTTTGTTAAAAGGATATACATAGTAAGAGATGTGAGAAATAAAAGAATAAATGACACCAGTGATCACAAATACCAAAAGAACATTGAGAAAAATAAATGACACCAGTGATCACAAGTACCAAAAAGCAAACGTCAAGGAAAAATATCAGCTTAGAAAGTAGCAACTAGAGCATTTCAAGAACTACTTAGCTGTATTGAAGGTCCAAGTCAACATTTAAACTAAAAAGCTAAAAAAAAGAAAAAATCTGGGAGCCTACCACTCACCATGTGTTCAAATAACAAATTCATTCATTAAGTATTACGATTAAGACTGGAAATTTGTGTTTATGGATGTTTCAGTCCTTACTGAACTAAATATTTTCCTGTATACAGCATTTTCTGTTTTCCTGACACATAGAACCTTGCTATTCAAACTGCTTCAGGGACTAGCTGCCTGGGCATATCCTAGGAAATTGTTAGCAATGCAAAATCTTGGACTCCTCCCAGATCCACTGATCCCCTAAGTGACTCAGGCTCTACCCGGATCTACCTGATTCCTAGTGATATATATATATACATACACACATTCAAGTTTGAGAAGCTCTGCAACTTTTCTGCATACAGCAATTCCCTGATTTCTACCAGCAGCTAATTCCTTCTTTTTTTTCTACATGCTTGCTTTACTCTAGGCATTTAACAGTACATTAACAGGGCCAGTTACCACAGGTGCTACCATTTAAGCAGAAAATACCTTAACTGATGTCACAAGTCATGTACTGATTAGAAAAAATTCTCAAATAAAATATAAAAGGGTTAGGCAAACTATAACCCAAAGGCCAATTTCAGCTGGCTATCTGTTTTTGCAGCATAGCTATATGCTCATTCATTTACATATTTTCTATCATTGTTTTCACAGTACAACAGCAGAGCTGAATAGCCACAGCAATGCAAAATAGATATCAAATCTGCAGGAAGTCAGGTATCATTTACTTTCATTAATGTTGACTTGTTGTAATCCTTTTTTTCCTCTACAATAGTTCTGAGATCCATGTGTCACTGTAGGGGATTGATGAGCCCCTTGGTTTTGCATGGAAAATTCTACAAATATTCTTTTTTCTTTTTCTTTTTTTGGCCAGCACTTTATTGATTCTGGCTTTTCTTATTTAAACATTTTTATTCATCTATAATTCTATCTTTTTTTTTTTAACTTACTGCACTAACTAAGACTACCAAACCATGTTAAATAACAGTGAGGACATTTTTACTTTGTTCTTGACTTCAATAAGAATATCTTTAGTTTTTCGACATGTACTTATAATATTATGCTTAAGTTATTTCTTCTGATTCCCATTTTTTAAATCTAGTTTTTTAAAATTCACAATGAAATATGGCTAAAACACATTTGTTTTAAAAAAAAAAAAAAAAGCTTCACATCTTTTAATGGAAAAATTAAAAATCCCAAACTATATAAGCCTATTTTTTAAATATATTCCAATTTTTCAAAATGTACATTGAAGCTTGCTACGTATAAAAAATATCCTGACTCAATAAACTTCTCATTTAAGTGTTTAATTAAACAATGTTTATAAACTAGATGTAATGATAACTAAAGTTTATTGAGCATATTCTATCTGCCAGATCCAGTATTCCACATTTTTTCATTTAATCCATCCAACAGATCTATAAAGTAAGAACTATTAGCTCATTTTAAAGAAAATTGAGGCTTGAGAGAGATGTACCAAACCCAAGGTCACACAGCAAATAGGAGGTAATGCCAAGGAGATAACATTGGTTTCATGACTTCGTGATTTTTCTACAATAATTCTATTACCCTCATCATAAGCAAGGTAAGTCACCATTCACATTTCTGGTGTGACTACAAAAAACCGAAAGGAAAAAAATTATCAAAATACAGCACATGGCAGGGACCTTTCAAAACCTAAACTGACATCTACCTCTAAAATGTGGAAAAACATGTAACAAAAAAATATGTATATACCCTTGCTTTCCACAGCTAGTGATTAAAATTGGCACATTTTACAGGAACCCATGCCAGTCTCCAACCCTTGCACTACTTAGCTCAGTCAGTCATCACAAAATTGCCTGTTCTCACATGCACAGTATGGACCTACTCAACTGAGGTTTGTTCCTATACTCTAGCAACCAGTTAAAAGCTCAAAAAACAGAAACAGAATGCAGCTCTATCTCCAAATCTCACTGATACAGTTAAATATTTACCTATCTCAACTCTGTCTGAACAGAGCTTGGCCTCTGACCCACTCAACTTATCTGATCTCCCCTTGTTACAGATCTTCCTGATTCCCTAGTTCCAACCTGCCTATCTGTCTACTCCAATTCCTAATTAACTACTCTATTCCTGATGCTATTACTTGCTAGACTCTCCCAGGTTCCATCAATTTAAAAATATATATGCCCTAGTACTAACAATATCATTGCTTCTATAATGTCAAGGTTGAACTATGTAAAATAACACCAGACACAAATAGGAACCCAAGATTTTGTTTCCTGCAAATCAACATGCAAATCTTACGAAGGAAATCTGACCCAGAACCTATAGATTTTTCTATAAGTACTAATGCATTCTCAATTATGATCTTATTCAATTCCCATAGTTTCCATACAATATTCTCTTACCTGAAGTAATATTTTATTACTTGATGACAATACTGGAAACTCCTCCCACACACACACACTTCTATCTTCCTCGAGACTATCCAGGTATCCCCAGAAGACAGAATACACCATAATCACCCCAAAAATATGTGATAAACACCAACACTGCCTTGACTCTCCAATGCCACTTTTGTACCAGAAACGCAACCTTAAAACAACTAGAAAAAAAAAAACCTGTTATAATTGTCTGAAAGACGCACACTATTGGCAAAACTTTAGCAAGCAAACATGCCTGGCTTGGTTCAGAATCCAGGTCTCCTGTGATGCTTCTGATTAGAGAAGCCTAGTTCAGAAGACTAGTTTACATGCTGCTGTCCTAGTTGCAAATGAAAAGCTGGGAACTGGAATTAGGGAAATGGAATTCATAAGGCTAGAAATGTGTCAAACACAGAAAGGTTCAAAAGGCTCTGGATAGTCAAAAACCATGATAAATAATTGGCCTCTTTGCTTCCACTCTTGCCCCTTACAGTCTATTTTTCACACAGTAGCCAAAGTAATGTTCAAGTAAAGTCATATCTTTTCACTACTCTGCTCAAAATCTTCCAAAAGTTTCCCAACTGCCCAAAGTCCTAAGTATGGCTTATAAGGCTGAAAATGAACCTTATCAGGGGCTGCATTCCCCTACTCCACTCTATATGCCTCACCTTATCTTCCACTACTCTCCCTAAAGAAGGGTTGGCTGCCACACTTCATTCAGATATCCAGGCAATTTCTTTAGAAGCTTTCTCTGATCATTTCATCTAAAAACATATTGTCCCAGTAGGTCTCGTTCTAATATTCTGCTTTATCTTTCTCCATATTATTTTTATTGAAATATATCTCTCCACCACTAGAATATAAGTTCCATGAAAGCAAGGACTTTGTTTTGTTCAATGATGTACCCTCAGTACCTAGAAAAGTCAGAGAGAAAATAGGTGCTCAATAAATGTTTGCCGTAAGAATTAATGAACTCAATCAATGTTTCATGGAAATTTCCATTTTCATTTGTATTTATAAAGAAAGCAGCATATACCTTGCTGATGAGAGACATAAATCAATCATCAGAAAATATGTGATCCTATGATACTCATCTAAGAAGTATCAGAATTTCTAATAAGCCAACCACTTGCAAAATGCAATTAGTTAAAAATAAAATTATTATAGATCTATTCACCAGATATGTTTTTAAAAAGCTACTGATCTTATTAGTGTATTTCAGATATGTGTCTTTCCAATTACTCATGCAGTTTTCATAACCATTTTCAATGACTTTCTGTACAGTTATAACTCTCCTATTCTTGTTTCCACTAAGTTTTTCAATAACCATGGAAGTACATGGTCAACACATCTTACTTTATGTTCCAAGAGTGTGGCAAGCATTACATTTATTTATAAGTAGAACTAAACATCATGGATTAGAATACCACCTTTGCAACTTACTACTTGAGTTATCTTGGACAATTCACTTTCTTCTCTGTGCCTCAGTTTTTCCCATCTGCTAAACAGGTGAAATAGCAATATCTGTACCAAATAGTGTTGTTACATGGATTAAATAAATTAATATACACAAAGGGTTTAGAACTGTGTACAGGCAGGAGTCTCCAACCCCCCTGCCTGTAGACCATTACAGGTCACGGCTTCTTAGGAACCAGGCCGCACAACAGGAGGTGAGCAGCGGGCAAGCAAGCAAAGTTGCATCTGTATTAGGAGCCGCTCCCCAGCACTAGATTGCCACCTCAGTTCCACTTCAGATTACTGGGCATTAGATTCTCATAGGAGCACTGGTCCCTGATGCCAAAAAGGTTGGGAATCACTGGTATATAGTACATAATAGGTAAGAATTCAGTTAATTATGGCTAAATTAATTAATGAATATATTATTTCATTTAACCCTTGTTAACAACCGTATAAGGCAAGTACAACTAATTTTAAGATGAGGCACAGAGAAATTAAGTGACCTACCCATGACTACAAAACTTACTCCTAGCTCTGACATTCTGTGATTCTAAATTTACACCAAAAGTAAAACAGCTTTTTAAAAGTTTCACCTTAATAACATAATAAAGTCTACAAGTTTTATTGGGTGTAATAAGAAAACAATGAAGATACTACATTTCTCCTTTCAGGCTAATTTTCACAGTGGACAAAACTTCTAAGTGCTGTAAAATAACATTTTTAAAAGCTAGAACACAGGAGTTGATAAAAAGCAACTTCATTTTTATGAAGTTCTAACTCATTCAACCTAATTTTTTAATTAACAAGGCATATAAAGATATTCAATGAGCAAAACCAATACACTAACAGAACTGGTAGGTGCATTCCATTTTAAAGTCAGTTACAATAAAAAGATTTAGAAGCTTTAGGTTTCTTTCCCCAAACATACTCATAGAAACTTCTAATTTTTGTGTTATTTACAAAAAGTGAAGTTATTTAGTTCAGTGATCATTCATCTATTCACTCAACACATATATAATAGGCACTTATTATATGCTAGGCATTGTTTTAGGTGCTGTGAAAATTAGCAGCGGGCAAAGTTACTGACCTGATGAAGCTTTATTCTAGAGAAGGAACACAGACAATAAACAACTTCATATAGCTATAAGAGTGTTACTGCAGGGTAAGCAGATAGAGTTGTGCAAAGGAAGGAGTTAGTATTTTTATATGAGGTAACTGGAAGACTTAACATTTGAGCAAAGACTTAAAAGAAAGCAAATCACAATGTGAATGTAGTGAATGCTACTGAACTGCACACTTATAAAATGGTCCCTATGGTAAATTTTATGTTATGTGTATTTCACTATTTTAAAATTTTTTTAATTTAAAAAATAAAGGAAGAAGGTAGATAACAGAGCAATCTGGGCGAGGGGGGAAGTGTACCATGTAAAAGGATCAGCGAGTGCAAAGTCCCTGAGACAGGAGAAAGCCTGGGATTTTTTAAAGAACTCTGTGGGGCTGCAGCAGAAATGAACAAGGAGTAAGAACTGAACAGGCACTGGGAAGATAAGTGTACATGTATATCATATAGGGTTGTACAAACCAATATAAGGACTCTGGCTTTTCATTTATTTATTTTGTTATCACGTGTTTTATTGAGGTATAATTCACATAACATAAAACTTACCATTTTAAAGTATACAATTTGCCAGTAGATGGTTTTGACCAAAGAAATAGCTTTTGAACAGGATCACACTGGCTGCTACCTCGAAAAGAGACCAGGAGAAGAGCAGAACAGGTAGAAAAGTCAGCAGGTTTTACAGTAATTAAAGAGAAATGGATGTTGGCTTGTTATCAATCAGGGTAATAACAGTGGAGCTAATAAGAAGTAGTCAAAATATGCATGTACTCTGAAGGAGGAGCTGACAGGATTTGCTGATGGGACCGCATACAGTGTGTAAGAGAAAGTCAGGAATAAAGGATAACTCAAAGTTTCTGGCCTGAGTGACTGAAGAACTAAGCTCTCATTTACCAAGATGGGAAAGACTACAAACAAAAGGCTGTGGGTAACAGAATCAGAGATTTGTTTTTAGATGTTAAGTTTGGGATGCCCACTAGACATCTAACTGGAGAGAGACACAGTTAGGATGCAGAAGTCTGGAATTCAAGAGAGAAGTCTAGGCTAGAGATACAAATATAGGAATCATCATAATAGGGATTATTTAAAGCAACTAATAACTAAGTACAGGTACAGAAACTACTTTTTCAAAAAGTCTAATGCCATTTAAGTTAACATATGAGTTGTGTTCCATAACAGACTATTTTCTTCCTCTAATTTAAGTTCTTTATTAACATGAAGTAGATTTGTACAAAAAAAAAAAAAAACATAGCCTACAAATCTAGGATTAAAAAACAAAACAACAATGGGGAAAAAACCTAGAGTTCCGCTGCTCTCCCTGAATACAGAGAGACCTGGAGTTTCTTTTATCACTCTTGATATATTACCTATGCAGGGCAAAACGAATGACATGGAAGGGAACAGGAAATACTCAGGTATGGTAAGCTATAATTCCTTTATCCCTTCTGACAAAGAATAGAATACTCACTGAAGATGTTCTCATATAGAGTTCTTAATATGAAGAAACAGATCTGTAACCTGACAATGATGAAAATAAAATACATTTAACCTAGAGTACAGTAAGATCTTAGTAATCTGACAGTGGAAAATGACAGCTTCCACTGAGGAAAATTTCTAGATAATTGAAGTTTATTTATGTGCCAAATCTCTTTCTATGTGAACAATTATTGATTTTTCCTCTCTACCTTAACATCTTCTTGAGTGAGCCAGGTTCATCTTTATTAACATCTTTATCCTAAGAGGTCATAGGGATGTGATAACCTTAACATTATTATATGTTATTGTGCCATTGTTCCTACATAAAATAGCTCCATCCTGCAATGTAGTTATTCTACCAATGCTTCTTCCTTTCTCTACTATTACTTTATTATACCTATACATAATGCATACCAACAGCATTTGCTTTCTGGTCCTTAGTTATAGTTGCCAGAAACTGGGCCTTCACAAAGCATTCAATAAATTTAGATGGTGCCTTAGTACTTACAGGCTTTATGGGATACGTCCCCACACGTAAAAAGAAAATAATCTTCTTGGTTATATAAGACAAGTCCTTAATCTTATGAGATGCATACTGAAGTATTTAGGGGTACAACTTACTTTCAAACGGTTCAGGAAAAAAAGAAACATGTTAGAAAGAGAAAACAAATATGGCAAACGACAACCATTAATAAATCTTAGTGAAAAGTACACAAATGTCAACTGGACTACATGCATATACTTCCATCTTTCAGAAAGTATAAAAGTTTTAAAATAAAAAATTAGGAAAAAATAACAATAGTATATCAAGCAAATGCCTATGTGTGAAATTCATAGAAAAATAACTGAATTGGACCTATAAGATAGAGAAAATAAATAATTTTCAAAATTTTAAAGAAAAACTGGGGGGAAAGTAAAGAAATAACAAATAATCACCTACATGAAAAAGTGGAAAATGGCCAGAAGGTGTACGAAGTAGGAAAAAAGTAACTTAGTCTCCTTGCTACTGGAGAGCTTAGATGGTCTCTCCCTTTTTACAGTATGAGAATACAGTCATCCATTGACATCCATAGGGAGACTCCCATGAATACTAAAATCTATGTTTTTTCAAGTTTCTTACATAAAATGGCATAGTATTTGCATTAACCTATATTTGCATATAGGCTACAGCAGAGTATACCTACATGTCACTTCATTTCTGTGTATTCAGCATAGTGCTAGGCACATGGCAAATTCAAGTTTTGATTTTGTTTGGAACTTTCTGAGACTTTTTTTCCCTGAATTTTTTCAATCTGTGGTTGGTTGAACTCATAGATTCAAAACCTACAGATAAGACAGCCAACTATATTTTTATTTCCTGTAACTTTTTTCAAAGTCATCATGATACTAGTATTTACTAACAGCAATTTGCTTTAAAATTGTTTTTCCTGATTACAAAGCAATTACTGTAGAAACATACACCTTACATCTCACCATCCAGAGATTTAGTATCCACCATTGAGCCTTTAAAAAAATATATATATAAATTTATCTATGGCAAAATTCAAATGATACTGTGCATATATGTTCTAGAAGGTTTCCCCTCTCCTTAATTGTAAATTTTCTGATGTTAAAAAAAAAAAAAAAAAAAAAAAAAAACCTTGTAAAGAACTCGACTCAAATGGCTCAAATACTATAAAGAGCCTAATTATGCTCTGATGATAAAATGATCCAATCTTTGTACCAAAAAAAAAAAAGATATAACAACCTCATTATACAATACATTTTAAAGTATAAGCTATGTTTCTAAGAGGCAGCATAGTGTTTAGGAGTATGAATTCTGGAGCCGGACTGACTATATTAAAATCCTGGCTTCCCCAATTAATAGCTATACAACTTTTCTGACTTTGAATAAATTACCCTCCCTGAACCTGCTCCCTTGTTTGTAAAATGAGAATAACAGAACCCATCTTATAGAGATATTGACTGAGTTGATACACAAAATGCCCTAAGAACAGTGCCTGACATATAATAAGTATCCCATATATGCTAGCCTCTATGATTATTTTCCATATTCTACATTGTAATTTCCAGGAACACTTGCAAACAAAAGCTTCCTTTCCAACTCCTGAATTCAAAACCTACAATCTTTTGTTCCAATCTAAATTAAATATACTAGGGAAAAAACATAAGTACAGAACAAAAAAATTAACATCGGGGGAAAAACAATATAGCTTACTAATGACAGGTCAACGTCATCATCTGTGTGGGATAGAGATATTATATAACAAATAAGTTTAATCTTTTTCCTATCTGTATCAAAAAGGTTGAATCTATAATCTTAAGAATGGGGAAAGAAAATCTGTAAAAACATCTGACATTACAGATTTTCCTTTTTACAGGAAAACTCAACTACAATAAATGAGAATGCGTAATAAGCTAATGCTAGAACATCTCCATTCCTCAGAAAAATTACTTGTAATCAAGTTGTTTTCAACATACTTTTCACTTGTATAATTTTAAAATTAGGCACAAGAACATTTTTCCCAAACATAAAAGTGTACTTCCTTCCTAAGGAACTTGAGTCACCACTGTGTCTTATCACACTGTGCTGAGCAAATGTTTCTATTTGATACGTATTCACTATGATCTTGAAGCATTAAATACCATTAACGAAACTGTTCTCTTGTATAACAAAGGTCGGCTTCCAGGAACTATCATGACCTTTATTTCAGCAATATACCTAAGTGCCTTTACTGTACTCCTGGAAAAGTTACTTCCACAATGTGACTTCAAACTTAAGCCACAGTATCCATTTCTTTACTATAAACCAGTCATCTCATTTTTTACAAGCAAATATCTACACCTAACAATTAAAAGTGAGAGTTTAAGAGGATGTGTCTCCAATGATAAGCATATTTCAACACACCCACTTTTTATACAAGCTAGTCTCTAAAAATTAAAAATAATGATAGCTTGCTCAAAAGTGAAAGTAAGCAGTTCTTTTTTAAAATTATAAACTAAATCAATATAAAGGGCACAAAACATCAATGATTAAAAATCCATTGCATGTATTAAATTTCTACCACTAACTTATGAAATACAACTTAAAAGTCCAAAAGTGGAAACATGTACATAATTTAGATTTCTATTCTGATCTGAAATGAATTTATACCATTTCAAAAAGTGCAGACACAAGTACAGACAGTATCCCATGTAAGGGACTGTGACTTTCAACCTACCTATCTAACACACACACACAATGGCTCCAGGCCACCACTACCCAATCTACCCGCCAGACTCTTATTACCTCACCCGAGTCCCATATTATACCCCAAACCATCTGCCTCCTCCTCCTTCCAGCAAATCTGTATGTGCAAATAAAACAATTCTGCCAAAGGTGTTAACAATAATAAGGTGTGGAGGGAGGATGAAGTTATGCAAAAGACATGGAAGTTTTCAAGGACTTATGAGTTAAAATTCTGAAGAAAATAAATTATGAAAATAAATTATGAAAATCATATTATGAAAATGTACATATACGTACATTTGCCTCAATCGCATTCTTTTCCCCAATTAGTTTCTGAATAGGAAGTTTACAGTTCACATATAATCAAGAGTATGAAACATACTCTTGAACTAAAGAACATAATTCCAACTGAATGTGAGTAATATATACTTGTAAAGTAAAAACATACTTGTTAATATATCTTTAAATCTAACTTTTCCCCTCTACTCCAAATTCACCAAACTTCTATCTCCCTACTATCTGAAGCAGTGCTTCTCAAATGACTAGCCGCAGATTACTGAAAGAGTACACAAAGTTTTAACCAATCCCCCAAAAAAGTATTAGCTTGCAAGTAGGATAAAATCCAACACTCTGACACACATTCCAACCTATAACCTTCTATATAGATTCAAAATTTTAGATATTTTCCACTTCAAAGACCTAGATCCTCAGTTTTACAAAACCACACTCTCCAATGCAACAGCCTCTAAGATCTAAAGCTGACAACAGTGAGCCCTCAATTAATTTTGTTAGCTCCACATTAAACACTTGCCAAGTTTCACCGATTTTTCTTCCACATGATTTCTTGGTCTATACTTATTTATTTTCATAATTACTACCGTAATCCAGGACTCAGTCACCCAATTCATCAAGCAGCTAATTTACTCCTAATCATTTCATACCCTAACTCTTCAACATGAACTCCAACCAACATTCCATAATACTTTACTTCACAGTTATTATGACCTAGAATATGAATAATTAGAGTCCTGGTTATCATGGGCCAATTAGTAGTTCTCTTCATTTGCTATCATGGACTCTCCATTTCAGGCAAGTAAGCCAATAAGCATCTTACTATACAGCATTCCCTTCTATCTCAAAAAGCTTTCCCCAAGTGGTTGATGTCCCTCCAGCTTAATAAATCCTCATTTCAATTGCAGTTACAATACATAAATGTAAATGTATATTTATATCTTCGCATTTCTGTCTACATTGACAAACTCAGTGATTTTTACTTTCCTTCTCACTCAAAACTGTGGCTTCATGACTCCTACTAGTTACAGATATACAGTACAGTCTGCTGACTAAATAGCATGTTCTCACTATACACATCCTCACATTGTTTAGTTGGAATTGTAGTAGCCTCAGAAAGAATTCTCCCAATATTAAAGGGAGTCTACATTCCTGAGAACTGTTCTCAGTATTGCTGTTTCCTGCAAGACAGAACTGTCCCCAAGTAGCACTAAGGTAAAGCCTTCACACGCTACCCTCATAGAAATCTAACTGGTAGGATTATCAGTTTTTCCATTTATCCTTAATATTGCTCCATTTTCCTAGTATAAAAATTTCTAACTGGCTAAACCAGTTAGAAATATCACAACTAGATTTTTATTAAGAACAAGCAGACTTTTTAGAGTTGCTTGGAAGAATCACTAACAATCATTAAATAAATCAATTCCTTTAAAAACAAACAAACAAACAAACCCAGGGCTCATTACGCAAGCATGTCACATAGAGTTGCCCATGTGAAAACAGACAAAATGCAAATCAATTCCTACAATTTGGAGTGTCTGCCTTGTAACTTGCGGCTCAGATTTGAAATTACTGTGTGTTTCTCTCTGTCCACAGCCTTTCATATCTACAATTTGTCTCCCCCAATTAGTAGCCATATAGGCCTCTTTTTGAAACTTCATGTTAGCAGCTATGTCCAATGACTCTCGTTTCCCTGCATCCAAACTTCACACACACAAACTCCATTTGGGGCACTTCACATAGACTACATTTTAAGCTAGGCCATCCCAAAAATATACCTCTAATTTTGGCAAAATTTCTCTAACCATTAGAATGTGATACAATTCAAAGACAGACAAGAAATTTAACTTTATACAAATCACAAAGTCACCAAAACTGTAACACTCAATAGCTACTTATTGCAAACTAACAATAAAACAGCATCAGGAACATCTGTCATTTACCTTTTACCTAATCTTTCTTTTAAATATGGAGAATACTTTTTCTTATAATTTACAGTCCTGTAGAGAATATTATAATTGCACATTTTAGGGTATGTTTAATATCAATAACCTAGTATATTAGTTTGGAGACAGAGTACTTATGATTCAGATCTAGGAAATGATCTACCAGTAAATAAATGAGTGTGCATTTTATTTGCTGTGTCTTCTTGGTTATTCATGTCTTCTCTCTATTCTACCTCGCCTCACTTTAACTAGCGAAACAGTATATATCATCCCAATTGTTCAGAAAGAACAAGACAATCTCACTCAGCACTAAACTCTACAAAGTCAAAACATATACGTTAAAAAAAATAAAACATCTAATGCTCATGTATTCCCCTTTACATACAGTGTGTCAAGTATAATTATTTAGTTTACTCATAGAAAACATGTTTAAAAGGTGATATCCTCAAGGTTTGCAAGAAAGCTAGGAAATCTAACCCAAAAGTTAGAAACACTATTAAAACCAGCTACAAGAATGAAAAAAGCACAATCATCTAGAATTTAAAATGCCCATTTCAATTATTTCTGGAAAAATAAAAAATAGAAATTACAACAGAGACCAGACGATATAACAGCTGTTCTTATACTAAACCTCAATCATTTAAGATTAAATTCGGCCCATTTTAAAACAGTAAATGTGTATAGCTTAGAAAAACTTCCATCAAAAAACAGCCAAAATTCCAAGCCTGGTCCCAGACTTGTCAGACAGGAATATTCTCACATCTGAACTTATCATCTTCCAATAATATTAGAAAAATGTGGCTTATTGATTAATGTATTGTTTCATTTCAATTTTCTTAATTTCAGAAGCACTGTTTATACTTACTTATAACCCATTCTTCAAAGAAAGAAAGCCTGTTAGTTTTTAATTATATGACCTACAACCAGTTTTCTGAGGGTTTCATCCCAGTAGAAAAAGAAATGGTTTCTTATTTGTTCACTGAGTTAAAGAGATTTAGGAAAACTATAACCATCATTCTTTAAGACTTTCAAATTGTTATTATGAAATTGTTATTATGAAATTTCAAATCATTATGAAAACAGGGATTTTAAAAAATGTCTAATAACCTAATACTAAATAGAAATTATTGTGTATGCCACAGTTTTTAACAAATTTTTAAGACTATGAAAAAAATAATTACAAAAATATGTATTAAAAGTTGGGTAAGAGGTTGCAGTCAAAAAAAAAAATTTTTTAAAGTTTGGAGTCATCTATGCAAGATGAAGCCGAGGCAGAGATGTGAATAACATACCTACAGGACACAGGCATATAAGAAAAATGAGTAAAGCAGGCCAAGTGTATTACTGGCAGAAATGATGGGAACTGCATTGACAGGTAAGCACATACCCAGTCTAAAGAGAACAGCTACTGCTCTATCATCCTGCTCCAGACAATGGGAATGCAGCCTAGTAGGGCCTCAATTTTCAAGTCTTCCCCCAAAATCCATAAATCTATGAATTTCATTGAGAAATTTCCCTTTATTTTCAATGTTTAAACTTAAAGGCACTGCAAATCAAACAAAACACATCTCTAGGGTGGTTCAGCCCAGAGGCCACTTTTAAGCTAATGTGTGAAAACTATTTTCATAAATGTATGAGAGAGTAATGGGTAAAAAGCTCAGGTTTGGAGGTCAAACTGACTTGGGTCGGAATGGATGATGCTAGAAAAATGATTTCTTCATGCCTATTTCTTCAACTGTAAAATATCACCTCTCTCTCATAAATGTTGAAAAGTAAAACTCTTAACACAATACCAGATACACAACAGATATCATAGAAATGTCCGTTACTCTCTCTCCCTACCCAACCTTGCAAGTCCTTAGGAAAATTTAAAATATATCAGGTAATAAACACCCTTGAAGATTGTAAGTCAGTAAGAAAACAAAGAAATGAGGTGCCTGTCATGTCCACTGCCCTCAACCTTTGCTACTCAGAGAGGTCCTGTTACATTACAGAGAACATACTGTTTTTAACTCTGGAGATGGCTTGAAATGGGCCTCCTTAAATGATCCAACTAACAAGATTGTCTATCTCAAGTAAAAAAGATGAAGTGTCAGAGCTCCTTAAAAATAAAGACAAAAAGTCTGTCTCAATTTCATAGACATTACTTGCTAGTAGAAGTGAAAGATGCAGTTAATACTTAAGTTTTGATACTTTTAACACTGTGGGCCAAACTTCCAGAAAACTTATTTCTATAGAATGCATGGTACAAAGCAAAGCATTTACACCAGATTTTTAAATATAAAAATCATGTCTTACCCTAAAATTTAATTTATGTATAATTTCATTAAACCAAAATATTATGGGATTGAATTTACTGCTACAATACCTTTTGACCTCTCAAATACACCAATTAAATATTTTAAAAAGGTATCAACTATCCAACATATTTGTGTTAAAAGTAATATTCACACATACATAAAAATTCTTTAGGCTATTTTTAATAAGAACAGTTCCAATAAATTTCTAATGTGGTTACAAATAATAATAATTTTTGCGTACATATTTGAGTATAATGTCTATATAGACACAGAACTCTAGAAATTTTATGGTATCTTCCTACAAATATAGCACGGGCAGGGACATGTGCTAGAAATAGACAGCATTAGAAAAGTTTAAGTTTTATGACTCTAAACACCTTAATAATTATTTCTTCCAGCTTCCCACCCATCACATTAAGCAAGAAAAAAATTAATACAAAATAGTGATTGACGGGTCAGAAAGGGGTAACTGAAAGAGTTTACTGAGTACCTAAAAATGATCCGTACTTTAAAGTTAAATTCATATTTCCACTACAAATCTCCTAATCTACACAAACATATTCATTCTCATGTTAAAACATACTATTCAATTTGAATATTATCTCTGTATCATCGTCATTTAAACTTCTTACAAACTTGACCATAAATTGCTCAGATTAACAGATGAAAACACCATAAAATTACAAATATTTCCATGTACCCAAAAGCTACAATCTTATGCTAATTTTAAAATCAAAGATTTCTTAGTCTTTTTCACAAACTTCTGCTTAATACAAACATCGAACAGTAAGTAGCCTTTTAACGAATGTTTAATGCAAAATGATACTTTATAAATAACTCCAGAGTTCTGAATTGAGAAAATGTTTGTGTAACATGGGTCTTAACCCACAAAGGTTATGTTGTTACTTTACTTTTTTTATTCAACCACCAGACTACGCCCATTTTTATTCTTACTATTTCATTCTTTAAAAACAAAGGACATTTACATATTACTACTCATCGGTACTTAAAGTGTCTCCTGTGTACGTCTTACTCTTTACTATCTCGTAGAAATCAGTGTCTAAATCCTGACTGTAATCACAAAAAGTGAAAAGAGACAGAAAAGTCATTTGTTGGAAGCCACTTTTAGAACTTCAACACAAATGTTAAATGAATAGGCCCTTATAGACAGTCTCTAGCGTATGATTCTAAAACTAAACATCTATTAGAAGCTCTTAATCTAAAATGTGTATCTAATAAATGAACACTACAAACTACATTAGTCTACCTACAAAGTATCAACCTCAAATTAAGTAGAATGCAGGACAAAAATATGGTTGGCTCTGCCGTCCTAACTCAGTGACAAACAAAAGAACAGAAACTATACACTACATGAAATATTCAAATATTTTCTAAATTATCACATCAGGTTTTACTCATCTGAAGCATTCTGAAAATTTTTCCATTCCAATGCTTTTAAAAATACTTTGAGATTTTCAAGTATGCTACTTTGGGCAAGTCAAAAAGTTTACCTAAAATAAAGCACTTCACACAACAACAAAATGATGCAGCTGGTCCTGGGATACACTAGAAATAAAAACTGTCTTCAAACCCTGAGTAATCAAGAACTTACATGCTTTTAGTTAATTTAACTCCCAGGGAGGGCGGGGAGCGGGGGACGAGGGGGTTGCCAGTTTTGACAATCCATGAACTACAATGAATGTCTACTCTACCTGAGAGTTCAAGTAAACTCTTCCAAGTTGGGCCACCCAAAGATCGTCCTTCTACAAGACTCAATCCAGCCTACAGATCAAAGAACATTCCAAAACGGCTTACCTTTCTCCCCACCAAACCCTTTCCCCTGAGCAACAGAATGTTTTCGCTGAACATAAACCCTCCAGCGACTTCTCTCCACAGGGGCAGAGGCAGGGCACTATGGAGAGCGGAAGCCACTTGGCTCAGTCAAGCGGACCACTGTTACCCCTCCCCCGGCGCCCCTATGCAGAACCGGGTGGCTCTCATTGCCACCCCCAGCAAAGAAGAATTCACCAGACCGGCTGCACACTTCGCAACTTCCCACGAGCCTGCTCAGCGGTTCTCCGCGGAACGAACTCCGGAATCCTCCACGCCGCAGAGGCAGAGGGAGGAATGGTGGTGAGGGTGAGCACGGAACCAAGGTGGCAAAGACCGCCAGCCCCGCGACGGCTGACGGCCCCAGCGCTCCGCGCGCAGGCTGGAGGGATGGAGCAACCAAGGCTCTCGCCTGGCGACCCGGATCTCCCGACTTTGCTTCTCTGAGAGGCGACCCATGCCTCCCCTGCCACCCGGGCAGTAGGGGGCGGGGAAGGCCTCGCCGGAGGCTCAGAGCTTCGTCGGCCCGCCACGGAAGGGAACGCGGTCCGGGTACGAGGGACAATAGGGAGCGGGGAGCGCTGCGCGCCCGAGTGGCGCCGCCGGCCGGCCGGCTGACTGATACGCCCGCCGCACGCCGCGACTGGGTTCCGCTCGGCCCGGCCGCTGCTGCCGCTGCAGCCGCGCGGTCCGCGGGGGTCACGGCGCCCCCAGTGCTCTGGGTCGTGCCTCACCTCCCAGCCCCGCCGCCCAGGAAAGGAGCAGAATTAACACTCTCAGCAACACCATCTTCCGCTGCCGCCGCCTCCTCACGGGTTAACAGCAGCACATCGATCCGGAGGGAGAAGCTGAAGGGGTTTGATCTGGAGCCTCCACGGGAAGCCGGGACCCCCGGCAGGAGAAACGGCAAAGCACCTCCCCTCTCGCTCCACTTCAGAAGACGGCAACGTTCTCAGCTCCTCCAAAACAGGGACCTCCCTCCCCCTCGCTCGTTTCCTTCCTCCCTTCCCCGTTTTCCTTCCCTCGCTCCTTCCCTCTTCTCTATCTCCCTCCTCCAAGCCTGGGACCTCCGCCTCCTTCCTCACCACGTGACACGCGGGCGCCCAACGGGCACGCGGAGCCTCACCTCTTCCTCCCACCCCGCCCTCTCCCTCAGGCGCCCTAGGGGCGCGCGCATGCGCGCTGAGGCCGGTTCCCGGGCAGGCTGGCCCACCGCCTCTTCCTGTCCGCTGGCGGATAGCTGGGATTGGGTTTAGGAGGCGGGGTTTCTCCTGGTCCCGCCCCTAGAAGGGAGCGCGTCTCCGCCGACCGGCTCCGCTAGTTCTTAGCAGCTGCTGAGAACCGTGCATTGGGCTAAAATAGGAGCGTTAAGGATGCTGAGGGGCCGCTTTCCGCTTCTTAACTTCATGAGGAATAGAGATTTTTGTTTCTTTTTCTTCCTCTCGTGGTGCACGACAGCTAATAAAAGCAAAGTACCAACAAGCATAATACCTGCGGTAGCAACCACTGATCAGAACATAAATGCAAAGAAAGACCGTCAAGCAGCAGAAAGGAAAGACACAGCCTAAGGTATACTTTTCCGAGCTCTTTACAAATTTGTGTCACAGACCTGGCCTTACTGTTATAAAAGCGTGCAGCCTAAAACACAGGATCCTAAATCTCTAGCCCCAAAAATGTCCTTGTTACCACTCTGTCCTATCGCTAAAGAAAACTCAAATCTTCATCCCAACTTCCTAACTTCTTTGAATTTCAGATTTGGTTGCTTAGGAACTCACTTCGGGTCTTTAAATTCTTATTTCATTGTCTAAATATTTAAGCGTAAGTCCTGAAACCATAAAACTTAAAAAACAAAACAAAACAAAACAAAAACAGAAAAGCTCCCTGATATTGGTCTTAGCAATGGTGTTTTGGCTATGACATCAAAAGCACAAGCAACAAAAAGGAAAATAAATGGGACGACATCAAACTCAAAAAAGGTTCTGCACAGTAAAAGAAGAAAATGTAAAGGGAACCTCTGAAATGAGAGAAAATATTTGTCATTTGGCTATCTGATAAAGAGTTAATATCCAAAATATATTTTTTAAAACTCTTAAAACTCAACAGCAAAAAAGCAAACAATCTAATTTAAAAAGCGGCAGAGGAACTGAGTAGAAATTCTTCCAAAGACAGTCAAATGACCAACAGGTACATGAAAAGATGCTCAACACCAGCAATTATCAGGGAAACACAAATCAAAACAACAATATCACCTTGCTGTTAGAGTGACTATCATAAGAAAAAAGAAAAAAGATAATAAAATGTTGGCAAGGATGTAGAGAAAAGGGAACACTTGTGTACGGTTGGTGGGAATGTAAACTGGTACAGCCACTACAGAAAACAATACAGAAGTTCCTCAAAAAATTAAAAATAGAACTACCATGTGATTCAGCAACTCTACTTCTGGTTATACAATATATTCAAAGGAAATGAAATGAGAATCTCAAAAACATCTCTGCACTCCCATGTTCATTGCAGCATTACTCAAAATAGCCATGATATGGAAACAACCTAAGTGCCCCTCTATGAATCAATGGATAAAGAAGATGTGAGGATTCTGTATTTGTGGCATCATGGATGAACCCTGAGTACCTTATTCTAATTGAAATAAGTCAGAGAAAGACAAATACCAGGTGATCTCACTTACATGTGGAATCTAAAAAAGTCCAACTCATAGAAACAGAGTAGAATGTTGGTTACCAGGGGCTGGGGCATTGGAGAAATGGGGAGATGTTGGTCAAAGGGTACCAGCTTCAAGTTTTAAGATGAATAGGTTTGGGGGATCTAATATACAACATGAAGACTATGGTTAATAATACTGTATTATATACTTCAAAATTACTAAGAGAGTAGATCTTAAATGTTCTTACCACAGAAAAGAAATGACAGTTACATGAGATTATAGAAATGTTAACTAACCCTACTGTGGTAATCATTTTGTAGTATCTAAGTGTTTCGAATCAAGACAATGTATACCTTAACCTTACACAATATTATATGTTGATTATATCTCAATAAAGCTAGAAAAAATAATATTAAATAAAAGTAAACAACTCGGTGACATTTAGTAAGTTAACAATGCTATGCAACCATCACCACTATCCAGTTCCAAAACATAATCATATTGCAAATAAGAAAAAAAAACTTGTATTTCATGAACTAAAACTTTTTGATGGCATTTAATTAAATAGCCTTCATCTATTTGGCATCCTGATTAAATAGACTGAATTAGGGAATACAAGTATTAATAGTATTGATACCAATAATAATTTAGAAATTCTATACTTCTTTTTACTCTGCTATTTTTAAAATTTATGACCATTAACATAAGTCAAGAGTATGTTTCTTTATTTCTCAGTTTGAAAAACAAATTATAGTTTGCTTCAATATTAGTAAGTTCAAAAATACAGTCAGAAGTTCTAAAACCATTATTAATAGTATCCATTTATAACGAGGTGTATGCAATTATTAAAGAATGGCAGAATCTCATGAATTTTTTTTCCCCCTTCTTAAAAGATCCAATCTTAGAGTTACGTGCAAACATTACATTGCAAATCACCTGAGCTTCTTACCGTTCTCTTCTGGTGATGCTGTCAACAAATGATACTTTGATTTTCTAACTATTAGACTAACTTGTGGCATGTTTAGTGTTGCACAGTATTTTTTTCTGTTTTTTTTATTTTTTATTTAATTTATTTGTATTTATTATGGTGACATTGGTTAACGAAATCCAATAAATTTCAAGTATACAATTCAACCATAAGTTTTGCATTCATATATATATTGCATTGTGAGTTCACCACCCAGAGTAAGATTTCTTTCTGTCACCTCACATTTGACCCTTTTTACCCCAACTAATTCCCCTCGCCATCCTCTAGTAACCACTAGTCTACTGTCCATGGCTATGAGTCTCTGTTTGTCATATTTGTTTGTTGCTTTTAGGTTTATGTCCCCCATACAAATGATATCATGTAGTTTTCCACTTTTTCTGTCTGGTTTATTTCACTTAGCAAGATTATCTCAAGATCCATCCAAGTTGTCACAAATGGCAGTATTTCATCTCTTCTTATATTCCACTATACATATGTACCACATCTTCTTTATCCAATTGCACAGTATTTTTTTATCATTAATTCCAGTGGTTGGATTTAAATGGCATTTTCTCTTAAAATTCAACTGGAAGAAAACCAAAATTATATTTTGTATTACCAAGGCAATCACTGGAAACTATGTTTAAGATTGTATTTCTTTTCATTTGAAAACGTGAATATATTACATTCCAGCATGATAATGAATGGTATTCCAGTGTTACAAATGTGGACCACTATTCTGTTTGAAGTTTTAACTTACTACCTTTTTGGTGTTTTGCAAATCTATGGTAAACTGATGAAATGCAGAAGTATAAGGTATGCATTTATACCATCACAGACTACCTGGGTTTAACTCCCAATTCTACTATTTACAAGCAGTGTGGCTTTGGCCAAGTTATTTCACCTTGCTAACCTTAATATTTCTTTTGTAAAATGAGAATGATAAAATATTTGCCTCGTAGGATTTTTTTGATTATTAAATTTAAATTAGTTAACATTTATAAAGTGATTATAACAGTGCCTGG
Organism: Eidolon dupreanum; assembly: GCA_028627145.1. Lineage (NCBI taxonomy): Eukaryota > Metazoa > Chordata > Mammalia > Chiroptera > Pteropodidae > Eidolon > Eidolon dupreanum. The sequence continues at coordinate 42,572,373 of CM053509.1, read as the reverse complement.
CAGGTAATAATTGCTGTATAAATGATTGTTAAGCAAGAATGTATAAATATCATGGTCCTTCCATATACACTCAAACATCTTTTTGAAAGCAGTAATTAATAATATTATTTCCTTAGCAACAATACACAGCTTTCATACTACTAGTATCATAACAGTTATCCTCAAGTTTAATAATGAAAAATTCAGCTAATAAGCATAGGGTCATATACAGTATATTATACAAGTAATACTATAGAAAATTGCTTGTTGCACAACTTGAAGCCAATCTGGTAAATGTTTCAACAATTACATTTTAAATTTACAATTCCTAATAAACTAACTGCCTGCTGGATGTCTTCCTGTAATGCCAAACTCAAACTTCTTCTCTCTAATAATGGCACCACCACTCTCCTGGTAACCTGGGGTGGAGTGTAGAGTCATCTTAGACTCTTCTTGTCTACTGGTAACCAATCACCAAGTACTGATTCTCTCCTAAAACTGTCTTACTTGTGCCTTTAACCCTTTCCTTTCCACTACTATCACTTTGATGCACACAATTATTTTCTCTAGCTTAGACTGATGCAGGACTTCTAACACATCTCATTCCAGTCTCTCTCACTTCTGGTCCTGCTTTCAAACTTCACCTCAATCCACTTCAATTTGCTTCTATCCCCATCATTCCCAAGAAGTTACTCTTCCCGGAGTCATCATTGCCACTGTACACCTTCACTCCTTATCTAACTAGACCTCTTGATCAATTAACACTCTCCTCAAAATTCCCTTCTGCAATGTTATCCAAGAACTTGCCCAACTCTCCTGATTTTTCCTTTTACTTTTAACTGTGCATTCTTTTGTATCTCTTCCCTGGGGCTTTTTCTTCTCTTTATCCTTTGAATATCAGTGTTCCTCAGGATTTTTTCCTTGGCTTTCTTATCTTCTCATTCTTCACTTGCATGATTTTTTTTTTAACCACTTCTAAGAGTCTATGACTCATTAAGCTGTAAAATCCATGAAAGCAAAGCCTGGGGCTGTCTTGTTCTGAATTCTACCCCACTGCCTAGCACACGGTCAGCATTTTTCTGGACCTATGTCCCAAGCCTCAAACCTGTATGTAATCCTAGTTGCATCATTAACCACTTGTATGACCTTGAGTACATTAAGGCACCTATGCCATGGTTTTCTAGTCTTTACAACAGGGAAAATAGTAATACCTACCTTGGAGGGTTGCTGTGAGAGTTAAATAAATTAACAGATGCAAAGTGCTTAGAATATTGCATGGCACATAGTAAGCATTATAAAAATTTTAGGTGTTGTGATCATTACATATCAAATGTTTACTAGCTAACTCCTCCCTAAAGTTACACAGCCACACCAAATTCAACATGTCCAAAACCGGAAAAAAAAAAAAAAATACATCACCTACCCAAAACATTTTTCCCTCTTGTAAATTCCCTGTTTTGGTTAGTGGCAACACCATCCATGCAATTATCTAAACTCCTCTCACCTCCCAATAGATCATCAAGTCATCTTTCATCTCCATCATATGAAATCTCCTTATCTACCTCTACTGCCACAGCTCAGGCTCTGGTCTCCTTGTCTCACAATACCCAATCTCTGACATTTTGCCACCACTGTTGTCAGTGTGATCTTTAAAATATAAGTATATCCTTTAATCCTCAGGATAAAATACAAGGCCTTCATGATCTAATCATTGCCTTCTTTGCCAGATTCATCTTCCATCATTCTTTTTTCTTACTTTGTCTTCTAAAAATAGTAAGGACAGAAATCAGAATAACAGCAGTAATTGGCAGTAAGGAAATGGAAGCTTAAAGAACTTAAATAAGTTGCCCAGAGTCACAAAGCTAGTGTGTGGCAGAGCCAACACCCAAAGTTAAATCCGCCTCCAGAGCATGTGCTTTAATCGCTATAATATGATGCTGTTCAACTGCAGTTGTCTTCTCAAACATACATCACTTCCCTCTTTGACACCTTTGCACATTGTATTCCCTCCATGAGAAATGCCTCTCCCATTTATCCTATATATTCTACAAAACTAAGCTCAAAGTTTTCCTGCAGTAATTCATTTGGGGACACTTTTTCATTAGGATTTTGCTTTCTGTGTAAATAGGGGATCAGAGAAGTAAAGTATTTAGAAAATCCACTTTTGGAGAAAAGAGAATAGTGAAAATGGTATTTATAACTTAAGGCATTTAGAAGGCATGTAACAAATGTCAATTTCCTTTCAAATGTAAAGGAATAGGTATTGTTAAAAATATGGCTCAGGCTTCTTTGTTAAATCTTCACTAACTTTGACTATAGAAAAATTTACTACTTACAATTTAGGTACTTCTCATGTAGCTTTATTAAACTATATTGTATTTTTTAACAATTTCCCTAATCCTTGAGGATAAGTATGAATCACATTATAGAGGTTTTAAAAACAGGGCCTCCAAGTGTTTAGCAAATATATATCCAACAAATATTTATTAAATCTTAATTCTAGAATAAGATCTATATCACTAATCTATTCAAATACTAGGAGTGGACCCTCACTGCCTAAAACCCTGATATCTTATTCTAATATTCAAGGGGTGCCACAAAAGAACCCATTTTTCCAAGCTTTTCTCCTTTCTCCTTTAATGAAACTCCTACTCCATCCAGTTGAACTGGTCTACACTTGATAACCCCAAAGCATGCTAGACTTTCCTCCTTCCATGCTTTTGTCCCCCCTCTCCTTTTCCTTCTAGTATATTTAAAAAAGAAGAAGGAGGAGGAGGAGGAGGAGGAGGAGGAGGAGGAGGAGGAGGAGGAGGAGGAAGAGGAGGAGGAGGAGGAGAAGGAGAAGGAGAAGGAGAAGGAGAAGGAGAAGGAGAGGGAGAAGGAGAAGGAGAAGGAGAAGGAGAAGGAGGAGAAGAAGAGGAAGAGGAGCCCAAAATAGCGTTGTTTATACCAAAACCTCATTTCCACCAACCAAGACTTAACTTACAGTTTCAGCTCTCCCAGAAATGGAATCTTAAACCAGTCATTAGGAATCTCCTGATCAGCACTAGTTAGGTAATCTGCCTGATAGAGCCCTGCCATTACCTGTAGGAAAGTAAGCTTGCAATAATCAACTCACTTTTTTGCCCACTATAATTTCCTTATTCCCTCTCCCTTCTGCCTATAAAAGTCTTTCATTTTGTGCAGCTCCTTGGAGTTCCTTTCTACCTGCTAGGTTGGATGCCACCTGATTTGAATCAATTTTTACTCAACTTTTGAAATTTTTAATATGCCTCAGTTTATCTTTTAATAAATATTACCTGGCCTTTAAAACGCTGGTCACAGCCTGGTAGCTCATAAACCAAATTATACTCAACGACCTGTTTGCTCTGACTTGTAATCAGTTTTTTTCTTATTAATGCTAATTTTCAACAATTAGGAACTTTAATGTTGAACTCTAAATTCCAGATTTTCTGTGAAAACTAGACTAAGTTGCAGATGTCTTGAAGTGTTTTCCTGGATGCCTGGGGCCTCAATAATCGCCATCACATTTTCAAAATTCCAAAACACCTATTATTTATATCTCTCATCTGCAATTATTTATGTGTTATTTTATGGAAATTAGACAAGACAGAGATAGAGAGGCTTTGAGGCAAACAAAGCACCCAAAAAAAACCTTACAGGGTAACAATGATAATTATTGGTCATTTATGCAACAAATATTTGTTTCACTCCTGATTTGAGGCTTTTGAGAATTCCAAGACAATATTCCCGATATAGTGCCAGGTATCATTATAGCCCTTTACATACGTGATCCCATTTACTCTTTGCACAATGCTATGAAGCAGACATATCTCACTTTACAAATGAGGAAACAGAGGCAAACCGGTTTCTAACCAAAGTTTGATTAACTCTGAATCTCGTAGTCTTTTAAATTACTGGGTGACTCTATCCTTATTATCATTTCATGGTCCAGAATCTACTTTTTGGCTTTGAAGGGCCAGAAGCTTTATTTTCCTCACTGCAACCCTAGTTGATCAGCCAACAAAGACTAATTCATAGGAGTTAAATTTTCAGGAGACATGTTAGATATTCACGCTAGCAAGTCAGTGCATTCCCTTTTTTATCTTCAATACTCAAGAAGCTAAATCATAATTGAAAGTGGCTTAGCAAGCAAGGTATCAGTGCAAAAGAAATTAATTAAATGATTTTACTGGCTAGTTCATCTAATTATTCAACTTACTATGCCATTCTAACAAGACTATGACACTCTACTATGATACTCTACAAAGAATCTACCAAGGGACTAGAGAGCTACCAGGCCATCCACCTGTTCAGGTAACCTCCCCCTAAATAGTGATCAAAGCACACTGTGACAAACTCTTTTGTTTTGAGATCTTCCCTAAAATCCGTGAAGACTACCCATTCCCCTTTCTGTTATTATTCTCTTTCTTCAGGAATGATATAATTGATTAGGCCATTATATTAGGCTTTTTAACATTTATTCAGACTTTAACTCAATTTCCAGGGCTTACTTTTGCTTCTTTTGGACCTGGAAAGAATCTTGTCTTCTAAAGAGCTATAACAAATAGCTAATCTGATTCATTTTATACTGATTTGATTACTTAATTCTCATCTTTCTGGGAAGCACTTCATAGTAGCCCTTATGACCTGCCTCAGTTGTCATATTTTTATTTCACTTGTAGATGCTATGTCTTGTCTTCCTAACCAGATCATAACAATTTGTGGGCAGTAACAATAATAATTTATTTGAAGGGGTTTGCTATATGTTCCCATTTTATTCAAGAAACTACATAGCAAAATCATTCACGTTAATATTTTCCCCTGCCTTTTTTTTCTTTTACGAAAGATGAAAACTAAAGTTGAGAGAAGTAAATTGCCTACCTAAGCTTGTTAAATTAGTCAACGACAAGACCAAGCTCAGGTCTTGTGGTCTCCATTCATCACACTTTCTACTACATTAGGCTCCTTCTGTATGCCCATGCTTAATAATCTCTTCTGTGCCCCCAAAGCACCATACTGTAGATATTCAATAATTACAGGGGTTCATTATTATAATTATAAGCCCAGTGAGTCATAATTCTTATTATATGCATATTAACGATTACTAACTATACTTCTCAGCAATGCAAATAATTATTTTCTGATATTGTTCTAAATGAGTGTTTCTCAATGTATAACACCTACATCATGAGTTGTTTGTAATGCTTGTGAAAACCACAGACTGCTGGGCATTTCTCTGATTCTCTGGAATCAGAATTCTGAGGATTAAGCCCAGAAACATGCATTTTAACAGGCTTCCCACATAAGAGTTAATCACACTGAAGTTTAACAAATCACCGTCCTAAATAATCATGCTGAGGTATAGAATAAACATAAAAGATCAGATTCTCTCAGTAATTCACTGTCAACATATAAAAGAATAGAAAAGAGGATATAATTCCTTGATTCAAAGATACCCCTAATAGAAAGGTATACCATTGATTTAATAATAGCATTTGAAGGAAAGAGCATTAAATGTTCAAGAAATGTTTAATTCTGAATCTAGAAAATTTTAAATATTAATAAAGTGAAACTTAGACCTGATGAAATGCAGTAATTATATTTCAAATGGTATAGTGAAAACAGAGCAGTTTGGAGGTGGGAAGTTAGACATAATCTGAGTAGATTTTGAAAGCTAATCTAAGATTACAGAAAGAGAAGGGACATTTTAAATGAGAAAAACAAAATGAGACAATGATTTGGATAGGTGTAATTAGTTTAGTGAGCAAAGCAAATCTTACTTAAAAAAAGGGTTATTATTACATATTAGTAGTTGATAAGGCTAGTTAAATAGAATAAGATCACATTAAGAAAAGCTTTGAATTCCAGGTAAATTCATGATACTTAGTGGTTAAGGGAGTATTTTTTCTTTTAACTTTTTAAAAATTAAGTTTATTGGGGTAACACTGGTTAATATAATTATATAATTTTCAGGTGTACATTATAATTTGACATCTGTATATTTTATTGTGTGTTTACCATTCAAAGTCCAGTTTCCATCAGCTGCCATATATTTGATCCCCTTTACCTACTTCACCTTCCCTCTACGCCCTATCTTTGACCCCCTTTACCCTTTCTACTTCTCCCTTCCTCCCCCACTCCGTACCCTCTGGTAACCGCTGGTCTATAGTCCATGTCCATGAGTCTGTTTGTTTGTCCTGTTCATTTGTTGCTTTTGGGTTTATATCCCACATATAAATGATAACATGTGATTCTCAACTTTTTCCATGTTGTCGCAAATGGCAGTATTTCATCTCTTCCTATGGCTGAGTAATATTCCATTGTATATATGTACCACAGCTTCTTTATCCAATCATCTATTGTAGGACACTTCAGTTGCTTCCATGTCCTGGCTACTGTGAATAATGCTGCTATGAACATCGGTATGCAAATATCTTTTCTTATATGGGTTTTCAAGTCTTTGGGGTAAATACCCAGTAGAGGGATTGCTGCATCATATGGTAGATTAATTCTTAGTGTTTTGAGGAAGCTCCATACTGTTTTCCATAGTGGATGTACCAATTTGCAGTCCCACCAGCAGGGGTTTCCTTTTTCTCTGCATCCTCTCCAGCATTTGTTATTACTTGTCCTGTTGATTATAGCTATTCTAACAGTTGTGAGATTGATTGTATCTCATTGTGGTTTTGATTTGCATTTCCCTAATAGCTAGCAATGTCGAGCATCTTTTCAAATATTTGTTGGCCATTGGTAGGTGCTCTTGGAAGAAGAGTCTGTTCAAGTCCTCTGCCCATTTTGATTAGATCATTTTGTTGTTGTTATTGAGTCATATGAGTTCTTTGTATATTTTGGATATTAGGCCCTTATCGGAGGCGTTGCTTGCAAATATATTTTCCCATTCGGATGGTTGTCTCTTTACCTTGTTGATGATTTCTTTTGCTGAGCAGAAGCTTTTTAGTTTGATGTAGTCCCATTCATTTATTCTTGTTTTTACTTCCATTGCCTTTGAGGTCAAATTCATAAAATCCTCTTTAAGTTCAAGGTCCTTGAATGTCGTTCCTATGTTTTCTTCTATGCATTTTATTGTTTCAGGTCTTATATTCAGGTCCTTAATCCATTTTGAGTTAATTTTGGTGTGTGGTGATAAACAACAGTCTAGTTTCATTTTTTCACAGGTGGCTGTCCAGTTTTCCCAGCACCATTTATTGAAGAGGCTTTCCTTTCTTCACTATATATTTTTGACTTTTTAGTTGAAAATTATTTACCTATATAAATATGGGTTTACTTCTGGACTCTCGATTCTGTTCCACTGGTCCATGTGTCTGTTTTGCTGCCAATACCATGATGTTTTGATTACTGTTGCTTTGTAGTATAATTTGAAGTCGGACAGAGTGATGCCTCCAGCCTCATTCTTTTTTCTCAGGATGGCTTCAGCAATTAGGGGTCTTTTGTGCTTCCATTAAATCTGATGATTTTTTGTTCTATTTCTTTAAAAAATGCCGATAGGATTTTGATGAGGATTGCATTAAAGCTGTATAATGCTTTAGGTAATATGGTCATTTTAACTATGTTGATTCTTCTAATCCGAGAACACGAAATATCTCCATTTCTTTGTATCTTCTTCGATTTATTTCAATAAGGTCTTGTAGTTTTCATTATATAGGTCCTTCACGTTTCGTTAAATTTATTCCTAGGCATTTTATTCTTTTTGTTGCAATTAAAAAAGGAATTATTTTTTCCACTTCTTTTTCTGACACTTCATTATTAGCATATAGGAACGCTATATATTTTTGAATGTTGATTTTGTATCCAGAGACTTTACTGTATTTGCTTATTGTTTTTAGTAGTGTTCTTGTGGATTCTTTAGGGTTTTCTGTATAGAGAACCATGTCATCTGCAAATAGTGGTTGTTTGACTTCTTCATTTCCTATTTGAATGCCTTTTATATTTTTCTCTTGTCTGATTGCACTTGCTAGGACCTCCAAAGTTATATTGAATAACAGTGGTGATAGTGGAGAGCCTTGCCTTGATCTTGATCTTAAAGGAAAGGTTTTTAGTTTTTCACCATTAAGTATAATGTTGGCTGATGGTTTGTCATAGATGGCCTTTATTATGTTAAGGTATTTTCCTTCTATACCAATTAAGTGTTTTGATCATAAATGGATGCTGTATCTTATTGAAGGCTTTTTCTGCATCTCTTAATATGATCATATGATTCTTATTTTTTAATGTGTTTATGTAGTGTATCACATTAATTGATTTACATATGTTGAACTATCCCTGTGCCTCTGGAATGAAGCCCACTTGATAGTGGTGTATAATCTTTTTAATATGTTGCTGTATTTGGTTCACTAGTATCTTATTTAGGATTTCTGCATCTGTGTTCAAGAGAGATATTGGTCTGTAGTTTTCTTTTTTGTGTGTTATCTTTACCTGGTTTTGGCATTAGAGTAATACTGGCCTCCTAAAATGAGTTGGAAAGTATTGCCTCCTCTTCGATTTTTTGAAAGAGTTTGAGAATAGGTATTAAATATTCTTTGAATGGTAGAATTCACTGGTAAAGCCATCTGGTTCTGGACTTTTACTTTTTGGTATGTTTTTGATGATTGTTTCAATTTCCATACTTCTGATCAGTCTATTTAGATTTTCCATTTCTTCTTGATTCGGTCTAGGACTATTGTATTTTTCTAAGTACTGGTGCATTTCTTCTTGGTTACTAAATTTGGTGTTATATACTTTTTCATAGTATTCTTGTATGATCCTTTGTATTTCTGTGATTTCAGTCGTAATTACCCCTCTTTCATCTCGGATTTTGTTTATTTGCGTCCTTTCTCTTTTTTCTTTAGTGAGTCTAGCCAGGGGGTTGTCAATTTTATTAACCTTCTCAAAGAAACAGCTCTTTGTTTCATTTATTTTTTTCTATTGTTTTTGTTTGTTTGTTTGTTTTCAATTTCATTTCTTTCTGCTCTAATTTTGATGATTTCTTTCCTTCTGCTAACTTTAGGCTTCATTTGTTCTTCCTTTTCTAATTTTTTAAGAAGGAGCATAAGGTTGTTTATTTGGGCTCATTCTTATTTTTGGAGATAGGCTTGTAATGATATAAACTCTCCTCTTATGACCACTTTTGCCGTGTCCCAAACATTTTCATATGTTGTACTATCATTATCATTCGTTTCTATGTACTCTTGATCTCTCTTTTTATTTCTTCCTTGACCCAGTTATTCTTCAGTAGCATGTTGTTTAATCTCCATGTATTTGTGGTTCTTCCTGTTTTCTTTTTGCAGTTGATCTCTAGTATTAAAGCATTATGATCACAGAATATGGTTAGTATGATTTCAACCCTCATATTTGTTGAGGATATCTCTGTGTCCCAGTATGTGGTCAATCCTTGAGAATGTTCCATATGCACTAGAATGTATAATCCCTGTTTGGGGATGGAAGGCTCTGTAAATGTTAATTATGTTCATTTGGGTTAATGTGTCATTTAAGTATATTATTTCCTTATTGATTTTCTATTTGGATGATCTGTCCATTTCCGACAGTGGGGTATTTAGGTTCCCTGATACACTAGTGTTTTGGTCTGTTTCTCCCTTTAGTTCTATTAGTAATTGCTTTACATATTTCAGGGCTCCCTGATTGGGAGCATAGATATTAATAAGTGTTACGTCTTCTTTGTCCATGATTCCCTTTATCATTATGAAGTGTCCCTCTGTATCTTTCTTTACCTTTTTTATTTTGATGTCTATTTCTCTTGATATTAGCACTGCTACTCCTGCTTTTCTCTGAATGCCATTTGCTTGGAATATTACTTTCCACCCTTTCACTCTGAGTCTATATTTGTCTTTGGAGCTGAGATGTGTCTCCTGGAGGCAGCATACAGTTGGGTTTTGTTTTTTGATCCAATCTGCAACTCTGTGCCTTTTTATTGGTGAGTTCAGTCCATTTACATTTAATGATTATTGAAATATGAGGTCTTCTTATATCCATTTTATCTTTTGCTTTCTGGTAATTCAGTGTTTCCATTGCTTCCTTATCCTTCTGTTTCTGTTTTCTTTATTTTGGTTGGCTTCTGTGGGTTTTTCCTCTGGTTCTTCTTGTTTTATGTTATATACTTCAGTTTTGAATCTTTGGTGTGTGGTTGCCATTACAAATATGTAAAGGATAGTTTTATACACACACACACACACACACACACACACACACACACATGTCTATATACAGTTGTCCCTTCTGTATGTGCCTTATCTCCATTCCCCTTTATGAATTTGGATCTTTGAATCCTCCCCTTTTCGGTCATTATTGTCTAAATTTGTCCCTATGTATGCTGAACATTCATTACTATCTTGCCACAGCAATTCTCTTCTTATTGTTTAAGCTTATAATGTCCTGTTCTTAGTAAGGGTTGCACTCCTCTACTTCTATTTACCTAATAGTCACTTTACTCCTAATTATGTGTTTGTTTTGTTGTTGTTGTTGTTGTTTGTCATTTTGTTTTAGGTGAGCTGACCCCTTTCAGTATTTCTGGTAGTGCAGGTCTCATAGTGGAGAATTCCCTCAATCTTTGTATGTCTGGAAAGGTCTTAATTTCTCCTTCATATCTACAGGAGAGTTTAGCTGGATACATTATTCTAGGCTGGTAGTTCTTTTCACTTAATAGTTTAAATATTTGATTCCTCTGGCTTGTAAGATTTGCGCTGAGAAGTCCGAGGATAATCTAATGGGTTTTGCTTTACAAGTTTGCTTTACATTTTCTTCTCCCTGACTGCCCTGAGAATTCTGTCTTTGTCGTTGATTTTTGATAATATTAATACAATGTATCTTGGTTAAGGCCTTTTTGGATGAGATAATTGGGTGTTCTTTTGACTTCTTGAATTCCAAGCTCCAGCTCCTTCCTTAGATTTGGGAAATTTTCATCAACTATTTGTCCCAAAATGCTTTCTAGTCCCTGCTTCTTTTCCTCACCTTCAAGAATGCCCATTATTCTTATGTTTCCTCTCCTGATGGTATCAGCTAGTTATTGAATTTCTCATTCATTAGTTTTCATTCTTTTGTTTCTCTCGTCTTTCTTATGATTCATTTCTAGATTTCTGTCTTCAATATCACTGATCCTTTCCTCCATTTGGTTGACTCTATTTCCCAAGCTTGCTATTTCATTTTTCAGCTCTTGCAGCATGTTCTGTATCTCCAGATCTATTCTGTTCTTTTTTAGCGTTTCAATCTCCTTGCTCTGCTCATCTAGTTGTTTTTTTCAATTCCTGAAATTATTGATATAACTCATTTTGAAACTCACTGAGTTTTTTCAGAAGTACCATCCTGAATTCAATGTCATTTAAGTCGCATATTTCTATGTCTGTAAGCTTATTTTCTGGAGATTTTTCTCTTTCTTTCTGAGATGCCTTGTCACTTTGGTTGTTCATGGTGTTTAGTGGACTATTTCTTCACCTGGGGATTAATGGAAATGTACTCTGCTGTTTTTCCAGAAAGAAGATTTATTATATAAAGGTCTCTCTTTAGCTTACTGCAAAGAAGGTGCTTTTCTTTTGGTTTCCAGTAGGTGGTGTCTAAGCCTCTTGGATCCCTGCTTTATATAAAGCCTTAATAATGCCTTCATATAATGCCTTCATTTTCTTGTAGATATTTAATCACGCTTGTTACCCTCAGTTTCATTCCCTATCAGTGTCCACAACAGTCTCGGCAGCATTTGCTCACATTCCCCTGGGGCTCTGCAGTGATTGGTCTTGGAGGGTATAGGGGGAGGGGCTGGGTTGGGGTTAGGGGCTGCGGCTCAGCCTCGGTTTTGCAACCACGCTTGGTAAAAATCAACTGTTGTTTCTGTGCTGTCCCGCTTCTCTGCTTTCTGCCCTGACGACTGGGCCCTGCCTCCAGCTGCGTGAAACTCACAGCGCTTCCAGGCAGGGCTGTTCAGGGAAGTTGCCGCACTTTCTCCCCTCTCCCTCCTCCTCCTCCTGCAGGGAGCTCCAGAGGCTTCAAGAGGCTGCTTCTTTATTTCTCCCAGTCCACCTATCGACACCTGGGGTTCTGACCTGTGGTAGCTCTTATGCGCAGATCCCACACTCAGACATGTTGGTGTGCAGTTTGGGTGTTTTCTGTTGAGTTTTAGATGTTCGGCTTATTGTTGTTTCAAGGGGAGAGATCTGGGGATGTCTCTCTGCCATGTTTCTCCACAATCGACTGGAAATGTTTTATATGGAAATAATGAAAGCACCTTTAATCTGGCAATATACACAATCTACACAAAGGAAAAGAAACTACAGAGATCAGTTATCAGGTTTACTCCAACACACTCACCAACACAGGACAACAGCAAAGAGAATAGAAAGCAAGACTTTGGATAAAGCATTGAATGAAAAGTCAAATCCTTATTGGACTTGAACTTCTGGAAATTTATCTGAGAACATAAAAACATATATAAAGATTCAATTACAAGAATATTGATTGCAGTAAAATTCATATTAGTTAAAACAATGGGAATGATCTAAATGTCCAAGAAGCATAAATTTGTTCAGTCATATAATAAAATATTATCAAGTCACTAGGAATATCACAGATGAACATGTTTATGCATAAAGATGTTTGCAATGTAGTGATAACTAAGAAAATGTTCAGAATGGTCCAATTTTTGTGAACATATGTATGTGTTCAGATGCCTAGGTACAGTGAAGTACCACTAGTGTTATCTCTACTACTTCATTCCACATAGTGTAACAAAGGGGTTTTTTTCTTCTTTTTGATTATGTATGTTTTCTATTTTTTTAAATGAGCATGTTTTTGTTTCATATTAAGAAAGTAAAATTATTAACATTAAACATTTTAAATAAAAAAATATGACTTGTTGACTGTGAGTAAACTGAAACAAGACAACCTGAATGTTTTAAACCTGGGTGACAGAGACTGATATTAACAAGGAAAACTACAGGAAAGACAAGAACAGGAAGTATTTTGATATCAGGATGATAAAATATAGTTTTAGATATGACTTTGAAGGTGGATACAGACACACACGTCACATATACACATACACGCATATACATACCCCTCAAGAGACAGTATAAAGAAAAACTAGCCAAAAGATTAACTTTGGAGCATTGTGGAGTTTGGGGAGAGTAATGAAAAACAACATTGTCTATAGAGGTGAATTTAGAAGACTTTTACTCATGATAAGGTTTATTTATTTGCCACAGAGATGAAGAGGGGAGGCTTTCCCTAATGCTAGAATAGTAGTTCTCAAACTTTATTATGTATCAGAATCACCTAGAAGTCTTGTTAAAACACAGACCTCTGTAATGTTGGGTTCTACACCCAGAGTTCCTGATTCTGTAGAATATGGTGAGGGCCTAGAGAATTTTCATTCATTCATTCATTCATTCATTCATTATGGTGACATTGATTAATAAAATCCAGTAAGTTTCAGCTGTACATTTTAATTGTAAGGTATATATATATATTTACATTGTGTTTTCACTTCCCATAGTTAGATTTCTTTCTGTCACCACATGTTTGACCTGTTTTACCCCATCTACCTCCCCTATCTCCCCTGAGAATTTTCATTTTTAACAGGTTCCCAGCTAACACTGATACTGCTAATCCAAAAACCACACTTTGAGAATGACTGTACCAGAGTTGAGAGATATCTGGCAAACTGGTGGGTTTGGCAGGGCAGAAGTATGTTCGAAGAGAGAAGTCCTAAGGAAAGAAGTCCTAAAATATAATACACTTTATCCAGTAACAAAATGTTAACTATTTGGTGTAAGGCTGGGGTAATAGGGATTCAGAATACATTCCTTGGATTCATTGCTGGTGCAGCCTATGTGGACCCAAATAAGTAAAATCATGAGAACTCTTTCATGAATACTATAGCATATTACAGCTATAATAAAAGGGAAAAGAAGGTCATTTCCCTGGTTTCTCCATCATGTATCTTTAACACCACTAGGACAGACTAGCATCTGGTGAAGCAGCATGGAGTAGAAGCAGCACCTGGTAGAGTATCATAGGATTGGATTTGTTTCTGAACAGGTGTGGGACTCCTCATGGGGGCTCTCAGAAATAATTAAATAGGGGATGTACTTTGCAGGAGGCTAGAGTTTCTGCATAAGCAGTCGAGGGCCAGAGCCAGGGCAATTTGACTTACATGGAAACCCTTGATTTTAACTCAGAATTTTTCACCAAATCTTTAGTAGAAAGCTAAGAAGAGTAAAGGAATACCCCTATCTTCTGCTCAGAGTCCATTTTGATTCAGCTAACAATAAAGAACCATTAAATTATTTTTAATAGAAACATCAACAAAATGAAAGCAAGATGTTTGAATTATAGCTCTTATAGGTTTATGCAGGATAAGCTGAGGAACAGAAAACCATAGTCTGGGGAATAATTAGAATACTGCTATACTCTAGTAGTAAGGTAATAAGGATTCAGCTAGTGAGTGGCTACAGACAAATGAAGTAGGGAAGTGATATATAATATCAGCAAGCTTTGATAGATGGCATAATAGTCAGTAAATAAATTAGGGTACAAGTCAAAGATAACACCAATTTTTCTATCATGGTAACTAGAAGAGCTATAATTCAACTAAGAAAAAAAGACTTTTAGAAGAATAATAATTTGAGAGTTACAGTTTTTGGACTTCTTAAACTTGAGAAAATAATCAGCCTATGATTTTAATTAGGAGAGTGTAGCTTAATTCTTCCTTAATTATCTCACACTAAAAAATTTTCCTCATCTGAATTATTATATTATTGCTTATACCACTCATTTAGTATTAATTATTAACTGACATATTCTCAATGATCATTTTATATGAATATGTCTTATTTCTCCAAACAAATTTTGCCCTCCCAAAGAGTAAAACCAACTCTTGGAAGTTAATCATATACTTATATGATTGCATCAATAAACAATACATTAAAAAAACTTAAAGATAAAGTTAAGGGCATATCTTAGAAAGTAGAACAAAAAGGTAAATAAAATTTGAGAAAAGATAAGAATTATAAAAGAAATTAAAAAGAAAATTTCCCAGAACTGAAGGATATAAATTTCTACATTGAATGTGATCACCAAGTACCAAGCCCAATGAATAAAGCAAGACCTACCCAGAGAGATATCAAATACTGAAATGTAAGAACACAAGAAGAAAGAAAAGATCAAATAAATTTCAGAGAGGAGAAACAGATTACATACAAAGGTTTTGGAGCCTAATACTAATCCAACTACTTTATAACCAGAAGCTAGAAGATAATTGTCCAATGACTTCAAAATGAGGAAAAAGTATTTCCAACATTGAATTTTATATCCAGCCAAACTCTAAAATGTAAAGGTAGAATAGAGATCTATCTTTTTTCAGACATACACAATCTATGGAAACATGCTTCCTATGCACTCTTTCTCAGGAAGCTAAATAAGAATATATTCCACAAATTAAAGATCCAAGCAAGAAAGTAACCAACATGGAAGAGAGGAGGAAGGAATTCCTAAGACATGAGTGAAGAGAAATCCCTGGATAACAGCTGTGTAGCAGACCTATAAAAAAACAAGTCCAGATCAGAGCAAGAATACTGAGTGTTCCAGGAGGGATGTACCCAAGATTTAGATGGGTCTGAGAGGTAATGATATGGTTGACCATACTGGTAAGTCTGTGGCTGAGTTACTGATAGATAAATAGTTAAGCAAATAAAATGATGGGGCAATTGTTAATTCCAGGAAAAACAAAAACTTTAACAAGAAAAGAAATATAATCACAATCACAGTAAAATACCTGACTTACTGTGAATAATTTTACATAATGGTAATGCTTTAAATTTTGAACACTTTATTTAATTTAACATTTTGAAATAATTGGGAGCCTGGAGCAAAAATAGGAAAAATAATGCAAGATAAAAGAATTAAATCTTCATCTTCCAAGGGAATAAATCAATAAACAATATCTATAAATTTTTTGGCTTTTATTCTAGATGCTTAATATAGTTAAGGTGACATTTCAATTATATTAATTGAAAGTAGTTAAAATTTAATGATAACACAATCTCTTGCAATCTACATACACTGTATGATGCTTAAGTGGAATGAAACCAGTGTTATTTAATTGGTGTTTTACAGACACACTACATACAGAGAGAGAGAAGCAAAATATATATATATATATTTTAATATATATATGTGTGTGTGTATATGTATACACACACACACACACACACACACATATTAAAAGCAATCATTCTAAAAGTACTATGGTAGACCAGTAAAAATGCAAATATACTGTAGAACTAAACTACTTGATACCTAGGATAAAGATAACTGGTTTTAATACAAAGCTAAGCCTGCGTCAGGCATTCTAATCATAATGGTTTATAAAAATATCAGATTTCCAGTAGAGAAACTATTCTATAAAAGTTCATAAATCTTTTCAAAATTTCACATATGTAAAACCTGGATACAGCTACAACTACCTTGAATTCTGAACAAGGCACCAGATCAAACAATAAGATTCCCAGCCATCATGTAACATAGAAAGGTCCTCATGCAGTATATGTTCTCTGGCTCCTAGAAACCTTCCTGTGCATAGTATAAAGTTAAGTTGCCAAAAAACTCAGCTGGAGAAGTTTAGCGAAGTTTCCATTTTGCCATTACTATTATACCTCAGGAATGGTGTAGTCCATCAGGCTTTTCACAATGGTTAGTACTATTCATTTAATAATATGTTCAAAGATAAAAGCAGGCATGATTGTAATAGTAACTACAGTCCCAGATGTCGACAGTGTGTCGGCAATTCTAGAGTCCTTCAATTCAATGATATTCTGTCCATTAATTTCACAGACATTATGTTCTGTGAGAAGACTGTTTTTGGTTGTAGAACTATCTTTTACCATTTTTAAAAATAAAATCAACATGTCTAGTACTATCCTTATGCATAGTAATTGTATGTTCAAAAGGCCTATCACGAATAGTCATGGTAATCTCTCCAAAAGCCCGTTAGAGCACTCTGTGTGATTTATCAGAGCTTTAACCTGCACAGTTTTCCCCATTGATCTAGTACTTGGTCCCCAAATCTCAGACCAACTAATGAGGCTAGAGAATTCACCTAAACTAGCCGAACAAATATACCATTATCTACTAATTTAAGCTGAAGCTCAATTTTTCCATCTCGATCCTTACACAAAATGATTTCATGAATCCCTTGCTTAATTCCTACTCTACGAATCCAACATCATTACCAGTTACAGGAGCCACCATATAGTTCATACTGAAAGGTCTTGCTATCAACCCCTGAGTTGGTGCTCCAGGGACTATGGCTATATTTGTATATATTTTGTCTTCATTCAAACTCAAGACCATGTACTGAGAGAGTTCCAGATACAATTATAGGATAAAGATTTCCATCTTGAGAGATGGAAACAAGAGCTTCAGACAAAATGGCTGGGTTTTCAGGGACTGCAGAAAAGGCATTTTGAGCCTGAATTGCTTTGTCTACTTTCAGATCTTCAATAGACTGGTACAGAGATATTTTTGCAGGATTTTTCTAAGCCATAGGAACCCACTTGCTGCCGTTGTCGCCTCTGGTCTCTTGCACAGACTTCCAAGACCAAGAGAGACATGACTCTACAATTTTTTAATGAAGAAATCAGAGTGTAATTGTATTATTCAGAAATACAAAATAAAGAGTTAAAGAATATCTAGAGGTTGAATGGACTGCTTCTAAGGAACATAATTCAAGACTGTGGAGAAAAATTAATGTTATTAACCAATGTTATACTAATACGTTTAATTTTTTAAAAATGTTTTTTAATTGAGAAGGTAAAAAACGTGTGGAGGGCTAGATCAGGGAACTGCCCTGTTTTTATATAAACTATTTGACTTTTAAGACTATTATATAACATATATAACTTTCAAAAATAATTTTAAAAATTTGGAAAGTAATCATTTTATTTTAAAATGGTATATTTTACCTCACATTTAACTAACGCTACATCTAAGCAAAATAAGAATGAGACGTTTTTTAGTTTATTATTTTCTTTCATTTCTCCCTAGATGCCACTTCCCACTTCCCTTAGAAAAATAGCTATGTATATTTTCACAAACTTAAATACATACATTTTTATAGCTGTTTGTCTTAGTTTATATAATTGCTGACAACATATAGAAAGAAAAAATTGTTCTGTTTCTGTTATAAATTATTAAATTGTGCATGTTAGCATTTGAAACATATACCAATAAAAACTGCTAGAGCAAGTACAGGTTTATCTAAGTTGAGTTTTTGAAAAGTGGTGATAAGCCATTATTTGAGATGTGTGTTTCATGGTTTTTGGCTCTACTATGGTTTCTGAACTGTAAATGATTCATTCCTTCAATGTATTCATGTTACACACCTTTAGAAATCTCCTTTTTATAATTGTGCTAAATTTTTAATTTCCTGAAATCTGTAATATTCTGATGTTCACTTAATGGCCTGAAAAACTAAGTGCTTAGTCCAGCAGCATATATCTTAATCTGTTGACATTTGCAACTCTTTTACAATGAAAAATTCTAATTTGAACGATCTTATTTATTGCTTACAGACTGACACAGAGACCAAAACACACAAAACTCCTAAAATTAACATCTCGAAAAAGCTTTCCATTATCTTTTCTATTTTTCTTTTTGCCAAGAATTGGTTAAATATTGTAAGATTATTGTCAATATGAAAAAGGGGAAGGAGCTCCATCTTCTGCTTTCTCAGGAAATGGTATTTCTCAAGCAAGTATTAAAAACATAGCAGTAAGAAAAAAAAACACTAGAAAGAGTAAACCCAATAAAGATGTGAACCCTTTTTCTTATTTACCATGGCATTCCCAGTGCCAAACACAGTATCCAGTAATGTACTTGACACTGAAATGTGTTAGTTAATGAAACACTACTTGACAAAAGAGATACAAAAGATTACATTCTATTAGGTATCAGGTATTTATATACATATCTAGAAAGACCTGTCCTGTCAATTATTGTATCCTCAGAGCCTAGGAAATGTTTAAAGATTAAAAAAAGGAAGGGGGAATCCCTTATCTAGAACAGGTCAAAATAGGACCCAAATCCACTTTGTCACCAACAAAACTTCCAGTCTACTCTGTCCTCTGAAAATTGCATAGCCTTAAGAGAAGTCAGTTGTAATTAGAAAAGTCGTTTTTTCAGAAACAGGCTCTTTCTACTCCATGCAAAGCGAGGCCAAGCGAACAAAACCTCAAAGACTTGGCTAATTCAGCACAAGCTAATTTATTGTTATTGGCCAAAGTACCCACTTTTTCTTTTGCTGCACAGGCCAATATCCGCAACCGCACTGATGCCTAATGTAGGGCGAACGTTTTCACCGGTAGCTGTTGGAGAGCACAGTGTTTCTTAGCTAAACCCAAGAGAGACTGGAATTTGTGCAGTGTAATAATCCAAACACCTCATGTAGATCCCAGCCTTTAAAATCTACATCTTATAAGGCTGGGAAACAAAATCTCCTGAACCCTTTAGGGACGAGCTCTTTTCCAAAAACTACAACCACCACTCCCCATTCACGAGCCCAAGACTGGGCTACACAAGACCGAGTTCGGAAAGGTCACAGCCAAGTTGTTTGCTGCCCGCCTTGCCTTTAAAGAAGCCGTGGGCGATTCCCATACTCTAGAGTTCAACTTCCGGCCACAGAGTGAGAGGATATTTTCCTCCTGGCCACGCCCCTGGCCACGCCCTCCATGCCACGCCTTCCGAGCGCGCTCCGGCGGACCAGCGAGCGCGCGCGGGGAGGCGGGGCCACGTAGGCTGCCGCCGCGCGGTTCGCCGTCACCCGGCGGCGGGCAGGCTTGCGTAGGCACATCTAGAGTTAGTTGACCGCGCGGCGGCGCGCGCGCGCGCTCCTGATGCCCTACCCCGTGACGTGCCTGGCCGAGGCCGCGCAAGGGCGCTGTATCTGCCAGTGCCGCTGTCATGGCGTCGGAGGCGCTGGCTGAGGAGAACCCGCCGCGGTCTCTTTAGAGCGAGGGGCGGGCGGCTGGGTATGGAGAGCGGCCCCGAGATCCTGCAGCCGCTAGAACACGGGGTGGCCACTGGGCCAGCGCCAGGGACAGGTTCTCCGCAGGAAGGGCGACAGGAGACCAGGCTCGCCGCTGGAGATGGTCCTGAAGTATGGGCGGCAGAGAGCAGCGGCGGGAATGGGCAGGGGGCGGCGGCCGCCGGGAGGAGCCTCCCGGATTCGGTTTCTCCCGCCAGCTCCTCTCAGGGTCCCGGACCTTGCAGCTCCTTCCCAGGCTTGGATTTGCAGGAGAGCGATTTGGAGAGCCCTGCTGTCCAGAAGGTACCTCTGAGAGGGCAGCACAAGGTGACCGCTTCCCCGGAGACAGCCGAGGCCGGAGCGGGCCATGGTTTGGGTCCGGCTGGAGACTCGCGCGCCCGTTGGGATCCCGCTGGCACCTGCCGGCCAGAGTTGGCGACCACGGGTTCCGAGGAGCCCAGCAGCGCCGGCGGCCTCAGCAGCAGCTGCAGCGACCCGAGCCCTCCTGGGGAATCGCCGAGCCTGGACTCCCTGGAGTCGTTCTCTAACCTGCATTCTTTCCCCAGTAGCTCCGAGTTCAATAGTGAGGAAGGAGCTGAGAGTAGGGTCCCCGAGGAGGAGGAGGGCGGCGCGGCAGTGTTGCCCCGGGCTGTGCCTCTGTGCAGAGAGGAGGAGGAGGAGGAGGAGGCAGCTCAGGTGCTGGCGGCCTCCAAGGAACGCTTCCCGGGACAATCTGTCTATCACATCAAGTGGATTCAGTGGAAGGAAGAGAACACACCCATCATCACCCAGAATGAGAATGGACCCTGCCCTTTACTGGCCATCCTCAATGTTTTGCTTCTGGCCTGGAAGGTACATTCTGCAGCTTTTTATTTCCTACAGCTTTGGGGAGGGGGAAGACCGGGCGAGGGGGGTGGGGTGGGGAGGTGAGCTGCTGCATATCTGCTGATGGCTTCCTCCTTTCTTTCCTCATTCATCAGTTCCCTTTTCTTACATGAAATTCATTCTGGGACTCCCCTGTCGAAAGCATATTATACGTATATCAGAATTACTGGCAACCTCAGATCGCTCTTGCAGTGTTTAAATAAGAGTTTAACATTCAGTGTGGCTGATACACTTACAAAAAACTAGGACTTAGAGCATCCTAACCCCATGATTATTTTTAAACAATATTTTCTTACGTTAGTCCTTCTTACTGACTTTATCACACATGCAAAAGAGTGTATATAATAGGGGGAAATGATTTTCAGAAGTTATCAATCCATGTTATCAGAGAGCAAGTTCTGATGGTTATGTTTAGTCTATTTTCTTACTAATGCTTGCTCCACTTGGGTGTGGATACTTAAGGAAATGGTGATAGCGAAGATGTGGCCCCTTAGACAAATTCCATTTAAGGAAAAGCATTGGTATGAGACCCAATTATCATAACTTCTTGGTTTTCAAAGATTATATTTTCATATTATGCATGATTTTTACTTGCCTCATTTCTTTGGCTCTTCTTAAATAGTTTGGCACTATTACCTGTAACTATGCATCAGAATGTGTAAGGGAGCTCAAATTCTAACAACTAAAGAAGAAAAGATATATTCAAGGTAAGGAAGCATAAAAGGGAAGTGCCCTTCAAAAGTAAGAATATTGAGGACTCAGAGTGAGTTACCTATAAATGGATTGTCTCATTTAAGCTTGCATTTTTAGGGTACTGAGAAGATATATCTTATAGCACACATTTTATTTTCAAATTGATAATTATGGATAAAATGTTCCCTGGAAAAAAACAACTTGGATTATTCTGACCAGTTAGGAAGAAAATCAAGTAAAGGAAATAGTATTTATTACATACCTTTGTCTTCCTGTTACTAAAAAGGACTGATGCAAAAGAAATAAGATTCGAAAACTTACTGGTACCTGGTACATACCAGCACTCAAATATTTTGAGTGAAAACTGTGCCTGTTCTTAAAGAGCTATCGAGCTATTTGGGGTTGCAGCATTGACTTACCTGAAATTATTAAAGAACAATGCAAGACAAAACACTATAAATACTAGGAAACAGATATCCCAAAAGGGGAAATTTCAGAGAGCTTCATGGAATTTTTGGCTCTTGAACCCACTTTTAAGGAAAAGTAGATTTTAAAATAACAAGGAAATGGAATTCCTGGAAGAGAGAAGGGTATAAACAAAATTTAAAAAATAGATTTTGTGTGGGGGCGGGGCTGACAGGAGTGGCAAGTTCATATTGGAGAATAATAGAAAATAAAATTGAGATGGTGGAGAAGAGCCATTTGTTGAAGGCCATTGAACATTAGACTAAAGAATTAGACTTGATCCTATGGCCAAAGTTCTGTCTTTTTGTAGGAAGGATATAACTTTCCTTTAGGCTTTTCTTTCTTCTTAGTTTCTACATAGTACTGCAGAGGTTCAGAGGAAGGAGCAAGTATTGTCGGCTGGAATATCTGGGGATAGATGAGCATCGAACTGTTTGAAAGACATAGCTTCAAAGTGAACGATCAAATGTTTGGATTTCCACTATGTGTGAGGTACTAGAAATACAAAGATGAGTAAGATTCAATTTGCCCTCATGTAGCTCACTATTAATGGGAGACGGATATATGAACGATAATTAAGATGCAATATAAGAAGTCCTAAATGGAATTACAAAGAAAAGGGTAATTGAGGATGGGATGTGTCAAGAGAAAGCTTCAAAGAATTGATAACCTATGAAGTGGGTCTGAAGGATGAGTAAGAGAAGACCCGGCAGAGGGAATAGTGTAGTCAAAGATGTTGAAGCAGAAAAAGGTTTGTTCTATTTGGGGATTCCAGTCTTGGTTGGAGTATGGTGGAGGAGGGAAAGAAAATGGCAGTAGCAGCAAATAAAATTGATAAGTGGAGTTAGACTGTGAAATGAGCAGGCTTGCTAATGAATTTGGAGATTATTTTATAAATCTGTGGTTTTTTGCCTTTCTACCTCCATGCTATTGCTGCACACAAAAGTTACTTATCAGTAATCATCAGTGATTGATAGGGAGAAGAATTGAGAGAATCAAGGTCAGATAGAGCAGTGTTCTTAAAGTGAGCCAGGGGTTCTAGAGGTCAAAACTATTTTCATAATAATACTAAGATGTTATTTGCTTTTCACTCTCATTCTCCACAAGTGCCAGTGGAGTTTTCTAGGCTGTATGATATGTGATGATGTCATTGTTATGACAGTTAATTGAATGTGTGCCTGTGTATTTTTATGTGTAAAATTTTTCTCAGTTTTCCTTTTCAATACAGTAAATATTGATAGATATAACCCACATAAGCAAAAGCTCTTTGGGCTCCTCAATATGTTTTAGGGCTGTAGAGGGTCCTGAGACTAGAGTTTGAGAAATGCTATAGTAGAGAAAATTAATAAATAGGAGGGTATAAAGGTAGTTGTCAAATTTCAGAGGACCCATAACTGGGAGTATTTAGACTTTATATGTAGCTGCTAATAGGAAGCTATTATAAATTGCTGGACAGAGGAATGACATGGCAAAAGTGGTCTTTTTGTTTGAGATTAGACTAGAGGTAAGATTATAGTGACTGTAGCAGGAAGAATGGATGAGGATAGTTTTTTTGGATGGGGAATTCTTTGCCCCTTCTCTTTACTGTCACAGCCTAAATGATGAATTGCTCACTACTTGGATGTAGGAAATGAAAGCAATGACATCACTTTTTCTAATCTGGGCAATGGAGATTATTTGGGTCATCAAAAGATAAAGTATTTTAGATGGGAAAGTTGATGTCAAAGTTTGATTGTGTCAGGTTGGAAATATGTGATAGTGGGACATAAAAATACAAATGTTCATTATTCCTCTAGAAGCATGTACTGAGTCTCAGGAAAGAGGTCAAAATTATAGAGAAAAATTGAATTGGAGAAATATTACATAGACATTAAGTATGATAATGATGAGAATAAATAAATTCTCTTAGAGTGGTGAGCAATAGTTGTCAACTTTTTTCCATCCCGGTATATGTGAGGAACTACTAATTGCCTGCATAAACGTCTTCCCTCTCCTCATTCTATTTCTCCACTCCCCTTACCACCCCATTTTCCAGTAGAAACAGAGAAAACAAAGGAATA
The DNA here is from genome assembly GCA_028627145.1 of Eidolon dupreanum. Lineage (NCBI taxonomy): Eukaryota > Metazoa > Chordata > Mammalia > Chiroptera > Pteropodidae > Eidolon > Eidolon dupreanum. The sequence continues at coordinate 42,548,271 of CM053509.1, read as the reverse complement.
AAGGTTAAACTTGATTGGAGAGAGGGAAATGCTAAGTGTTAAGGAAGAGTTTAAAAAATCAGTGTAGGTACAATTTGAGATAAGACTAAGAACTAGAAGTAGGTTAATGTCATGATAGTAGTTTGGGAGACAGACTATAATAAAAAAAAATTGATTAGTTATTGTCAAATGCAACAGCATCAAGTAGCTGGTGGAGTAGGAAAGATTTTGCCAAAAAGGATAGACATGAGGACAAGGTCGCTGAAAAGTCAGGATAATATGGACTCTTCAGAACAGGTGGTAAAGTTCTCTTCAGAGGAAAGGAAGAAGAGTCATTTTCTGAAGTAATGGAATGAATGGAGCAAGACAAATTATGTTAAGATAGAGAGGCAGACAGAAATTGAGGCCTGGTTTTCCATTTTGGCAGAATAACAGTTGACCTCATCAGTCATAACTACTAAACTTGTCAGTAATTAAGGAGAGACGTAAAGCATCAAGGGGTTGGTTTTGTGAGAATAGTACAAAATATTTTAAAGAAATTCTAATGTCATTGGACAATGTACCTAGGAATCTAAGGCATAAATAGAAAGTAATAAGTAGCAATGAATAAGTTAGGGTAGTCTTTAAAAACTTTTGGTGTATCAATTTTGCTTTGTTTTTGTCCCCATCTACACCCCCACCCCCACGCCCAGTAGTTCTCTTATACCTAGAAATAGGGACAGGAAGAATGGCTGGTTAGGGTTATCAGGGATTGGGCTTTTCAAAGGTTAATTCACGAAGAGTCAATGGAATTAGAGTTGAAAGTGAAATAGTTGATCATCTCTTTTGAGAAGATGAAGTAATGAGAAAATAAACTGAACATATTGGGAGAATTTGAGTGATTTAAAGGTAGCAAATGCCATGGTTCTTCATGAGAGATGACAGTTAAAATTATTGAACAGGGTAAGTACTGAGTTGGAAATCTTGGAGTTTTAATTAAAAGTGTTCGATTTCGACTGATGGAGAGTAGGAAGGTGATCATAATCTGTAAAATAATTGAACTGTGATAATCCAACAAATCCAGAAAGAGGGAAAACTATTCACTAAATTTAATTCAAGCTCAAATTTCTAAATCTATTTAACTGACACCAGGTAAATTTATGTCTTAGAATACATTTTCAATTTGCTTTTTTAATTTAGACTATTATTTGGTGTTTTTTAATAGTTTTTCTTTTATCTTTCATTTTATCTATCAAAAACGGCCACTAATAAGTATATTTGAGAACTGTAACCCATTTAATTAAATGTATTTATGAAAATCAGAAGATATATAATCTATAAAATTTAGTTTCTGATGATATTGGCTTTATAAATGTTGAAGTTAAACTCTGGAAGTTCATTATGCTGTTATTTTTCTACTTTTACATATTATTTAAATTTTATGTTATGAAATATTTTTGAAGGTTTCTGTCTTAATATTTTTATGTTTATGAAGGTATTAATTTAATAATAGAGGCAGTCTCTGCTTTGTCATACTTTTATTTTCTTATAGAAATAATGTTATTGATTCTGAGGCCCACACACTAAAAAAAACATATATATTATACCGTACATTGTGATAAAGGATATATAGTATTGTAATATCTAATCCTTATGTATCTAATCATTATGTAGCATTTTAGTAGAAGAATGAACACACTGTTCTGATTTAAGTTGCTGCAAGCACATCTCCTCTCCTCCTTAGCCCTTTTAGGTAGGAAATTCTTTTCACCTTCTCTCTCTTTGCTTATTGAGAGCTGAGACCATCTCCTACTTCAAGTCAAGGGAGGAACACGAGGGTTCTGAAACAAGATTTTTACATTAAACTGGTTTCTCCAGATGTTAAACCTAGAAACTATAAAGCAAGGATTAATACATTCTAATCTGTAAAAAAAAAAACAAAAATCTTATGGTTACAAAAAAGAAAAAAAAAGAACAAAGAGATTCTCCTTCTAAAAAAAAATAGTGAAATGATCAAAAGGCCATTAACAGAAAATTCAAAGAAGTTCAAATGAACGTATATTCTGTCTCATTATCACTTACAGAGTGAGGCACTATGAGAATGAGCCTCATACCAGCAGTGAGTTTTTGCTCTAGTTCTCCCTCCGTCCTTGATTTCTTTTCTCATACACCTTTTCATAGATACCTCTTGCTTCTGACTAGATTTTACTTTTTTTTTCCATAACCTATAGAAACATTGCAATCACACAAATTTTCTCTTATTCCCCTTTTCTAAAGTAGACTGTAAGCTCTTTTGAGGTTTTCCAAGGGTGTTTATTATAAAAATGGAAAAACAGATGGTGAGCCAAAGATTCCATTTTAGCCTCTGCCCACCCTATTTTTTAATATAGATCCTGTCAGAAGAAATTAAAATCTTCACACAGTGATGGAGTTTTGTTTACACAATAGGTGCAAGTAATACTTTATAGACTTTCACTTCTAGTCTCTCCTAAGAATTAGGATTGATGTAGTATCTGATTTGTGAGATAAAGTGGATTAGGGCCGATAATAGTATGAATACTGCCAGTGGATGATTGTCCTATTAGCTATCTGTTCATTTTCTCCTCTCTTCTTGCTGTGGAGTAGTCCTTCAGTGGAAAACCTTCCCATTCCCCATCCAACCTTGTCTGTGTTGAGTCACAGGTGAAGGACATTTGAGCACAGGTCCTACCAGTAATCATAGGGCTTTGAATAATGATGGTAAGTACTCAATTATTTTTATATCTAGGTATTACGGTAAGTATTTTACATGTATTATATGCATTTTTTAATTTTCTCAGCCACATCATGAAATCCTTAGATGATGTTCCTGTTTTACATATATAGAAAATTGAGGTGCATAGAGTTTAAATAACTTGCCCAAGGAAGATTATCACCCACTCCAGAACCTGAACTCTTACTTGGGATATTTGGTTGGGAAGTTAAAATTCAAGATACCAGTAAGCCTGTGGACAATATGTCTAACACAAAGCAGGGTAGAAGAGCCAGTGATAAGTCAGAGAAGCAGAAATAGACTTTATGATTCCTTAGAGTCGAGATCCCCAACCCTGGGGGCCGCTGACTGGTTAGGAACTGGGCCGCACAGCAGGAGGTAAGTGGCGAGCAAGCAAGGGAAGCTTCATCTATATTTGCAGCTGTTCCCCAGCGCTAGCACAACTGACTCAGCTCCACCTCAGATCATCAGGTATTAGATTCTCATAGGAGCACCAGTCCCTGGTGCTAAATGGTCCGGGACTGCTGCCTTAGAACAAATCCTAGGGATCTGGTACTAGCTGCTCTTTATACAGACTCCTTCCATTTTTAGCCCCCTATGCTTTATCCTGTCTTCCGAATTATCTGATACTTCCAATTTCAGAGCTTTTCTTGGGTTCTGTGGTGAATGATCTTGCTTTTCCCATCATAGTTTATTAAATATGATATTTTCAATCATTAATAGTTATCTCTACAACCACTACTCTAGTTTAGGCCACCTTCATCTCTCACCTGGACTATTTCAGTAGCCTTCTAACTAGTCTCCGACCATTTGGCACAATCTATCTTTCAAGCAATTACTGTTAAAGTTTCAGAGTCAGCTTTTGGGGGGGTGGTGAGGAGGGGAGAATTTTCAGCATGGTAAGTTTGCTGAGCTTAACTATAAGTCCAGTGATTTTGAACTGAAGATCTCTTACGAGTAAATCTTCTATTGGTAAATTTCACTGTAACAATATTCTTCATTGCACTAAAACCCTTTAAATTGCATATAAAATAAGACATTCTTGAAAATCTAATATGTATGAATATATCTGCAGATTCTGATGGTTTTAAATAGTTTTAAACAGGCATCATATTACTCTGATGATGGGGTCTGAATTATGATAAATTGATGGTGAAAGTGTTTCAAATTGGCATTTCTAAGTTGAAGGTTGTCTCATAAAATTTTCCTGATTTGAAATACTGATGACAAGTAGAAAGTCAGTTAGATTTACTACAAATCTAAATTTTAGTCTTTTAAGTACAGTAATTATTCTTCATAATAAATTAGTATTACATATAAGAAATTAAAATATATAGCATGATGTAAAATAACTTGTAATACATAAGTTTATTTGCTGTAGCCAAAATTAAAGGTATGTTGAAAGGATCCTTAAGTTTTTTAGTCCATATTTTGAAAAAAGCTACATTTCTTCCCTTTGATTCTCATTAATAATACTTCTAATATTTTCAAAAACATAATTTTTTTACAATTGTAACTAAAAATATCATGAGTGATATATGATTTACTGCATATTCAAAATTAGTAAAATTTGAACCAAAAATAAATTGCATTATTTACTTGGTCTATTTTACCATAATGCAAAAGTAGACTGCAGCATAGGAATCAAATATTTCATGTACAAATTAAAAATAATTGTCTTCTGTCTACCCTGAACGTGTCCAATCTTGATCTTATCTGATCTCGGAAGCTAAGCAGGGTCAGGCCTGCTTAGTACTTGGATGGGAGACCTATGAAGATCTGGTGCTGTAGGTGTTAAAAAAAGAAAAAAAGGTTGTCTCTTGAGTTCCAACTCAGTTTTTTGTTTGAATGTTAGACTCACAGTTGTGAACAGTTAACATCTTCTACAAAGTTATCTTCTCTTAACCAAATTTCTTATTTTTATTGATTGTATGGATCTTGATTTTTAGAGTCTCTTGAGCCTTAGAGGCAATTTCAAATGTTCTTTCTCCCTTATCCTCCACTTTCATTGGTCACAAAATTCAGTCAATTCTTCATTTAAAATATATTTCAGATGATGTTTTCTTTTTATCAGATTTCATTGCAAGAAAGTGTTTTGCTGTGTTTAAAAATCTGTGAATAGTGGTATAATGAAAAGAGTAATTGACTTAGGAGTCAAATCTCAATTCACACCACAGATCTCAATTTACACCAGTTGGACAAATTAACTTTTTAATGCCTTTGTTTATTCTTTGAATGAAAGTAATAATGCCTGCTTCATAGGATTGTTGTGGATTAAAGGTAACATGCAAATTGAATGGCAATTAGTATAAATTCAACACATTTAATTTTTTACCCTGGATTTCCTAAAGAGCAGAGACTGGCATATACTTAATTTTTTATCTCCTTAAGTATTTTTCCAACTTTAAAGAGGTGTTAGAATTCAAACTGTATTTCTTCAGTACTTATTAAGTGGTATTCTTATGAAACATTTAATAATATTCTTTGGCTGGTTATTTTTGTACTTACCATCACCTATATAAAATGCTTATTTCTTAGTTATTTCCGGGTCCTCTGCATTTCTCTACTCCCTCAGAATATAAAATAGGTATCAAAATCTTGGCATGTCACTTTTGGGATGTTTTATATTTCTGTTTAAGATTTTATTTCTTTAAACAGAAGACTTTGTTGTTTTTATTTTTGGTCTCACTTGAGTCTATTCCAAAATACACTTCACTCTTTAAATGATTAAGAATTACAGAATAATTAGGCTGAATTAATGAGGATTTATCCTATAGTTGAATATTTGAAGTCAGAGTAGCTATTTCCTTTTGTTAATTTAAATATTCTTGCCGTTCTTATATTATTGATTTTGCTCAGGAAATCTAGTTCATACAATAACATTATTTAGGATAGACCATACCTTATTTTCCTAGAGAATCAAGTCTTCATTTTGTTTGGACTCTTGGATCTATGTGTTAATTTGGCAAGCTTTGCTCAAATATGAGGAAGACTATTTAAACTACTTAAGAGAGTACCTTCCAAGTACTCAGTGTATACATTATTCTCATTACTTATAAACATTATAGATTATTACTGAAAGAGGACCACTTGAGAACCTAGGTCATATTTTATTTTCTTTTTTCACTTGTAAAATTTAAAATTTAGAGATTCAGACAATGCCACAATTGTTAATTGTGTATTCTTAGCTTTCTATCCCATAACCTGTTTCTCTTTAATACAATCTAAAGAGACAAAGGAGTGAAAGTCTTAGGATCATTATCAAAACCTTTGGCACTTGCTTATAGGTAATGGTGGTAGAGGAAAACAAAGAGAAGCAAGCTTTGAGGAAGATCATTTTGTGGTTTAAAAAAATTAAGATGTTGATGGCTCCAGAATGTTAGTGAGAGACAGGCATTTTTCTTTACTATTATACTCTTTCGTCTCTAGTTTTAATGAACACCCAGAATGTTTTATTGGTCAAGATTCAGGAAATGAATATACCTCTGAGTATGCTTGTGAATAAGTCTGTTAAAATAGTTATGTGTTTGTTGTCCCACTTCTAAAATCAATATAGAGATTGTCATTCATTTCCTGTTTCAAATATTTAAGGGAACACATGGTAGTAGGCAGTTATTATTCTGTAATATCAAGGCTAAACCCTGAAATTATATGTTTGTGAAAATCCAGGATTGTATAATGTATTTCCCAAATATATATACTTGTTAGTGCCTTGGTTTTTTATCTTGATAATTTTATGGTAGGATTACTACATTAACCAAAGCAGAGAATAAGGTATTTGTTTATGGAATTTTTTAGTGAATATATTTCGGTCTTGAATCTGTCTGGTATAAAAGAACATATAGGTCTTATTTTATGTAAGAAGCATTGCTAGGTATTAACAGGACTTTCAAATTGGTCTGACAGTTGTGCAGAATATAAACATTCACAATGAACATAAACTACTGGTTTAAATATCAGACCCTCAAAGCAATACTGAAGCACCTTGATCAAATATAACAGTTAAAATCATGTAAAGCAGGGAGCAGCAAACTTTTTCTGTTAAGGACCAGACAGTAAGTATTTCAGGCTTTTTGGGCCATATGGTCTCTGTTGCAAAGATTCAACTCTGCTACTGTAGTGCAAAAGCAGCCAGACAATACATAAACAAATGAGAGTGACTGTGTTTCGTTAAAACTTTGTTTAGAAAAAACAGGCAGGGGACCATAATTTGTCAATGAGTTTCAATTTAAAAATATACCATATATGGGAACTCTCTGTCCTTTCTGCTCAATTTTTCTGTAAACCTAAAACTGCTAAAAAATAATCTATTACATGTCATAGAAAATAAAAGTAATTAGAATCAAGTAATGATCAAAACCTTCTTGGAACCTCTTGGTTTTCATTGAGTGATAAATCCACTGGATGTCTAAATCCTAAACATCAACTGTTATGTATGCTCTCAGAGGGTCTCTCACTTCTGTGTTAACAGGAATCTTTTTTAGAACTTATTTTATTCATTGATTAAAACATGCTCTTACCATGTTTGGTAACATAAACATCCAGAGCACCTTTTTCAACTTGCGGGAATTGTTAGAGAAATTGCTGATACAAATGATTTACTTGGTTGAAGAAAAAATAATTCCTGAAGAATTTTAAATTGTTAATATTCTGTCATTAATATATTAATTACTTGTTTAAATTTCCATCTTACTCTGAATATACCAGAGTATGCTTTTGAATAAGTTAGTTAAAATATTTATAGTCATTAGCTGTAATATCTGTGTAAGTCATCTGCCAATTCATTTGAAAAATTGGGACTAATGTGTTACAGCTTAATTAACTTTAGAAACTTGACTGTAATTTATATATCTACTTTTAACATTTTTATTGTGCAATGTAATACAGAAAAGTACATAAAACAGAAATGTCCAGTTTAACAAGTTTATTTTAAAGCAAACATTTGCAGAACTACCATGTAAGTCAAGAACTAGAGCATTGCCAGCACCTCGGAAGCTTCTTATATGCTCCTTTCCAACTGTAACTTCTTTCCTTATCCCTAGAGCTAACCATAATCCTGATTTTTATAGTATCCATTTCCTTACATTTCTTTATAGTTTTATACCAAGCATGTAGCTCTCAACAATATTTCCTGTTTTAAAACTTTACAGGTGGAATCATATGGTATGAATTCTTCAGTATGTAACTAATACTTTAATACTGTATTCATTTTAGCCATTCAACAATAGAAAATGGCCGAGGTAGACTGAAGTAATGGGATATTGAGCTGTGTTCAAACCTATCTTCAGTAAAACTCTTCTGTAGGTGACCTGCCCTTTAACTGCACTTCTATCATGCAGGACACTGTTGCAGGTGCCTAATGACAGCCATGGTGGGTGGTGAAAAGCAGAGCCTTAGCCTTTGAAAACAGATTTCTCAATGTCTCTATGAGACCTTATATTGTTCTGCAAATTTTATGGCGATAGGATTAACTTTGTTATATTTTATAAAAATCATTATAAAGATTTTAATAATGTAAATGTTAAAGGATACATGTAGTAGATACACATATATACATACATACTTGTGTTTCTTACAGAAGAAACACTTTAATTCCTAAAACATTTGATTTTATAGAAAAAATACTTTGTTTTTCAGGTGAAACTTCCACCAATGATGGAAATCATAACTGCTGAACAGCTGATGGAATATTTAGGTTAGTGTTGAAAAGTGGATGATTTTATATCTCTTTCAAAATAAAAGTTTTCAGAGCTAATGTATTACCAAATTTCACCTTCCTGAAGTGCTGTTATATAATTTATTTTAAAGTTATAATTTTTAATCTCTTAATTAAAATCTTTTATTGCTATGTTACTGTTCTTGGATGTTAAAGCCTTCTTTCTGACCAGGATTAAATTCTGTAATATACATAAGGAGACTGGGTGACATCTAGAAAACAACAAGATACATATTAATTCTAATAAATTGCCAAACGAGAAACGGCACAGAAACTCTAACATTGCATGGGAGAAAGTGTTTAAAAATGCGGAGGAGAATTAAAGACCCAGGAGGTGATTTAGAGCAGTGCTGCCCAGAGTATGACTCATGGACCTATGCTAGTCTATGAAATATTAGCTACTAGTCTTCAGTGAGATCGGGGCTTGTACCGGAATGTAAAAACATTTACATTAGTAAACTGTTTAGTTTATCTGAAATTTTTTCATAGCAAAATTTTTTGGATGAAGGAAGCAGTTTATTGAATTGCATTCTTATGCAAGCTTCTAATTTCAAAACAGACCAGTAATACACAGTTTGCAGACCAGCTGTACTGAGTAGAATTTCTTTACAGAGCAGGTAATTGCATATTACACTGAGGTTTTTTACAATTTAACAAATAAAAATTTGTATGTTATATATTTATACTGTTACCAAATAGGAAATCTTAATCCATGTTCTCACAATATTTTTAGGAATTAAATTTTTATTTCTTAAAAAAATTGTCAGCTGATTAGTTTGCCTGCACCATTCCAGACAACTAGTTAAATGATTTTTTTGTGAAATGTAGGCTTAGTGAAGTGATTGAGATTGCAGCTTTTGGAAGATGCTTTTCTTTATGTAATTAATATCATTTAATCCCATTTACTGGCTAGATTATTTTGAATACTTAGATATGTAGAGATAGAATTTCTATTTATACCTCTTTTAGTAGCTTAGTGATTCTCAGACTTTGTGTTTTTAAATTTCATTTCATGAGAAGGCTGAAATATGTTTGGTGCTTTTGAGGAACAGCTGGTATGACAGCCAAGGAGTGTGTGAAGTGGAGGTAGTAAGAGATATTAGAGAGGTAATGGGGTCAGATCATATAGGGCCCTGTAGGCTATTATAGCAACTTCGACTTTTGCTGGAAGTGAGTTGGGAAGCCATTAGAAGATTTTAAACAGAGAACTGACATGATTTGACTTTGAGTTTAACAAGAATTCTCTGGCTCTTATGTTGAAAATAGAACTTAGGTGGGGTTAAGGACAGAAGCAAGGAGATCAGGAAGCTATTACAACTGACAAAAGGTTGTGGTGGCTTCAAACAGGGTAGTAGAGTGGAGATTGTAAAATGTGGTCGGATTCTGGATATAGAACTGACAAAATTTGCTGATCAGTTGAATGTGGAGTGAGATGAGAGCAAAATCAAGGGTAACCCCATGGTTTTTGGCTAAAGCAGTTGGAAGGATGGAGTTAACATTAACTGAAACAGGAAAAAGTGGAAGGAACATGTTTAAGGAGAAATATCAGGATTTTGGTTTTGAGATGTATATTGATATCCAAGTGAAGATATCAGGAAGGCAGTTGGATATAAAAATCTAGAGTTCAGAGGGAAGGTCTAGATCAGTACTATATAATGGAACTTTCTGTGATCATGGAAATGTTCTATAATGTACTCTCCAATTTGGTAGCCACTAGCCACATGTGGCTCTTGAACTCTTAAAAACAGCTAATGTGACTGAGGAAATGAATATTAAATTTAACTAAATTTGTATACCCACATGTTGCTACTGGCTAATGTATTGGACAGTACAGATCTAGCCTATAAATCTACATTTAGGAGCAGGAAACATGTCAGGTGAGTTAGACTAAGTGAGATCATGAAGAGAATGAATGTAAATAGAGAAGGGAAGAGATCAAGAACTGAGTCTGGAACATGCTAATGATTAAAAGTTGGAGAAGAAGGAGGAACAAACATGCTCAAAAGAAAAACAGGAGCCTGACTTCCTAGAATCCAAATGAAGGAGAGTTTCAATGAAAAGTGTGAAATTAGCTGAATTAAATGTTGCTAATAGTTCAAACAAGATGAAGACTTAAAAACTGACCATTTCTTGAGCCATAAGATGGTTATTGGGAACCTTTCCAAGTACATGAGATGAAAACCTGACTGGAGTAGGTACTAGAGAAAATTGGAAATCTTCATACGTAGCCAGTGGGAATGTAACATAATGTAGGCAGCACTTTAGAAAACAGTTTGTTGGTTCCTTAAAAAATAAACTCTTCAGTTTTACCCACAAAAAAAGTAAAAACACGTTTACACAAAAACTAGTCCAGGAATGTTTATAGCCACATTATTCATAATAGCCAGAAAGTGGAAACAACCCAAATGTCTATCAATTAATGAATGGATAAACAAAATGTGGTATATTTCTACAATAAAATATTATTCAGCTATAAATAGGAATGGATAAACCTTAAAGACATCATGCTGTGAAAGAAGCCAAGTCACAAAAGACCACATTTTGTATGATTCCATTTATATGAAATACCTGAGACAAAGAGTGGATTACTAGTTGCTTAGGACTGGGAGAGTTATAGTAGGAAAACAGGGATTGACTGCTATTGAGTACAGAATTTCTTTCAGGGAGTGATAAAAATTTTCTAAAATTAGATCACAGTGATGATTTCACAATCTTGTTAATACTTTTAAAAACAAATTGTACACTTAATTGGGTTACTTGTATGCTTTATGAATTATCTCAATAAAGCTGTTTTTAAAAAGGAAATTGGTGGAAAAGAACTGGAGTACTTTAAACAAATAGAAGAATTAGTCTAAGTAGAGATAGTTCATCCATAGAAATAGGAGAAAAGACAGACTATATTTAAAAATAGATGCAGGTAGATGGGTAGATGTGGTTGTGGTAGCTTGTAGAAGCTATTTTGAGTGCTTTTATTTTCTCAGTGAAATAGGAAACCAGGTCATCAGCTGAGGGAGGCTGAAGGAGGAAATGTTGAAGATGAGAGGGAAGGTACAATATAGTTGCCTAGAAGAGTGAGGGAGTGAATGGGAAGATGCTGGGCATTACCTCTGAAGTTATTGAGACCAGCCAGCATGGTGGCGTGATTTCTCCAGTTATATTCAACTGCATGAGTATAGGCCTGAATAGTGAGGGAGCAAGATTTAACCAGAGCTGGGTTTTTGCAAGTGAGTATATTGAAATAAGTCTAGGGAATTGAGGGTATGTAGAGAGTGATTATAATGATGGACCATAGAATTTAAGTTGCATAAAGAAAAAATGAGTATATTAGTATGTTGAAGGAAAATGTACTGGAATTAATGGCCAATCCTGCCAGGACAAATTATTTAATTTTCTACACTGTTTGAATTTTCTCCTCTTGAGATTCTCTAGTTCTCTGGAAGAACCAGAGATGCATTATTGATACCTCCAAATAATTTGCCCACAGTATATGCTCAGTAAATATTTGCTAGAAAAAAAGGAAAGGGGTAGGGGGAACAAGTAGTAGTGAAGGAGAAGGGTATACTTTGAGTATATGACGAGTCTTTCAATCTCCTTTAAATCACCTAAGAAGGTACCCAGATAAAGACAGCACATTGTCTAACCTCTCTGAGCTGTGGTTTCCTCATCTGTAAAATGAAGCAGTCTTACAGTTTGTGATACTTTTATTTCAAACTCCAGTCTTATCCTTTTGTACTGTTAGTACCACCACACTTACCCTCTGGCTTTGCTCATGGGTCTCTGCCACTAAACTGTATCCACAGTTATGGGGACTAACAGCAAAAGAGTTCATTTTGTCTCAGAAGGTGTGCAGAAAAAAGCTAGTAGAGTGGTGTTTATAGTCATCACAGAGGTTTGGTATGTTAAATTTATCTGTTAGCTAGAGAAGCCTGGAGGAAGCAGGACACAGAATAGAAAATTTTAATGGGGAAAAAGAAAAACTGATGAAATATCTAGGTCTAGGTTGGCAAAAGAGGTTTGGAAATCCTGGGTGAGGGGACTCAGCTACTAGGGGCAGCATGAAAGTAACAATCCTAATGGAAGGTGAGGGAGAAATGAGCAAGAATGATATGAGAAAATTCTGAAGAATTTTCCTCATCAAAAGTAAACTTTATTCAGGACCAATCCTGCCAGGACAAATTGTTTAATTTTCTAAGTTATTTGAATTTTCTCCTCTTGAGATTACTCTAGTTCTCTAGAGGAACCAGAGTTAATAAGCAAACCCTAGTAGAAAAATTATAAGAGAAACCATTAATTGCTTTCCTAGCACCTAGCGGAGGAACCACAAGGAATGAGAAATTTGGCAAAGGTTAGAGAAGGATTGAAATTTAATTTGGAAATTTTTGTCACTAGAGTAGTAGAGCAGTGCCATACATGGACAAGGCTTGTTGGGGGCTTTGGCGTAAAGAAAGGAGCAAGACAAGCTGGGATAGCTAGGATGTGCTAGGATGTCTAATAAAATAAGGTGGGGAAGAAGTGTAGGTGGAAGGCAGAAAATGCGTAGAAAGATAATGTAAAAAAGTGTAACACAAATTGGAACTTATACTATAACTTTACTCATTCAAACTTGTTTGTATGATGATTAGACTAACATAGTATTACAGTAAAGAAAATAGTTATTGGGATGGTGGTGGTGTCTTACTTTTTAAAAGATAATTTATTTTATCTTTTGAATATAAAAAGTATATAGGGAGGTCGGTGTTGAAGCATTTTGATTTTGCCCAGAGTTGACCTTGTCTCCTCTTTTTGCCAAATGCTCACCCAGGTTAAGCTAACTACTGCCAAACCCTCTCTTCCATTTTTCTGCCTAACGAAGCAATCAGGTTTTTGTTTCCTGATTTCTGTTTGTCTGAAATATTCCACTATAAGCAAAGTCTTATGAATTCTTTCTTTGGAATTCTTTCTTCATATACTAATACTTCACAACATGATTTATTGCAAACTATTATTTCCTCTCCCCTCCAAATTACCCTACATACCAGTTATCTTTTGAAAGCATCAATTTTATCCTGCTCTTGTCTACTTAAAAACATAAAGATCCCTTATGATCTTTCACAAGCAGCCATATTATTTATGATTGTCTATAATCTGATTAAGTTTACTTGTCCAGCCATATTTCCCACCACTCTGCATCTTATGTCTTACATATAAATCTTCTTATGAGCTATCTATATGAAATGATGTTTCTTAATATATACTTTTTCTATTACTCTTTCTCCATCAAAGAATGCTTTTTTCTTCACTGCCTTACCAAGTTCTGCCCTTTTCTGAACCCAGTTTAGATACCACCCCCTCCAAAATATATATATCTAAGCGCTACAGGCTTTATCAATATCTTGTCAAAATTATTTGATACTTAGGGCATTTATTACATTTTTACTATATTATGCTTTATCATCTTATTCAGTTTCCTGTATGTTCTTTGCTCAAACAAATTATTGCTTTTTTAAAAGAACCATTCATTTCCTAATGTTTGGTTTAACCCACTACTAAACACATAATAGACTCTCAATAAATAATTATTGATTGAAAGAGTATTGTTGACGAATTTCAGATAATATAGGTTAAGTAAGCTAGACAAAACAGCACTCTTAAGAGACTTATTTAGGTATCTAAAACTGAAAGATGCTCCTTTAGAAACTCAAACTCAGCCTTTTAAAAATATCTGATTCTTCTGTTAAATGAAATATAGGATACAAGTATAACAATTATATTCTCAATTATTTAAATACATAATATATAGAATTTACTCAAAGCATAGTTTTCAGTTAGATGTATCAAAACCTCAATACATATATTAAAAAAAATATGTACATGACACACACGATGTGCCATATAGAGTAAGGACTCAAAAATATGTTAAATAGACTTGCTTATATATTTCTATAAATTAATTTAGAGCTTTTGGAGTTATTGTACCTATGCAGAATAAAATGTTTACTAATCAGGTTTGTTATCTTAAAGTTCTAATTAAAAGTACAAATAATAATATATTGATGTTTATAGGAGTTCTTTTTACCAGAGTTGTAAAGCTTAAGGGAATACTTGATGTATTCTTTAGAAGTTTATTTTGAATTAGAAAATAAAGGTTATAAATAATTTTGTCAACTTGTTAGTGATTTGGGAAGCTGTGTGAGAAGTTAGTTTTATATATAACTCTATATCAAAGTAAATTCCAGATAAATTAAAAATTTAATTATTAAAAAATACAAACAAATATACATTAAGAATGCATATGTGAATGTTTACATAGTTTTAAGAGATGAAGATCTTTCTAAACATGAAATCCAACCCGGAAGCTGTAATAGAAGAATTTGATTATATTAAAATTAAATATTTCTGTATCACAAAAAGTAGACAAAATCACCATAAAGTCAGAGAAGGCCATGTGAGGAAAAAAATATTTTTGACACTTATAACAAACAGTAAATGTTCTAATTCCTCTAACTGAAAAAGAGCTTACACAGTTCAATAAGAAGAAATAATACTTCTATAGGCAGGTAATTCAAAGAAAAGAAGTGTATATAGTTAATTAAAAAGACAAAACAGATAAAAATGTACTTAAGGTATTAAAGTTGAGGTACATATGTTTAAAAGGTGCCACATATACTAAAAGTAATACATATATTAAAAATGTGTATATAAAAAGACATCAGTTTTTTACATGCTAAAAGATTTTGTTTACTTCTCAGAATAACAGACATTTAGAAGACTGATAAACCCGTTCTTGGAAAGATATTGGGGTAATAGTTATATTATTAATAGCAGTGAAACTTGATACAGTATTTTAGAGCTTTATTATAGTGACATGGAAAGATGGTCAAATGTATTATAAAATAGAAGAAAAAATTCAAAAGCATTAGAGTATCTACATTGAAAAATATATGTGAGACTATCAGACAACATCAGTTTTCCTTGAATAGAATTGGGGGAGTTAATTTTATATATCACCCATTGCTATGATTTATAATTAAAATCTATTACTTTTGTCCATTAAAAAAAAGAAATCCTACCATTTGCAACAGCATGGATGGACCTAGAGGTTATTATGCTGAGTGAAATAAGTCAGACAGAGAAAGATAAATACCATATGATTTCACTTATATGTGGAATCGAAGGAAAAGCATAAACTAATCAAAAACAAACACAAATATAGAAGACAGTCTGGTGACAGACAACGGGGAGAGGGTGTTGGGGGACTGGGAGAATGGGGTGAAGGGTTAAATAAGTACAAATTAGTAGTTGATAGATGGTCACGGGGATGAGGAGCATGGCATAGGGAATGTAGTTAGCATTAATATATTGGCTAGGTAGAAAACCAGAGGAGAGAAGAAGCAATTAGGGGGATCATTTTATAAACTATATAAATGTCTAACCAATGTACTGTATGCTTGAAACTAATTAAAATAAATAAATATTTTTAAAAATCTATTACTTTTGTAATCAGAAAAAAGTAATATTTTAAAAAGGTAACTTTACAATTTCTTTTTACAGGAGATTACATGCTTGATGCAAAGCCAAAAGAAATTTCAGAAATTCAACGTTTAAACTATGAGCAGGTAATAGGAAAAATTTTTGTCACATTGAAATATGTAATTTTTAACCAACGGATGTATGTATTCATGGGTCTCTATCAGTGGCTGCTCTCAGTTTTATATGACTATACATGCTATGTAGAATGAAGCATAGATATCGTTCTACAGGACTGTGTAGAATGATAACCTGGTATTTTCCTGATAAAATTGACTTTCAAGTGATTTTGTCATTGATTCATTTTTTTCTCATTTTAGTTATTTTTATTTTTATTTTATAATTAAGTTATATTTAGGTGAAAGTTGAGCAAATGATTTCTAGGATATGTCCTTAGAACAGTTAGGACCCTGCTGTTTCATAGTTTAAGTGTGTCCACATTTCTTAGTGTGTTCTTCAGAGATTCTGTTCTGTAATCTAGGAGAGATCACTAGGCTCAAAGCTGGAAGAAAGCAAGCAGAACATCCTTTTCTTCAGTGTTCTTCCTTTAACAGTAGAAGACAAGAAGGAATCAGGTACTTATAGTGGAAGGAAGTCTCAACCAGAGAAGAAATAGACATCATTGGAACCTTTATATTTACTTTCAAAGCTTTTTTATATACTTTTACTAATATCAAATTTCCAAAAAGGGAGCAAAACTCATTTCAGTATTTCAAAATTTCTTGAATTTAAATGTCCAGATAATCTAGTCCTAATAGAATAGAAAAGCTAACATGTTGCATTGCATCACTGTGCAAGGTAAGAAATCTGTAGCTGAAGCCAAATTGATACACTAAGTCGTTTACATTCTATTGAAATTTGTGGCTTAAAGCAATGATTTCTAAAGATTTTTTGCAATAGAAACCTCTTTTCAAATAAAATCTTATGATAACCTCCAATGTATAAAACCAGTACATGATATTTTATAAGTATAAAGTGATACGGTTCAGTTTCTATTATTTGTCAAATTTATGTCGTTTCTTACTGAAATCAGTGAGGCTGTTTTGATTAATTTAAAAACTTGAAATTAGAAATTATGGGTGATAGTTGTAATTTCACTTCAATCTCAAAATTCACTTCTGTTGCACACACAGTCTTGAGAAAATCTTAATATCAGCATTTTGTTTGTTTCAAGTCCATCTTGCAGTCTCAGGATACACTTACATTAAGGTGATGTAAACTCTTGAAAAATGATTGAAAGTAAAGTTCTGTTTCAAAGTTGAAACAAACAATATCTAACAACTGTTTGCATTTCTTATAAACATGGCAGACAAAAGTACTCTGCATTTAAAATAAGCTCTAAAACTATAAGGTATTATAATTACATTACCATTAGCTTTAAGAGTAGTATGTAACAAGCTGTTATAGCTGAGTATAAGCTGGTATTTAATGTTCCACAGGTAAGATATAATAGTGTGTTTTTTTGGTGCAATTTTATGTGAGCAGAAATGTTCAAGCTTAAATTTTAGGAAGACAAATGCAGAGTCGCCATCTTCCTAATTAAAACCTCTTTACTAGAAGTTATCATGTAAAAAAGAGCATATTTTCCCAGTTCTACTTAATGATAGATACCCTGACAACACAAGAAAACACTGTATATTTGTGTTTATGACAGGTTTTTAAATGACTACAAATATTTATATTTGAATTAAAACTTTCACCATGTTAGAAGTACCTTTGGGAAAAATTCTAAAGGTTTTACCCCTAGCTTAAAGGAATCAGTAATGATTCTTGTGAAGTAAGCAACTATTCCTAAGATCTGTATTTTATAATAGTATCATAATTTGTATTTAGGAACAGAATGACAAAAATCTTAACCTTTTTAAACTCTTTTTTTATAAATTTGTTTATATTATATTTATTAATCTTTATGGAGACTATCAAACAGTATTTGCTTAGTTGTTTTAATACTATATAATTATAAGAAAGAGGGGGAACTGATGAAAGCCAAAGACTATTTAACAATGTTATCTTGTTATAAATTCCTCATTCATAAATTTTAAATATTTTAGTAATTTCTGTTGTCAGTTTGTCCAGTCTCGTAGAATGGAATTTTATCCATTATTTAGTTAAAGAGAACTTTGTTCTTTTGACCTAAATTTGTCTTTTTCAGATTTCAGAGTCCTGAGTTTTAATATAAAAGGATTTATTTGATGTCCACCCTTTCTACTATAAGCTCTCCAGTAGGCTATAGTCTGCTCCTATTTTATATCTTCAGTATGTAGCACAGTGTCTGATTAACAGGGATTCAGTAAAATTTTTTTGAATTTTATATATTGGCTTTTTTGTTTCACCCTATTTAATGTATAAAAATATTTAGAAAAACATGTTTTAAAATATTCTTTATTACAGACTTGCATGACCATATTTATTGAGAAAACTGATGTGGACAGAATGACTCCTTAATTTGGCCAACAAGTCTTTGTAATCCAGCCTCTGTTTCCTTCAGACTTCATATCTTACCGCTTTCCACTTTGTTTATTTTGTTCTAACCATGCTGGACTCCTTGCTGTTCCATATGAACAGTATCACATTCATTTCTGCATCAGAGTTTTGCACTTATGTACACTTTGTTTGGAAAACTTTTTTCACAGAGCTTCCCAAGAGTCAATATTTTGCTTGGTTACTAATGGTCACTATTTAAATGTCATTCTTAAAGAGACCCCTTTTTTTAAAGCAGTTTAAGGTCATAGCAAAATTGAGTAGAAAGTAAGAGAGTTCCCATATACCTCCTATCCCCCCAATACACACACACAACATCCCTCTCTATCAACATCCTGTACCAGAGTGATACATTTATTATAATTGATGAACCTACATTGACACATAATACCCAGAGTTCATAGTTTACATTAGGGTTCACTCTTGGTGTTATATATTCTGTGGATTTGGACAAATGTATAATGCCATGTATTCACCATTATAATATCATACAGAATAGTTTCACTGCCCCAAAAATCCTCTATGCTCTGCCTATACATCCCTCACTCCTCCTAACCTCTGGCAACCACTGATCTTTTTACCATTTCCATCATTTTGCTTTTTCCACAGTGTCATTTGGAATCATACAGCATATCGCCATTTCAGACTGGCTTCTTTCACTAGTGATATATATTTATATTTCCTTCATATCTGTTCATGGCTTGATAGCTCATTTTTTTTTCTTTTTTTCTTTTTATGGTTAAAAAACATAACATGAAATTTGCTCTCCTAACCCTTTTTAAATGTATAATTCAGTAGTGTTAACTGTATTCACATTGTTTCGTAAATAGATCTCTAGAACATTTTCATCTTGTAAAACTAAAACTCTATACCTGTCAAACAATTCCCCAGCTCTTCCTCCCTCCAGCCCAACAACCACCATTCTACTTTCTGTTTCCATGATTTTGACAACTCTAGGTAACTCATATAATTGATATGATGCAGTGTTTGCAACAGCTTATTTTATTCAGCATAATGTTCTCAAGTTTCATCCATGTTGTAGCAGGTAATAGGATTTCCTTCTTTTTTTAAGGCTGGATAATATTACGTTGTATGTGTATACCACATTTTCTTTATCTGTCAGTGGACATTTAGGCTACTTCTGCCTTTTGACTATTATGAATAATGCTGCAGTGAACATGGGTATACAAATATCTCTTCAAGGTATTGTTTTCAGTTCCTCTGGATATATGCCTAGAAGTGGGAAAGGCTTTTCTCTTTGACTGGAAATTTTTGTCTTTTGGCTTTCTGGTCTAAAATAGGTTCTTCACTCCATCACTCTGTACATCCTTATCCTGCTCAATTTCTCTTACCAATACTTGACATTATATTATATATTTATATATTGTCTCTCACAGTAGAATGTTAGTTGCATGAGATCAGGAACTTTGTCTGTTTTATTCACTATTATATATTTAGAACTCAGATTAGTGCCTGGCACATAGTATACTAGTACTTAATAATAAAAATTGAAGAGATGAATAAATTAGACAAAATGGAAAATTAGAAATATATGTGCTTGCATTTAAATATCTTTGCTTTTTTATTTTTCTAATTTTTACCCTTTCCCTTTCTGTTTTTAGAATATGAGTGATGCTATGGCAATCTTGCACAAACTACAGACAGGCTTGGATGTAAATGTAAAATTCACTGGTGTTCGAGTGTTTGAATATACACCAGAGTGCATAGTATTTGATCTTCTTGATATTCCTTTGTACCATGGGTGGTTAGTGGATCCTCAGGTAAGTAGAAAATATTAAATTATATAAACATAGGTATAGTAAAATTTTATTTATTTGGCAAATTAAATCCAGATTTATATTTTCTGATACTTATATTTTTGTGCTTTTACCTGTAATTAGCCAAATTGTGAGATTAAAGGCACAGTCCTCCAGACTGCTAAATCTGCCCAAGACTGCTTAATGTAACTTTAAGGAGTTGGAACCACATCCTCACCAACACTTGTTATTATCTGTCTTTAGATTAATTATAGTCATCCTAATAGGTGTAAAATTATATCTCATTATGGATTTGTTTGCATTTCTCTGATGACTAATGATGTTGAGCATCTTTTCGTGTGCTTAATGGTCATTTCTATATCTTGTTTGAAGAAATGTCTGCAGATCCCTTGCCCATTTTTAATTGGGCTGTTTGTCTTTCTGCTATGGTGTTACAAGAGTTTTTTATATATTTTAGGTATATCTCTCTTATCAGATATGTGATTTGCAAGTATTTTCTCCCATTCTGTGGGTTGTCTTCATTTTCTTGATAGTATTCTTTGAAAAACAAAAGTTTTTAATTTTCATGAAGTTCAGTTTATCTATTTTTTCTTTTGTTGCTTATGCTTTTGGTGTCCTACCTAAGAAGGCTTTGCCTAATCCAAAATCACAAATATTTACTCCTGTATCTTCTTTTATATTTTAATGCTTAAGTTTAGGACTACGAACCACTTTGAGTTGATTTTTGTATCTGGTTTGAGGAAGGGATCCAACTTTATTCTTTTACATGTAGATATTGAATTGTCCTAGTACCTCCTGTTTGTTGAAAACATTATTCTTTATCTCATTGAATAATCTTGGCACTCAGAGTGATCTTTGTAAAATAAACCCTCCCCTTTAGCTCTGTGCTCTCCTCTCCTTAAAAGCCTCCAATATAACAAAAATGAGATGCAAAATCCTTAATGAGTTTTTATGATAATGCTGTATGGTCTAGACTGTGCTTGTCTGTCAAAATTCACCTCATTTAATTCTTCTCCTTTTTACTACCCTCCAGGTACACTAACTGCCTTTTTGTTCTTCAAACATGTCAAGTTCATTCCTATCTTGAGTTTTTGTACTAGCTAATTGCCCACTGTAAAACATTGTTTTACCCCTAACACATTGTTCTTCCAGATCTTAACATTTTTAAGTTCCTCATTATTCAGATCTCAGGTCACACATATCACATATGTGTTAGAGACCCTTCCTCCCTAACTTATTAAAATTAGTCACCCTCCTTTTCTCCAGTCATTCCCTCTCCTGTGTCTGTATTTGATTTTCTTCACCACTTATCTAGAATTCTTATTTATTTCTTTACTTGATTGACTATCATCTTCCACTAGAATATATGTTTTATTAGGGCTGAGCTCTTATTTCTCATTATTTATAACAGTGCCTGGCATATAGTAGGCTCTTTAATAGAACAAAGCTTGCATGCAGCATGCCTTAACTACAGGGAAGGAGAGCGCAAAATAGTAAGGAATTGGCAGTGTTTCTTCATCCTTGTCCATTGTAAAAGCAACTGGTATTCTGGACAATGAAAGGATGGTTTACAAGTAAGCAGGGTCTCTGTATTTTTACTGACACTCTGTCTATAAGAATATCATTGAAAAGTCTAAACATGTCTAGCATTTTACACATCTAAGTTGAGCCATGGTAAATTCTGGCAGATGACAATGCCATGTAGCCTAGTTTCTTGAGGATGAGCTTAATGGCCTGAGGAATTTAAGCCTGAGTTCTTAAAAGTTGGACTCAGATTATCCCTCTGACTGTATGTAGCTATATATTGCTGGTCAACAGATAAATTCATATGTTCTTCAGATTTTTCTGGTCTACTCAGTGGTTTTCAAACTCTTGTAAGGGCCTGAGGGCTGTGCTTTATATCTATTTTATTTGTTTTGTTACAAAAGGATTCTGCTGCTGGGAAAGTAAAACGAACGAGGCAAAAGTTTGAAATCATAGGTCTTTATGAGATATCTTTTAGAACTCTCTAGTTCTTTGTATTCCAATTATGTGTTCTGCATATAATTATCTTGAAAATAAATATCAGCATTTCTTTGGATGGTAAGCACCAGAATTCAGCCACAGAGAAGATATTTCTCCATTATTAATTGGTAACTAACTCTTTAAGAGCAACATTGGAAGCCAGATGACAGTGGAAATGATATATTCAATGTGCTGAAAGAAAACAAATGGCTAACCTACAGTCCTCTTCCCAGAACAATTATCTTTCAAGAATGGAGCAAAATAAAATCATTTTTTAAATTAATTAAATTAAGATAATTTCCTGCCAGTAGACCATTATTAATGGAAATTCTAAACAAGGATTTTGAAAAGAAGGAAGGTGATCCCAGATGGAAGGAAGAGTGAATGGATACAATCAACAATCTTAAATGTTGACTGTATCAGTTAATAACATTATCTTTGGGATTTAAATAAAGAACATTGGCATATGCAAAAAATAACATAAGATGGGAAGAAAGTAAGAGTCTAGACTTAATTGTTTAAGAATTGGGTATTAACTTCTGACTTTGATATGGTAGGAATAAATGTTATGGTTTCTATAACTTTATCCAATATGGTAGCCAAATGGAGATATTAAAAATTTAATGTAATTAAAAACTTAGTTCCTGAGTTACATTAGACATATTTCAGTTGCTCAGTAGCCACAAGACTAGTGGATATCTTATTGGGCAACACAGATTTGGAGTATTTCCATTATTGCAGAATGGGCTATTGGAGAATGCTCTTTTGGAATAATCATAAAAAGAATAGAAAACATAGTGGGTAATTTCTAGATTAGTAGAAGGGGGAAAAATTAATCAAAAAGAAGGAAGAAAGAAGGGGTAAGGGAATGTTGATCTGATGGGATGGAGAATGGTCGATTTAATAAATTCAGATATATGAATACTTATAGTAAGTATAAATAGGAATAAATGCTCTAGTTAAAAGACAGTGATTCTGAGGCTGGATTAAAATATACATATATATATATATATATATATATATATATATGCTATTTAAAGAGATCTATATAAAACAATATGAAGTTAAACAGATTACAAGTAAGAAGAGGGAAAAAAAGATGCCATATAATCGCTAATCAAAAGAAAGCTGGTGTACCTATAGTACTGTCAGAAAGAATAGACTTAAACTTTAAGTCAAAAAGCATTACTAACAATAGATTGTTTAATTTGCTAAGAAGATATAATCATTTTAAATTTGTATGTACCTGGAGACACTCGGAAAGTAAAAACCCTGATTGACTGTTCATTACTTGGACCTCTGGGAACTGTCGCAAAGAGTAAAGGTCAGTTTTTGACAATGAAAATAAAATTCGTATGCATCTAATAACATAACCTCCAAGTACATAAAGCAAAATTTAATAGAATTACAAAAAGAAGTAGATAGATCATCATGCTGGAAGATTTTACTCTACATTTTTTTGTAATTGCTAAAAACAGAAAAGAAAACCTAATGAACATACATTCTTCTAAAGGAATTTAATAAGCTTTATTTTTGAGTAATTTCAGAAACAGGAAAGTTGCAAAGATATTAAAAAGAATTCTTGTATACTCCACCCCGTTTTCCCTAATCTTATATGACCTTGGTACATGTGTCAAAACTTAGAAATTTAATATTGGCACATTACTAGTAAATATATTACAGTCTTCATTCTACCAATTTTTCCACTAATTTTTATATTATTGTTCCAGAATTCAATCCAGGGTATCAGATTGCATTTAATCATCTTATCTTTCTAGTCTCTTTCTGTCCATGACATTTTTTCTGTCTTTGTTTTTCATGGACCTGACTATACCTTCTTTTTATACACACGAAATTTTAGATTTCAGGACTGAATTTATGAAGATGTCAGTTCTTATTAAAATAAATTACAGTTTCAATACAACCCCAAACAAAATCCCCGCAGATTTGTGGGGAGTAGTTGCAGAAAGTTACAAGTTGATTCTACAATTTATATGGAAATGCAAAGAGCTAGGATTAGAAGCCAAGATATTCTTGAAGCAGAACAAGAAGGGAGGACTTGCTCTTCCAGATACAAAATATTTTAAATATTGTAATTAAGAATTAGATCAATGACAGAATAGAGAGGCCAGAAAGACCTTGCATTTATAGACAGAAATAGGGCACTGTAGAGCAGTGGGGGAAAGGCAGTTCTTTCAATAAAAGGTGCTAAGACAATTAAATACCCATTAGATATGTAATTAAATAGCCAGTTAGATAGCCAATTCAAGTTTCTAATTAGATATCCAATTAGGAAAAAAATGAAATTATTTCTCCTAACTCACACCAGAAAATTCTATTCCATGTGCATTGATGTTTAAAAGATAAAACTCTGTAAGTTTGAGAATGTTTCTAACCTTAATGATAAAAGGTTTATAAAACAAGACATAAATGCATTAATCACAAAGAACATCAATAGTATATGAGTACTATAAAATTGAGAAGTTGTTTGTCTAAAGAAATAAAGAGAATAAAATTGAGCCACAGAGTAGAAGTTGATTGCATGTTATATGATGAACAAAGGATTAATATTCAGAAGGTGTAAAGGGCTCCTACAAGTAATTTTTTAAAAGATAAACAACCCAGTAAAAAAGGGGCAAATGTCTTGAATAGCTATTCTTTGCAGCTACTCTTTGTTTGAACAGGCATTTAACAAAAATGGATATACAAATGGCCAGTGAACATAAATGCGTCATCAGGAAAATGCAAATTAAAACCAAAATGAGATAGATAACACTATACACCCATCAAAATGCCTAACATTTAAAAGTCTGACAATACTAAATGTTGGAGATGTGCAATGTAGGGAATTTTTGTTCCCTGCTGATGAGAATGTAAATTGACTGTCTACTTTGGAAAGCAGTTTAGAGTTATCTAGAAAAGTTGAAGATAACCATATCCTAAGTCTCAGAAATTTGACAAGGTATATTCCCTAGAGAAACTCTTGATATGTGGAACAGGATAAATGTACAAGAATGTTCATAGCATTATTATTTATCATAGCCTCAAACTGAGAACAACTTAGATAGCTATCAAAAGATGAATGAATAACTATATTACGGTATATTCATACTATGGAATACTGTAGAACAATAAAAACTAAGAATAGCTGCATACCGTTACATATAACTACCTAGTATGTATATTTTTTCTTATTTGATTTATCGTTTGTCTTTGCTCCAGAATATAAACTTTATGAAAGCATAGACCATCTATTTTGTTCACTGCTAAGTCCATACTTTCTCTAATAGCACCTGGTACATAGTAGTGCATGAAAGGTACCCAAATGAATTAATTGAATGAAACATTAATGTAGAGTTTTGGTCTATGAAAACTTGAAATTTTGTATTGTTCATTGCTAGTCTATAGAAGTACAATTCATTTTTGTATATTGATCTTGTATTATTCTAGTTGTATTTTTGTGGATTTCTTAGGATTGAAAATTCAGATATTTTGGAAAGACAATTAAATTGATTCACTAAAGAAAATTGCTCTAAACAGTAAAAGTGTTAAGAAAAATAATGAAAATCTAAAGGGATTATACCCTTAAATTGCTTCTTAAGGGTCTAAGTTTTCATTTTAAATGAGTGAAAGCTGGAAGTCATACTCTTAGGTGGTTTACATAGACTCATAGCCAAAAGACCCTCTTTTAAAGAAAAAGCCTTATTTGGCTCTGCATCAAAAGATTGCAAAGTGAATATATTCGTGTGTTTTTAGTTAACATGAAATGTTTAAGATATGTACATAATATTTTGCACAACTCACTGCTTTTTCAATTAACTGATCTTCTTAACCAGCTATCAGTCCCACTTGCATAATTAAAGAGGCTTTTACTATCCCAGGATTTTGCAGAACAAAGAAAATAAAGTACAGCCTAGAGCAGAGCAGTGGTTCTCAAACTTTGCAATGCAGCATTGGAATAAAACTTAGACAATTGAGAAGCAACTTGAGCCTACAATTCTTTTAGATCTTTTTAACAAGCTCCCCAGTTTGGGAAATACTGTCCAGAATATTACAAGTGCAGATATATGTCAAGATTTGCAGTATTCAGAGAATAAGTATTCAAGAAGATCATTTGGATGTGGAAAGAAAACATTGGCCCTCTTATTTTTTTACATAATCGTGTTAATTTGTGCTTGTTTTATTATGCGTACATCATTAAAACAGTAGTAGATGTAAATTATAGATATATTTTAGGGATGCGAAGGCAATCAAAATAAGTTGGCTGGACAGCAGAAACCTATTTTTTTTTTCAGTAATCAAAGCAAAGTATAATGGAAGAAGAGTAGAGATGCCCAATTTTATTTTCCTATAGTTTAAAACTTTGCATTTACTTTTCTACTATACATCCAAAGACAAAGATTAAATAAAAATCATAAAGCAAATACTGTTTCTAATTAATATATATTAACTTTTCTTCAGGAAAATGTTAGTTATGTATACTCATCTCCACTATACTTTGCTAGGAAGTAGATAATAGATAAAATGGAAAAAACTTTAGTCCCATAAATTAATATCTTTAGATTTGCCTTGCTTTAAATGCAAAACATTTATGTTTTAGGGAAAAAAACCTGATATTTTCTTATTTTTCCTCCTGAAATAATTTATTTTTAATTTTAATCACTTAAATACAGCTTTACAACCTTAAGAAATAAAGTTACATGTAATAATCCCATTTAATTATTTTTTGCATAATTAAAATACAGCTAAACAGTATTTTGTTATAGCTGTAAACAAATTTGAAAATTGTTGGTTATTGATTTTTTTTCATAAGAAATATTTGTTTATTTAATATTGTATTAGAATAAAACCCTGAAGAGCGATATGGGTTTCTTTGTTATTGTTTTTAATCTTATCATGATTAGTGAGACAGTTATTTGTTTTCTAGATTGATGACATTGTAAAAGCTGTTGGTAACTGCAGCTACAACCAACTAGTGGAGAAGATCATCTCTTGTAAACAGTCAGACAATAGTGAGCTGGTTAGCGAAGGTGGGTGAGTGCTGCTATTATTACCTGATTTATTCTTGTGAAATAACTTCTCTGATAATTTAATATCTTTTAAATGTCTTAAATAAGACTTCTAAAATACAAGTAACTGTACTTGGTAGGAATTGAAAGAAGAAATTATTTATAAAGATGCCAGTGAAAGGTTTTTCCTAGAACCCTTTCACTTGACTTGTAAAATCAGGATTGGATTCTAATAAAAATCTTTGGAATCTTGCTAGCTTTGATGTGGTCAGTTACCCAGGGGTTACTGATAGTTGTTCTTTTTTTTTTTAAAAAAAAAAGATTATTTGGAAGTACTGTGTAAACTTTTTAATTCATCCTCAACACTCAGTTGACTGAGGTGAGTATTATGGTACTCAAGTGTTCATTTTAGTAGAACTGTCTTTATGTTTCAGTACAATCCAGTATAGTAAAAGCTCCATTCTAGCTCAAAGTGTACCTCTGATCATCAGTTTTCTTAATCCTTAGCTAATTAGAATTGCTAAATTCATCATAAGAGAAGCAGTTTCATATTTTTTTCAGCTGTGTTCCAGTCAGTGAAGGGAAGAACAAACAGGTTTGAAACCAGAATGGTATCAGGAACCATAGTATTTGGATATACCTTTCCAACCACTCACTTCACCTCTACATAACAACACTCAAGAACTAAGGCAGCTATTCTCCTGTATTAGAAGGGTAAATAAAAGAAAGAGAAATCATGAGAAGCAGGGGGTGAGCTTCATTATTCTCTGACATACAATTCTTTTACATGAGGTATAATAAAAGTTGATTACAATTACCACATTTTTAAAAATTAAAAATAAGTGACTACAAGAGTATATGAGAACATATAAAAGAAGATGTATACATGAATCCATACTCTATTGATTGATCAGAACCCAACTAATTATATTACTCAATTATCCATAAATTTAACACATTCATGCAAGAGGCAGGTAGCAAGGAAATACACAGTATTTTAGTTGAGGCTTATCCTACTCTTCTACTTTCATTAAACACATAAATATACGGGGATATTGACCATTGACAGCTCTTTCACTAAAATCTAAGGTAGCACAGTTTTAGTGAGGAAAGGAGCAACAATAACTTAAAAATATTTTTTCCCAGTTAACAAAATTCCACTCACTAGAACTTATCTAAGCTCTCATTACTATAAATATATTTCTAAAAGTCAGGCTCTAAAGATAATTTCCATCTATGGATTTCTACTTTCTCAGTAATTTCCAATATGCTATTCAGTAGTAATCAAGGAAACAATAGGAACCAGAAAGTGTTAACGGAATGATAGCCAAGAAGTGATCTTTATAGGTAAGAAAGAAGCTTTAGGAAACACTGTTAACAGCATTTTTCCCAAGCCAGGCTGCAATTAATAAGGTAGGATTTTGATAATAACACTATTTAACAAATGAACAACAACAACAAAAACCCAGTCCCTTTTTTACTTCTCCTTTTTCTCAACCTAATGTCACAATTATTATTTCTCTGACATTGATTCCCCAGGATAATGAAAAACAATATCTAATTTATATAGTATTGATAACTTGAGAAAAATGTCTTGGTAAAAGCAAAAAAAGGAATTATCCTCTTTAGTGGTATAGAATTTTGAGGTAGTATATTACCAGAATTGATTAATTCCCTGATATATAAATTTTGTAATGCTGAAATTTTGTATATCAGGTTTCCATATCAGTGAATAATTATATATGGAATTCACTACAATTAAAAAGCTAAACTAGTTTTTTGTTTATAAGAAACTACAAATATGTAGTCTGTTTGAAATAATTATTTAACCCAATGGTTACTTGTGTAAGGCACTAAAAATTCTTATAGGAAAGAAAAGGCCACAAGGGACATTTTTACTTATAATGGAGCAATTGGCTTCCCTTCATCATTTTCTTCATCATATTTTCTTGGATACAGTGTTCAACTGAAGTAGTAGTCTGCTTTCTTTGCTTTTTGACCTATAACTGTAACTTTCCTTCTGAATCAATAAAATATCCAAAAGGTAGTTTATTCTAATCCTTCTTTATTAAAAAGTATTAAACTTTGGTCTTAGATGATAACTTTTTTAATTCAAATATTTCTATAAGGTAAAGAACATTAGAAATACTTTTACTATCATACTTGTTTTGATAAAAAAGATGTTATTTAGCTGACAGTCAAATAGAATTAGATATTTTTTCAACTTCTTTTGGACGACATTCATTTTCTTTGATGGCAACACCTTGTAAGTAAAAGTGCAAAACTTTTACACATACATAAAGTATGTATTATTTACTATCTCTCCTTGGTGTTAATACTTTTTTGAATCTAGTTATAATGATGGATTGTGGCACAGCGGCAAAAATCAACAACAAAAAAAATTGCACAGTACCAGCTGCCAGACTTCACCAGAGCTGGTGATTTAATTCTAGGGCTCTCTCAGGAATAATTTCTTCTTTAACAGTTGTTTCTAGGTAAAAAATGTGCTTAAAGAAATAATTCTAGAATGTTCTTTCAATTATTTATTGAGCCTGTATTATGTGCTATAACCACTGAAGATTATAGTTTGAATTCATATTATTTTTGATTAATATTGATTTCCTTTTCTTTTTTCTTTTATTTTGAAAAATCTCAGGCCCATAAAAAAGTTGGCATAGCACAATGAACACACACACACACACACACACACACACACACATATGCTTCACCTAAATTTACCAATTATTAACATTGAATTTTTGCTTTCTTTTTATATTCTCTCTCTCTCTCTCTCTCTCTCTCTCTCTCTCTCTCTCTCACACACACACACACACACACACACACACACACACAGAGTTTTTTCTAAATCCTGTGAAAATTTGTTGGGAATATCATAGCACTTTAACCATTAATGTTTCAACAGTTATCTCCTAAGAACAAAGATGTCTCCAAGAACAAAGAATTCTTCTATATAATCCCCATACAGTTATCTCAGGAAATTTATCACTGATACCATACTGTTATCTAATATACTGTTTATATTCAGAATTCCCCAATTGTACCAGTTATGCTCCATTATAGCTTTTAAGTTTTCAGTGAAGGTTCCAATCAAGGATTATTTGTCGTATCAATTTAGTCTCAAAATCTAAAACAGTTCTCTAATTTTTTTTTCTTTTTTTCTTTTTGTTCTTTCGTAATGTTGACTTTTATTAATAGTCCAGGCTAGTTTTGTAGAATAGTTCTCAATATGGATTCATGTGACTGCTTCCTCATGAGCAGATTTAAGTTACATATTTTTGGTGGGAATACTACACGAGTGATATTGTGTTTTTCTCAGTGCATCAAATCAAATGGTATATGATGTCTGCTTATTTCATTATTGGTGATGTTAACATATTTTTTTGTTGTAAAGATGCCCTTTGCCCTTTGTAATTAATAAGTAACCTGTGATGTTATGCTTTGAAACTGTGTAAATACCCTGTTCCCTAATAACCTTTTACCCAATAGAGCTGGCATTCATTGATTCTTGCCTGAATCAACTATTATTGTGGTGGTTTGCTATTTCTGTTATTCCTTCTAAATTTATTAGTTGGCATTTTTATGTTAAAAATAGTTTTCTCTTCTTTTTCAACCCTATTAAATTTTTTTTTATCATTGTAGATTCATGGATTGTGTGTGTTATTCAGTATATTATAATCTATTATTATCATTATTCTTTTTGATGCTTAGAATTGTCCATATATGGCCAATGGGATAGTCTCATGTCATCATCATTTCTTGAGCACTTCGTTGTTTTCTAGCACAGTAAGATATTCCGGGCTCCCTACTGTATCCTTGGAATCAGATCATGTTGGCCCCTATATTTTCAAAGAAAATCTGGGCATTTGTCATATTAAAAGATTTTTTGCCCCTCCACTTAAGGAAAAATATTAATATAATGTGTCTGATTTTTGAAACTTGACAGATGAATTTAAAAAGAAAATCAGACTATTTGTTTAAAGCTATCACAATGACACAGTTAAAGTTTGATTGACTTTAAATTTGAACACAAATCTTAGGCAGGGCCACATCTAGCCAACATTTTAAAACAAGCCAGTTTCCATTTATCCTTCCTTGTTTTGTTCCTTTTTGCCTAATTTTAGTGCCCCTCTTTCTAACTTCAAATTTTTTAAGGCACTCAGTACTTTCATCTTCTCTAATAACTCTTCAGTAATAGAAGAAAATAACTTGATAAACTAATTTTAGTATTGAATTTCTGAAACTAAGAAATATTTTCAAGCATGCTAATGTCAGGGAAATAATTTTTAATTTAAATTTATTTTCAGTATTGTAATTTTATTATTACCATTATATTAATTTTTACCTTACTTTAGTATCATTAATAACAATATAACAAAATTGAAATTTAATCTTAATGTTGTAAATAAACTATTTGTCATTTGAAGTGATGCAAATAATTAAATTACTTTGTAACATTTAGAATTGTATACCATTGGGGTAGAAGGCTAGGTGAAAAATGTGAAAGGATTAAGAAGTACAAATGGTTGTTACAAAATAGTCAGAGGAATATGAAGTACAGCATAGGGAATGTAGTCAATAATATTGTAATAACTGTGTATAGTGCCAGGTGAGTAGTAGACTAATTGGGGGGATGGCTTCATAAATTATATAAATGTCTAACCACTATGCTGTATAGCCGAAACTAAGATAAAATAATATTGAATGTCAACTCTAACTGAAAAATAAAAATTAAAAAAAAGAATTGTTTACCAGAATTTGTTTAATTAGTTATGGAAAGTTAAAACTAGTTTAAGCTTTTGAAATTCAACTAAAATCACAGTAGTGTCACTGTTTAAGAGTTGATAGAAGAATTGTTCATTATATGTCTAAATTACTATGCTTTATGACTTGGGGAGAAATACAATTCAGTTTGCATTTCTAATAACATGCAGTAATTTTTTTAATTTAATACCAATAATTTTGAGTTCTAGTCTCCACTTTCCTTTTTTCTTTCTTTTTTCTTTTTTTCTTTTTTTTTTTTCTTTTTTGAGTTAGGCCTGTTTTTTCCTTTATTAGAAGACTTGAAAAAAGCTTTATTGGGATATTTACCAGTCTTCACTTTTCTGTAAATAGTTTTGTCCTTGAGCAAGTCACTTATTCTCTCTGAGCCTCTGTCCCATTCTATAGAAAAAAAATAGCTGAGAAAGACCTTTCTAGTATTGATTTTTTAAAATTTCACACACATGAAAGTAATGTGCTGTATCTCCACTGAATTTTTGTATCTTGAAAGAGATTTGTAGAGGGAATGTTATGTGAGTGAGGTGTGGGAAGGGCATTTAGAAACATCTTTCTGAAGAAAGTGTTTAGTAACACAGATATTATAGACAGCAAAGGTACTCCTCAGCACAGGCATTATATTTACTTTTTAAATGATATATAATAGTATTTTAGTATATAACCCATACATTCTACTCAGTAACTCAGTACTTAGCAGAGTAATGACAGTAATGGAGTGGGGAACTCTTCTTTCTGAATGTGTAAACCCAAGGAGTTGTAAATGTGCTATAAATTTCCTTTGACTATGGCCTTCTGTATAACTTTTTATACTTCCCTGCCTATCATAACCAATTCTTTGGAATAGTGTGATATATTGGTCACTTTTTACAACTACTTTCCAGCTTGAAGTGGTATGGCTTTGACACTAAGGGTGAGGGATGGAGAGGTAGTGGAATAAACCTATACTCTCTAGCTGCCTCTAGTCCTACCAAGTTTATTTTCAATTTTTTGTTGAGGTGTCAGTTTGTTAACATAGGTTCATCTTTACCCCCTATATTTGCACCTCTCTGCTCACTTATAAAACTTTTTAGAGCACTTTCTTCCCCCCTATTATTTGAGACATTTCTTGTCTATTAAAGGAAGGGAACAAAAAGAGGAAGAGAAAGAAGTATAGGCTTTTAAAATTTATACAGTTGATTCTCATTATTCCCAGCAGTTAGTTATGTTCTCTAAAGTTGCTGTGAACACTGAAGTAGTGAATACTAAAACACTGCTCCTAGGGGAAACATTAAGATTAGGTTCCTGTGAACTTCTGATCACAAGATTTTTGTCAACTGATAAATATACAACCTTGTTTTATGTGCCTTTCTGTTTAGAGACACCTTATTTAATATATACTGCTGATTGAGTATGTTAAACTCATGGCCAACAGCAGTATAACTCACCTGAACAAGATGCAAAAATACAAAGTTTTTCTGTAAAGCACATCACAGCCTTTGTGCACTTAGAAACACTAGCCAGCACTTCAGCAATATGCTTGGGGGCCATTTTACACAGTAAAAATCACCTCCCCTGCCCCCCAACAAAACACAAAAATGTGAAGAATGTGGCACTAAATAGACTGAAAAGCACACTTGTTTACACTATGAGAGCTGAAACTAGAAGGC
This sequence comes from Eidolon dupreanum, assembly GCA_028627145.1. Taxonomy (NCBI): domain Eukaryota; kingdom Metazoa; phylum Chordata; class Mammalia; order Chiroptera; family Pteropodidae; genus Eidolon; species Eidolon dupreanum. The sequence goes on along the minus strand of CM053509.1, from coordinate 42,514,624 downwards.
AGAGTTTTGCCTTGTTTGATCTCGGGAATGCACGTTAGGTGACTCACATTTTTTGCTGCTTTGCACAGATCCAGAAATGACCCTGAAAGTACAGCAAACATTGATTTTGGAGTTATAAATTTTAGCTACTAGGCAAATTTCAAATATGAACCTGTCCAATAATGAGGATCAACTGTACACATATCTTTTAAATTAAACCTCAGAAAACTTCTTTATATTTCATTATGTTTTGAAAATAAAAGATCATTTGTATTTCTGAACTTGATATATCTATATAATGCAATAATGTATCTAAAGAGTAGCATGTGTTGGAGGAGATTAGGATAAAAACAGCATCAGTTATCCCCGTTCTCTGTTCAGTTTTACGCCTATTTTTAGTTTTAAGGCAAGAATTAAGCAGTTTATGAATTGAGTATTATCTGACACCTTTGTTGAAATCTTAAGCAACTCAATTTTTTAAGGCTACTTTTAATTTCTAAACACTTAGCCATTGGGGAAGTAGCTGTTGACATACATCTTTTACTCCAACATACTTTTAAAATTGCAATCTCTTGCCTTCTTGTTTGTTTTACTGGGTTTTAGTTTTATTCTGTCTATGTATTTTGTTGCAAACTGCCTGAAATCCTTTTCGGAAATAGGTGAAGTATAAATAAATACATTAATTGATTAAAAAAAATTCATATAACTGTTTTTTTTTTAGGATGGGAATAACTATAGACACATCTTCCAGAATAAAAGAGTTTAGGGCCATCATATTATAATAGGAAAAGTCTTATTTTGACTGGCCTTTCTTCATACTTAGAACACAGTGTAAATAGAAAAACTTAATTTTGAAATTATTCCTCCATCTAATATTATGCATTGGTTCCATAGGCTTTGTAGCTGAGCAGTTTCTAAATAACACAGCCACTCAACTGACATACCATGGATTATGTGAACTAACTTCAACGGTTCAGGAAGGAGAACTTTGTGTGTTCTTTCGGAATAATCATTTTAGCACCATGACCAAATACAAGGTATGATATAGAAATAGCTGTTTAATTGTTATTGGAAATTAAAGGAGCTTTATTTAGAGATGTCTTATGATCTGTTTCAAAATAAAAAAAAATAAAACAGCATAATATTTCTTAACCATCAAATTATGAAGGTAATTTATTATTAAATATTTTTAGGATGGAATGGATTAGCCATTTAAATGTTATTTTAAGTCATTTTTTTGTTTTTATTTAAATCTTAACTCCTTTTTCACAGATTACTGCTTTAAAACATATTTGCTCTTTCCTTTCTAAGAAAAAAAAAGATAAACCCTGGAGATAGAACTAGGATGACTGCTACTGATGGATGTTTATATTTGAAGGCTAAAGGAATTTAGAAGAAAGAATCAAGATTTTTCTTTATGATAGTGTGTTTGCTATTAAAGTTATCAGTGTGACTTTAAATTCTTCTTATGTTATTTATGGCTCTGCCAAAAAATCTTGCTGATTCAACCCTTTTGTTATCTCTTTATCCATTCCTTTTGTTTTTACAGCTGTCACCTAATTTGGGAGTTTATCAATTTATTCCTAGTCTTCTGTGGTAGATACTGCTCTGATCACATCAAAAACATAGCAAAAATGTTCAGTAGCAGCCAGTGCTTAGAGGATAAAAAATGCAAGGTATTTTCTACTGTCCTATGCCAACACTTTGCTTCAACCATAATGGTTTGTCTACTCATTAGTAATCTTCCATATCCTTACATTATGCTTTTCCATTTCTGTACCTTTATTGCCAATTTATTACTCTTTAATTCCTATTTGAAAAGATCTCACTCCTTTTGCCTATCCAAATTTCACATTTTAAGAAATGTTTTAAATACCAACTCTTCAGTAAAGCTGCTTCTGTCCTTAAACCAGTGGTTCTCAATCCAGATTACATGCTAGAACTACCTGGAGAGCTTTTTAAAAAATAACCAATGCACAAAGCCCACCACCAACTCTAATCAGAGTCCCTGGAGGTGGGACCTGAGCATCAATACTTTTTAAATGCTCCCAGGAGATTTTAATGTGAAGGCTAAGGCTGAGGATCACTACCCATCCTTCTCTATTATGGGCCATGTCATCCTTACTTTGCTCTTACCTAGTTACCAGTTTTCTTTGTAAATGTATCTTATTTATCTACATGAAAGTAAGTTTTCTGAAGTCAGGAATCAGGTCTTCATATTTCCTTCAATACTTTAATCAATGAATTGCACAAAGTAGTGTAAAATAATGATTTGTTTGCTTATATAAGAATACTTTAAAGTCCTAACTCTCCTATTCCTGTATTAGTTATAGCAAAGGTTCATCTGTATTGTTCCCACATTTGAGCTAGATGTGTGCAAAGAGTTATCCATATTCAGAATTATAAGTCCAAAGAATCTCAGAATCAAAATTATTGCTAAATAGTAAGTACTGGTAAGTCATCTTGCTTTACTTGATCTCCTCAAGTCCTCCCTTTATTCATTTAACTAATATCTGTTAAGCCTGATTATGCCTGGGTACTCAGCTAAGTATTAGGACTGCAGCCTAAGCAAGGAAGCTATGGTTCCTGCCATTTAAGGACCTCCTATTTTGGCAAGGAATTAATTGTACAAATAGTAATAATTGCACAAATAGTTATTATTTCTACTGAGATACACTCTATAATAAAAGCACATACAACGTGCTGTGAATGCTTTTATCAAGACTTAAAACCTAGTTGGGGATGTCAGGAAAGACTGCCTTGAGAAGTATCATTTAAACCAACACCTGAAAAATGAATCTCCATAATCAATTAGCAAAAATAATTAATAATAATAATAACAACTAAGGTTAACTCAGCAGATGGAACATGTGTGCAAAGGCCTTGAGGAGGGAAATAACTTAACTCCTTAAGGAAATGAAAGAAGACCTGTGTGGCTGAAGCTTAGAAAGTAAGAGGCATAAAATAAGGCTAAACTGATAGGCAAGTACCGTATCTTGTAGTCTTGAGCTAAAAAGAGAAACAGACTTTGGTGTCCTGATGGCCTAGTGGTTTTTTTTGTTTTTGTTCTCTCTTTGGGACTTGGCAGGAACATGATAGTTCAATGGGAAAACAAGGTCTGTGGCTGTCATTAGTGGTTGTTATACCATCTCCCAAAACTGACCTCTAGATGTTCTGTTTTCTATCAAAGCTGTATCCCTAACCATGAAGTCCTTTACTAATCAGCTAGGTAGTCTCAATCTTCCTATGTAGTTGGGGTGGAGACGTCTCTCCTGGAGCACTTTCTATCATGTGTCTGTTTCTGGACTAACTACGCCTTTCTATGAAATAATGATAGCTCAGAATGTGTTCATTCTACTATTTCTCTGCTTCTAAGTTTTTCTCAGTATACCTTATTCTGTAGCTAAACAATGTGTCACTAGTGGTGCGTGTGTCCTTGCCCCTTTAACAACATCAAGGTGCTTTGGACTTTGAAGTAGAGTGGATGGAAATTTAATTAGGAGATTATTGCAGGAGGCCAAGTAAGAGGTTATAGTGACTTGGACTAAGATGGTAAAGAAATAGAAACTAGACAGATTCCATAGATATTTAGGAGACATAATCAACCAGATTTGGTGATTAAGATGTAAAAAATGAGAAAGAATGATTTCTGAGTTCTGAGCACGAACAACTACATGAACAGTGGTCCTCTTTATTGGACCAGAGAATACTGGAAGAGAAGAAAGATATTATGAAATCAGCCTTGGAACTATTAGAGCTGCTTCTGAGGCACACTTCAAGTGGAAATGTTAGGAAAATTGTTAAAGACAAATAATTTTTGTGTACAAATAGTAATTTGGGGAGAAGATGAGATTTAAAAGAAAAAATTTTGAATGAGAAGAAAAGAGAAGGCCTAGGAAAATTTGATGAGTGCCAGCATTCAAGGATCCAACTTGAGAAGTATGAACTAGCAAAGGAGACTGAGAAAAAAAGAATAAAAGGAAAATCTGAAGAATATGGTATCATATAAGTCAACAGGAGAGAGTGTTTCAAGAAGAATGGAGATCTCAGTTGTTAAATGCTGATAAGAAATAACACTGGGAGAGGGGAGAAGTATCCATTAGTGATATGGATTTCATTGGTACCTATTAGAGAATGGTGCCAGCAGAAAACACTGAATTCAAATTGGTTAGGAAATGATCAAGATGTCAGGAACTAGAAACATCATAAGCAACTCTTTGAAACAGTTTGTGAGGACATAGACATGATGGCTTATAGCTGTAGTGGAGTTTGGAATCCAGGGAAGATATTTTGTTTTTGTTTTTTAATATGAGAGACTTGATCATGTTTAAATACTGAAGGACTCAATAGAGAAAAAGGTTGAAGATTCAGGAGAGGGGATAGTTGATGTTGGAAGGCTACTAAGGTAAGAAAAAATAGAAATTTTCACAGGTGAAGGGGATTGACTCTTGATTAAAAAAGAGACCTTCAGTGAGACTAATTTAATGTGTGTCTATTATGCTCATGACTTACTTTTAACAATTTCAAAATTATATTATTTTCATGTTTTTATATTTTTGCTTATACTTTAATATGCATCTCTAAATGAGAACATTTTTCTTTTAAATCGTAGTACCATTGTTGCATCTAACAAAATTAACTATAATTTTAATATCATCTAATACCCAGTCCATATTCAAATTTCCCACTTGTTCCCATATGATTTTATGGTTGGTTTGTTCAAACCTGGATCTAATCAAGAACCATGAATTACATTTGGTGAAATAACTCTCTTTTTTTTTTTTTAGGCGAGGCAACCCTTGGTTCACCTCACAGATTGCAAGGACCTTGTCAGCTTACAACCCCTTATTTTTTATTTTTTACATCTACAGCACCTGGTCTTCCTAGGTGGTCTCCCATCCAAGTACTAACCAGGCCTGACCCTGCTTAGCTTCCGAGATCAGACGGGATTGGGCTTATTCAGGGTGGCGTGGCCGTAGACATAACTCCATTTTAATATGATGCAAATCTTGTGTATTCCAGGGCTCTTATGAGTCTTTGGGCTATTTATTTATGACCCATTGTAATTCTCTTCATCCTATTTCATATATTACTATTGAACTATGTTTCCAATCCTGAGGGTCTTTAAATATGACACTGCTTTACTTCTGGCAGAGTATCCAATGAGTACATTCTTCACAAGAGTCAAAGACACTTTTCCTCCTCATTGACTCAATGACTGATTAACTAGATTTACAAGAAAATCTACAACAGTTCTTTGGCTGTTGCTATAGAACTAAAAGCCCTAAAGGAATACTTAATAAAATTTAGGAAGGGTTCCTCCAGCATGTTATCCATTTGCTTAATAAGGAAATAGAATAGAAAATTGTGCCTCTGTTCTGTTTAACCTGTTAAGCATTAAAACTGTTATTCTCTACCACTAATTCCTGGGTTGTTAAAGTTTCTATAATTCTTTATAAACTTGAGTGCTAAGGAATGTAATGTGATCTAATAATGGTACAAGTAAGGAAAAACTAGAAAGCTGCTTTTTCAAACAAGATGTGGCTACTTATAATACTACATTAGATCTTCATAATGCCTTCTAACATCCACTTTTGAAAAACCCTGAGATTTTAGGGCTATTTTATGGCTTTATATGTACTGATTACTTGATTTCCCATCTTCCTATCCCTGTGAACTCTTTGGAACATAGTTCATCCCACAGAATTCAGATATACTTTCAACAAAAAAATAAATAAATTTAATATCTGAATAGAATACTTTCTACTACATATATATGGTGTCTAAAACTAGAAGCCTATAATAATAATAAATTGCCAGTCTATTATTATATGCTGACAATCAGTCATAAACATCTACAACTTTATTATTTTATTAGTGGGGCTTATTTTTATTAGAATTTGCAGAAAGGATCTTCATACTTTCTAGTACCCATATCATATCATATGCTATTATCATTGCAGGACCAAGACCAACAAAGAAGTTCATATTGGCAGAACAAAAAGGATTACTTAGGAAGGTCATCTTCACCTTCTTTATTGGTTGTATCAATTTCCTTAGGAATTTACTAAACTCTAACTTGTATATAAAAATCTTTCATCATCTAAAGTGTTTTGGAACTCAAGCTGTATGAGCTATGGACTTTGGTTTGGCCAAAGAGGAAGTATATGTCTGTTATAACATTCTCCAGCATTACATCCTTGTTCTAACTCCTGTCTCTAGACATTGGATAGAGGCAGAGCAAATTCTCTATTAGGTTAGACTTTTTGATGACTCTATATATCAAAGCATTGAAGAGTAGAGATATTATTTCTAAAACCTGTACCTGGACAAAGTGTTCTCTGTTTACTAACTTTACAATTCCATCTCTATAGATGGTGTGTGTGTGTGTGTGTGTGTGTGTGTGTGTGTGTGTGTGTGTGTGATATGACTGTTAGCAGTCTTATATTTGAAACTCAATAAGGAAACAATTACATGCCAAAACAGCTAAATGTGTAGGTCCAAAAAATGAAAGTATTTTTTTAACTGCCACATTCACTCTGAAATTCAAATACACTGCACTACTGACATCACAGGACAGTTGCCTATAAAACTAGATTTCTGACACTAAGCTCTAGCTTCACCTTTTCACAGGTCGTCATACTCATCCTGCAGAGCAATTGTCTGAACAACCTCTAGATCGTGCTCATACTGTGCTGCCTAAGCTGGGTTCCTGACAACCTCTTAGATGCCAAAAGCGGGCATGGCAACAAGCTCCAAGTTTGGGTCTCCAGTTAGCTTTCTAGTGAGCCAGAGGAAAGGCTTTTCAAAGTTGTAGTTACTTTTGGCAGAAATGTCATAGTACTGAAGATTCTTCTTTTGGTGGCAGATAATTGATTTTGCTTTAATTTTCCTGTCTTTAATATCCACTTTGTTGCCACACAACATTGATGGGGATATTTTCACATACTCATACCAGATCTCTGTGTCAGTTAGGCACATTCTTGTAAGTAGCTCTCAAAGTGACATCAAACATTATAATGGCACACTGGGCTTCAAAATAATGCCATCTCTCAGTCATCCAAACTTTTCCTAACCAGCTGTGTCCTATACATTGAACTTGATAGGTCCTCTGTTGGTATAGAACACAAGATGGGGTGGACCTCGACACCCAAGGTAGCTACATACTTCTCAAATTCACCAGTCAGATGACATTTCACAGATGTAGTTTTTCCAGTCCCACTATCACCAACCAATACAAGTTTGAAGGGAACTTGGGGTTCTCCTTAGGCAGCCATTGTGATGTTACTTCCAGTAGCATCTCCAGACACTTCGGACTGAGACTCCGTAGACTGACTGAGACCCAATAGACTTATTAAGCATTCTGCCATCACAGAGTAACAATAGATGTGTTACTCAAATTGACTTTTTTTTCCTGTATAATATTTACCAGTCAACCTCATATTTCTCAGCTAACATAGTGCACTCTATGGTTTTGATTTATACAGCTTCTCATGACATTTTCTCTGACCATAAATACTAATTGACTTCCTGTTGTTGGTAAGTCTTTTTATCATTCCTAGTTTTGTGGTTTACCATTTGTATACTCTGGACAAGTACCTCTGCTGTTTCTTCCATTCCTAGCAAAGTAATCGGGTCCAGCTCTTATTAGTTATTAGTTGTAATAGCACTCTTCTTGAACCCTTGATTAAACTATTCATCCCTCATCTGTCCAATGACAGCTAATACATATATCCCCAATTCCTGCTATCATTTATGTGACCTTGCTCCACATACTTCCACCTAATCTTGTATAATTAAACCAGATGGATCATCTTTGCAAATCCACATTGAGTATGTGGTCCTATGAAGATCTGTGCTTTTCATCAGCATAACTAGATTAGGATCTGAAAGCAACAGGAGGGGACCCTAGTGAGAGAGCAGATGCTTTCAGGGCCATTCCTGTGGTTCTGGATAGTGAGATGACTATTTATACAGGCAGGAAATTTGAAAATATAAAAATGAGTTGTAAATAAACTACCTTTTCTCTAGTAACAGACCCTTTTAAGTCTGTTTTACTTTTCATGTTATCCATATGATCATGACTGTCAGATTCATATATATATATATATATATATATATATATATTTATATATATCTCCAAGATTTATTTATTCAGTGCTTTTCTCCATATTTTTTATTTTTTATGATTCTTCTCCACTTCTCCAGTATTTTCTGCCTGCTCTTGAGTAAAATGAACTACTCTTGATTTCTTGGCCCCTGTCTAGATCACCTACCTTCTCAACTCCATTGTAACTCCCTCTTAATCATCCCTTTCTCGTGTCAACTTTATATCTGTGTCATAATTGTTTCCTCTCCCTCTTAGTTTCTACTTACTGACACCTCTCTGGAGTATATTCAAAACCAGGGTTATTGAAGTTGGCTTTTGTTTTGTTTGCTTTTTTACATTACATTTAGATATTAGAAGTGAAAAGTGGTTTAGAAGGAGACACAGTCCTAGATAAGTACTAAAGCCATGTTAAAGAAATAAATTTGTCCATTCTCTTTCCTCTTTGACTAAGACTCTAGTGGGAATTTTTTTCCACAGAAAACTACATTCAAGTAAAAATTCATCTAATTTAGTTATTTTAAAAAGTCGATACTTCAAAAATTGTCACTTTCTTTTAAATTTTTTTTGAACAGGTTCAGGGGATAGAGGAAGTAAAAACAATAAGGAAAGTGATAGGTTCCACAGTATAGGCAGAGAATTGTATCTTTTTCTCTTAAATAGGTGGCAGGAGAAGGAGATAGATACAGAAACTGAGATAGATTTAGATGATATTCATGAGTATAATGTTATATTCATTAAGTACCATGTGCCTTGCATTGTGCTCAGTACTTTACATTTATTATCTCATTTAATTTTAACAACTCTCCCATGTGGTATGAATATTATTACTCCTTTATTACTTTACAGCTGAGAGAACAGACTTAAAGGCCCTAAGTTACTTGCCCAAGGCCACCCAGTTTATAGCAGCTCCAGTCTGACTTTCAAGTCCACACTCTCAACAGCTTTTCCTTTTTGGGTAGACCTATTTGTGGATGAGATTTATGTTTGTTAAGTAGGACTAAAGTTCTTTCAGTTTATAAAATATCTTAGAAATTTTCCAATCTGTCTCTATATCACTTTATAAGAAAGGAAAACTAAGGTCCAAAGATATTAAGTAATTTGAATCAAAGCTAGTTAACCAAAAATATTCAGGCAGTGCTTTTCTCCATATTTTAGAGGCTGGAATTACTTAATTTTTTAAAATTACATTTGACAAGTTTTATTAACTTACAGGTTGTGATGATATTGTGATGTTATTCATACTTTATAACTAATTTATCAGATATTATCAGTTTTATTTACAATTGCCTATTTTTTAAAAATTATAAAAAATTATATAATGTGATTTATTTATCACGTTATATAATTTATACATTTATATACATTAATAAACACTTTAAGAATTTAATACATACATTCTGTATTAGTTATTTTTTATGAAATTAGTATATTAGAGACTGGTGAGTAAAATTAGAAGGATTCAAAGATTAGAAAATAAAGTTTGACTAGATAATACAGCAAAAGTGATGGGGTATAAAAGCAAAAAATATTCTTGATGGTGATTTAACTGTAGACTCTCAGAAAAAATGCACCTAAACTATTCAATACAATAATAATACATACTTTGCTATTCTACACTGAAATTATATAAAGGAACTGTTGAATGATCCAGCATTGTTGACAATGGACTACTTAAAGATCTTTTGGATAAATGTCCAGATCTAAAAGAGGAAGAAATTGAGGCCGATTGTCCATGAAAAGACAGGTCAACTATATCAAGAAGAGGATACTCTTTTAGTTAAAACTTATTCATATACTATGAATGATAATAACTTTAATAGAACACTCCCAGAAATTACCCCTATTAAAGTGTTATTTGGAGAAAAATTAATAATAAAGTTATGGCTCCTCCCCTTGCAAATAGCCAATCTAATATATGATCTACATAAAATAAATTATAAAGCATAGATATTGTATGATATAACAGTACGTTGAAATGTATTGTGATAAGTGTAAACAGCAGGGTCAAATCTATTCAGTAGAAAATTGGCTGGAAAGAACTTTTAGTTTTTCCCTTAAATTATCCTAAGACAAGGTAGACCCTAACTGGCTATTAAAAATATGTTAGATAATGAGGACCATGGCTCTAGTCCTCAAGGAGCTTGAAATGTATTAAAATTGATGAGTAAGTAAGCAGACAACTACAGTTCAATGTATAAAATGCTATGATAGTGCTAAATGCAGGAATCACATAAAGGGGGCACCTAATACCAGACTAATGTGGGATCATTACTTTCCATGATATGAATCCTCAAACATTTAGCATAGAGTATATAGTAGGCATTCATATATTTGAAGAATTGAAGCATACCGGTTTTGTTTTGTTTTGTTTTGTTTTTTGCATCTGCAGCACCTAGTATTCCTAGGTGGTCTCCCATCCAAGTACTAACCACGCCTGAACTTGCTTAGCTTCCAAGATCAGACAAGATACAGCACATTTAGGGTTGATTTTTTTTTTTAAAGCATGAATCTGGACTTAATTTTTGCTTAAAACAATGTCTTTAAACTTTAAATCAAAACATTTTTCTTTATGAATACTTTTTATGTTGCTATAATAATTTCAATGACTGTATAAATTAATTAGTATCTGTAGCTACCTCTTGACTGTAACTGGTAGTAGACAACAGGAAAGACTTTGTACTTTAGGAAGAGCTGTGTCTCAAGTGCACACATGATAAACGTTCAGAAGTAATCACTTAGTTTTTTAAAGCTTCAAGATTTATTTAGTAATTTCTCTGCCCACACCATGAAACCCTTTAAAGGAATTTCTTATTCTAAATTAAGGTTAACCATGAATAAGAGAGAACAAGAAAAATATGATTTTTGTGCAATCATAAATGCTATATTAACCAGTGGAATTCTGAACAAGTAAATGAAAGTCATATTCTTGGTAAATCTGAAGAAAAATGGCTTACAAACCTTATATAGTATACTAGGGACACTTTAAATATGATTGGAGTTAGAACTAATACATATGAAAAATTATGTATTAATGCTAACTACTGTGGTAGTAACTATAAATATATGAGTTGATCGATTCAATAAATATTAGGCTCCAACTCGATTATGTACACTACACTAAGGCCCAGAGATACAGAGATTAAAAAATATAGTCTGGGGAGTGTTTTCCTAAACACAATCGTGGTAACATTGTGATTCAGTGCTACAATAGAAATAGGTACAAAGTACTGTTGTCATATGAAGGAAAAATTGATATGGATTGAATTAGTTGTATAGACTTAATTTTAAAAAAGCAGACAATATAATATTTCATTGTGACTGTCTTATTTGCTACCTGATTTTTTTAAAGGAATTTTTATAGTATTTTTGTTTTTTGAAATGAAATTTTAAACCTCCAAGAGGTTTATAAGTCATTTATTAGTTGAGCATGCCAAGAGCTCCTGTTTCTCATTAAACCACAGTGCACCAATTGTAAACTACTCAGAGCCAGGTAGATATAATTCAGTCATCAAGTAAGATACCTACCTGGTCTACTATTATGTTGCACAGCTCTAACTAGTAGGAATAATTAATATGCTTTAAACCTACAGATTATAAAACTTCTCTTAAATATTAACTATTGTTGATCAACTTAACAGTTCTTTTGTTGTCTCTTATTAAGGGTCTACTGTATTTGCTGGTAACAGACCAGGGGTTTCTTACTGAAGAAAAAGTTGTTTGGGAAAGCCTGCACAATGTTGATGGTGATGGAAATTTCTGTGACTCAGAATTTCATCTGCGGCCTCCTTCAGATCCTGAAACTGTATACAGAGGACAACAAGATCAGATAGATCAGGTAAATTTGTTTTGTCTTCTTCATATTGCTTAAAATTCTCATTCCTTTCAAGTATGCATTTAGGTATCCATAACTTTTGAACTAAAGATTAATTCATTAATATACTTGTGGAATTTTCCTGGCACTTCTGAAATAGGTAAGCAATCATTCTACATGTACATTAATTATATATACTTTGGTTCAGAAAGCCAGATCATACTGAACTGTGAAAAGTCATGGTAATGAGTCTGAATTTTATTCTAATTGTGGTAGGGAAAATATGCCAAGTATATCACATGGAAGTGACATGATCTACTGTTTAAAAGGTTGCTAGATGGAGAATACATAGGAAGGACACAGGTATAAGTAGAGACTAGCAGTCCAAGCAGGAAGTAATGATGGCTTAGCCTTGGGTGGTAGAGATGGAGAGAGGAACACATGTTTGAGAGATATTTTGGCTAATCAGTAAAAGTAGAAAAGAAGTTTTGAAGATAGCATGCACTGGGTAAATAGTAGGTAGACATTTCTAAGCCTTAGAGCTAAAGGTAAAGAAGAGTAGACACAGCAGGAGCTTCAACAGTGAGTAGAATTCACATTTAGAACTGAGACAGATAAGATTTTTGCCTACTATAGGTTAGCAGTCTTGCTGTCACAAATGTATTTATTACTAGGAGTATAACAGTGATGTGAACTCTTCTCCAACTGAGGCAGAAATATGGCTGCGTTAAACGGCTGGCACATATTTTGTTGATAACAATTTAGGTGCAATTTAAGTGAGTTCATTTAGCCATTATTCATTGAACAGTTAGTTATATTCCTGCCACTATAACTAGGTCTTAGGGACACAAAGATAAGTCATTCAGTTTTGTCCTCAGATTCTGTAGGGGAGACAGATATTTGACCAACTAGTATATGTTAAGTTATATAATGGCAATTTTAATAGCAAGGTATGATTGTACAGAATACTTGATTCAAACAAGTGTTAATCTTTCTAGGACTCTTGGCTTTCTCTTGATAAAGTCATAATAATAAACATACCCATTTTCCTTCAGAAGCTATACACAAGAGCAGTTTTATAAATATTACTTAAACAAGATTTTTCTAACCACTGTATGTACAAAATATTGGAGCAGAGAGAACGAAGGTAAAGTGGTAGATCGCTACAGTAGGTCCAGTTGTAAGGTGTTGAGATTCTATATATATGTGTATATATGTGTGAGTATACATATATATATTTTATATATGATATATGATAGTGTCTGTGGAAGTAGCAAGGAGGAAGTAGATTTAAGACCATGGGACTTGGCAAAGAGCAGAGTTTGAAGAATTGAGAAAAATTTAAAGGATAAATTCTTGATATCAATATGATAGTTGTGTAGATAGTACAAGGTCTTCACAAGCAACCTATCCTCTGTGGTTATTTAAAATTCTCTTATTTTGAGGGTAGATGGGGGAAGTGCACAGAGTAGTCAAGTTTCATTCAGCATTAATTTTTAAAGTGGGTATTAAATTGGATAAAATAACTTTTGACCAAAGATGCATCACTTTTTCTCATAAGAAATAATCTGCATGTGTAGGTGGGAGGAGAGAGAGGGATGGTTAAGTAATTGAATATGACTATATGGTAGACAACTAACTATGTTGGCTTTAGAAATTATGTTTTAGAAGAATTTTTAATAAATAATCTGGGGAAATTCTTATGATTTTAAAAACAGAAGACTTTCATGTCATTAAATGGAAAAGAAAACAGATTAATTACAGTAGTTTCAGCTGTTGGGAGCTATTTTGATTTCATATGTGAGTGTAGGAAAAAAACTAGATGGATATATATTAATAGTACTTGTCTCTGTATAATAATATTATGGTAATTTTAACTTTCTTATTTATGGTTTTCTGTTTCATCTTAATTATCTATAGACATGTTTCTTTTGTAAACAGGGAACTTTTTTTAAGCTTTCTCGAACGCCTTATGTACTACTTTTAGAAAAAATTTCAGATAAATTCCAAATATATTTAGAACAATGACAACATCACTGAAATAAGTTTACACTTTCAAATAGAAACACTTAGATAACTTATTTTTATGATTAAGCTCTGTTATGTTTTTAAAAAGCCATTCTCATAGCTTTGTAGCTATAACCTATATATTTACACTCAATAGTTCTTGGGTAAAGTCTCCTAGCTAATGATGGTTATAATTTAATTTTTTAGGACTACCTTATGGCATTATCTCTACAACAAGAACAGCAGAGCCAAGAGATCAATTGGGAACAAATACCTGAAGGAATCAGTGATTTGGAGCTGGCAAAGAAACTCCAAGAGGAAGAGGATAGACGGGCTTCTCAATATTATCAGGAACAGGAACAAGCAGCGGCAGCTGCTGCTTCAGCTTCTACACAAGCTCAGGTAAAAACTAATGTTCTGATTCTTAAATATAATGATCATTTCAACAATAAAGAAATTTGTTCTGAGATAAAAATTTTTAAATTAGTTACTGACTCTTCAATTATGTCAGCATTTTAGTACCCATTGGGTTGTATAACATCCACATTTTATGATTATCTTAATATTTTTCTCATTTAGTAAAGTTATTTTTCCTGAGGTTCTGCTGGCAAGATTTTTCAGATTTATTTTTTAAGTTCTTAATAACTGCAAAGAATATAAACTGATTTAAACAAAGCCTTTTCTATCAATTAGAAGACAGTATGAGGTACTATTAGAAAGAATGTATACTTCAGAGCCAGATAGGTGTGGATTGGCATTTCCTGCTGCAACACCTTGAACAAAGTTCTCTATCTATAAAATAGAAGATAATATTTAACTCTAGGGTTTGTTGTTGAGAACAACTAAATCCAATGTATGACATGTATGAGTATTCAACAAAGATTAGCACTTTCCCACTTTTTATTTTTCCCACTTTAATGTTTTAACCACTGAAAATGTGACTATTAAATGGGTTTCTATACACTAAATCTCATTTCATTAAATGAAAAAAAATGTTTCTTTTATGTTTAACTGTTCCATGCCAGAACTGTTCCTTTGATTTGGGTATACAAGAAAGCAACATGCCCTTTAAGGTCTGATGGAGCTTTCAATGAGGTGTCCATTAAAATAAGTATAACATTTCTATTTCTAGCTCAAATAGTGATTACCTCTAGCTTAAAAGTTAAAACCTACCATTTATGATTAGCTTTTAACTAAAAAAGTTCTCTTATTTCACAGAATAAACTTGTTCTATACTCTCAGTTCTCAGGATTTTTTTCTCTTTTTAATATCTTTTTATTATAATATTTAATGAGGTCTTGGAGAACTATTATAGTTTACCAAATGATGGCACTTTCATTAACATTTTTTAATCTTTAACATAATTTTTTTCTTCACTGAAAAGGCTTTATTACAGAGGAGATGGGGCTCAGTTCTTCTTGGCTGCTGCCTTCCTCATAGCTGCAAGGACATTGCACAGTTCTTCTGTCTTCCTCTTGGTGCAGATGTGTGTCCCCACCCTTTTCTTGATAAACTTTAGGGCCCACTTGTCCTTAGGAACTTTGAGCTTGAGCAACTCCGTGATGCACCACTCATAGGGAGCAGAGCTGCACACCTCTCGGATCATGTCCCACACAAACTTGGTGTGCTTAGTGAAGCACCGCAGCGATGGCTGTGACTCCGCTTACTTATGTTCTTGGTCACCTTGTGACCCTTGTTGGGGCCCACGGCCATGGGGTAGCGCAGAGCCATGGCTGCTGCTCCTCAATGGCTGCCACAGCAGAAGGCAACATAAACCTTTCTTGAATTTAAGGCTTCAAGCAGTATAATCCTACATGGCATCATTTCTTGTTTGAAATTCTATATACTTAGAATAGCAGATACATTAATTATATATATCCAGAATGATACAGGCAACTACTTAGATACCATGTAACATAGCAAGTTCCTACACCAATAGCTTCTTTTTCCATTAATGATAGCTTTAGTCTTGTGGTTTTTCTTTCTAGATAACTATGATTAAGCACCTTAGAAAAATTGAGGTAATTTCTTCCTATTTATTTTTCTTAAAGCAAAGCCAGTCAGCACAAGCCTCTCCATCAAGTGGAAGACAATCTGGGAATAGTGAACGTAAACGAAAGGAACCTCGAGAAAAAGATAAAGAAAAAGAAAAGGAAAAAAATAGCTGTGTCATTTTGTAACAAGTGTTGGATTCTATTGGAATCATCTATGTCTTGAGAAACAATACCACCAGGAGGAAAGGAAGAAAAACCGATAAATACCGTCTGTGCCTGATTTCCCAATGGATTTTGTTCATGTTTTTCAGGGGAAAGGTTGTTACTTAGTACAATCAGACTTTTTCAAGTCACACAGTACACTCTTCATGAGCTGGAGTTTCATGTTACAAGTTGGAAATGCTGTGTGTTTTCTGTCATTCATGAAAAATATTGCACTTATAGCCAAATAAGCAAATCACAGCAAATTTTGTGTCACAGTGACATTCATAACTCATATCAGTTAGTAAGCTATTTTATCTTCTGTTCTAACAATGAATGGAGTTGATTGATTTTGTCCAATTCCTTCCCAAAATCTAAAGATTAGCACAATAGTTTCTAAAATTAATTTTTACAATATTAAATTATGATCTAATCCATGAGAAACCAGGGGTTTAACATAGGGATTTAAAAAGCAAAAAATAAAAATAAAAAAAAAAACAGGAATAAATAATTCTTAATTGTATATTGGACTAGTTCAGCCCTTGAACAGCTTTACCTTTCTTTAGGAGTGTACATTTTAGATATTATCTTGAGAATTGATAGTGGAGCTTGGATTTAATTTAAATAGAAAAAAATAAAGATTTGTATTTCTTTTCCAATAGCAAAAAATTACATAACACTAATACTCATATTTTATCAAAATCAGATATTATCGACTTTATAGTGTTGTGACATTTTGGGGAATTTAAAATATAGGTAACTTGGAACATAGTTACTATTTATTGACAGTGTGATAAATGAGAGTAAAAGTGGATACTAGGCTTTGTAAATATGGGGATGTAGAAAAACAGATAGTTCAATGTCTACCTTTTTCTAGAGTTACCTTGAACCTTAAAATTTAAATCATGTTTATTTGCTAGAAAATTAAGTACACTTATTAAAACCAACAAAAAAGCACATTTCTGAAAGGAAGTTAAAGATAATCTCTGAGTCTAATGAAGTATTAATGAAAATTCTGTTGGAGGAATTTATGTAAAAGCAATCAGATTTTTTTTAACTTATGGGAACCAAATAAACCTATAACATCTTAATAGTGTTTGTAGGATTCAGAAAGAATATTTATTGAACTTTATTATGAGGCAACACATATTTTCCTGTATTTCTAGATATAGTTTAGAAAACTATCCTTAATAGTCCTTTTTATATGCTTTATATTTAAAAGTTTGTTTTAGTCATTTTTGAAATGACTATTGCTGCTGCAAGTAGTTATGTGATTTACATTCTAAGCCTCAGTAAATGTGTTGGTTTAAGAGCATCTTAATCTAACTTGAGCATCCACTGGGAGAATGTTTTTTGTGGTCTGGATTGACAATAGACTACAAAAAAATGTGGTCTAGATTTTTTAAGCTATGTCCTTAACATTCTCCATGATCCAAAACCAGTTATAGGATTAGTTTATATGTAAAAAGTAAAGTCTTATTTATAGAAGGAATTATTCTAAGGGAAAAATCCAGGGTCAAGCTGTATCTTTTATGTCCTATATTGCATGTCTGTTTATGTTATACCATATGTTATTCCTTCTAATTTTCTATGCTAGCATGATAAATCATTGGGGTATAAAACTTTGATACAAAATATTTGGTCTCTTGATAATAACCCAGAATAAGCGTACATTGGTTAAGTTATCAAATGTACCACAGAATTCTCTGTTGGCTCAAACAAGTTGACCTTAATCCAAGTTTATTCAATAACATTCTGTTGGTTGAAGGAGGAAACTCAAATCTTAGGGTTTGTTTTTCCCAGAACAGATAGTAGTGACAGTGCATCATATTTTAATAAGAAAACAAAACAAAATAAATCTGAGAAACTTTTAAAAGCATACTTGAGGCCTATTTTTCCATAATTATATACTTATCTATTACCCTTGCAAAATATATGTGTAGAAGTTATTCATCGGTTATTTGCTACTGTTTTCTTAATTTGTTCCAAGGATAATACTGCCATTCTCCATTCCCTCTGGAAGAAAAAAAAACCTCACTCAAAAGCAGCAGTGCTGCTGTCAGATAAGTAGATGTCAATGTGTACTTTAAGAAGTAACTAAAAAATATCTTGTTTGTTAATTCAGCCTTTTTCTATGTAATATTTCCAAGTCCAACTTTCTTACATTCCTGGAATTGTTTGATATACCAAGAATAATAATGATAAAATGTTTGCTTTGATTACTGTGGGGGGGAAATTAAATGTTCAATTCTATTAAAACAAACAAACTTCTCAGAGATACTGATTTCCCATCCTTGAAGGTTATGAAGAACTTAGAGCCATTGTGTCTTTATTTTCTTGTATTTTACTCAAAGCAACAAATTATATATTTAGACATTTCATTGCTGGTTTTGGTACATTGGAATTTGATAGTAGTATATTAAAGTCTTTCACAGTATTTCGCAATACTTGAAAATTGTTACATGTACACTGCTAGCAGAAGTTAGAACTCAAACTTATTTTTCTTTTTCATATTTATAGGCTAGAAAAGGGGCACATTTGCATCGACCACTCACCATTAGAGTTAGCAAAAGAGGCACATGAATGAATGATGATCACTGCACTTTCTCCTGCTTTCAAAGCCTATTCCTTAAGATTAGTGACCAGCCTTTATCAACAACATGAAAATTTTCTTTATGTCTAATCCCATTGAACCAACAATGCTGTGATTTAGAGTAGGTTATCAACACTTAAAAGTACTTAGTGTGTGTTTCTAAAGCAAGGATCTGTAACTTCTATTAGATTCTCAAAGGATCTGGGAATCTCCCCTCAAATTTAAGAATCACCATTTTAATACACTAAGCAGTTTGAGGCAGCTAAAATTAATTGGCTGCTTCCTATAATATGCTGGTCCATTGTGCTTAGGTAAAGTAACTTCTGTGTTTCAAGGTGTCAGGTTAGTAGTTGAATGAGGCATAGATTTAAGTTTAGGATTAAGTTTTGGAATGTTTTGTTTTATAGTGTCAAATTTCTAGTATTTGACTACTTATCCCTCATGTTTCAAATTCTTCCTCATACTTCATGATCTTAGTTTAATTAAGCAAATTAGAGCTTAATTGACTGAACCCAACATTAACCATTTTTTATTTGCACAAAACAACATTTTCTTTTCAATGAATCACCAACTCAGTTCACTAAGTAAAAATCTTGAGAGGAAAGGACTAGAAGTCAAACATATTTAAGGAAAGAATTGTAGTCCCTATGTTAATGTAGGCATATGAAAAGTCAAGGCAAGAATTTCCAGAACTATCCTCAATATGATTTATTTAAATTTTTTTAAAAGAAAGCAAAAGCAAATTGGTTACATGTCATCTAACTTTCCTGTTCAGTATACCAGTTATTTTAGACATGATGGAAAACTTACGGGCTTTACCTATCGCACAATACTTGAGCATACAATTTAAACTGTAATTGTAAACTTAATGTTTGCTAAAGTAAGATGTAGGTATTAAAGATAGAATATAATTTATATTTTAAGGACCTAGAAATGTGAGATTTCAAATCATTTGTGTCAAAACCTGGTTTTGATCTTGCCATGGGCAAATTTTCAGTGCCTCAGTGTACTCTTAGGTATGTGAATGATGCTTACTTTAAGCACTCCTGAATAAAGGGCATAGTATAAGCACAGAGTGTTACTGAAATAATCATAAATATTACACATCTTTTGTTCTTTAAATGTGTAGGATTTCTCCCCAATGACAGTATTTGTTAAGCCAGTTTTTAATGCTGTCAAAATTTGTAAAATTATCTTGTCTGAGTATGGCATCATTTCTTCCCAAAATGCATCTTACAGTTGCTTTTGTGTTCTGTGGACTATCCGGTCAAAATCAAGAGTATTTTGGAGGAATGAAAAGCATTAAAAATTTATTTTTTCTAATATCTTTCATATACCTAAATATTTAGATTCTCTTTGATTTTCCTCCATGGAACAAAGTACAGTGGTATCAGGTTACTAATACCATATATGTAAACTTTATTGCATGGATGGAATTCATTTGTTAGGGCTATTTAAATTCTGTGTTTTTGAGTATAAAAGTTATGTAATAATATGAAGTTTAATTCCTTTTAGAAAGTGACTGAAAATGGTAAAGGAACTCACAGAATCAGTTCTTAGGTTCTCTGGTAATTTAGTGTTTTTGTGTGTGTGTATGTGTGAGTTTTTTGTTTTTGTTTTTGTTTTACTAAAGTCCAGTACTTATGAAGCTATTGGGAAAACATGAAGAATTGAGGTTACTCTTCTCGGGTAACACTATAAAACAAACTAAAATTTAAAATTGAAGGCTTCTTGAACAAAATAAATTGCAAAATAGAGATAATGGAGTCTGAGTCACAAATTGCAGGACGCTGATAAATTTAACTCTGAAGATCTATCTAAATTTCAGTTCGGGCATGTATCTTAATCCTGGTATTTCTGCTGTTAAGAAATTAGAGTTTAATAAATTGTGGTACACATGTATTTTTATATGATGGATTCTAGTTTCACTTCTCAAAAACATGCAAAAACAGGGTAAAAGTCTTCAACTACTGCCTCAAATTCAGCTTCATCCTATTCTGAGAAGGATTTAGACTTGTCTGCCTTTAACAGATGGTTTTTAGGGCATGGGACTATCAGACAAGGTGTTGAAATACCATAACAAATACAAAACCTAGCTTTAAACCACAAAAGATTAAAAAAACTAAAAGTTGGATTATTTTTCTACACAAGTCTACTTCTTGTGATACTAATTCTAATAATTTTTTCAAATCGCCTAATTTTTCACCATTGGCTTTAAAAACTTAAATCCATTCTCACTGTAATACCCTACTTTCAGAGGTTAGGATGCCTCCTATATTAGAGGTTGTACAAAATAAAATTATTATGATGGTAATCCTGGCTTCTTTGGCTTTAGTAATTACACCTTCAAATAGGAAGTCAGGAAACTGAGATGCCCATTTGAATTTTCAAATCAGCAAGCTCTTTAAATGGATGTTATAACAAATAACTGACAGAACAGTTCTAATTAATGAGAAGTGTTCAAAGACTAAGACCGACATTTAATTTTTGAAGGTGTTCTGTATATGTCTCGATCTTGTCAGTTTTTATTGTTTCTTACATCTTGTGTAAAATAACTATTTTTGCTCAGAGTACATAGGATATAAGATATATCTAAACTTTACAGATTTTTAAAGGTGAGGATTTGAAAAGCTTCCAACAGTTTTTGTTAAAAGGCTAACTTCGTCAATAAAATGACAATTGTTTTCACAGATCCACACATAAGTAGGACAATACGATGGAAGATTGATGTGATTGCTACACAACGATCAGTAAAAGAGATAATCTTTACTTGTGAAACTTCAAAGGAACCCTGAAAGTCATTTCCTAAAGTTAGTGCATGTGAGTGTTTCCTTGAATTGTGCAAGTAATTGGATTGTGGCACATATTTTGTGGAATAGCAAGTGAAATGTTAAAGACTGCAGAGAAAGTGATCTTGAAATCTAGCAAGAAGAAACAAGTTTTCTTCCTCTACTGTCAGACCATTTGGGTCGAAAAATTGCTATGACACATCAGAGATCTCTTTGTGCCAGGCTAAGATTGGCCAATTGAAACAGAGATTTCAAAGAGTTTAAATATATAGATTGTGTATGAGTGCCTATTTTTTCTCCTTCCTTTTACTGTTTTAATGCCCTTTCTACTTCTGAAATAATTCATCTGTTTTGCTTTACGACCAGCTTTAATTCCAGTTTAAGAATAATAGCAACCCTAGAGATTGATAGGAAAGAGCACTGAAATACATTTTTGAATAAAGATTTTAAAGCAACTACCCATCTTAGGATTGAAATGAATTGCTAGGAAAAAAGTTATTGTCTTAATGCTAATTATGTTAAAACTATTTAATTCTAAAAACTATATCTTAAATGAGTTTCAAATTTTTCACTTTTGGAAGATTTTCCTTAAAAAGGCATATTGAACATATTAGTTAAAAATGTTTCTGACAGAATTATTCAGTATTATTCAACATTTAATTTCATGTTTGTTACTGTACACAAGGATGGTGTCATTCTTGGATTAAAATGTTGGATTTCTTGTTACTAAAAACTGTAACCAGTGATAATACCCTTAGTATTTTTTATTATAGATTATATTTTATTTCAATAAACTTTGATATTTAGACCAAACAGTCTTTCTGCTACGTATATTCACCTCATTAAGCTACTTCTTATAAATTTAAAATGAGTGGGGAAATGGGGAATTGATATGTTGATTCAAATTTAAGTAGGATTAACTCTTAAAATACTTGGCCAACTCTTGATAAAGATAAATTCCCACCTCCCGCCCCCCCCCACACACACCCCAGGCAGTGAATAAAGAAACAATGAACTCTAGACCATATACTAGATGAACTACCTGATCCCAATGGTAGATTTGATGTATCTGATATTTTTATCCTCTTGGAAGACTTAAGTTAGAAAGAGCTGAGAAGGGATCATTTTTTCTTTACACCAAGCCAACCTTAATGTAAAGTCTTTGTCAACAATCTCATGTCCAAACCAGCTAATATATGACATTTCTGTGTGAAAGTTTTAGACTCAGCAGCCCTCTCAGCAGAATTAATCATTCCACAGTGTTTTGCTGACTGCCCCTCATTGTACCACTTTAGATTGTGAGCCTTTTAAGGACACAGATCATGTGTCTTGATTTTCTTGAGTACTTTAAATGAACTATTTTCACTAGTACTTTACGTGAACTCTAATATCTATTTACAGGAATTTTTCGAAAACGTACATATTATAGTTATTGCTTACCTGTGCTTTAAAATAAGTAATGTAAGCAAGCTGGGTTATTGAATTAGTTTTCTCCTTTAACTTAAAAGTTATGTACTTGGAACTAAAATCCTTAACTGTTTATCCAACCCCCTTCTCTGATTTTCCCTGGGTACTATCTATATCTTCCTAGAGCCGATGGAATGACAAACGGGGAAGAGCAGCCTCAACAAAACTAAGGTAGACAACATTGCCCTCCTATTTCACAGCCTTCTTGCAGGGTCTTTTTTCTTACATTATCCTATGAAGGAGGCACCTATTAATTTTTGTAGCTGAGATTTGAAGCCAAGTAGTCTGACTCCAGAGCTTGCCCTCACAAATATACCTGGAAGGGGACAGACAAGTCTAAGCTGGGTCTGTGTTCAAATTCTGACTCTAGACTTTTTAAGTCACATTTGTTTTAAACCCTGCAGAAATCTTCAAAATTAGGCCTATTAGCCCTTTTTGTACATTTTAGTCCTAGATCAAGTTAATTCTGCACAGCCTGTTTTCTCATCTCTAAAATGGAGTAATTTTTACCTCTCAAAATTTAAAGATTAAAGATAATACAAAAAGTGTCATATACATAATAGACAGTCAATAAATTATAACAGATTGTTAATAACAGACTAGGGACTTTTTAAATCAAGCCAAGAACTTTAAATGAGGAGTTTTAAGTGTTGTACACTTTAGTGGATAAAATGTATAGTGCATGAATTATAACTTGATAAAGCAGTTTTAAAAAATTTTACTAAATATAATTCATATGTATATATCGACATCATATATATAAAATATATACATATGTATAACATACACTATAACCAAATATGAATTTTCCTTGGTATGCAAAGTTGATTTAATAGTCATTATCAGTCAGTGTAATTCACCGTATTAACAGAATGAAGGGGAAAACCCATATGATCACCTCAATAGACACAGAAAAAAGCATTTGACAGAATTCCATACTGATCTGTAATAAAAACCATGAGCATGTTAGGAATAAAAGGGAACTTCCTCAACCTCATAAAGGGTATAAATAAAAAACAGTTGACATCGCACTTAATGATGGAAGACTAAAATGCTTTGCCCCTAAAACTGGGAACTATGCAAGAATGTCTGCCCTCACTACATCTACTCGACATTCTATTGGAGATACAAGCCACTGCAAAAAGGCAAGCAGGGAAAGGGCATTTACATTGGTAAGGAAGATATACTGCTTTTTTTTCAGAAGGCATGATGGTGTACATGGAAAACCCTGAGGCATCTACAATAAAGCTAGTAGAATTAATAAGGGAATTTAACAAAGTCACATGATACAAGGGTCAACATATAAAAATTATGTTTCTTTGTACTAGCAATGAATAAAAAACATTTAAATACCATTTATAATAGCACAATAAATATTAAATACTTAGGGACAAATTTAAGAAAAATGGGTAACCTACACAATGAAAATTATAATACATACATTGCTGAAAAATATTAAAGAAGGCCTAATAAATGAAGAGATATACTAATTATGGATTGGAAGATTCAATATTGTTTGTTAATGTTAGTTCTCCCCAAATTTATCTATATTTTCAACACATTCGAAATCCCAGTAGGCTTTTCTTACAGAAATTAGTAAGCTGATTTTAACTTATATAAAAATCAAAAGATTAGCCAGAAAATTTTTGAAAAACATAAATAACAACATTGGAGGAGTTAACGTTACCTGACTTCAAGATAATATAGAGCTACTGTAATCTAGACAGTGAGGTATTGGTGAAGATATAGACATACAGATCAGTGGAATAGAATAAAGTACCGAAGTAAATTCACACATATAGGGTAAATAGATGTAAAACAAATAAAAGGTGCTAAGGTAATTAAATGGGAGAAAAGATAGCCTTTTCAACAAATTATACTGGAAAAATTGGCTATCCATATAGAAGAAAATGTTCCTCAACCTTTAATTTGTGCCACACATAAATCGACTTGAATGAATTTTATCTAAATGTAAAAGCTAAAGCAATAACAGTTTTAGAACAAAACAGGAGGAAAACCTATGTGATCTTGGGGTAGGCAAAGATTTCTTATGACAGAAATATTCATGAATCTTGAAAGAAAAAAGCTGATAAACTGAACTTCATCAAAACTAAACACTAGACTTCAAATGATACCATTAAGAAAATGAAAAGGCAGGCCACAGATTGGAAGGAAGCATTCCTAATATATACCTGATAAAGGACTGGTAACCATGATACATAAAGAGGTCCTACAACCAATAAGACAAAAAAACACAATTGAAAATAGGGTAAAGATTTGAACAGATAATTCACAAAGATATATCAGTGGTCAAGAAGCATGTAAAAACATGCTCGACATCATTAGTCAGGGGAATGTAAGCTAAAACCACAGTAAGATAGTTCTATATGCCCACTAAAATGGCTAAAATTAAAAAGATTGACAATACCAACTCTTGGTGAGTTGGTAAAGCAATCTGGACCCTTTACATTGCTGATGCATAATAGTACAACCACTTCAGTAAACTCTGGCAGTTTCCTGTAATGTTAAACATAGTTTTACTATATATATTATACATAATAATATATATATCCCAGAAATTCCACTCCTATTAAGCAAGAGAAGTGAAAACATATGTATACACAGACTTATATACAAATATTTTTATTCATATTAAAAAACCGTGAACTCAAATTCCCGTCAATAACAGGTGAATGCATAAAAAAACTGTGGCACACCCATACAGTGGAATACTAACAGCAACCAAAATAAGGAACTACTGATACAATACAAAGCAACATGGCAGAACTGCAAAAACATTACACCAAAGGAAAGGAGCCAGGTACAAATGACATTACTATATGATTCTCTTTATATGAAGCTCTAGGAGACATAAAATCTGTAGTGATAGAAGATAAGTGGTTACCTAGGACAGGATATATGGATTGTGATGACCAAGAAAGGGCACAAGGAAAACTTTTAGTGATGGAAATATTCTGCATCTTAATCAGTTGTGGTCACTTGGGTACATACATGTGCCAAAACAAATTAAATTGTACACTTAAAATATGTGCATGATATCATCTGTAAATTTTGCTTTAAAAAATTTTTATTTCTACATACTAGCAACGAACAGTTGAAAACTGAATTTTTAAAAATTCCATTTATAATAGCATCAAACAAGATAACTACTTAGGTATAAATTTAGCAAAATATGTAAGACACATACACGAAAAACTGGAACTTCAGGTACTTCATTTCTGTCATTCAACGTGCCCACTTAGAGATTTTATGTTTAAGTTTTTAAAATAGTTAAACAAAAAGTATAATTAGAAAGTATAATTAGTTTTGCTTGGTAAGTGTAAATTTGTTGATACAAAAGTATTTTACCAAATTGTAATATCTTTTAAAAACTTTATTTTAAAACTAAAGAAAAAACAAAGGAAATGCTTAATACAGAAGTTAAATTTGTCCTCTGGAGGATATATTACTGTGGTATCAAATATATTATATACTCTACTAGTCACATTCTACTGGATGAAATGGCTTGATGTTCTTTTAAGTATGTACCTATGTTCGAGTCTTGGTTCCATCACATGTTATCTTTATGATTTGAGGCAAATTGTTCTCTAGTAGTCACACATGTTAACTGCAAATAATAATAGTACCTACCTGTTAGTCATAAGTTTGTTGTGGGAACTGAGTTAATGCATGTAAATTGTACAATGCCTAACACATGGTGGGTGGTCAATTAATAGTAACTTCTGTGATGACAATTATATTTAACAAGCCTGACACATAGTAAGCTTGAAATATTAGTTACCTTACTACGTGACAAGATTTTTTTCCCTTTAGTTTCCTGTAATTGATTAGAATGATCAATTTCCTATACATTGAATTTTTATTATGTTAGACAGTAAGAATTATAAGGTCATAAAACTATGGATAAAGAAATCAGAGTCCATAAAGGTTAAATTATATGCTCCAGATAGTAGGATCAGCCCGACTCCAGACCCTCTAACTCTCTATCTCATTTCTTAATCTTGTGTCTGGCTATAACCCTTCTAAACCTTTTTCAAAGGTGATGCTCTAGTTAATAAGATGAGGAAAAAAAAAAGTACTGCTTATCTAAATAATATACTATTAATATTTCACAGCTCAACCAGGACAATGCTGAAAGCTCTGGACACAAGTGCCTAAAGCTGATATAGAGGTTCCCCTTCCTCCACCCCAAATGGTTCAACTATATCAAGTTATTAATAATTAGAAAATTACATTAGTCAGAGCATTTCATCCCACTGGCATTAAGATGGGGTTTCTAAAACTAAATGACATGCGTTGAAGCAGTGATGAGGGATTCTACTACCCATAAAATTCCCAACTGCTCTTCAAAGAACATTTGGTCCTACCTACTCTGAGCTTTATGTCTGTAGTGATTCTCAAACCTGGTTGTACATATGGAATCCTCTGGGGAAACTTCTGTGGGAAAATATGCCTAGGCCCCATTCGTGAATGCTTGGCGTTAGGGCCCAGGCTTGAGAACTGCAGCCTTATTTCACCCCGTTAGACCTCAGATTTTGTTCAGTACAACAGCTGTTACCAGTTCTCTATTTCACCAGCAACCTTTACAAATAAAGTTTTTCTCTTTTGTCTTAAAATCAGAGGGAATAACTTGCCAAGAGAAGTAACGAGTGGAATTTTTCCACTATTCCACGCATATTTTCCCATTTAAATCCTTACGACAGCCCTGCCTTTGGCACAACTGGCCTTTGAACTCCCAATTCCTTCATATTCCTAAACCTGTGATCTTTAGATTGGACCACTCTGCAAGTTGTCCCTGAAGTGAGGGCCTTCCCTGTAAGATAATCTGGCCCAAGTTTGAATTATTACAGTAGTTTAGTGGTAGTGAAGAGATGTACATAAGGTGGAATGAATCCAATCAGGTTGCCTTTCTCTGAGACAGAGAGCTAGGAAGAGGAACCAGGAAGTCATTAAATAAACTAATAGGTATAAAATAGTTTTAGAAAAGCTAGAATATTTTAGAGGGCTGTTCCTTAAGTTTTCTGAATTTTTAATCTTATCATATACTTGAGGGATGCAACGTTATCTTGTCACAGTATGTTTCTTGTTCATATCCCAAATGCTTAACAGAGTATAATGAGTAAATTAATGAATTAATATGTTGATGGTCACTAGAAACTTATTAAGAGAAAGAAAATTGTCTCCATCCAAATGACTAGTTATTGCTTGGGCTTAGTCTCCAATAAACTGATGAAAATTTAACTACTGAGATTTCATACTCGTTTCCTAACCCTGCTGGCAAATCTAAGCGAGAAGCAAAATATGATTGAGCATGGCACTGGGGCAAAAGTGATTTCCTAAACAGGCATCTCCCCTCAGGGAGTGAGAGCCCCAGGATTAGTAGTATCTCATATTCTGGGTGGTCTGTCCCTAAATAGCCTATTTTTTACTGGTGGCTGCCACAAGGGGTGACATTGCAAGTTCTCACCTTAATTTGCAGCAGATACTGTTACCCATACATAAGTAATCAATCTTAGGAGTGTTTGTTACATCAATGCAATTTCAAGATAAAGTCCAGACTCCCCTTTCAGACTTTCCAAGACAAATTACTACCAGATTGCTGCCCTTAAGCCCCTAGTATAAAAATTCTGAATCCTCCATATGGTTATTTGTTCAACAAATATTTGAGTGGCTACTAAGTGCCAGGTGCTGGGAATATGGCAGTGGGGCAGGTGTGGCGGGGGGTGGGGGGGGGAGGCGGCAGGGAAGACAAGAACTTGTCCTCCTGGAGCCTACATCCGAGCAGGAAGAGATAAAAAGTAGGTCCAAAAGGAAGGTGGAGTGGGAATACTGA
Organism: Eidolon dupreanum; assembly: GCA_028627145.1. NCBI lineage: Eukaryota > Metazoa > Chordata > Mammalia > Chiroptera > Pteropodidae > Eidolon > Eidolon dupreanum. The sequence continues at coordinate 42,485,819 of CM053509.1, read as the reverse complement.
AGGTGGGGTAAGAGTGTGGTAGTTTTAAGTATCAGGGAAAGCATCACTGAGAAAACCACACTTTAGCTAAGATCTGAAGATATGCAGATATCTGAGGGAAGAGCATTCCACATCAAGGAATCGTCAAGTACAAAGGCTAGAGATGGGATGCTGTATTCAAGAAACAGGAGATCAATATGACAGAAACAAAGTGAGCAGAGAGTGGGAGGCAAGGAAGAAACAAAAGTAGGGCACTGGAGAGGGTTTGCATTTATTCCGAGATGGGAACATATTAAGAAGCTTTAAAGCAGAGGAGAGAAAAATGAGGTGTGGTGGTGTAGATATAAAGTGACTGGCACAGAATATTTAAGTGAAAATTAACTATATGAAACCTGACCCTTAAGCCTGAGTATAACAGAAAGAGAAAAATAGCTTATCTTATAGAAAGCACTTAAAGATTTTAGAAAATAGTGTTTCAGGTAAAAACATGCAGTATTTGACTGACACATTTTAAGAGATGTAGAAAAGAATTTTATGTATGGCTGCCTTATTGACTTGAGGACAGAACCTAAATATTTATATGAGGATTAGCCGATTTGGGGGTGGGTGGGTGGGCGGGTAACTGAACATGTTAAATTAGAAGTGCTTGAGAGGAATGCTAATCAAGCATTTGTTGGAGGTATTGGATAAGATTCACCTTTTGTTAAGAGTTGGATTAAATGAGGTTCTTTCTAAAGAATCCAAGTGTTTTGATGTTTTTTTTTCCATAAGGATCATAAGTATTTGTTGGGACTGGCTTAAGTATGTAGCTACCCGGTTAAGTGACAATCTAGCAAGGGATATAAATTCAGGCAGAAGGGTTTTTGAATTTTCCTTTATGTATTTAGGAGCTTAGAATTTTTTTCTTATAATTCTGAAGCTTTTTCTTTTATGATTATTTTTGGTATGTATAATTTCTGACTTCAGTATCTTGTCCAAGCTTTCTTGAACCACTGGATCTGTTGCTCCTAAATCACTGAAACCTTCTACATTATGGTAAAACTTTTAGATTGTTCATCCAGTATATAGAGAATATCAAAATTTCCTCTCTTGGTTTTGAGAGACCCATCTTCCTTTATAAAATCTCTAAATTTGGTTTTCACTACTGAACCTTAGCCAGCCAGATTTCTACTAACTGGTGCCCCAAACCTTGAGAGTATTCCCAATCACAATGCCAACATTTCAGAAGGCAGTTTTGTCAAAAAATTGGATCTTTGATTTGCTCCAATTTTTCTACACTTACACTAATGGATACAACAGTCCACAGACAATGTAGTTAATTATATTTTCCTCTGGTTGCCACGGTATAGCTTTTTCAAGAGCAAGTCACTTCTCAGATACCCATCTGAAAAATGGGTGGGACAGTAATTGTGTTACCTATGGCTAGCAGGATTCTTCTGAGTATTATGCAAGCAAATGCACTTAAAATGCTTAGCACATTGCCTAGCACACAAAGTGCTTAGCAAATGTTAACAAATATGAAATCCCTTGTGAGAGTCTCACTCTACAAATGAGGAAACAGACTAGAAGCGACATAATGATCCAAAATCGCAGAGAGATGCAGAGCTGAAATTCGTTCAACCCCATGCTGAGGTTTCCACTGTGCTATTCTACAAAGTGTGGGAATGAGGAAATAAAATAGACCCCTACACACACAATACACACACAACCTCCCTCTCCCTCCCTCTCTCCCTCTCTCTCTCTCTCTCTCTCTCACACACACACACACACACACACACCTGCTCCCAACAGTTGTAGAGCTGGGAAGGGCAGAAAAGGTTATGAAATCCAGAGCAATACAGCAAGTGCCAGTTTCCCAAAGGGCCAAAGACCAGGATACATGCCTGCCCACAGCACTCAGAAATCTGAGCCATCTCCTGGGCACAACCATATCTACCCAGTAACATTTATAAGTTCTATACAGACTCCTCAAATCAAAAGGTGACCTCAGAGCAATCCTTTGCTCCCATCTTTCAGTCTGTAAGAACATACAGACTGCTTGATTTACCAAGAATCTAGACCAGGAGTCCCCAATTCCCAGGCTGTGGACTGGTACTGGTCTATGGCCTGTTAGGAACTGAGCGACAAAGCAGGAGGTGAGTGGCAAGCAAGCAAAGCTTCATCTGTATTTGCAGCTGCTAGCATCACCACCTCAAGTCATCAGGCATTAGACTCATAGGAGCACTGGTCCCTGGTGCCAAAAAGGTTGGGGACCACTGATCTAGCCCATTTAGATTATTCATCACTGATTTATATAAAGGAATACTGGAGGCTTTAAGAAGCAGTATTCATAATTTACCTTGAATGGCTTTCCTAGAAAAGATGCCTTAAAAAAAAACACGTAAGATTAGTGGTTAAATCGTCAACACTTCAACAGAACGTATGCCAAGCTACTAAGGCAAACAGTCAAAGGTAGACTTATTTCCTAGGAACAAAGACCAAAAAACTACCGTTTTATAACTCTAAACCTAGTCAATTACTTTGGGTTTAACTCCAGAAGGGGCTGGACGACTAACACCTAAAGAGCTGGAAACAAAGACACATACACTTCCAGGTGTGGATTTTTATTTTCACAGCGACAACAATGCCTTCCCACATACAAATATTTACAAAACCCAATTGATTCACCAATCTAGAACCTAGGATTTTTCCATTTCTCAACATAGTTGGGAACATGGAAACATTAATACCCACATAATCCCCAGAGATGGAATTTATCCATCGAACAGTACAGATTACCTAAAAGTGCACTTACCTGCACAACTCAGTCTAAGAACCTCAGTGATACAAACCTCATGGCCAAGGTTTCATTAATCTATTTGGCTTCATACCATGCAAACCTGAACAAGTGCGCTGCTACACTAAACTGAAAATCAGTTCTCATTTTACAATTAAAAAGGTTCTCAACGCTTTAGCAACTATACAGAATATGAAGGTTTATTTCAAAAAAGAGTACATTTTTTAAAACCAGGATACACAGATGCACTTAATGTAACAGTACCTTCTGCAAAAATAGGTTACATAATACTCAGAAATGCAAAGAACAATCTTATTCTCTAAAAATTAGACAGCAGACTTTTTAAGCTTAGACAGCCTTCAAAATGGAGGCTGAAAATGCTTGGTGACAAGAAGTAACTCTAGTTCCTGATACCACAGAGCTAGTGCCGCAAATTAAACTACTACCACACAGCTGCAAACTACTCTTTATATTCACACAGCGTTAAACAAAATGGTTTTAATTCCAATCTTTTTTCAAATGTCTTGGTGCTGCAAGAAAAAAAAGTTGAATGATACACAAAACTATTAAAAGTTACAACAGAACTATTTAAACATCTTCTCCAAAATTGAGAAAAGCAATCATGTTAAATTTTAAAAAAGGAGAAAAAAAAGAAAAGTCCGACAGAACTCTCAAGCAAGTCAGAGGTCCTCTTCGTAAGTAGTCAAGTAAAGTTTACAGGAGATTTCAATAAATTATCTTGAAACCATGGCAGAGAGTTAATTTTCAGAATCGTCTTGGAGGTCCGCCCTTAAATGGCTTAAATCCAGAGCCACTTCCTCTTGGCATGGAATTACCACTGATTTGTACAATTCTATTAATTGGGGATGCATTACTGAAAAAGGTTTAAAAGAAAAGTCAGCAAACAAAAGAACAAATAATTACAGTTTATATCTACAAAGTACTTATAATTTATCAGGCACTATTCTTTGCACTTTACCCATATTAAATAACTTATGGTTTTGAACAGTCCTGTGAGGTACTTACCATTACTAACACCATTTTAGGGATGAAGAAATTTAGATCTGGAGGTTAAGTAATTTGTCCAAGATCACAGAGCCAATAAACAGTGGAGGAAAGATTTGAACTTGGGTAAGTAAATTTGACTCTTAGGAAGCCATTTAATGGTATGCATATGAATGGACTGGAGCAGTGGTTATCAAAGTGTGGTCCCCAGATCAGCATCAACTAGGAACTTGAACCTCTGAGCTAGAGACCATTATTCAAGAAATGTTTCTAGAATTTTTTTTACATATATAATGCAACATAGTAGGTACTGAGTGATAAAGATCCACCAAAAAACCTTGCAACAAATGTGTGAGATAAAAAGCCATAGTGCAATGCTTTTAAGTGGAATAAAACCAGATTAAGAAAAGGTCTAACAGGCTAAGGAATCTGGATTAAACCCTGTGACTGAGAGAAGCTGCCTGTGGTTTTGGAGCAAATAAATGGTATAATAAAAATGAAATTAAGAAACAGCATGATTGCTGGAGCAGGAAAAGACTAATTTGGGAAGACCAGAGAGAAGCTGCAATGAGGAATAAAGCATAGCTATTACAAATATTTTTTAAAAAACTGAACTACACTTATAAATTTTTATAAGATGAGGTCTGTGGTTTTCCAGTCGAGGTGAATGAGATACATAGTGGCACTGGTAAATTAAAAGAAGCTACAGGAAACAATTAGGACATGAGGTTTGAAACAGGAGAGAAATGAGTTTGCCTGTGACCTTGTATTTATGGCATCTACATGGAAATCACCATATAGAGCTAAAAATAAAGAGTAGTGTCCAAAGTTCAACCATTTGAAGGAGCCAGCAAAGGAAAATTTAAAAGGTAGAAAGAAATTTATGGTGCATTAGAAAAAAAGAAGTGTCTCAAAAAATGGAAAAGCAATAGTAGGAAATAGTGCTTAACCTCTGAGGAGCCCGAGAATTAAGAAACTAAAGGAATCTATATTTATCAAGAAACAAAGGCACTGGTGATCTTTAAAACCAAAGACAGAATGAGTGATGAGGCTGTGCAGGTACAAATATAAACACTCCCTCAAACTTGATGGTAGAAGTGACCAATATTAGCTACTTGGGTTACTAACCCAAGCCAATATTTCTTCTAAGACAGGGGAATGAGAAAGAAAGAAGGACATGGAAAAGAGGGACAGGCAAAACACTTGTCAGCTGAAGGGCCACAATGAATATTGGTGTGAAGAGAAAATAAAGCTTGCCTCTTAGCATATGAACAGGCTTTGAGATGAATGTCCAAAAGCTATCTAGTTATCTGAAAAGAGAGGAAGCTGAACATACTTTCAGTTTTCTTCTTCCTTTCCAGGAATTTTAGGAATGGTGGTAGTAAGTAAGAAGATAATTCTAACTTGAAGTTAATATTCATCATCTACTGGACTCTGACAGACTTACATATACATACCTATATCTAGATCGATATGCCAGAATGACAATTAATTTACAATGAATAATATAAACGAATTAAAAATTAATCAGATGCCCTGCATAAAATCTGGAGACTGAGGTAATGTGGGGAAATGTTTGGTCAGACCTAGGATTGGTGTAATCCAATCTCTCAGAAGCTATAATGACCTTTAAGGAAAGGATAAAGCTGTGCCTATGTGCTGGCAGAAAAGTCTGAACGGATGATTAACGACATACCTTGCATGTTGGTTTATCATGCCTGCCCCAGTCCGGCCATCACCCATTCGCCTTGCATCATGATAGCCAGGTCCTTGAGAAGGTGGACCATGCCACTCTTTCCTTGGTCCACTTGTGTCCCGTCCATGGCGTTCGACCACATGTCGTTCTTCAGGATAGTGCTAAAGAGCAGCATATTAAAAGGAAAGTCATGACACCCTCAGCCTCACACCAATTTACTTATGCTGGTGTGCCTTTAATGTCAGAAGCAAATCAGTAAGATGTCTGAGAAGACAAAAGGATGAATAAAAAGGGTTTCCATCTATCTTGCACTGATGGGCTTCAGGGTAGGGTATGAAGGAAATGATTCAGCGCTGTAATTTCTATTTCTATACCTTCTAGCACCCATGCACTTTTTAACCCTTGAATATTTCTGGATCTATATATAATGCTTGAATATATATATACACGTAAGAAAACATAGTAAGAGGTCAAAACCTGAAGACAAATCGGGATGAGGTATATGATCAACATGCACACAACACACAGAAACAGGATTTGGCATCTAGATTTTTCAGAGTACTAGTTAGTGTAATGGTTCTTAAAAGGTCTTACAGCCATGGCTATGAAAAACAGTACTGAGCTCAAAGAAAAAAAGCCATAGAACCAAGGAGCTAAGAAGAGTCAAGTTATGATACTCAGTCTACAGAAATTAAAGCTGAAGGTACCTAGAGAGACAATACTGGCAGAACTTACTGGCAGAATTATGAAAAACAATTTTTGATGAAGAAAGAGGATCTCTTCCTCGGGACACCTTTCCTCAAAGTATATCTGAATGCAGGGCGCTAGTCTATGAGACTGCCCTTAAACTTTACTCTAAATAAGGCAGAATATCTAGATTATAAACCCAGTCATTAAGTTCTGTTCAGGTAACACAGCTCAATGAACTGATCTTCTGAACATTTCTACTTATTAGAAACATTAAAGCTTAAAATGCTGTCAGGCCCAAATGTGTTTCATACATGCTCTGGATGAAGTAGAAAGCGTACAGTGGTATTAGCTGGAATGCCAAGGGATTAAACAATTTTTTAGCAAAAAAATGTTCTTATAGAACCTAGTATGTATTCAAATACAAAACAACAGAGTATAATGCAGGTTGAAGAATGGATATACACATACATTTCAGAATTCTTTTTTGTATCTAATTTAAGATGATATTCTGTATGTGCTGTCAATCCATGTATCAGTATTTCACCAAGAAAATGCTTTCAAATTAGGTAAAAGGTTTTTGCTCATTATAGTTGCTTAAGAGAGGAAGATACTTTCCTTTGCCCAGGTTCCTTAACTTGTATAATATTCAAATCAATAAAGGGTAAGACGCAAAAATATAAAATATTCCACTCACGTACCCTTAGAAAGAAAAGAATAAAAAAGAGACAAAAGTTTTATTTCAGTTCTACAGTTTAAGCCAGCAGTCCCCAACCTTTCTGGAACCAGGGACTGGTGCTTCTATGAATCTAATGCCTGATGATCTGAGGTGAAGCTGAGGTGGTGATGCTAGTGCTGGGGAGCAGCTGCAAATACAGAGGAAGCTGTGCTCCCTCACCTGCCACACACCTCCTGCTGTGAGGTCCGGTTTCTAACAGGCCATGGACCAGTATCTGTCTGAGGGCTTGGAGTTTGGGACCCCTGGTTTAAGCTACTCAATAAAGTACGAGAGAAAGGAGAGTACTTTAAAAAAAAAGGAATAAGTGAAACAGAAACTCGAGTAGGGGCCAAACATTTCCCACACAGTTTGAAAGCCTCAGTTACTTAAAAAGAAATAAAACCAATGTCATTAAGAAGGCTTATCTACCAAATATAACAATTCTCAAATTTCAGCAGAATGGGAATTGTAGGGCTAGTACCCTACTTCTTTGCACTACTGATGTTCAACTGACAGTAGAATATGAGAAATATTAAGATCTTTTAAAGGAAACTGGTCTCCCAATCATTCTAATCCAAATATCTAGGCCACATCAAAGTAAGTCCTCTAAAATTGTTTCTGAAGAGTTCAGAATCAACCTTCATAAGCATTTACCTGTGCTCCACTTCCTCGGTCTGTGATGACTCTGTCTCCGTCTCTGTTTCCATAGCCCGAAGCATTACTGCGACTCCCAGGGGGAGCCCCTCTTACACTGTGCCCTGAAACTTCTCTTCCAGATCGTTCTGTCCTTTCAACTCTGTTAAACAAAACCCCAAAACATATACAATCAAAATTCTATTGTAACTTTTTTTTTAAACCCAAATGCATTACATACCAGTAGCTAGGCATCAGAAACTACACGAATACCTTGCTTCTCGTTTGTCGTTGGACATGCCTCCTTCACTTTTCCAGGTGGTTGGTCTAGATGGATTGGGCCCTGCTTCTCGAGGATGTCTAGGGTGAGTGATATCAGGCCTGTCATGAATGATCACAGTTCTCCTTTCATCTCGTTCCCCTCGTACTTCTCGCCTGTCTGTTTCTCTAAGTTCATTTCTTGGTGGTGGAGGCTCGTTTCTTCTGGAATCACTGAAATTTTTGGGATACCTTTCAAAACCAGGATCTTCTCTTCGTGCAGTAGGACGTGTTTTTTTCCCTTCGCTTTGACCAACAAACCGTTCTCGCCTATTGATTATCCAAAACAAAGAACACAGGTCCTGAAAAGTACTTACTTGGCCTTATTCATCTAACTTTATTTGCATAACCTACAATTACAGCTTCTGTAAAAATTAACTTAAGGCAAAGCAACTAAAAAAACCATAATTACTGATTATAATGACCCATATTCTTTTAAATTGAGGTAACTGTCTGGCATAAAGGTTGGTTTAGCATTAAGTCACTACCAACCTGAAGGATATTTTACTGCTCTTAACAACTGAGGTACATCCAAAGCTAACAGTACTACTGCCACTCAGCTTTAAAGGTTAAGAAGATAAAGCCAACCCACTTAACCTTGGTGGCCTATTAAACTAATCTTGAATAGTGAATCATATTCCCATTAACAAAAATAAAAACCAAACATATGTTTTGTTCTGAACACTCAGTTCTGACCTGTACTTTTTAATTAAGATTTCAATAGAGAACCATAGTTATCACCAGCAAGGCTCATACACCAAATGCAACAATTTCCAACGTATCTATTTACCTATCAAAAGATGAAGACTGTACTGTTGAACTCTCAGGAAATCTGCCCCTCTCCCTGTGATCAAAGTCGTTAAATCTGTTCTGCTGGCGAGAGTAGTCAGATCCATGGCCGAATCGTGCATCTGTATCTAGAGACAACTTTTTATTCTCGCTCCAGTAAGGATCATCTCGCCTTGAAGAGAAACATTTGCTCATTTATATAAATTAGTATTATAATAAACACCACCTACTTGGAGCCATACATACCACATGATGGAAACTGTGGATACAGAGGGCTAATAAACTTAAGACATAAAACATTCTGTTACGAGACCAAGCTAGCAATGAATTATTAAATTATGTAAAGTCATATAGTGTTAGAAGAATTTCACAGGAGAGAAAATAGTTAAAAATTTGTCTGTTTTAAAATTATTAGACTGAAAAGACAAATAAAATACTTGATACCATTTTATAGTAAAATTCTAACTAACAGTATACAACCTTTATGGTTACACTCAACTTTGGAAAGGTAAAAGGTAAATCCCAAGCACAATTCATTCATTCCACCTATTACTCAACACAATCAATTAAATCTCACAGAATTTATATTAAGAAAATTAAATGACTATATATTTTTGAAACCTATTGTGAAGCATAAATGCAAGCACATAACAGAGTCTATATTTACGTCTTCCTAAGTTTGTGATTTCCATTTTTTGTACTATCTGCATTACCCTGTAAGAATTTTGAAAATGGGCCTGAGTTTGAGAACCATCATTGAAGCCTACTATATCCATGTATTTCCAGTCATAATGGAAAAAAATTTGGCATTAGGAAGAAAAACGAGAAAGAAGAGTAGACTTTTCCTACTTGACAATGCACTAGGTCCACTCCAATACTGCAATCATTCCCATCCCATGACCTCTTATTCCAGTGATAGTTACCTCTACTTGTTAGCTCTCTAGTTTTGGTTTGAAAGGAATAAGTGTAACTGTAAAAGAAGAAAGCAAGCAACTACCTATGATCTACATCACGTGGGCGTTTCAAAGAATTCCTTTTTTCTTGTTCATAACGAAGCTGCTGCTGTTGCCGCCTCAGTTCCTCTCGTTCTCGAGCAATACGTTCCGCTTCCTTACGACGTTCCTTCAGACAACACAGAAGGAAGAACCAACCAATGCAAAATGAAAACATAAGGTAAGTATATATACAACCTTGTTTTAATCCTGTCATTAAGAAACCATCAGAGACAAGCAACAGGCAAAACACGTACTTGGGACAAATACATAAAAAAAAAAAATTGACTTTAGGAATCAGTAATCTAGGCAATGGCTATTATTCTGCAACATTAAAAATAATACAGACTGGGTGGTGAAAACTGGCAAGTAATTGGGAAGGTCAGATTTAGTTTAATCATTAGATTACAATAAAGGCACCTACAGGGAATTAGAAATAAAAGTTCTTAATATGTATGGACACTAAGTGCCTTAAAAGCTTGGATACAATTCTGCAGAGAGAGGCATTATTTCCTTCCAGCCTTGGGGAAATCATTCCCACTGAAATATATAAGGAAATAGTTATTTTCTAAGATTGGGATGGTGACAGAGCCTGGATTACAACTACTCTGGACTCAGAGTCCTATGCTCAGACTATTAGGCTGCCATGATATTGCAGAATTCAGGTTATTACCAATTGTCTAGAACAAAGTCACTACTTAATGTATATTTAACTAGCACCTAATTCATTGTTATCTTTCAGGGACACTTAATAAATGCTCCTCAGTTGAGCTCATTCTATACAAGCTTTACAAAGGTAAAGCAAATTTTAGGGCAAAAATCACAGGGTTTGAAAAAGGTCAGTTAATTAAGATGAAAAGATTTTCTGACTGCACCTGTTCAATACGAATGCGTTCCCTTTCCAAGCGTTCGCGTTCCATTCTCTCTCTCTCTAGTTTTTGCCTTTCAATTTCTAGGCGCTCTCTCTCTCTCTGTAAGCGTTCCCGTTCTTCCCGTTCATGAATTATTCTAATGCGTTCTCGCTCTCGACGCTCTCTTTCTGCAATCTCTCTTCGTCTAACAAAAATCAGTATTTAGAAATACTTAAATTATGCTAGCACTGTGTGAAAGAGAATAGCTTTTGAATTTGAACTTTTTCTTGAGATTGGCAATTTTAAACTTTAACTCAATCTAAGTAGTTTTAATATAACTGGAAAGAGAACTCAAAACTTTAAACAGACTCCAACAACTGTCACTTATTTATTAGGACTGTCAACTGAGCCACTGAATTTTATAGAACAGTTGCCTCTTAGAAGATTCCTGTTTAAATAAAAATCCCACTATAATAGTAGCCCATTAATTGACATTTTAAAAAGGATATATTCTACACATATCAATTTCTTCTTCTACATATATGAATTTACAAAAGTACAACTTCTATTGTTTTTGATAGAAAAATTTCCAGTATCTAGTATTCTATCTCTTTAAACAAGGTATACTCTATCTGGATGACTTGGGATCACACCCATCAACATGAACTGTAGCATGAACATGTAGATTCTATATATAATATAATGATGGCCCTTAAGGCTTTTTTTGAGTGTTCACTGGCCCTCATGGCCCACAGTAGATGGCTCTGGGTAATAATGCATTTTTGAGTCAGGATGTAGTCCAAATGTTTGCTAAACTGAATTAAGTTATTCTATTAGACTTTTAATAGTTGTCATTTCCTAAGTACTCAGTGTACTCTATCAGTATGTCTTCTGCTAGCAACCTAATGGCTTTTGATGGGTCAATACTGCCCCCATGGAAATCTGAGGGGCATTTTTATTTATCACGGTGAGTACGGGGCTGTTACCAGCATTTACTGAGTAGAGATCAAGGATTCTTAAATATCTTATAATGCACAGGATAGTCCCGCACAACAAAAGAACTGTCTGACACTCCTAATATCTTTCAAATGACATTTATGTCATTAAAACAAAACTACCTTTAAAAAATCTAAGCCTAGAACTCATTTTTAATAAATGCTAGGTTCGTTTGTTTGCTTTTACATGCTTTTATATACACTATAATTTCCAGAAATGCAACTCCCTGTATATAAAGGGAAAGTTATACTTTTGAGAACTTCACCAAGAGTTGTTTACCACTTCAGAAATCATGTCATAATGTTAACACCACTCCTGGTCTTTGACTCACCAATATGACACACCAGTATCAGTCTATATTTGTAGCTTTCACATTTTCATTGCGTCTAAAAGAGGGGTACGAACATCTGACTACTTCATTAGTCTTGTGGAGAGTCATGCCTAAACATTCATATCTGGAATATATGCTTCATTATAAATTACTTTCATTTTTTCTTTAGAGATAAGGCATTATATTGATTTTTTGGAAATTACTTGTATAGGTAGGTTAATTATATATTAATTTCATTTCAAAATAATAAACAAGGTACTGCAACTTTTTTATGTAAATGGGTATGGGTCTGATGGTTTTGAGAACTGTTGCTCTAGAAGCTTCCACTCTCATACTCCTCTCAACCTGTCATCAAAAAGGAAGTTCAGCGTATTTGTACTTCATCAAAAAAAAGGGAAATGGAGTCGAGTAATGCAAGGATTACTTCCTTTTAGTAAAGTGTGTGGCAATCATAGTATTATTTAAGTTGCTAAAAGTATCTCTGGTAGTTCCTAATACTCTTGTGATGAATAAATAAAATCCCATAAGTACCTTTCAATCAAACAGGTTAATACTTCAAAATTTATATTATAAAATTTATATTATAAAATTTATATTATAAGAATACTTTAAGTGGAATCCAAAAACTGACATACAAAAGCAAACTGGTACTCATGGTAATCAGCTGAGTTACTGCCAGTAAAAACAGAAATATTTTGTTTTGTTTCTTTTAAAAGAGAATTCTAGCTTTGGGATATAACTTAAAATAAGGTTCACAAGACAAATCTTCTTTCATTTGGACTCTAATCCAAAGTACAATAAATTTTTCCTAAAATATCAACATAGTATTTGAACTATACCTTATATCGGGACTATAGTATTTCAAAAATCAATTTTTCCTTTAAAGTCATGTCTTTTATGGCAGCAGCTTTGGAGAGGAAAGAGCATTGGACTTGGAGTCAGAAGACTTGGGTCTGAGTCCCGACTCTGCCACTCATTAGCAATGTGGCGTTGGAAGAGTCATTTAGCCTCTCTGGGCCTCCATTTTTTTAATTATATAATGGGCATAACTAACCTAACAGAACTGTTGATATAGAGATAACAGGTGGAAAAGTACTTTGAAAATTGTAAAATGCTATGCAAACTTAAACAATTAGGTTTTACTGTAATTCTTAAAAGTAGCAAAGAGTTTTCTGTGGGAATACAACTTCCTATAGTGTAAATATGTACCTATAGTTAAAGACAGTATAAAATAGACTTTTTCTACCTTCGAAGTTCCACTGCTTGTCGCAATCTTTCAAAACGAACTAAATGTTCTCTCAGTCTTTGTTCCTTCATCTTTTCAAAAGGCAAGATGTCCTTCCTTCTGTAGTCTTTGTCCCTTTTTTTATCTAGGCTAGCTCTCTCCTTTTCCTTGCTTCTTCCATGAATCTATAGAAAAAAAATTATAGCAGGACTAGATGTTACAATAATTTGGGGTTTTATTTTTCAAGTTCAGTTGGTTACTTTAAATGAGTCATGACATTCTCTTTTTCTTAGTTTTTCTAGCATGGAAATATGCAAAAATGTTTCCAGAGATACTGAATTATCTTCTTTTGGAAATAGGTGAATTGATAAAACCTCCCTCTCAGAGACTTACTTTCTCATATCTTCCTCTTCTTGATGGCCTACAATGATCTCCTTTAGTTTGGTCTAGTATTACCATATGTCCAGGACTCTTTGAACCTAAAAGAAAATTTAATAAATAAATATCTTAAAAATTTTCATTAAAAAAGAAAACAATGTAAAAATGCTGAATTCTTAGACAGCCAATTATTCACAAATCAATACATGAAATATCCTACTTATTTTATAAGAATGTAAATGCAATAGTTTTAGAAAAAGCTCAATTTGCTACCATAAATATTTTCAGTGATCCTAAAAGATTCCAAAATTCAACTACACAGCTATAAATTAATGATCGTTTTAAGTCAGCCCACATATAACAGTAAAGGGGCTTAGTAGGAATACCTTTGATTCCAAAAGTAGAAAAAGAGAAAACAATTAGTCTTGTTAGACCTCCTTTTCTAAAACAGTAACACCTAACAACAAAGTTTAAATATTTATTTGGTTTATAATCTCAAGTTTTTCCTTTGACTGTAAAACTTAAGTTGTAGAATGCATTAAAAAGGGATTGAAAAGAAAGGTACATAGCATACTTATTCGCTTCTTTTCTTCACTTTTTTTAATCAATTCTGAAGTCTGGCCACTTGATCCATTATCATTCTTCTCATCTTTACCTTCTATTTTCTTAGTCTCCTTGCTTTCTTTTTTTTCAGATTTCTCAGACGATCTTTTCTCTTCTTTTTTGACAGAGGCTTGCGTCCTGACCATACCACCCCACACAAAAAAAATCAGAATGAGAACTACTTCATCAATGTACCAAAAAAATCTATGTACTTATTAAAAAAAATTCTTACTTGCTACTTCTATCACTCATATTTTTTTTGTCTCCAGAACTTCTTGAACTACTCTTTTCATCATTGTCTTTCTTCAATTCTTTCTTAGAAGGATCACCTTTAACCTGAAAGGTTTAAACAGACATAGAACTTTGTTTTAAAGTTACATTTTTATGATTATAAAAAAATGTTAATGGTAGATAATTTGAAAACTAAAGAAGTAAAAAAATAAAAATGAATACATAAAAATAAAAAGCATTATTAATTCTACTCCCTACCAGTGCAACATCTTTAAATTGAGACTTTCTAGCCCTCAAAGTAACCTACCTTTTATAAACAGTTAGGCAAGCTTACTTTTTCAACAGAAATCAGTTGTCCATGCAGCTCAGTGCGATGAAGATGTGCAATACATCTGGACACCTCTGTGCTTGAAGACATAGTTACTATGCCATAGCACTTGGCCCCAGGACTTCGAGCATTTGTAACTACCTTTGCACTCAGAACCTGTAAAATAAGATTATACTTTACTAATTTTTACAATTTCACAACTACATATATTTCCAAACAGATGAAAACTTCAGAACTGAGACTAATCAAATTAAAGAGTATATTCAGGATATGCAAATTCAGGATAAAGGATAAACTCAGGATACATATTATTAAATGAAATATTCAAGGGAACAATTTAAAGTATCGAAAAACAATTTAACCTACTTCTAGTTTTTCTTTATATTTTTTCAAGTACACAAACAAAACACAATTAGTCACATCAATGAAGTAATAGTATACTTAATAAAATATGGATTTTTGTTTAACCGGATTAGGGCCAAATTCTCTCTCAAAGGAAAAAAAGTCTAGAAAGTTTTCTAAGTAGGTGTTTGTTTACACTGTTCTATGAGTTTCTACAAGCTTTCAAAAATAAAGAAATCAGTCATATAAAAAAAAGCCTTAAAAATGCATCCTAAAAAATACAATTTAAAAGACACTTTTCATCTATGTAACCTTTTAAAACGTATATCAATACGAAAGTGACAATTTCAGTTCTATAAAAGGATTAATTAAGAGCAATAAGGTAGGGATCAATGAGTGAAAAGTGAGAGAGAACAATTTAGTGCAGAACAAAGAACACAGACATAATGCCAGAAAGAGGTAAACGAGATGTCGGAGGTTGTATGGTGGAGATGGCTGGAAACTATCAGTTTTTATCTCAACTCTGATAAAGGCTAACTTGTCCTAACCATTTTATCAAATGCTATAATCATTACATAGTTTTAGTCCTAATATATACTAACATTAAAATACTGTTTTTATATCTCTAACAATAAATTATTAAAAGTAAAACAAAAAGTGTATCACAGTTGATCCTGGGAATACAATTCTCAGTGTTCTGTACCTGACACCTCTAAGAACTTCCTTAATGCTCAGGCAACTCTCTAAATTAAATTAGCAAAAAACCCTAAAATCAACAGAACAGATTTTCTAATATTCATTATTGGCTGTTTATCAATACTGGTCATTAATTTAATAAATATGTGAAAGCCTACCATGTACAAAGTACAGTAGATAAGGTATTTGTTATCAAAGAGCTTACACTGTAGTAGGTTAACATATGATATAGTTTCAAATATCAGGTAGAATGTAGTGAGTGCCTTAAGGGTTACAGATCAACTGCAATTTAATTCAACAACTATTAATTGAATACGCAATTCATTACTGTTTTCCTCTTCCATTAGTTCTCCCACATACATCAGAGAAACTTTTCCCAATGAACCAAACCACAGTAAAGCCTTCCCTTTTGCTGTCTCAGTAGTCTGTACACTTCCTTCATAGCATATGTCACAACTTCCGATTAAGTATATTTTTACCAGTTTTACATTTTATCCAGCACTTTAATGGAATCTGTATGACAAGGACCACATCGGTTTTTTTGTTTTCCAATTCTATATCCCACTGCCTAATATTATATTAGTCTACCTATATTTTCTAGATGACCAGATCAACCTTCACAATTCTAGCTTCTAGAAAAATCATGATAAATATGAATAAAACTCAGTCCTTGACTTAAATGGGCTCAAAATATGAGCTTTTAATACAAAGATCCTCAGAGCTCAGAGTGAGATAGGATGAAACTCGCCATTACCACAGAACTCAATAATTATGCCTATAATGGTTCTAATAGAAACAGAAATGAGAAGATTCTATGTAATACTGTTTTTAATATAATCCCTTTTTCAAATGGACATACCAGAAAGATGAATAAAAAGGTGAAAAGAATGTACCTTTCCGTATTTGCCAAAGAGGTTCTTCAAATCAGCAGCTTTGGTATTAGAAGAAAGTCCACTAACCCAGATATTTTTCGTTGAGCTTCCACTGCTACCACTAGTACTACTTGTACTTCCTAGAACAGATTTAATATCAGATGTTTAAGTATCTCAACAGAATTTTTTTAACACAATTATCAGGACCATTTACTTTCAAAATTATTAATCCCTCACATTTAATTTTGACAGTATGATCTTACTCTGTCAAAACCATATGAATTTACTATTATTAAAATCAAACACAAAATAAAACCTTTAAGGTGAAACTGAAAAAAAATCAAACACAATAAAGGGTAATAATAACTATAGTGAGGAAACAAGTCTGAATATTGTATACATCCTACTACATGAGTTTTAAGTGGGTAAAAAAAATCAATTACATGTCTTAGTTTTGCTGTTCAGTTTAATAATTTATACTCTACCATTGCACTGAATATAGGCAACCAGAAAGCAATCAGCTAGGAATGTACAGACTGCTTAATTACCTTTATTTGCTGTGGGCTTTAGATCCTGAGAAATTGGAGTGTAAAAGGGAAAAGTCAAAGCAAGGGATAGTTTTCAAGAATTTAAATGTTTATAACAAAGACTAACCAACCAACTCATTTTCATTGTCTATTAGACAAAGTGTAAAAGAAATTGAGAAATTATATGCAACTGAATAACTCTGGATTTAATAAAAAATGAATTACAACAATAAGATCAGAGATCTTAAAATTCTTTAGAATAGATAAATGGCTGAATCATTTCCACATACAAATTATGGTTTCACACATAGAGATGTCATTTCTTAGAATTCAGGCCTAGTCAGTCACCCTTCAGTGCTTTTCTTCAAATGTGCTATTATAAATGGGACATTTTCATTCATGACTTTATTTGGAGAACAATTCTTACCCACTTTAAGAGAAACAGTATGTAATCAATTAAAAGTAAAGAATTTTATAACTTCAAGTTATTATATAAAGGGTAAAATTTTCAATGTTTTTTAAAACTACATGTCACAAGTTTTAGTTGAGAAATTTCTGTCGATGTAGACTTATGAGAAGACAACGCACACATGACTCAAGTATTTTAAGTATTAATGGTTGCTGCATTTCTATTAAGGAATACATTTATCAAAAAAATGTTTTATCTTACGAAATGTCAACCAGAAGTTTATCTTTTTTATGTTACCAGCAACATTTGGGCCCCAGTAATCCTCTAACTGCAGATAAATTTTTTAATAGGAGAAAGCTAACATTTAATCAAGACTATTTACTAATGATTCATAGGATTATTTAAAATTTTATTATATCTTATCTATTAACCGAAACTGCAAGGGACGTGGGTACAGCAATTAATTGTAAATTACTAAATCATTAAAATAGCCAACTATTAAAATATGCCAACAAAATACACTAAACCACAGAGGATACATAATACCCCTTTTTTAAGGCACTGAAGAAGCATTTTAGGACTTAGTATTACCTGAATGGTGTTATATCTCTTAAAATGCTTTTTTAAAAACCAAGAAGTATTTCCAAAGTAGACAGCATATATATAAGATGAAACTATATAGCGCATGGCCATGAGATAATGAGAGATGTCCCAAGAACAGAAAGCAATCAATACTTTAAGCTTACAAGAATTTAAAATAAAACTTTTTCTACTGAGATTCTTATCAGCCCAAAGTAAGTTAAATTAGGTAGTAAAATTCTGAAGGATTGAAACATACTGTATAGTGACAATGTTAATACTGGCTATGTTAATAGATGTGTACCCTGATTTAAAAAAGAAAGTAAAACCAAATATTAGAGACTGATTTTCTTTTAAATATTACACTCCACGACTATATATAATTTACAGCACATTTCCTACTAGCCAGAACAGGGAAAAAGGTTGTGGCGGTGTGAAGAGGTTACAAATTACTGCAACTAAAGACAAAATATTTCTGAAATGATGTAAGAAAATGAAATACCTATTATATTAATACTCAAGACAGTTGCTTAAAACATAATGTTAAAAACACATACCAAATTAACTAAGGATTAATGCTTCAATCACACCAAGAGTTAGCTGTTATCTAATTCCAGAGTTTACAGAAAGGCCACCCAAAAATTTTAGTATGTCAATTTTAAGGGTTAAATGTCAAAGAAATTGTTCCTTTTCAATGAAAATATGAATTTTACCACTGAAATAAATAGGAAAAAATTCATTACCTTTGTCATCTTTGGATGATGTCTTGCTGTCTTTAGATTCCTTTGAAGAGCTGAAGAAGCAAATCACCAGAAGAAAATTGAAAACAAAAAACAAAAAAACAAAAATCGAACAGCTTGATATTGACTATATTTCAAACTAGTGCTATTCATACAAATTAACAATTCCAAAGGCCTAGGTTGTTATTTGAACAAATGATTCCCTTAGGATTCTTGCACTCATTTTCCCCAAGATGCCTGAAGATCTAGATTTTCTGACAATTCTATTCAGTGGATATATGGCCATCTTCTCCAGATTTCAGGACTGGGACTTGACTTCATTTTGTGTTGTTAGGACTGATAGTTGTTCATTAACCATCATCACAAGGATTTTTAAAAATAAAACAAAAAAATTGTCAATTTGAAAAAAACAAAAAAACAACAAAAAAACAAATATATGCTGACAATTCGATAATGCAATCAGTAGAACACACTGCATATTATGAAGATCTTGAAATTTTTTTTTAAAGTAACTTATGACGGTCAAAAATATTATAGGCAGGATCATAAGTACTAATAATTGTACACGGTCTTGAAGCCACCCCCTTAATGTAGAGTGATCTTATTGAATGCTGGAATTCAGTATCGTAAAGAACTGACATAGAAAAACAAACCTCTTTGCTTGACCAGAGGCCCCAGTAGACGAGGGCCCTTTCTTCAAAGTATCCTTTTCTTTGTCTCCAGATTCTGCTTTCTTAGAACTTTCTCTGGCTTCCTTCTCGACAGGATCACCCTTCACGCAGTCTTCCTTCTTACCATCTTTATGGTTCGCATTCATCTCATAATCCTTGCTTTCCTTCTCCGGGCTCTGTGCAATGGCGTCCTGCCCATCTTTTGGCTTACTTGCTTCAGAATCTGTAATTTTCACATTTTTACCTGTTTCTAGGAGGTCATCACCATCAAAATCCAGAGTGATGGCATCTTCAGCCTGGATTGTGACCGAGATGTTGTCATCCTCAGCTTCTTTCACAGTCGTATTAGCTTCCATCTCTTCATGAGCTGTGTGATCAGCCTCAGCTAGGTTCCCTTCTGAAGGAAGAGGTTTAGATACTTCTTGTGTACCATCACCAGAACCTGCTATATCTAAGAGGATTTAACAGGAATAAATATGGCAAAACAAGAAGTTTAAACAATTTCATATTCATAAGCTAGAATAGGACCTAGAAAATATAAAGCCAGTTATTAGCACTGATGGAAGGTTAGGGGGAAAAAAAAACACAAGGGTATTAACTAACATAAACAATCCTTTACCCAGGATCACTTATTCTTCACGGAAAAAAATGATCCCTACATACAGATACCAAACAACAAAGTGAGGAAATGGTTCCATTCTGGGGATAATAGCTCTTCATTTCTGGTTATATGTTAATGGCATATGGAAGACTTTATTTCCTCTATGAGATAGCGACGAATGTGAAGGTTTGTTATTCAATGTTCCAATCCTCTTGGGATTTAACCCTTGTGACCTTCAGAACTCCTATGGTGACATCTTGAAAGGTCACAGTCCTGAGGATATCAGTCAGTCTTCGAAGTATTTTAGGGGCCCATCTTTTTCGCTCTTCTTATTCAATTCTTGGGTAGTCCAGAATCATATGGAAAACTGCTACAGAAGGCTCCAAAGGTGGCCTGCTCCATTATGTTCAGGAAATTGGTTATTTCCAGTCTTCATCCTGTCCAGTCAGTCCTGCAATTATCATTTTCAAAGATGTCTTGCACTCCCCCAAAATAGAGAGGCTTCAGGCATGGGAGATTTTCAGTTAGCTTCACTTCATTATTGCTTCTAAGCTTTTTATTCTGTCTTGTTTAGAACCCTGTTCCATGTCCTTTCTAGTCCAAAGTAGGATCCTTTGACTTCTGTCCAAGATCTCTTCCATACTCTCGTACTGACCACATGTATTGCTACTGATATCCCTGTAATTGTATTGGATGAGACAGCTCTTCTAAACTACTAAAACTGTCAGAAGACTGTATAAAAGTTTGAGCAGCAAACAGAATGTCAGTCTCCTGGTGACCCACCATTGTTAGAGTTGCAAAATTAACTATCCATTTACAAGCTACAACTCTAGTTTAATACATATGAGTTACTGAAGTGCCAATCTGATGGATACAATCAACTTACCGTATGCTAGTTTTTTTTAACTTAAAATTGTGTTACTACAGTAACTGATATGTATCGTTAAGTTGGAACATATCTTAAGTGTTCAAAAAAATTAAAACCAATTGAAAAGTAAAATCAAGATGCTAACTTAATTCACTAAATTGATAAATTTGAAAATAAACTTATTTTGAAAATAAAATTTCAAATAAGGAATGCTTTATTTTCACATAATTTACTGTTTTACTTAAAGTCAGCAATTTTTAAACTCTACTTAACATCACACATACCTTTCTCATTTTCTTCTTCCTCACCATCCTGAAATTCAAAGAATAATCAAATGTAAAATGAATTCACTTAAACTGGATTTTCGTAATAGCACAAAAATCAGTCAACTTAAATTGGTATATAATTTAATATTAATTAGGGATACCTATCACTAACAAATGTAGGATATTCCAATCAAAACCAGAACCCATTTAGACAACTGTATATATGATTTTAAACAAGAAAACAGGCAGATCCTCCAAAGATTAGATCAACCATGAACTGGATTATTTACTTCTAGTAATCAAAGCTAGTTTATGTAACCAAATTTTACTCACATCAAAGAGCTGCCAAGAAAAAGAATGACCTGATTACTTTATGTAACTCAGTTCACTTTTAAGGCATACTATACAAAATAGTACCAGAAAATATAACCTGAAGACAGACACTTTGATGAGCTTAAGTGCATATAAAGAGACAAAACAAACAAAAAGCACATTCCCTTTTTAGATATCTCAGAAGGAGGATGACTATAAAAGTAGTTAGTTTCAAATTATGCATTCTTTCTTATCTGTTAAAAATGAATACATACTTGTCAGACACCAGTGGCCAGCCACTTTAAAAACTGTATTTGTGCTACAGGTAAATCAAAACAACATACATTTTTCAAAAAATGATTGATTTTAATTTTAAAATATGTGGTATCTTCACCTAAACTATAATTAAGCATGTCCTAGCTTCAAAAAAAAAATACCACATAGGAAAAAACCTATTTACACCAAGCAAATATTGCAAAAAGCCCTGAAGTAATCACACAAAGATAGAACCAATGTTTTTCTAAATTAAAGATCATAATGAATAAGCAAAGTAATATGCATTATAATCCCAGTAATGGGAAAAAATTAAGAGATGTTGTAATTTATACCTTTTAAAATAAAACATGATGAAGTAGGTAATTTTCAATCAAGGTGGTGTGAGGTTACTATATATATAAAGCCTTAGAATAGTGGTTCTCAGACTTTGAGTCTGTATCAGAATCCCTTGGAAGACTTGTTAAAACAAATTACTCAGTACCAACCCCAGAACTTCTGATTCAGGTCTGGAGTGCGGCCTGAGAATGTACATCTGTAACAAGTTTCCAGGTGATGCTGATGCTGCTGATCCAGGGAGTACACTTTAGGAACCACTCACATGCTTTAGAGTGACAGCCTGGCAGTGAAAGAAGACTTAAAGCAAAATTTAACTTCAAATCTTTAACTTTAAACAACACTTTAAATGGCATATTTATCTTACAACACAATTTTAGACCCATATAAAAGCATGTATTCCTTAAAAATATTAAATATTTTACTATATGCTCAAAATTTACATTTGGGTAACTACTGTAGTTCTAAGAAATCATTTTACATTATTTTTTGACTTTAAGTTAATCTACAAGTGCCCTAATTAAGGAATGACCAATTGTTTTACACAACTAAAGTAATATGAAGGAAACTAAAAACACTGAACCAACTGAGTCACAAGCTTAGAAAGTAAAATAGACCAAAATACGTTAATTATTGTAGCAATGTGACTCCTATTACTAAATAAGTCCATCATATTGTGCTCTAATGATCTCTTGTTGTACTGTATTGCTATACTCAAACAAACTATTGTACTGGAACTTAGTTTTAATTATTACATTTCTAATCTGTAGCATGTGGAAAGAAAAATTCTTTAACTGGGTGGAGAGGTAGGCAGTTGCAGCAAATGAAGGATGAGTTATGCTGGAATTATTGATAAATCCTTTTCTTACAAACTCTCTTTGAGTTATTCATCTTGGAGAGATAAACTGGAATACCTTAACTTTTACTCGAAAATAGAACAAATGAATGAGAAATATAACATCTTTCCTTTATCTGCTTGTGATGCCAACAGTACACTACTTCCAAGTTATTCTTTTAGAGATGCAATATTGATTGGTTCATGAAAAAGATGGCCAAATCATTTGCTATTCTAAAAAGTAAAATTTTAAAAATACTGTAATATAAAAAACAAAATCCTTTCTGCTACAGTTCCTACCAATTAGCAATGTTCCTTCTAGCTACTAACATAATAAGGTTTGCCTTATTTTGGAGTTTTTAAATATTTACCTAATTACTCAACATGTCTTCTGAAGGGTTTCATAACTTTAGTTTCTCAAAATAGTGGTAACATTACCCTTATTACATATACTTAAATGCCCCTAGGAGAAGGCTCTAAGGCATTCTAGAGCATAAAACTAATTACAATGGGGATGAAGCATAAAATTAACTAGGGTTAGTAGGAAAGATGAGCCATATATCAATGCATATTTGTTTTACTATGCAGTATATGTAGTAAATATAGCACTACCAATGTTAAACCAAAAGTCAAAAATAAGCCTGACAATCCTTGCAATAAGGAAACAAACCCAGAAATACAAAACAATGGGGAAAAATTTCTGTCTAAATGATATATATGCACAGACATGATACGCACCTTATTTGAAAATATTTTCCTCCACTAAAAACACTTTTTTAAGAATAAAGAACATAGTAAATAAGTAACAACAATCTAAAGCATCATTTTATATTAACTATTTTTTGAGTTTATCTTGAAAATATGTATTTTACACATGAAAATGAAGCGAATGCTCTGTAAGGTAGGTACTCATGTTATTTATCTTTGTAGCAGGATCTATCTACAACCTTTAGTCAAATGCCGAGTCATACACAAAGCTTCTCTATTTCTTTATTTCATCCTAGAAGCAGCAATGATTAGAGACAAAGGCAAGCCAAAGACTTATTTTCTAGTTAACGTGTTTACTATATACTCTGCTACCTTCCCCTAAATTAATCTCGTGACACATGTACATACATATATGTGCTAAGAAGACCCCTTCTTGAAGTCCTCCTTTCCTGACTTGTATGTAAACATTGTATTGAGACTGGCTGATTTAAAATACACCTTTAAATTCACCCTAAACAACTAACTGCCTGCTATTTATCTGGCAATATGCTAAAGACCATGAGAAATACAAAAATACCCGACACATAATAAGAACTCAATAAATAGCTGTTGAATGAATTTACTGAATAAATGTAGTACTGACACTGCTGTTTTTAGGTAAAGAGACTGAACTAACTGCTCATTTTTACATATTTTAAGAGCTTAACTGCAACAGTGTGTAAGTACAACTGGAATTCGCAAAACATTTACTAGTGTGGAGTTAGTGAAAAGAATACCAGAGAGACCTAAGTATGTACCTTGTCTTTACCAGCAAAAAAGTTTTACTCTGTTGTACTGTCATCTATCTAAGTGAATTTTACCTATAAAATAGAACTAACATATGACCTAAATAGGACATATAGAATGAAATAAGATAATGGGTGTAAAAAGTTCTCTGTAAACAGGAAAGCATTACATGAGAGAGAGAGTAGAGAAATCTTTATGGAGGAGACAGAGATAAATCTGGCTTTGAGAGGTAAGAGACAACATTTGACAAAAAAAAGAAAGACCCTTCAAATTAGTGAAACATTAGGAAGCAGGCGAATAGAAAAGAAAATACATACAGTGCTATCAAAAAAGATAGAAGAGACTAAAACTAGAGGAAATTTTTAAGAAAGCATTAGCAAATATAAACATTTTTGAAAAAAACTTTCAGAAAATTCTCAACTGTTATCTTAAAACAAAACAATAGTACAAATAACCACTAATTCCACATGTACTATGTGTCAGAATCTACGATTACTCCTTACATCAATCTAGCAAGTAGGAATTATGTTTATTTTATAGATACAGAAATTGGCTGAGAACCTGCCCGAAGTCACAATATTGTCAGTAACTAATAAAAGTAGAATTTCAACCAAATTCTATCTCTAACGACAGACTGCCTAGAGGCTAATGACTAAAGGCTAAAGATTTAAGTTTTAAGTCAAAACCTAAAGATTGGCTTTAAATAAATACATCTCTATGTAAATATATTATTTGCTTATATTTTTAAAAGCAAATTAACAGAAATATAAATCATGAATTTTAAGTTTACTAACGGGGATAGGTGAAGGGACTTTTTGGAATATATCTTGTCTCACAGCTTTGACTTTAGAACCATGTAAATATTTCAAATAATTATAAAATTTGACTAAATTTTCTAACTTATTTTGAAATAATTACAGACTCACAAAAAGTTATAGAACAAAATTTTTTAAAAGTAATAACTAAATATTGAGAATAAAATTAAATACATCAACGTAAGTATGTATCAGTTGGTGGATAGTATAACCATTCTGAGTAGAGCTAGTCTAGAACCCAGTAATCTGTTCATTCCGGGAGAGGTACATCCTTATGATAAAATTGGAGGGGGGAGGGAATCTTAAATTATTTTTAGTAATCATGTTGGTGGTGGTGTTGGTAGTATCATTTTAAGACTAATATATGTGTAGTGAGATAAATGAAATAACTTAGAAGTATCCTTTGAACTCAAAATCTACTCTATCTTAAAAGTAAAAACAAACAAAAACCCCACACATTCTCTATCACTGTACCATTTAACAGTAAAAGGGAAAAAATGGCTAATTTTAGGTCTAGAGAAGGAAATGAAACATCATTACATACCAGCAAGCAAGGAAGCAATCAAGACAAGTAGGATCATGTTGAAAGAATTCAAGAGCCAACTTAAAGAGGCTCTCATTAGTTACAGATGGGTCAATTTGAGCATTAATAACTATAATGCATTGAAATACATTAAATATATTTAAACTCATGAGTTCAAAATGAAACTAAGGGAGATAAAAAGAAAAAAAAGCTTATCAGTCACTGTTGGAGATGCTAATGAACCAGCTCATTATTCTGAAAATTGGTAAATAAAAGGAAAACAACCAAACATATATCCTGGCTTTTCCTTTGTAAACGGTACCACTGGGAAACTAAATAGATGAGAAGTTTCTCTTTCTAGGGATATTCCTACTAATAAATAAGGAAGAAATGATAGAATTAGAATATCACCACTTTGATCCATGGGGAATGTGTCATCAATGACTGGCATTATATCCAGGAAGATACAAGAAGATATTATGTGTATCCAAATGGAAGAACACAAGTAGTTACATGTGTTGAGGATGGAGGTGGGGCACCCTGGATTGGATAGCAAGCCTTTAGATCCTATAACTCAGCGGTCTCCAACCTTTTTGGTACCAGGGACCGGTGTGCCTATGAGCATCTAATGCCTAATGATCTGAGGTGGAGCTGAGGCAGTGATGCTAGCACTGGGGAGTGGCTGCAAATACAGATGAAGCTTTAATCACTTGCCTGCCACTCACCTCCTGCTGCACTGCCCAGTTCCCAAAAGGCCACAGAATGGTACCAGTCCATTGCCCAGGGTTTGGGGACCCCTGCTTTAACCAACTTACCAGTTTACAGGAAATATAGTAAAGAGGAAAATGTTGAATGATTCCACAAGAATAT
Organism: Eidolon dupreanum; assembly: GCA_028627145.1. Taxonomy (NCBI): domain Eukaryota; kingdom Metazoa; phylum Chordata; class Mammalia; order Chiroptera; family Pteropodidae; genus Eidolon; species Eidolon dupreanum. The sequence goes on along the minus strand of CM053509.1, from coordinate 42,459,254 downwards.
AATCAGCAAAAACTAAACTTTGGAAGCTCAACACAGGGGTTGGCAAACTACATTAGGTGCCTCATTTAAAAAATATTTTTACTTAAACAGCCATGTCCATTCATTTACCTACAGTCTATAGCTGCTTTCACACAGCAATGGCAGAGCTGAAGAGTTGTGAGATAGACCATATGGCCCGCAACTGCTAAAATATTTTCTACCTGGCCCTTTGAGAAAAGTTCTGCCAACCCTTGCTCTATAGGATTAACAACTCAATTTCTTCAACAAATAAAAAGGGGGTTGGGGGGAGATGGAGGGAAAACCTACAGATTAAAAGAGACCTAAATAGATATTTCAATCAATCACACTGTGTAGATCTTATTTGTATCTGGATTCAAACAAAACTTATTTTTTTAAAAAAAACTATACCCAACTGAACATTTGAATACTAACCATATATCTGTTGATATTAAAATCTTGTTTGGAGTGTTATAGTAAAATATGAGTTTTCTTTTAGAGATACGTACTAAAAATTTTTAAACGAAATATGATGTCTGGGATTTGTTTCAATAATTCAGAAAGGGAAAGTGGAGCTACAGAATAAACAAGACTGTCCATAAGTAGATCAAAGCTGAAGACAGGTGATAGTTCCACTCTGTGTAGTATTCCTTAATAGAGACAGTAAGACAATATATTCATTAGGAATGTTTAGAAGCATTAGATCATGATGAAATCCAGAAACATTTATGTTTCTAGATGTTTCACTATACATTATTTGGAAAGAGGAAAAAAGTCATTTTGCTTCAAGAGAACTTCTCGGAAGATATAACCTCCCTATCTTTTGATACAATAAGGCAATGAGAAATAAACACCTTTTTTCATCATCAGGATGGAATCAGAGTAAGGCCCTCTCTAGCCCATAAAAATTTGTGAAATTAGAAAAAGGCAGCCATTCCATATTTTACCTCCATCACTAAATTTTTGTAATAAAGATAGTCTAATGTGTGAAATAGGGACCCTTAGACATGATGCCTTCACACAACTCACAACTAGCACAGCTATAGGGCAAGCCCTTGATGGAAATGAAAAAGCTAATTGCCAAATAATATAAAGAGTTCAACTCCACCTTTATGCAAATTAATAATCTAGAAAAGGCACTCCCCCAATCTGAGAGTTAATCTTTCTCATCTACTCTTTATCACTCAGAAATGAACATACTTGGGGATAGTGTAGGATACAAGTCTATAGACTTTTACAGGCCTACCACATTTCCTGCCTGAATATTCTGTTATTAGAAATATTTCTCCCAGAAACGTAGTTTCTCCCACTGCAATTAGCCCAGAGAGCCAAGAGATAGTCTCACCAGCATTTGTGGCTCACCAGCATTTCAAAGGCAAGAGAGCTGCAGGAAAGAAGGCATGACCAGAAGCAATCAGCTAAGCAATCTATGAACATAAATCCTACTATATATGTTTCTAGTAAATATTACAGTGAGGAAATAATAGAACTGATCACTTTTCCTAATCTAGTAAACAGAGGGAACCCCTATCTCTATTTATAAGTATACTCCTTAAAGAGGATACACAAACAAGGGATTCTTGAGTATAGGTATGAGGGAAAGACAAAGGATACTAATAACTAAAATCATCTGCAGAAATTGAGCTATAAATGTTTGTTTATAGCATCTGTAAGTCATGCTTTAAAATGTATGCCATGTATATCACATACACCAAAAACAAACTTTAACACACAATAGGAGAGCAGTCATTTTCTACACACATACACACCCTCAAGTAAGTTTCTAAAACAGAGATTTTAATCATTTTTATACTATCTCTATCCTAAGAGTGTTAAAATAACAAAAATTTAAATAAAACTTTGAAAAGGATATAAATGCTTTCGAATGACTTACTATTATACCAAAATGACAGAGAAAAAAATCAAGGAGAATACAGACTTATTAAAAGACTAGTAATCAAAGTTATGTTTTCCAGAAAGGATAGACTGTTTTCATTTCTATTCTGAAAATGGTAGGAACCTTGTTATAATTCCCAAATACCTTTGTGGCAAAAGAAAGTTAGGCTGTCAATTTTAAGTATTTTGTATATACCACATAAATAACTTAGTATTAAATTTAAGGCAGTTTTATGAATTAGAGAATCATGAAGTCAAAATAAGATTCCTCTTCTAAGCCCTTCCACCCACAATATTAAATACATAGGACTAAATATAAACTTACTTGGGCTGTTAGAAAGGTATCATCTTCACCTTCTTGAGCTTCAATTTCCTAAGTAAAAGGGTATACAATAGCTTTGCTTTACAAAATATCCGGGTAACATGAGAATGCTTTTATGCTATACCCAATTATTATTTGCCTCATGTTCTGTACAGTGTCTACAATACCTTGGGTACTAAATCAATGCTTATTAATTCACACTATATTTTTTAGACCAACAAAAAAAGTGACATTGACAAGAGAATTTGAAAAACCTCTTTCTTGAGCCCTTCATTTATTAGGGTAAGTAGTATAAAAGTTCTATGCATGACTAAGTACTAACAGCACTGACTTCCTAATCCACTGATTTACTGAAGACATACTAACATACTTCAAAGCAGGACAACTGGTCTACTTCATTCAAAGAAAAGACTTTTTTAATTATATGCTTTTAAACTATACTTTCATAAGTAATTCCCCCACCCTTGATAATAATCAAAAAATGCAAATTAATCTTTTATATCTACTAAAGTAGCAAAAAAATTTTTATCACCAGGTAATGTTGGCAAGGTCAGAGTAAAACTGGTACACCCACTCATAGTGGGGTTGAAAACATAAAATCTAAATGTCCCAAGTTAAAAGAGTGGCTCTTGGACACACAGAAAGCAGTTTAATATATTATGATATAACATACAGATTATGAAGTCATTATGATATATGAAAATATTATATAGAATAGCAATTTATGACATGATGACTAAGTAAAAATATATATGTATATAAGGAAGATAAATAATTAAAAAGGTCATATTAGGTGGTAGAATTCTGGGTGATTTATAAATAACTTAAAAAATATATTTTTTGAAAATTCTGACTGCCATATTGAACTAGAAAAAATATTTTTTATTATTTAGTGCTTAATTTATCTGAGTCACATTTTAGAAAAACTGGCTAAAGACCTGACTTTCGATGTCCTCTTTCTCTATATCTTCTATTGCTTCTGCCTCTATTAATTCATGAGCATTCTTGTTCTCTTCTGCGGACAGTAACTCCTTGGAATGCACATTTTCGTCTTCATTTTCACCAAATTCTTCAGAGTCCTTTAGTTCGTCATTTCCGTCTTGTTCCTGTGCCTCTTGATTCTCCAATTCACAGTCCTTTTAATGGCAAGAAAATGTGGTACAACTAGAGGCAAGGTAGTGTAGGCTATCCACCAATGTTTTTGGTAATTTACATCTCTAACATGTTTTAAATTTTACTATATATTGACATTATTCCCAAAGTTCAATCATTTTACCTTAAACAGTAATCGTGTCTTTAAAAATAGAGGGAGTCTAATACCAAGGTCATTAAACCACATATTTGAGTTCCCAAATCTCTCATACTGAAATACACATGAATTGGATTGCTACTAGAGATGCCCTCAAGTTCCAGCTATTTAATATTTACCAACTCCCATCCTAGGAGCTGTCCTAGAAGTTATGGCTCAAAGAAATGACTTCATTGCTCCATGTGCCATAGATTAGTTTAACTTCAGACACTGGAAGTCTTATGTATTATAAGGTTTATTTTTAATAAATAATAAGGAATCCCAACTGTTATACCAATGTCTCTTCTTGAAAAATATGCAAATAATTAATTTAAATGTATTTATTTTGAAATCTATTACTATGTCACAATGCCAACTAGGTAAGGGAACACTGGTTGGGTTTATTTCTCTAAAGGAATGTCTGTTTGCCCTTCACAGTTTATAGTTACATGGTACTTCACGAGAAACAAAGAAAAGCAGCAATCCACTTAGTGTCCTCTTTGATTACCTGCAGAGAAAGGGCTGAAAGCAATGAACATTCCTTCCGCCTTTCCTATTCTTATAGAAATATTCTTATTCCTATATATACATAGCAAATATAACAGATTTAAAAGGTTTCTGGTTAAAAAGGAAAAAGGGCATGGACATGACTATTAATCATTCATAACTGAACTGAAGTGAGGAAATAGAAATTTCTAAAGGAGGTGGGCAAAAAGAAGAAATATTATTGTTTTGGTATATGTAGTGCTTGGGGAGCGAGGCATCTCTGGGACAGTAGGTTTAACCAATCTCACTACATATGAGTGGGAGAACTATATGGATTGAAAATGGAGTAGGTGATTGTATGACGGTAGAACAAGTACAAATAAATAAAAATCAAGGTAAATCACTGAGAAAATTTCATCTATTCTGAAGTGCCAACTTGGACCATTCTCCTCACTTATAAATGGAAGCAATTCTTAAACTACTGATATATCTAGGCAATAGGTGATATTTACTCATCACTACTATTAATTCCAAAACCACCAGCTCTGGAAGACAAGGAAAGTGTATTAACAATTTCCATCAAGTATGTTACACATACTGATACTTCCAAAGTGAAAAATAAATATAACGCAGAAATTGAAGATACATTTAAGTAGGATTTTTTTTTAAAAAAAAAGCTATTTTGTTCTTCAGTATCCCTTACTGTTTTTAACAGCTGCATTGGGACATCATGACCAGGTTCATCTAACGACAACACAAAGGTGTCCTTTGCAGCACATATAAGAGAAGTATTACTGCACTGAATGGAAGTATATATCTCCTTGTAATGCTTCAAATGACTAAGATTTTTATAGAAGAAAGTCAGATATTTCAAAATTAAAAGTTTTTACTAAGTCACAATGTTTTTCCAGTTTACAGATAATTTTTGCTTAATCGTATACTCACTAGTGAAGACAACTAGAGAAAATAAGAACAAGGGACCAAACCAAAAGGAAGATATGTCACAAGGATAACAGAATACAGACTGAAGAGTTCATAAAGGCTCAAACAAGAGCTGATTACAGGATGCAATCTTCAATTTTAATGGATCCCTGGGCAAATGTTGCCTAAAATATTCTGATTTCAGGGTTAGCTCCTCAACCAAACATTTTTTTCTCTGTGCCTCCTCTCAAAGTTCAAGGTACAAAGTGAAGGGTGTGTGATGCACTGTATGGTCAGTGTGTAACGTGAGAGGGTAGAAAGCTAGATGGTAAGAGAGATGGGCAGAAAAGTGGAGATGAGCTGACTTCATGGTGGAAAATGACATCCAGGGATGTTACAACAATATGGACTAACTATACACAGAAAATAGAATATATGGGAATATAAATGTACATAATTTAAGAGAAACTATGCTCACTAAATAATTCCTTCAAATGCTACACTACTTAGGACCTAATGATTAGTAAGTAGCAGATCATATTTCAGTAAAGTGAAAACAAAAAACCTCAACTATGATTAAAAATAACGGTATACAGAACTGCTATAATTGCAACTGAAATTACATACATTATTTTTCTGGCTGGTCAGTTTTAAATATTCTTTTCAGCCAAAAAAGACCAGGCTTATCTATCTTTAAAGCACAAAACAAATTTAATTTGATCTTTACCAAGTAGCAACACGTTGGCAATTTTCTCTCTCCACTTTATGGACTACACTAATCTAAGCTCTATACAGTATATGCAAAAACTAAATGCAATCGGTGGATGCAAAATAAATTATCAATATCTTTCACTGTAGTACCCTTCTAGGAACTAAGATATCAATTGTCCTGTAGCTATTCCTCTGGCCCCTATGTCTCGAATTCCTACTTAAAGGCCTAGACAAATATTTTTAGCTTTATGTCTCATTTAACTGAAAATAAAGTTATGTATTATATTTCTCAACTATGAGAATAAGATTGACAATATTACATAAGTCTCTATCTTTATTTTCCCTACACACTCAGTATTGTTCAAGTAAGATGTATGAGTTCATCATGCAAATACTAGGTTCAAAATAAACGTCTTAGCATGAGTAATTAACACTTTACCTTGACAAAAGCATCATCGTCCACAGAAGCATCTCCACTCAACTCATCTGCTTCCTGTTTTTTACCTACAAAAGAAGGAAAATGGGCTAACAACCAATACTTTATAAATGAAGAGCAAAAAATATTCAGTTTACCCTGCAGTATCATTCTTTATTCCCAATCATCTGACAAAGCCAGTGCTGACTGCTTATAAACCACCTGCTCAGAACTATCCCAAACAAAAAAAGCCTTAACAGTGTCATGCTGTTTCTCTAAAATAAACTGTGCAAATAATAAATCCTATATATGAACCCATCATCTTAACTGACTTGATATATATAATACATTTTTCTTTTTACCACTCAAATCCTCTATCTTCAATCCTCCTAGAAGTAACAGCACCCTTTAACAGTATTCTACTAACTGTATCTATAACCAGATGTCTGATAGCTAAATTCAAGACTCAGATCCCCCCACCAAAGCCTTCCCTAAGTTCCCTTCAACAAACTTTCTCTGAAATAAAATTCTCACACTTTAATCTATACCTTACAATCCATCAGTTGATTAAATATATATTACCTTGTACTCTCAAGTACATCTTGCTTCATCATTTTTTGTATTTCTCCAATGGCCTAAATACAAGTAGTGCTGGGCACTTAATGACTGATTTAACTGATTTAAGGCAAAACAAGTAGAAACTATTTCTGAATAAAAACCATTAATAGCTTCCAAATAAGACTACAGGTGTCCTCCACCCAAATCTCATCTTTAAAACTTTAAACTGGTGGTTGAAACTTTACGAATATTCTCCACACCAAAAAACAAAAGTTTTTCACAGAGCCAATGCTAAAAGTTTATGTTTTCAGGCTAGCCCACAAAAGCCTACTCAATAACCCATGATGTATCAAAAATGCTGTAAAACACACAGCTGCTGAAACTTTAGTATTTAAATTTTTTAAAATTCACTTATTTTGAATGGATTTTCTTTCCTGAGACCAACTAATAAACTTTTCCCTTTGCCTAAACCAGGAATTGCCATATACCTTTCTCAAGCTTCTGTGACCCCAGGGAAGAGGGTTTAGGTGTGAGGTAACTATTTTAAAAAGTAAGAATACCTCCCCTCCCCTAGTCTCCTCACCAACCCCTGTCTTCAACTACTTCCAATTTGAAACCCTTCCCCTGAATGAGTGATAAAAAGGGAAACAAGATACTGGTCCTTCCAGGTATATAAAAAACAAGATTAAATGTGGGGATATCCTTTTACCCACTGAGGTGAAAGAGGGATTGTATCTGCCCCTGAAGACCTGTGTGAATTAAAAGAAAAACAAAGCGGAGCTTAGCGTGGTGTTCACTTCCTATCTAGAATGTTGGTGTATTTTAGGGGAAATATAAATTAGAAGTTACTACAAGGGTAATGACTATGAAAGCCTATTCAGTCAGAAAGTACTTACTAATCTACTTTAAAAATTAAATAAAGATGTTTCTTCCCTGAAAAAGAAAAGAGAATCAGGTAAGAAAGAGCTCACTAAATTCTTCTACTGCACTTAGAAAGAGAATGTTTCAAATATAAAAACCTTGCAGATGTTACCTTTTGGGAAAAATAAGCTTTTCAAAAATACAGACTCTCTCCCCGTCCTCCACCTAATGAGTTAGGGCTGGATGAGGGGAGGGAGCTCCTTCAAATTATTTGCAAATACTATTTACTCCTTACAGTTATAAGTTGCTTTCCATTTTGCAAAATTTTTTTTTAATTTTCAAATGATTTTTCCAAGCACTCTATGGTACATGGGGAAGGTAATCACAATTTTACAAAAGAGAAAATAAGCTTGAGAGGTTAAACAGCTTGCCCAAAGCTAATAAATAGCACTGCGAGAACAGGAAGCCAAGGCTTCTTGTTTCCTAAATTCTTTCCACTACATCTTACTATGACCTACTTAAAACATTAATTTATGAAGGAGTGGTTAATTAACTGAATTTAAAGATATTATCTTTGAAATGGCAATTCTCAGCATAACTACAAACTACATTTACTATGCATACTCCATGGTGAATTTCACTTGCTTTAGTTTATTTACAGGAAAATCAAATTACACTACAACAAAACACCAGCAGTAACTACCAGTGCTTAAGTGGCTTCCACAGTCCAGGCACTAGGATAAATGCTTTATATATATTAATGTATTTATTTTTATCATCATAACTCTATCCCAATTTTACAAAAGAGAAAACTAAAATTAATCATATTACAAAACTAGTAAAGGCAGTGCTTCGATTTAAACCCAGACCTATTCCCACTCTTCTAAACCATTAGATCTTAAGGTAGCTACATGTAAATTGTTTAAAATGTCATCTCTTTTAGTGTAAACAGAGGTTCCAAAAGCCACATTCATATTTTAAAATGTGAGGCTCACAGAGATTTTGTAACTTGCCCCCATGAGAAACAGGCAAGAGACAGAGGTATACAAAATGGTCCAACTTCGCTATCCCTGACTCTTTTTTAACAGCTGTATCAGGACATTTAATGTATCATTAGCTTATAAACATAAAAACCACAAGGACAAGACTTTCATACATACAGTGATGAAACTACAGTAATAACCTGATAGATACATATTGTTTAAGAAAACATTGTATACCCTAGCTTTTGACTGCTTTCATAAATTTCATAATCTGTAACTTTGGGCTTATTTTACATATGCTCAATTAGAAACTATATCCTAATCAATTCCCTTATGAAAGAATGAATCACCTGTCTCCCATATAACTCATACTTTAAAAAACTATAATGTTCACCATCTAGCCCAGAACCTAGTATGATGCTATATCAGATACCCAAGCATTATAAATTTCCTGACTGATAATAGAGTAAGTCCTAGGTTGGATGCTAGTTTCCAACAAGTTCTAAATTTCTATTTAGCCCTCAATGGGACAAAGACGTGACACGCCAGTCAAACTATCATATGCAACCGCATCCAGTCAGTAAGAACTATAAACTCCCAACTTTCATGATACTACAAAGTACATCTACAGATTCCTAACTTTCATGATGTCACAGATGAGAAATAAAAACAAAAACCAAATCCCCTTTAAACTCCAACAAGCAACACCACACTTAGGCACACTTCTGGAGAGTAACCATTTTTATCCTTATCTCTCATTTAAGTCTGTGTTATCAAAGCTCCTATGGCAACTTAATCACATAACCATTTGTCCTTCAAGGAATCTGTCATTTGCCACAAAAACGTAACTGGTCCAAAGGACAGCAGTAGGGTGAGCTAACTGCAAGTTGCATGTAGACTGATGCCTAATTTTAACGGCTTGAGGAACAAAACTAGAAAATAAATTCAGCAGTAAATGATAGTATGAATAACAAAATAAAAAAAATGGGAACAAAATGAACTTATCACACCTTAAACTATCACAGTAGTAACATGTGGCTATTTTGAAATTACATAAAATACCCTGCAATGTTCTGTGTGTGATTTTAGGGTCTAAATAAAATGGCAAAGTAAAAACATATATACCAAAGGAAGATGACACTAGAAATATCTCGTTTATGCAATATAAATTTGTATAGGTCCACGAATCCTTAATGAAAATGTTGGAGCCAAACATGTTTCAAAATTCAGAATTTTTAGATTTTAGTAGTGTAAGATGATATATATACCATTTATTAATTTAAACTTCCCAGTGGCTTCTGAAAATGTCTCTCAGTCACAGCAATATCTATGCAATTAAATATGTGCATATTCACATCAAATGAGATAAACCAAGACTATAAGTAGCCTCACTTTTGCCACTAAATTTTGTATTTCAGAATTATAAAGGATTCTGGATTGTAAACTGGTTTTCTCCTCCAAAAGCAAATTGGTCCTTATAAAGTTTGCATTTTTCCTTTTCAAGTTCAGAAATACCTCCAAAAACAAAAATAACAAACCCACCTAATTAGCAGAACTTAAGTAATTTTGCTAAGAAACCATGGCTTGAGTAAGTTTTTTCCTTAAACAGTTACAGAAACTATGAAATGTAGAAAATATTCAGTAATAAAATTTCTGTTGGAGAAGTGGGGGGAAGATTCAGAGAATAAGCCAAACATGTAATGTTTCCAAGAACCATCTCTTCTCAACTGCATGCAATATCTTAAAATAATCATAGACTATGCCTTGTGTTTTAGCCTCTTGTACACTGTCTTAAATACAGCAGTCATCCAATAGGTCACTTATTATTTTTTAATCTATTAAGATAATTCACACTCATTATAATTTAAAAAACACCAAAAGAATATTTTTAAAATCTTTAGTTTTGTCATCTCAAGATAACCAGACTAAACACACACATATAACATGTGTATGTGTGCACATGGTATGTTAAAAGACAACAAAAACTGACTTCTTAATGGGTTTTCTATTCTATCAATAAAAAGAAAATACTACTGCTTAACAGCACTGTTGCCAAAATCAAATAAAGCAAGGTGAAAATTTTGGAAAAATGTAAAGAATATAAAACAATTTGCAGACTGAAAGGCAGAAAGAGATGAATGAAGATGATGCTAAGTGTCAATCTAGAGTCAGTGGTTCTTAAATCTGGCTGCATGAGAAATCACCTGAAGAACTTCAGAAAATACTGATGCCTGGGTCCCCAACAGACCAACCGAAAGCAAATCTCTGTGGGGGTAGGAGCCTGGTGTTTCTATATTTTTTAAAAAATCAAATGACTCGAATGCAGAATAGATTGAGAACCACTAAGATGACTGAGCATAAACAAAGAAGCTTGAGTGAGAAGCCTGTAAAAGGATGGTGGTTATTGTTTTCAGATTCTCCAAACTAGAGAAATTTTAAATTCCACCCACCTTTAACAAAACATCATGTATTGTATGAACCTATTTTAGTTGTTGAAAAGGTAAAAAACAGATCCTTAAACATAAACCTATAAGACATGTACATGCATGTACACACCTCAGATCAGCAAAATGTTGCCTGTGTGGATGGTGGAATTATGGGCAATTTTCACTTTTTTGTATTTTGCCAGGTTATCTAATTTTTAAAATGGAAACATATCACTTTTATAATCTGTAAAATACTGGGAAGCTGTAAGGCAAACTACTATTCCAAAGTAGCAGGAATGCCATGTAAGGCTAACTCCTGGAATTGTACACCACTGAGTCCATTTTATTGTAATACGTGAGAACTATAGTATAGTTTAACAGTCAGTAAATTCTACCCTTTAACCCTAAGGTATTGTCCAACTTCTTCATTAAAGTAATTTCTGATGCCACCAACTAATAATAATGATTTCTTTTTCTTCTAATTCCTGGACAATTTGCACTTTACATGAGTTCATGAAAAGGAAACAAAGTCTGAAGTCCTCTGCTCAGAATGCCTAGATGACTAACTTGGAAGAAGCACACTGTCACTACAAAATTCTACCTACCTTGACATACATCATATTTGATACAACAGGTTAGAGAGTACAAAAGTGCTTTGATGATAAACATAATCTGCCATATACAACTGCAGAAGGCAAATGCAGGTTTTAATGGTTGAAGTAAAAAGGTCTGATTTTGTGAAGTGAGAATGACATACACAACCTGAGGCTGGACAGTATTCCAGCAAAAGCAATCAGGCTATCCATTACAACAAGATTTTGATGAGGAATAAAAAGATGTTGCAATGATTAACCTGTCCTAAAAGTATACTTTACGTACCAGTGTTTAAGGAGAAGGCACTGGTGCTGTTGAGAAAAACTGGAAGATAGTAAAGACTATTAATCTCTGATATATGTGCTTCCTACAAAAAAGTATGCCACCAAAAGAGATGTTTTTTAAAGTAGTTAAGAAAGCCCTCAGTAATCAACAAATATTTTCAGAGCGTCTATTATGTGCCAAGCACTATGCTAGGCATTACAGAGACTAGTGTAAATAAAAGATTATGTCCTTATTCTAACAAAGCATCTAGTCTAGTGGATACCTAAAAAATATCTGTAAGAATTCTGTCCCCAAAGCCCTTCTCAAAGCCACAGTTCTGATTAAGTTTTCCTTAACATCAAAACATACTGAAGTTTAAAAAAAAAAGGCAAGAGTTACAGTATACATATACTGTATTATATTAAATGCATTTTATGTGGTTGATTACTATTCTTATTTGACATAAGTTTTAGAAAGCTTTACACAGTACATATGTAATTATACTGTTTGTGGTATTATCCACACAAAATTAGATATTAGATGTTTGGATAAACCTATAACCACAAATTATACTTTTTTCTATAGGGGAAAATAATCAGATTTTGTAAAGCAAAAGCCTGCATGTACTGAAAATGAGTTTCAACATCAGTAAGCACTACATTATATATAATTCAGAATGCTATATTGATTAACCACATAAAATAACTTGTGGAAGTTCAGAGGTGACTCTAAAGGTTGAAAATCCAAAAAAATGATATGCCATTGTCAGATGAACCAAAAGAAACTTTAAATCTATAATCTCTAAAACAAGTTAATGAGGAGTTAGTTCTACCTGTTTAGCCACTTTTTTAACACACACCCAAATAATATGATAGGAAATCTCACCCGTGAGGCTTTCTTCTAGGTTACTTATTTAAAAGTTCATAGCAAAGAGAGTAAAAAGAGACTCAGAAAGGAGAACTAAACTAAGCTACAAACTGTTTCACCATATTTACTGTATACAAACAGATTTCATAAATGTTGATCATAATATTAGAACCCATTAAAACATTATCAACTTTTAAGTTGGTGCTTATAAACTGCATTTTAAAGTCTATACCATACTTAATGCAGATTCCTTTTTTCTAATCTGTCCAAACACAATCACTTTAAAACAAGACAAAAAAAAAACTTTAAAGAAACAATAACCCTGCATTTATAAACGAATGAGCTTAATATTTCACGTAAGTAATTTTTCCAGACCCATGAAGCTTCTTCTCTTGCTTTCCTAACATCATTTAACTTTTATCAAAATAATTCTTTTAGGTTGTGTCTTGCTGATGTCTGCATGACTGCCTCTAAGTAACTAATCCCTTTCTTTGCTCTTTTCCTTTTCTAATAATCTGTCCTAAAGAAAATTTATATTGGTTGAAGCCCTATGAGATTGCCTGTTCCTTCCGTAGGCATCTAGTTTAGCTGAACAAAAGCATTTTTCTTCTGGCTCTTGGCTATATATAATTATTAAATTTCAGAACAAAAAAAAAGCCTTACACATAACCTACTGAAATTTCCAACTTTACTAAAAAGGAAACAGACCCATTAAAGGAAAAGCAGTATGACCAAGATGACATTTACTTCAAGGTAGATACTGCTAAATGAAATAAGATTTGGCAAAAAGAACTTAATGTAGCAATTCAGCAACTAGACTGAAAACCTGACATCACATTTAGATATTTAATTTCTTGACTCCTTGGTTTTAAAAATTTGTTCATTTTGTTATTTTTAAAAGTTTTTCTATTCAAATTTGATTTCTGAGAATTTTTAAACTTCTTAAAGTTGAAAGTAATCTTTATTTATAAATATCTTAACTGTAAATTAATTCAAAGTAGGTTTTTGGTTTTATATTTACATAACGTTTTTTTGCAATTCACAGGATTTTCAGAACAATGATAAATGGAATTCAAGGAGACAAAAGCTATTTATTATACATGCCCTAAAATGAGTCTCAGAAGTACTCAGTAGTAACCAGTAACCTGCTAGAGACAAATGATTAACTATCACACCTCTAACTAAAGACAAGATACTTTAACACCAGAGTTACAAATTAAAGTTCGAGTATCCTTATAATCCATATAAAAGAAAAAAATTAACATACTGATTTTACATCTATACTAAAAAACTTAAAATTTTATATTGCTATTATTTCTAATGGTAAGATAATGAAAAAGGGCTAGCTAGCTACATAGAAATTAAAAGTAGGTGAGAATAAATTAAAAGGTTTATTTTAGACACTAAAATCAATAATCAGCTCAAATAATTCGTGACAATGCTTAATACACAGTATCTATTAAACTATCACAATGTACTAAATAGACACGAATCAAAATCACTATAAGAAACATGGTTAATTCCTGGTGTACATATTTCCTAATTTTTTATGCTTCTTCATTTTGAAATAGCCTCTGGTTTATCAGCAGAGGCTTCTCAGCACAAACTTCTCTGAACACAGAGAAATGGATTTTTCAAAATGATATATGGAGTCAGAGTCACATTAAAAGCCACAGATCTTCAAGAAACTGTTACTTCTAGATTCCACTTTCCTCTGCCATTCCCATGCCACCTAGGAAATGCTTCTTAGCCCTTTTCAATTTCCTTCGGCACAAAGAGGGGGCTCTTGCAAAAGTAGGAAGACCCAAACAGTGAGATGGCATCAAAATCTGCCTGGTCCTGATACCTACACAGATTATTGAGATCAAACTTTAGTATTCCCTTCTTTTCAAGGTTAATCTATTCAGTCACTTTACTCCAATTACAATCAATTTGGTCTAGAGCAGAGTAAATCTGAATCACTCAAAACCGTAAAGTCAGATTTTTTAAATGTTGCAATTGTCCATGACACACTCTACATGGATGGAACATGTAGGTAGGTATCAGAATCCAGACACCCACATCATGTCTACCCTCTGCCAGTGTCCTTATGGGAGAGAGGGAAAAATTTGTAATTATGTATTCAAATAAAGATTTCACTTACCATACTCTTTAAAAAATGTATCTAAATTTCACTTATATTGTCAAAATGTTGATTTTAAATCACTTTTATCTACTCACTAAATCACCATATCCTGAAAATATATTCTGGCCTAGTTTAAGTTACAAAATCAAAATCTTAAAATATCCCCGTAACTTAAAACTTTTTTAAAGCTAATAGATTTTCCCTACCTTGTTAGTATGATTGGTGAGGTCTTTTGAATTTCACTGAAAATTAGAATGTATAATGGCATAAACGCAAATTAAGTTCAAGTCAAACAAAATACTAAACATAAAGGTTATAGAATTTTAATATACTAGAAAAAACAGCAAGGAGCCAAGGTGAAAGATTTGGTAGGAATTCCATCAATACTCTGCCAATTGTGGGGCAAGGTAGATATGTATTAAACTGAATTTATTCTTCAGGTCTTCACACTATCAAGTAAGAAACATTATGAAACTTGACTGTAATTTTTTCGGAAGCAATAAGGAACTAGTCTCACTTTCAGGTCAGCTTCAGCCAAATCTTAAGGGCTACAAGTCACCCAGAGTCTGGCAACAGGAACTTCTCTTCCTTGACCCAAGAAGGCAGAGTGCCAGAGGGAAATAGCAAAGAGTAGCACTATATAAACAGGGCAAGTGGCACAAGAGCAGAGGCAAGTTATATAACCAAAATATATTTTAAAATATGTTCATAACTCGTAACAACCTTTGCCTTTGGTTGGTTTCTTGTTTGGAGTATCAGTTGAAACAGTTAATTCAATATTATCTGGATCGCCTCCTTCCTCTTCAATAGCCTACATTAGAAAGAGAAGTTAATATGCTACAAAATCTATCTAAACTTATTTTATAAAAACGAATTGAAAAAAAAAAAACAGCAAACCTCAAGCCTCAAGACATTAGAATTGCCAGTCATTTCATAAACCGACTTCAAAAGAAAGGTAATTAAACTGTACGTGTGAGAGAAACTTTCAAGAAGGAATATCATTAGGTTTCAAAATCACAGGGAGTTTTAAACTCTACCAAGTCGAGATAATTAAATATCACATATACTGAGCAAGTCTAAATATTCTCGATTGCAGAAAAGTTGCTAGCTACTACAGTAAGTAACTAAAAGGAGCTTTCCTAATTTCTATAATGCAAACTTATTTCTCCTCTACTACAATTCCAACGCTCACTCAAACCAGAAAGATAAGGGATGAAAAAGCAGATTATTGAGCTGATGGTAAAACTTAAATTCCAGCGGAAAACAAACCCTTTCTCTTACCCACCCATCAACTTCCACTACCAAATCCCCCCCAAGATGGGAAGGAAACGGTTGGGCACAATTAAACGGTAACTTCGCAGAAGTCACCAAAGTAACCAGTCCCTCAGAGACCAAGAAATGCACGCGCTCACCATCGCTCAAGGCTGGGGACCGAGCGCCTCCCGGGTCTCCACGATCGCCCTAGCGAGGCCGCGCCGGCCGGCCGCAGCCCTCGCAGGCTGCGGGGACGTCCCGGAGGAAGCAGGGGCGCGCTCGGCAGCGGCAGCCGGTCCCGGGCCGGTCCCGGGCCGGTCGCGGGCCGGTCGCGGGCCGGTCGCGGGCCGGTCCCGGGCCGGTTGCAGGCCCGGCGCGCAGGGGCGGGGGCTCCTCCGCAGGAGGGTCCTCGCCCACCTCGCGCGCGCGGGCGCCGCCCGGGGCCTCCCCATCCCGCTGTCCCGCGGGCCCCGACGACTGCGGGGGGCCGAGGGCTGCGGCGGAAAGTGGGGCTCCGAGGCGCGGCCTAAGCTCCCCTTCCCGGACTTCGCTGGGCCTCACCTGCTTGAGTCGGGAGACAAGCACAGTTTTGACTCCGGTGATGTCTAAGTTGCGCCGCTTCAGCTCGGACTTGAGATCGATGACCCGCAGATCGGTGATCTTTTTACCCTCCGCCTGACCCGAGGCAGCCGAGGCTGCCACAGCACCGGTAGCGGCAGCCATTTTAGAATAGCAGCGCGCTGCTAAGGCAGCGAGTGAGCTGCAGGGCGGCGGCAGCAGCGCCAACTTCGACCCAGGCCTCGGCTGCCGCCGGCGCCGTTCAACGCTGCGCACAATGAGCCGCTGGCTCCGCCCTCTGTCCGCCACCCCAGCACAACCTGCAGCCGCAGCCAGCACCCGGATGACGGGTGCGCATGCGTAGTGGCGTGGGGCTCCAGAGCAGGCGCTGGGCGCGTTCCGCCTGGCCGGCCACGGCCACCTGGGTGGTTCGTCCGCCTGCGTAGGGCTGGGAGGTGAAACACGCCCAACCGCACCAACGTCCGCTGCGCCGCCGTTCCCCCGCCGCTTTGTTAGCCCTATTCCGGCAACATTTCGAGTCTTGAGCAACAGCAGTGCGCTGGGCACTATGTGGGCATAGGTAGTTAGCGCTTACTCAGCATAGACCAAGAGGCGTGTGCGCGCCCTCAACCTCTTCCGGGAAAATGCTTTATCAGTTCTGAATAATCGGAAAAATGTGGCCGATATTCACGAATGAACTAGGTTCCCGAGTTCCATACAAAGAGCTGGAAAGAAACCCTACGGGGGTTATAAGAATATAAAAGTATAAAGGGCTATCAGAGTTGTGAGACTATTAAGCGCTGGCTGTGTGACATGCCCCGCTGGTTGTCTCGGTAAAAACACCTTCACTCCGAGGAGGCATATTTTATTATAGGGCTGCCCGGCTCCCCGAAGAACAAGACAACTTTCCCACTGCCCTGGCCTCAATTTTCCATCCTTTCCGGTGGACCTGATGGCTCAACATGAAATCGATCACTGTATAAGGAAGTTAGTTTATAGGTACTTGTTACCATTCTCATATACTGGCGTTCACTGTTTGGTCCTCCCCAAATCCAGGATCCCAAGAACAATGACCATCCTATGGGCTACCGGCCTGTGCAAATGAGTACCTATTTGTAATTTTAGCCAGTACTATTAATCATCAAAGCATAAGCATTTATGGAATAAAACTATAAATTCCATAAACTGAGTGTGATACACACACAATTAACTATACTGGCATTTTCCTGGTTTTAAATTTTAAATTATGAGGTCTTTCTCACCTTAAGTTGCTTTTTCTGGTTGACTAATTACAGCAAAAGGAAAAGAATGGACATTATAAAATAATACCTGACATTCGGGTAGTTTTTTGCAGTTTAAATCGCACTTTGACATGCATGCAATAACCCACTTAATCCTTCCGGACTCTGTAAGGCAAATCTCTGTGAGGCTTAGAGAGATTAAATGGCTTGTTCATGTTCACATAGCTGGTGTGTGGCCGAACTGGTGATCAAATCCGGGCCTCCTGATTCCAAATCCGGCTCTGTCGCTGTTACAACTTTATTCAGATCATAGAAATTTAGAATGCGAAGAATCTTTAGAAATCATCTGGCGTTATCCTCCTTCTTTTAATATATGAAGATTTTAAGAAAATTAGGGATCCACAACTATTTATTGGCCAAATTGTCACTAATCCTCAAATCTCATATCAGTGTCTTTCCCACTCAAGACAACTGCTCCCACCATCTGTAAAGAAGGGTTGTAAGGATGGGTTATATTAACCAAAAGTTTATGTTATATTTAAAGTGAATGAACTTTTTTTCTAAAAATAATCTAGTAATATAGTTATATTAAAATGGAAATCTGTGCCTTCTGATCCGATGCACTTGAAAAGAACACATCACCTGCCAAGAATGTTTAACCTGTATCTCATGAGGAAGCAATCAGATAAGTCCAACTGTAGGACAGTCTGCAAAATAACTGCTCTGAATTCTTCCAAAAAGTAATACCATGAACGTGTTAATAATTCAATCGAATGAATTTGAAGAACTAATTGGCTTCATTGAGCGATCAGGAATCTGGCAACATTCCATCCAGCAAGTTAAGAGGTGCTCTAAGAAATTGTACAAATAGAAGAATTTTATAGTTAGAAACTGGGTGGGACAAGAAAGTCATTAGCAAGAGAAAAGAAAGGATTGTTTCAGTAAAGGTTGCCTTCCCCTAAGGGTGTCTTATCTGGCAAATTGCCTCAGTTTACTCTGAAGGATGACCAGGGCCCATATAACAGATTACCTACTTCATTGATACTGACCAGAAAAGTCCAAATTGACCGATTAAGATTGCATTCCTGGAGAATTTTGAAACTATAGTTAGGTCAGATAAACATAAGTGACTTCATTTTGGGCCTGGGCTATATGAACTTAAATCATTTCTCTGGAACAAATGCCCAAGAGTATGAATGCTATTCAAGGTCCTTTACATTTCCATATGAGAATTAGTTTTCCCATATCTACAAAGTCTCCTGGGATTTTAGTTGCGGTTAGGTTGAATTTACAGATAGATCAATTTAGAGAGAATTGGCAACTTAACATTTAGTCTTCCCAGTGATATACACGGTATATCTCTCCATTTAGTTCAATGTTACCATCTCTCAGCAATGGTTTACAGCTTTAACATACAAATTTTGCATAAATTTTGTTAGATGTAGCCACAAGAATTTCATGATTTTTGATGTTATTATTAAGTGTATGGTTTTCTTCATTTCATTTTTCAATTATTCATCACTCGTATACAGAATGCAATTGGGTATGGCATGTCGACCTTGTGTCCTGATACCTTTCTAAACCTATAACAACTTTTTTGTAGATTCTTTTTTTTCTAGAGAGACAATAACTCTTCTTTTCCAATCCATATGTTTCTCATTTCTTTATCTTGCCTTATTTCACAAACTTGTACCTCAGAGCAATGATGAATAGAAGTGGTGAGTGCACATATGCTTGCATTGTTCCAGATCTTAAAGAGGAAAGCATTTAGTCTTTCAACGTAAGTATGGGGTTAGCTATAGGTTTCTCATAGATGCCCTTTATCAAGTTAAGGAATTTCCTTTACATTTCTAGTTTTCTGAGAATTGTTGTCATGATTGGATGTTGAATTTTTAAAATAATGTTTCTGTATCTATCGAGATGGGGTTTTTTTAGTCTTTGGTAAATTATACTGATTGATTTTGGAATGTGGAGCCAACTTTGCATTCTTGCGATAAACTCCAACAGAAAAATTAAAATAGGTTACATATTATCATTTTTAATATTGCTGGATTACAGTAGTTGACATTATGTTAGAGATTTTTTAATCTATGTTTATGGGGTACGAAGTTTTCTTTTTTTGTAGTATTTTTATCCAGTTTTTGTATCAGAGAAATGCTGGCCCCATAAAATGATTTGGGAAGTGTTCCTTTCTCTTCCGCTTTTGTTAAAGTGTGTATAGAATGAATATCATGTTTTCTTTATATATTAGGTAGAGTTCCTCACTAAAGTCCTCTAAATCTAGAGTTTTCCTAATAAGTTTTTAAGTACAAAATCAATTTCTTCACTACATATATGGCTCCTCAAGTAGTTTATTTCTACTTGAGTAAGATTTTGTAATTTGTGTTTTTCAAGGAATTTGTCTCTTCCACCTAAGTTGTCAAAAATATTGGAATAAGATTGTTTTATGTAAAGAACAGTTATCTTTTTCTAAGAGACAAGTTAATAGTATAGTGAAATGCCTTTTTTTTTTTTTTTTAACATTTTAGGTTAGCATGGAACTAAAAGTATGGTAATTCGTGTTGTCAAAAATATGTTCTCAATACATTCTCATACATTGGTTATTGCAGTGTAAATTGATATCTATAGAAATCAATTTGAAAATATGTAATAAAATTGCAATGCACAGACCTTTTGGCCCAGAAATTCTACTTATAGAATTTCTGGTAACAATATATTAGGTATCAATATATTCTTGTAGATAATAACATACTTATAGGAAATAACATATGTACCAAGATATTTATGGCAGCATTTTTATAATAGCGAAATTGATGGAAATAACCCCAAAATTCATTAGTGGCACAGTTATATAGCAGAATGCTCTACACATATTAATAAGAGTGATGGATCAATACATATACTGCTATGGAAAGATCTACAATATCTATTTTAAAAATGAAACAGCTAGACGTCAGAGGATAAGTGAATGGTATGCTATCATTTGCAAAGGAAAAATAATCTATATGATTATGTATGTAAATATATATAGATATATCTAGAAGAATATACAAGAAACTGTTAATACTGGTTGTTTCATTGAGATAATTTTGTCTTAGTCTGTTCTGTCTGCTATAATGAAACAGCATTGGCTGATTGGCTTATAAACAACAGAATTTATTTTTCACGGTTCTGGAGATGCGGAAGTCCAAGATCTAGGCATCAACAGATTCGGTGTATGATAAGAGCAGAAGGGACAGAGAGCTCATTGGAGCCTCTTTTATAAAGGCACTAATCTCATTCACGAGGGCTCTGTCCTCATGAACTAACCACCTCTGAAAGGCCACACTTTCAAATATCACATTGAGGAATAGGTTTTAACTTATGAATTTGGGGGAGACCCAATCTATAGCAAATTTACATAACATTTAAAATGTATGATTTGGTGACTTTTAGTAAATTTACAAATTTGTACAATCATCCTCACAATACAGTTTTTGACTATTTCTGTCACACCGAAATGATGCCTCATACCCATTTGCAGTCAACTCTTGTTCCCACCTCCAGCCCTCGGCACTCCCTCCAGCCCTTGGCAATCACTAATATACTTTGTTTCTATAGATTTGCCTTTCCTAGACATTTCATATTAATGGAATTATACAATATACATTATGCATCTGGCTTCTTTGAGGTTCATTTATTTTGCAGCCTGTATCAGTTGTTTGTTCTTTAGTATTGCTGACATTGTTCCATTACATAGATACACCACATTGTATTTTATCCCTCCTCTAGTTGGGAGACATTTGGATTGTTTCTTTT
The DNA here is from genome assembly GCA_028627145.1 of Eidolon dupreanum. NCBI lineage: Eukaryota > Metazoa > Chordata > Mammalia > Chiroptera > Pteropodidae > Eidolon > Eidolon dupreanum. Next base: position 42,437,689 of record CM053509.1, on the reverse strand, counting down.
TGGCTATTATGAATAATGCTGCTAGAAACATTTGTGTACAAGTCTTTGCTAGACATCTGTTTTCATTTTCTTAGATATCTAGGGGTAGAATTGTTGGGTTTCATGTAAATTTATGTTTAATTTTTAAGAAACTGCCAGAGTTTTCCAAAGTAGCTGCACCATTTACATACCTATCAGCAATATATGAGGGTTCCATTTCTCCATATCTTTACCAACACTTGTTATTGTCTGTCTTTTTTATTATAGCCGTGGTAGTGGGTGTGCAGTGGTATCTTATTATAGTTTTAATTTGTATTTCCCTAATGACTAATAATGTTGAACATCTTTCCATGTGCTTATTCCAGCCATTCATATATCTTCTTTCGTAAAATAGCTATTCAAATCTTTGCCCATTTATAATTGGGTTGTTTTGGTGTTTCCTTTAATTTCTATTACCACTTTTTCTATTTCTGGAATTTCTAATTGATACATTTTATGTCCATCTAGTCTTGTTTTATTTCTGTCTATTTTGTAATTTCTTGTTATTTTCATGTTACTTCTTCATTGATCTCTTCGTGGATCTTCAACATGATTACATTTTCCTTAGTTTTTTATTATAGAAAATTTCAAACATAGACAAAAGTGGGAAAAGAGTATAGTAAATGCTCATGAATTCACCACACAGCTAAACATGTCCCCCATCTCTTTTAAGATTGATGCTTTTAAAAAACCTTATCCTAGGCTACTCAAGACATACATATTGAAATCCTTCCCACATTTAAGTTTCCCCATATAGATGGCACTGTTTGAATACTAGTGCTTGTTTATGTCAAACAACAACTGATCCTTTTATGACTAGTAGTAGAGTATTCTAAAATCCATGGTCTTTGTCTAACCTAGCTTTTGTATTTCAGATAAACTATATGATACCAGCAGGACAGGAGGAGATGGTATGCAGGAGTTTTTTCCTATAGAAGAACCCTCTTGCAAAGCTCTTGTCTTTATCTGTTGAGAAAGCAGATGGTCCTAAACCTTCTAGAAGGTTTTTGCAAGAAGAGATTATGACAAGGTTTATTATCAGACTCATACTTTGGATTCTATAATAGCCTCCCTCTCATATGTTTACTTTTAGTTGAGCTCACCTCCTTTCGTAAAGAGTTATGAAAGGATCTCACTGTGGTATAAGTCTCCTCAGCTTCTTTTTCTTCATGAAATTCACCATGATAATTTATTGTAAGGATGTTGTTAAGAATGTTGTTTACTGTTATGCATTATCCCTTTAATGATAATATTTCTTTCAGGTCTCAATGGAAAGAAAATTTCACTTCTTCTGTGATATATTACCTTATTCACACTTGTGAATCTTGTAACTGATTGCATTTTCCTATTGACTTTGGCTAAAAGGAATCCAAAGCTAAATTTGTGGCTCATGTCTAGAAATTGTCCAAGATTCTATGGTATGTATTTCTGTGTCATAATTACCTCTGAGTTTTTATATTCTCACTTACTTTTCATTTTTTATAAGTCTTAATTCATTTAGGATTCTACCCTGATCTTACTTGTGTTTATGTAAGCCTTCATGAATACAGTCAGAATAGGGTTGAGATGTTTGTACATGTAAGTACTTATAATAAAAGGTGGTTTACTTACAGTGACACTTGTAGCAAGGAATTGGTGAACATTTCACATTTTAAAACACAGTCATAGTTTCAGATTTTTAGATTGCATCTCTCCGCTCATTTTCTCATTAAGACTTAGGTTTCCATTGCACAAACCAAAGTGAAGCAGTGGAAAATACTCTTCCACCACCAACAAAAATATTTGTTATAATATAATCTTTGTATACTCCTTGCTTTAACACTTAATATTGACCATGAGCAAGTATATTTAATCTTTCTCAGCTATAATTGTCTCATTTATAATGTGAATAAAGCCTATTTCACTTAATGATTAGTTCAAGGAGGCAGTACCTCTTAGATGAAAAGATGTGGTTGATGATTACTACTAACTTGTTATGTGATATTGGACAAGTTACTTAATCTCGCTGGAGTTTACTTTCCTGTAGTAGAAAATGGGATGACTGAACTAGATGATTTTTAAGACTCTATACAACTCTTAATTAAATTATTCAATAAATATTTGTACAAAGATGAGTAAAGCAAAAGACTTTAAAAGATCACCATAGAGTAAGAGACAGAAGGGTAAATGATTAAATAAAATGCGATAAGTGCACTAACAGAGGTTATAAACATAAATTTATTGATACAGAGGAGGGAAACATGGGCTTTAATTACAAAGCCAGAGGAAGATTCAGAGGCTACAACACTGACTTGCTTTATTCCTTGTTTTAGGAGAAAAGACATTAGTCTTTCATTGAAGTATGTTGTTAGCCGTAGTTTTTTTATGGATGCTTTTTTAGATTGAGAAGATTTTTTTTTCATTCTTAGTTTCTTGTGAGTTATCATGAGTGGATGTTGAATTTTGTCAAAAGATTTTTGTCTAAATTGATTGAGATAATTATATAGTTTTTCTTTTTTAGTGTACTAATATGGTGAATTACATAGACTGCTTTTGATTATTACCTCAACCAGTATTCCTGTGATAAAATACACACTGTATTATTCATTTTTATGTATCACAGGATTCGATTTACTAAAATTTTGTTAAGAATTGTTGCATCTATGTTGATGAGGGGTATTGGTCCATGTTTTCTTTTAATTTCTTTTGTTTTGGTTTTAGGATAATGCTGGCCCCATAGCATGAGTTTAGATGTTATTCACTCTTCTATTTTCTATAAGAGTTTGTGTAGAATTGATATTATTTCTTTCTTAAATATTTTATAAAATTCACCAGTAAAGCCATCTGGATCTCAAGTTTTGTTTCAGGAAGTTGTAAAACAATGAATTCAATGTATGAATGAAATGATATTCTCTCTCTTGTTCCTGAGGTTGGCAATTTATTTCTTCTCTCTTTTATTAATCCTCAAACAGTCTGGTTAGTGGTTTATCTATATTATTGATATTCTCACAGAACTAGCTTTACTAATTTGCATATATCCTTTCAAATTAGTGGGGTTTTTTTTTTCCAGATAAATACTCAGAAGTGGAATTGCTGGATCCTATGGTATTCTATTTTTAATTTTTTGAGGAGCCTCCATACTGTTTCCCAGCACCAATTTACATTCTCACCAATAGTGCATGAGGGGTCCCTTTTCTCCACATCCTTACCAACACTTGTCATTTCTTGTCTTTTTGATAATAGCCATTCTAACATTGTGAGATGTTACCACATGTGGTTTTGATTTGAATTTCTCTAGTAACTAATAATGTTGAACATCTTTTCATATGTCTTTTGGCCATCTGTATGTCTTCCTTGGAAAAACGTCTATTCAAATTTTCTGCCCACTTTTAAATTGGATTGTTTGTCTTTTCACTATTGGGTTGTATGAGTTTTTAAAATACATTTTAGATGTTAACCCCTTATCAGATATATGACTTGCAAATATTTTTCTTCATTCAGAGGTTGCCTTTTTATTTTGTTGATGGTTTCCTTTGCTGTCCAGAAGCTTTTAAGTTTGATATAGTTCCACTAGTTTACTTTTTGCTTTTGCTTCCTTTACTTTTAAAATCAAATTCAAAAATTCATTTCCAAGACCTGTCAAGGACCTTACCTCCTATGTTTACTTCTAAGAGTTTTTTGGTTTCAGGTCTTATGTTCAAGGCTTAAGTCCATTTTGAATTGATTTTTGCATATGGTGTAAGATAGTGTCCTGTTTCCTTTTTTGCATGTGGCTGCCCAGTTTTCCCAATGCCATTTATTAAAGAGACTGTCCTTTCCCTGTTGCATTATTTTTGGCTCCTTTGTCATGAATTAATGGGACGTATATGCATGGTTGTATTTCTGTGCTCTCTATTCTGTTCCATTGAACTATGTGTCTGTTTTTATGACAAAACCATACTGTTTTTATTTACTACAGCTTTTTAATAGAGTTTGAAATCAGAGAGTGTGATGCCTTCAGCTTTGTTTTGCTTTCTCAAGATTTCTTTGGCTAATTAGAGTCTTTTGTGGTTCCATAACAACTTTAGAATTGTTTGTTGTACTTCAGTGACAAATATCATTGTAATTTTGATAGGGATTGCATTGAATTTGTAGATTGCTTTGGAAAGTCTGGACATTTTAACAGTGTTAATTCTTTCAATCCTTGAACCTGGAATATCTTTCCATTTATTTTTGTCTTCTTCAATTTCTTTCCTTTTTTTTGTCATTTTCAGAATATATATCTTTCACCTGCTTGGTTAAATTTGTTCCTAGATATCTGAATCTTTTCAATGCAATTGTAAATGGGATTGGTTTCTTAATTTCTTTCTCTAATAATTCCTTATTATATAGAAATATAATATGTATATTATTGTATGTGTATAGAAATGCAACAGAGTTTTGTATATTGATTTTGTACCATGTAGACTTGATAAGAATGTGTATTATGCTGTTCTTGGGTGTAAGTCAAGTTGGGTGATACTGTTATTCAGGTTTTCTATGACCTTACTGATTTTTAAAAAATATTTTTAAAATTTTTCAGTTACAGTTGACATACAATATTATATTAGTTTCAGGTGTATAACATAGTGATTAGACATCTATACAACTTATGAAGTAATCACCCCAGTAAATCTAGTACCCATCTGACACCATACATAAAAGTATGGAACACCTCATAAATTTGTGTGTTATCCTTGCACAGGGGCCATGCTAATCTTTTCTGTATCATTCCAATTTTAGTAAATGTGCTGCCAAAGTAAGCACTCCTACTGATTTTAAGGTATTTGTTCTATCAATTATCAAGAGTAGTGTTAAAATATCTAGCACTAATCGTTAATTTGTGCATTTCTAATTTAAGTTTTATCAAATTTTTATTCATATACTCTAAGTTTCTGTTATTAGATGCATGCAATTTAGGTTTGTTATAATCTAATGATTAATTTTGACCTGTTTATCATTATGAAGTGGCTTTATCTATAACAACATTAATTTCTCTGAAGTCTGCTTTATTTAATATTGCCGTTTAAAGTTCCTCTTCATTAGTATTAGCATAGTATATTTTCTTTTATCCTTTTATTCTTACCTAACTTATGTCTTTAAATTTAGAATAAGTTTCTTGCAGACAGCGTATAATTGGGTTTTGCTTTTTATCTACTCTGACAGTCTCTGCCTTTTAATTGGTGTATTTAAGCGACATACATTTAAATTGAATGTGGTTATAATACGATTGGATTTAAATCCATCACCTTGTTCTCTATTTATCCCATCTTTCTTCTATTTCTCCCATCTCTTCTTTGTTCTTTTTTCCCTGTTTTCCTGACTTCTTTGTATTATTGAGAATTGTTTTATGATTCAATTTTACCTTCTTTATTGGCTTAGTAGCTATTCCTCTTATTTTTGTATTTTTAGTAGTTAATATAGGGTTATAGTATAAATAGTTAACTTATCACAATCAACCTTCAAATAGTATTAAAACACTGCATACACAGAATAAGAACTATATAACAGCATACTTCTACTTTTTCTCTCCCATCTTTTGTCATACAATTAAGTAGAATACATAGTAATCTCCAGAATATAGATACAACTAATGCTTTGGAAAGTAAATTATCTTTTGAAGAGAGAAAAATAATAAAATAAGTTCTTTATTATATTTATCCTCATATTTACTATGTATGGTGCTCTTTATCTCTTTATGTATATCCAGATTTCTGTCTGGTATCATTTTCTGTCTACCTGAAGGATTACTGGAACATTTCTTGTAGTACCAGCTTAAAGATGATAAATTCTCTCAGCTTTCATAAGTCTGCAAAAGTCTTTACTTTTCCTATGGTTTTCGAGAGATATTTTTTTCTAGATATAGAATTCTTGGTTGTCATTTTTTTTCTTTCAGTGATTTTAAGGTCTGACCCCATTCACATTTGGCTTACATTCTTTGTAATGAGTTGTGAGCTGTCATTATTTTTTTCTTCTGTATGTCATGTCTTTTCCTCTGACTGCTTTTAAAATTTAATCATTTTTTTTTTTTAGCAGTTATATTATTATGTGCCTTGGTGTTGGTTTTCATTTTGGTTTGGTTTGGCTTTTTGTATATTATTTGTTTGAGGGTCCTTTGAACTTGTTAGATTAGTGACTTTAAATTTTTCATCAATTTGGAAAATTTCCTGGTACTTCCTCAACTCCCTCCACCCCACATTTCCTTCTGAGACTCCGATTATACATATATTAGGCTGTTTGATATTTTCTCACAGCTCACCAGTTCTCTATTCATTAGTTTTTCAATCTATTTTTTCTCTGTGTTTCGTTCTGAGTAGTTTCTATTGTTTTTCTTCAAGTATACTATTTTTTATTTGATAATGTCTAATCTACTGGTAATCCCATCTGTGTGTTACATTTCCGATACTATATTTTTCATCTACAGAAATTTGTTATGGGTTTTTTATATCTTCCATTTTATCATTTTTTTTTTTATCATTCTCATGGTTTCCTCTACCTTCTTGATCAAATGAAGTATTTGTATAATAGCTGTTTTAATGTCCTTGTCTACTTATTATATCATCTGTGTCATTTTGCATCTGTTTCTATTGATTGTTTTTTCCCTGGGTATGGTTTCTTCTTTGCATTCTTGGTCATCTTTTTTGGACATCAAACATTGTGAAATCTGCATTTTTCAGTGCTGGATTATTTGTATTTCTTTAATTGTTTTGGCTTTTTTCTGGTACCTTGTTAAGGTACTTGGAATGGTTGATCTTTTTGAGGTTTGCTCCTAAGCATTGTTAGAATGGGTCCAAACAGTCTCTAATTTGGCCCTACTACTGAGGCAATGACCTTCTGAGGTCTCTACTTTATGCTCCCACATGTTTGGACATCCTTCCATTTGGACTGATGGAAAACACAAGGGTTTATAGCCCTGTATGAGTTCTGGAGGTTCTTTGTGTACTATTTTCTAATGGTTCTTTTTTTTTTTTTTAAGCCTTAGTGGTTTACTCATATGCATATATAAATCAGTACTCAGTCAAAGACCTAAGGACCCTCTCTTCAATTCTCGTGAGCTTCCCCTTTCTTTCTTGCAGCTTCCTATTTTCTGGTTTTCTGCGCTATAAATTTTAGTTGCCTGGGATTTACTGAATCTCTGTCTTCTCAACTTAGTAAAACTAATAGGGGTTTGTTTGGATTCTACCTCTCAAGGTTGCAGCCTGGAAACTCTTTCAAGGCAGTGAATTGGAATACTTGAAGGTTTTACTTTATTTCCTTTCTCTCGGGATCACTAACTTGTGCTGCCTGTTGTCTAGTATCTGAAAACTTGCTTCCTATATTTGATTAATTGTTTAAGGCAGGGCAATGATGTCCTATTATTCCATCATGGCAGGAAGCAGAAATTCAGACCTGGCTTTTTAAATACTGATTTTGAATTTTGGAAAATTATCTGTATTCTCTGATTATCTTTCCCAAATCTGGCATGACAGCAAATTAAATGTATTTAGTCTCACCAGGGACAGGACAATACAAATGAAAACTTTGGTAATAATACCTACCTGGAAAATGTAAGAATTTAATGAAATAATATATGTATGATTAGAAAACATATGTTATATATATAATATATATATATTATATATATATATAATATATATATATATATATGACAGGAATTACTGACATATAGATGCAAATCCAATTTTCTACATCTTAGGTTTTGGTTTCTTATGACACACTCAAGTAGAGATTTAGAATAGGCAGCTGAATAATATATATGTGATGCTCAAAAGAAAGATCTGGGCAAAGATATAGAATTCTGAGATATCAGCATATACATGAAGTAGCATATGAAATTACCTAGGGAGATAATGAGATAAAATGAAAACTAAACGGGGATACTAATACTAAACTTTGAAGGCAGGACATTTGGCTTTAAGTTATGGTAAACTAAGATAATTTGTATCTACCTTCCTATTGAATATAAATAAAAAAGCTAGATAAATTATAAATGTCTTCTTAAAATCATAAAACAGCTTATTTAGTGAGAAAATACAAGGCAAAATATTGGAGAGGGCTGGGGCCCAGAGAGGTGAGCCATTTAGGAACACTTTTAAAAAAAACGAGGTATTTTAACATATAGCATTCTATTAGTTTTAGGAGCACTTTTGTTCTAGCTATGTATGCCAATCCTAAGAAGGCAAATGAGAGACTAAGCTGAACTTTTAGTAGTGTTGCTTGGCTACAGGAGTGAGGGTTGGTAGATGGTACTCACCAAAGATGGCGACAGTCTCAACTTTGGCCTAGGGCCATGACGGTCTGTCGTCTGAGAGAAAGGATTTGGATTGCGGTCTTCTTTCCAATTACATGGTAGTGCAGCAAATCACACTACTTGGTCCTTCATTGCTGACCACCTTGAGCACCTGGTAGATAACAAAAATTCTTTGTGGAGGAGGTTAAAATCATAACAGATTTCAGATGATTTCTATAAGTAAAATTTTGAGCACAATGTCCTCAATACAACTAAAGATACGGAGGCAAAGAGACAAGGTGCCATTAGTTAGAACCAGCAAGTAAAACAAATAGCAGAAAAAGATACAGAGGGACTCCAGAAATTGAATTTATCAGGCACAAACTTTGTAAAACAATTATGATTAAAGACAAAAATCAAGCTTGAAAATTTTAGCAGGGAACTGTAAACTACAAAAAAATGACATAGCAGATATGGGAAAAGTAGGAATTCCAGAAGTAAATATGTAATATCAGATTTTTAGAAATTGGTTTAGTATTTTAGTCATAACTGAAGAGAGAATTAGGCACTAAAATAAATTTCAGAAAAAACTATTCAGAATGAGGTAAGGAGTAATTAAAATGTAGGTAATAAAGTATAAAGATCAAGAGACATATCAGATAGAGTGAGAGGATCTAACATTTTTAATCAAAACCAGAAGAAAAGAGAAAGAATGGATCTAGACAATATTTTGAAGAGATAATTGCTGATAATCACCAAATTCTAGAAGCCCTGCAAAGCCCAAACAGAATGAATAAAATAGATCCTCGTGATATACATAAAAATGAAATTTAGTATATCGAGATGAAGGGAAAAATCTTAAAATAGCTAGAAAAAATAAAAAAGACAGATTAACTTTTAAGATGCTATGGTTAAACTCACCGCTGACTTCTCAATGACAAGAGCTTCAGAAAACAATGAAATTATATTTTCAAGGTGCTGTAAGAAAATGAGCACCACCATGGAAATACTTTAATACTTTGATAATGAAGGCAAAGTACATTTTCGAGAAAAATAAAAGATATTGCCAACAGCAGATAAGCATTAGAGAATATTCTAGAAATGTTCTTATGTCATGCAGGTAGAAATAATCTTACATGAAAGATTAGATGCAAAAGTGATGGAGACCAGAGAAAATGATAATTGTGAAGATAACCCTAAGTCACATTAACTGTGAAAGTAAGGGATGTGGAAAGAAAATAATATCTTGTGGATTTGCAATGACACAGATGGACCTAGAGGTTATTATGCTGAGTGAAATAAATCAGACAGAGAAATATAAATAGCATATGATTTCACTAATAGGTGGAATCTAAGGAGAAGAAAGAACAAATTAATGAAAAATGGACGCACAAATATAATGGACAATTTGGTGACAGACAGAGGGGAGGGATTTGAGGGGCTGGGAGAATGAGGTGAAGAGTTAAAGAAGTACAAATTAGTAGTTGACAGTTGGTCATGGGGAACATGGCAGAGGGAATGCAGTTAACATTAATATGATGGCTAGGTGGAGGGCCAGAGGAGGGAGGGAACAATTAGTGAGATCATTTTATGAATTATATAGATGTCTAACCAATGTACTGTATATTTGAAACTAATTTAAATAAATAATAATAATAATATCTTGTGGCATTTAAATGATATAGAATTACAGTACATGACAATTACAATACATGTGCAAGTATGGGTATGTGATAATGTTAAATTATTTATAGACTCTTCCCCAGGTTGATAATAAAGGTAACAATATAAGCTTTTGTTAAGTAAGGGTACTGTGCTAATTTTTAAGGTAAGCACTAAGAGATAAAACAGAGTATGATCACAATGATATGCCACATTATACCTATTAGGATGACTATAATAAAAAAGACATAATCTAAGTGTTGGCAAGGATATGGAGAAATTGAAACCTTCAGATTTGCTGATAAGAATGTAAAATTTTGCAGCCACTGTAGAAAAGGGTTGACTGGTTCCTCAAAAAGGTAAACACAGAATTACTGTATGATGCAGCAATTCCTGTATTAGATATATAGACAAAAGAATTGAAATCTCTTCCTTTTTCATTTCTACACAGGAATTGCTGGGTCATATAGGGACTCAGACGATACTTCTACATGAATGCTCATAACAGTATTATTGATAGTAGCCAAATGTGGAAAGAACCTGAGTGCCCATCAAGAGATGAATGCATAAATAATTTTAGAATTTTAGAACTTTAATTCAGTTCTGGGAATTTCTTATTATTTCTTTCATAATTTATTTTCTCCATATTCTTTTTCTCCCTTTCTGGAACTTCTGGTAGATGTTTTACTTCTAGGATTGACCCTCTATAACTCCTACATTTTCTCTCATATTCCTTTTCCTTTTTGTCTTATGTCCTGGAAGATTTTCTTGCTTTTATTTTCAACCTTTCTATTGAATTGCAATTTCAGAAATCATCATTTTAATTTCTAAGCATTCTTTTTTGCCTTTTTTTATGGCATCCTCTTCCTCTTGTAAGGATGCAGTATAATTTTTAATTTCTGAGAATATTAGGGATTTAAAATATTTTTCCCCTTCTGTTTGTTAAATTACCTCTACTCTCTATAGTCATTTTTTAAAAAATGTTCATCTTGGTCTCCTTCATGTTACAGGTTATCCTCAAATACCTGACATATCTTGGTTGTCAATAAATATTTCTAAATGATGTAGTGTAAAACTAAATGTGAAGTCTGTGTAAAAGGGTGGTGCATACTGCCAGACAGTTATAGGCAGGTGGAGCCTATAAGTATTTAAATGTGAAGTGTTTAGTGTGGGTTGTCACACCAGCTGTTCTAGTCTTCTCAACTGGTTCAATCTGTTTCTCTTCAGAACTCCCTGCCTTTGTTTTTAGCCTAGGACTTCAAAGCCTAGATGCCATATATTCTTTACGTGGTAAAGAAAGTCAGGCAGAGGTTTGACCATGCCACATATAGAGTTATGATTATAGGAATCTCTTCCTTTTTCATTTCTACATTTTTTTTCTTGGCCTCCCTTGTCTTTGGTTTGTGTCCTTAGCCTCTGGTGTATTCTGCAAGGCATATCAGCTTTCTCATTGGTGCAGTCCCTCTGGTAGTATTTTATGGTATAGCTTTTTTTTCACTCTGCAACGACAGTCACTAGTTCTCTATCTGCTTTCTATCTTTCAAATATTTTGTAAAACAACTTGCCTGCTACCATTTTTTTAATGTTTTGTGTATCTACCTTTCTGGTTATGTTATCATTTGTTGAGGTGACATAGGGGATGATAAACACATATGGCCAGTCTATTATTTTCTACAGAATGGGAACATTTAGTTGAATGGTTTTTTAAAGAATATTTTCTGTATGAAGATCCTTTTAAATGTACATCTTTGAAGAAAAAATGCTATAACTTTAATATTCTGAAAAATGAACTTAATGTTGAGATGTTTAAGTAACTTTGATTCAGTAGGTGGCGCTCTTTCCTAGTTTAACCGCAATCCTAAATTAATGTTTGAACGGTTCAGAGATTTTATTTATCCTTATAATCCAAATAAATAAGGTTTCAGAGGTTGGTCATTATCAACTTTGACCAATTTATTTTTTCAGAACTCAAAAAATTTGAGCAAATTTCAAAATAAAGACATTAAACTAAAATCCCTAAATAATCTTTCCAAATTTCTGAAACAGTAGTGTAATAGTGATTTATGCTTTATCAAAATTTCAGAATAATTAAAATCTTAACAGAAGCCCTAACTACGAAAAGCATTCAGAGTTAAGTTGTTAAATTTTTAAAAATCTTTTATTACATCAAGTTTCATTTCATTCTCTTCTTCCTTCATCTATATACTTACTTCTAAATATTACGCAAATATATCAATATTATTTCACAATCTATAAACTAAATAAAGCACATTTTCTGTTTGCAACCTTGTAACCCAAAATCATGGTTAATATACATGTTAGGCAATTAAACGAGTACTATATAGTTTAGGGAAACATTTGGTGTTTTGGAAAAGTTTACATGATCTGCAAGCAAGTAGATGGAAACATCTTTACTTCCTGTTCTGAATTTGCAAATAATTTACTAGTATGTAAATCATTCTTGAAATTGTAATAATCACAGGGTTTGCATAAAAATCTAAGATCTGAGACCAACCACGAAATGTTGGAGCCCTAAGGGACTTTGGAAGTTATATAACCTAACTTTTAAATAATCAGAAACTTATAAACTTTTTTTAATTGTTAACCCTTTAGAAATTATGGATTTTAAAAACAACATTTAAAAAGCATTTCAAAAAGAGTTAAACAACTTTGTAAAAGTTCTGTGGTAAACCTATGACCAATTTTGACCAAATATCTAAAAATACTGATAATTATCAGACTAAACGATTTCTGAGAATAATTGTCAGTCAATCCGGACACCTCAGTTGTGACACTAGGCTCACATTAGCAGGGTGGATGGTGGCTTTCTCTTTCATTTTTCTACTGTTCTATTTTAAAAATATACTTTTACAAAACCAGATGGCCTCAAACATGCCCAGAATTTGTCCGAATATCCAGAAATATTTCAGGATACTTGATGTTTCAAAAGCTGGTCTACAAAATTCAAGGCATTCTTGTTAGTCCATAATTTGTTACCTCAGTTTTTCAGAAATAAAGCCATACATATAATATTACTGCTCATTAATTCAAATATATCTTGAAGGTTGCACTCCAAAGACAATCAGAGAAACTTAAAAAATGATAAGTACTCACCAAAATTGTAGTCTTTTGAGGTCATCCTTCCACAAAATGGCTCCTCAGTTTTTCAAATTCTATGATTCTATTGACTTCAAAGTAGTTTAGTAGTAGGAAATAAGTGCTCTGTCTAGTGACTCTTCACTGTTTTTCTGTTCTTCTGTTTCTCTCTCTATGTATCATAATAAAGATGATCAATTTTCAAAATAAACATGATCTCTATTTGCAATTTTATAAACTGAAACCAAATTTTATATGTAACATTTTAATGAAGACCTGTACTGCCTCAATTAAATCAACGGTGTTATGAAATCTATAATATTTTCCTTTCAGTTTCAAGTTCCACTGATATCTTGGTACATTAAGTAAGAAAGTAAAGTGTTGTGAATCATTAAGCATTCTGACTAGTGCATCACTCAGATCCTTTAAATTCATCCTGAGACTTTTCATCTGAAGAAATAGTTCAGTAAATATTTCCAACAATTTCCCAAGATTTCCATATCTCATTGCATTGAGTCTCCAAACTTTGCTTCATTTGCTTCCAAAGAGCTTACAAAACTGACTACATATTCAGTTACTCTCACTTGCAAATTTTATACAGTTGTGAAGTGTACAATGAATGGTAGGCATGCCAGTCTTTCCCCCTGACCTTCATAATTTGTAGAAATTATTTCTTTTCCCATTTATTGCAGGTGACCCATTAATTCCATATTTAGGGCAAGTTCCTCAAATTCCTGCCTACCAGAAAGTTAAGCGTTGCTGGCCCACATTGCAGGGTAAGTTGGTAAACATTATTTTGCTGTAGTGTCAGGAAGGCAGAATTTGGTTTGGACTGTATATTGGAGTGTACTGATTTTTCTATAGGTGAATAAAATTAATTTTTGGAACCGTTCAAGTAATTTGATTAAGATAGAGGATTTCTGATTTTGCAGTGGCAAAATTGAGAGTAGAACCCCAAACTCCTTATTCAGTAAGTTCAGTAAATATTTATTGAGTGGTATGTTTCTACTAAGGAGAGAAGGACATTACATATTTTTTTGATTTTAGTTTTCTGAGAAAGACAGGTATGTATATAAATCATTATAGTAATTATAATAAAAGTATATACCAAGATGAAAGAGAGTATAAAAGTGGAAGTGATTATTAGCTCTAGCATGGGAGTAGGAGAGAGAGGTTAAGGAAATGCTTCTTGGAGAAGGGCTTTGAGGAATAGATAAGAGTTTGCTAAGCAGATAAAGCAGGGGAGAAGGAAGCAGAGGAGAGGGGGAGGGTATTTTGTGACAGAAGGAATCCTAGGTGAAAAGGCAGGGAGATATTGGAACAGTATCTTTTCTCCTGAAGAACTATAAGAAATTCGAGTTATTCTGAAATGCTGAAGTCTAAGTGCAGGGGTGGGGAATAGGATGAGAAGGGGTGGTATGAAATAGCTCTACAGAATCTGGATTTTGAAGATCTTTATTTGCCAAGCTAAGGACTTAAGACTTTATCCTGAAGGTGATGGAGGATCATTGAAGGATTTTAAGCAACTATGTCAGTCAGTTTCTGCCATAGTCTGGTAGTGGTTTAATGTTGAAATGGGAGAGATGTGGTGATAGCAGTAGAAGCAAAAGCATAGAGATCAGGAAACTATGCTATATAATTCAGGTGAGAGATATCTCCCATCCCAATAATCTACTATTATTTCTCTAAATACGACCTCGTCCCACCTGTCCTTTCAGTGTCATGCCTTTTCAACTCTGGGCTTCCTGCCTTTGATTTGTTGTCCATCTAATATTCGCCCTGCCATCATATTAGTGACTATTCTGATTTTTCCAACCTCTCTCTCCTAATTACTCTCTACCCAGTCATTTCAAAATCCTGATATCATAGTAGATGGCCTTACCTCATGTTTCACAGAGAAATCGAGATCATTCAATGAGCCAAGGCCTCAATATTCCTCCTGAAGCTAATAAACTTAATTGATTTGTACAATCACTTCCTCTTCCTCCTAACCTGTTTCAGTAAAAGGACTATCCCTCTCCTATCCAATGCTATTCTTCCACCTGAGTTTTGAAACAATCCCATTTCCTCTGCCTCCCTTGAGGGTCCTTTTATTTCCATTATCTTTCACCTCTCTTTTTTTGTTGGCTTTTTTTTCCCCTTCAGCATAATTTTCTTGACTCTATATCCTTCTAGATATGTGTCTGTCTTTACTACCAATTTCATGAAAAAGTACTGGTCCTTGTCTAACTACACTGTTCAGTCCTTTCTAAACCAGGACTTCTCAATTGGATTATTGCCATTTGGGGCCAGATAATTCTTTGTTATGGGGCACTATTCTGTGCATTGTTAGATGTTTAGCAGCACCCCTGGCCTCCATCCATTACATGTCAGTGGCATCTTCCCAGTTGTGACAACCAAAAATATCTCTGGACATTGTCAAATAACCCCCATAGGTCAAAATCACCCCAGTTGAAAACCTCTGTTCCAAAATGTAGGACAGTTGCTGAAACTGCTTTTGTTTACAGATCTCCTATTGCCATACTAATGGACATTTCATATTCTTGATCACCCACTTTGATACTGAAACTCTTTTTCTTACTTGGCCTGTTACCTACTTTTCTTGGTTTTTCTTCTGTTTTCCATTCATATCCTTCTGAAACTTCTTTTCACTCTTCTACTCTTAAAATTTTAGACTTCCCCAGGTATCTGTCTCTTCTCATTATATTCTGGGTGACCTCATTCAAAGTTTTTACTTTGGCTATCACATATAAGTTAATGAGTCCAAATTTCTAGATTCAGCCCAGACCTCTCTGAGTGTCAGACTCATATATTCATCAGCTTACTGGAATCTCCACTTTGGGTAAATGTTAGACACCTCAAACTCAACTTGCCCAGTAAAGAAGTAATCATTTCCTTTCTCTCAACCTCCTCCCTTGTGCTGTCCCCAACCAAAAGTCCCAAACTCCAAAATGTGTGTTTTGCAAGCGCTTCTTGAGTGAGTGGCACCACCACCCAATTATTCAGTCTTCTAATCTCTTGATTCTCATTCTCATTTCTACCATTCTGCTAACTTTTTATCTGCTATTCCAGCTGGCCTTTGCCCCTCTTGCCTCTCTTGAATCCACCCTCTACTTTGCTTATAAAATTGGATCTCTAATAGTCAAATATGATTGTTATTCCTCTGATCAATTTCTTTTAATGATGTCTTATAGGTTTAAGTATAAAATAGTTAAACTCCTAATCCTAGCAAAAATAGCCTTACTTAATCCAATGCTAGATAGCATTTCTTCCCTCATCTCTTGATAGTTTCCCTGTATGGCACATTCAGTAGTTCCTAGTAGAGAATTTGTTTAATGCTGCTTCAGGAACAGCGTTCTGTACCTTAGCATGTGCTGATCTTTCTACTTGGGATGCCCTCTCTATTTGTTTTATTTAACTGTCTTCATTAATGTTGCAAAATTTAGTTTAAACTTCACTTCCTCTTGGTTTGACTACAGTGTTACATCTTTGTGTTCTCAGAGCACTATTACATCATCCTATCCCTTCCACATTATAGTGTGAATAATGGATTTGCTTTCTGGGTCTCATAGAACACTGCAAGTAAGAGTGTGATTATGTAGTTAGTACTCACAGTGCCAAGCACAATGTCTAGCACATTGTAAGTACTTGATAATTGTATGTTAAATAAAGGAGTATTGAAAATACTAAAGACCTAAAGATGCAGAGTATGCAGAGCAATGGGTTGATTTTTGATATTTGAACTATTTCAGAGGCAGCAGTGGAAGGACTTATAGGTTGATTAAGAGGTAGGGAATGAGGAAGAGGGAGTAATCAAAGATGACCTTTAGGTTTCTAGTTAGATAACTTGGTCCTATTGGCTGAGGCAGGAAAGATTGAGATGGAGCAGGTGTAAATACAATATACCTACATTTATTTATTTATTTTGGACATGATGTGTTAGAAATGCCTGTGGGAGATTAAACTGACACATCCAGTAAACAGCCATTTGGGTCTAGATCAGTCTGCACTGTCCAATGTAAATATAATGTGAGTTATAAATGTAATTTCTAGTAGCCATTTTTAAGAAGTAAAAGAAACAGGTGAAATTAATTTTAATAGCATATTTTATCTAACTCTGGTGTTTCTCAACTGTACTATTAACATTTAGGGATAGGCAATTCTTTTCTGTGGTCAGCTATCCTGTGTATTGTAGGATGTTTAGCAGCATCCCTGGCCTCTTGTTAGTAGATGCCAGGAGCTACACACACCCCGCCCCAAATCGAGACAACGAAAATGTCTCCAGATGTTGCTAAATGTCCCAGAGGGGAGAGGGAAAGGGCAAAATCATCCCCACCTGAGAACCACTGATTTAACCCTACATATCCAAAATATTATTTTAACGTGTAATCAATATTAAATTTTTTGAGATTTTTATAATTTTTATATTATATTTTCGAAATCGGATGTATATTTTTTATTTACAGCATTTCTCAATTTGTACTTGCTACATTTCATGTGCTCAACAGCTACATGTGTCTAGTGCCTACTTTATTGAGGAGCATAGGTCAAGAGCTTTAGAAAAAAGGTTAGGTCTAAAAATATAGGAAATATAGGGCTGTAAATACCTGACTTTGAGAAATTATGAGTCTATAACGGTTACAACCATGGCAGTAGATAAGATAGTCCTGGCAGAATTTTATCCTTAGAGTAAGAAAAGAGGAGGATTGAGGGAAAATCCTAGTCCAATGCTCTTCCAGTTTCCTCACACAGCCTTCTACCTTTTCTTCTTATTTTTAAATATCTTCTTTACTGAACAAAATGTAGAATATGAGTGATGACAAAGGGAGCAAATTAATATTTATCAAACACTCAATTGGTAAATAATGTTTGAACCGTTATGTAAGCTGTTGTATTTACTCTCACAAGAATTTTTTCAGGTAAATAATGTTATCTCGATTTAAAGAGGAGGAAACATTTTTTTTTTTTTTGGTTTTTAGATATGCTTTTTTTTTTTTTTATCGAGGTATAATGGACTACTTTTTGGAAACAGATTTATAAAGGTCTAAAATATCAGACAGCTAACTGGCATCACTGGGATTTGAAAGGAAGTCTGTCTGATTCCAAATCATACATCCTCCTAATGCACATAATGAAGCATTTGCTACCTACTGCTTTTTATAAAATAATTAAGAAGGCACAAGTGATCCTACAGCCAATTTCCAGGATATCTATGACCACTTTTAATTTGATTTTGGTACTTTTAAAATTATTATTTTTTTTTTGTGACATTGGTTAACGAAATCCAATAAGTTTCCCTTGTACTTGATCCGATTTTGGAAGCAAATTCATCTTAACGGTGAGGTGCCATGAGCTCTGTCGTCAGGGAGTATGATTTGGGTATCACTTCCTGCAAAAGACACTAAACCATGATATTTCTGTTTAATTATTCCGTAAGTATGGTCAATAATTCTGTAGTATAGTTACGAAAAAATTAGCTAAGATAGTCAGCATTTTTCTTCAACACTGAACGCACAATCATCAAAAAAATAAAATTCTGCAACGAGCTTCACAACAACACTCGGTTTCGCGGACGGACTAATAAAGTGAATACAAGGGGGCAGGACCGGGGTAGAAGGGGCGGGACAGAGAGAAAAAAGAATCTGAGCAGGCGCAGAAACAGATGTTACTAGAGGCGTGAAGGCTTCAGCGCTCTCACTTTCCCAACTGTCGTAAAGCCCCGGAGTGTCGTGCTCTCTTGGTAGAGGAGGGATTGGTAAGGCGGCGGCGGCGGCGGCGGTAGCGGCAGAACAGCAGCAGTGGCGGCGACGGTGGCGAGGTGTTTGGTCCGAGCAGCATAGAAACGCCCGCAGCTTCGGGGAAGGAGTTCCTGTGGGACCAAATTAGGCATTCCGAACCCAAGCCGGGTGAGCTGGGCCGAACCAGGCGCTGCCGCTCGTACACTTGCGGTGGCAGTGACAGACGCCGCTCTTGACTATAGGGGCCTATTAGGCCGAGATCTGAGGCGCAGATCACTGGTTCTCGACACATCTTTTTCCACGCTTATATCCCCTGTCTTCCTTCCGAGGCCAGTGATTTTACTACCCTGGGAATAGGGTGGCTAATGATTAAGGTGAGGGGGCCAGGGGGGAGGGGATCGATTGGAAGCCGCGCGTGCGCGCAACGGGGGAGGGGCCGGCCTGGAGGGGAGAAAGAGGAAGGGCTGCGGCCGCGGAAGGCTGGGGTCGGCCACCGGCCGGTTTTTGCTGGCTGCGTAGTGATTTAGGGTCTGGGTCTCCGCAGAAGATTTTATTGTGTTTGAGCAAAGCATTCGTCTGCAGACACACCCACACCCCACACAGTAAGAGAGTGTGGGTGAGGGGATTTCTTTTTCGATTCTCCCTGGAGTCTTAGGATGGGAGCTGAGGGCCGAGGCGTGGGAGTGCGATTTGACAATGGGGTGATGAAGGTAACCCGCACCCGGGATGTTGGAGGGCGCTAAGTCAGCCCTGACGGTTGGGGAGTTGCCTTCTTATGTGATCAAGGAAACGTCGTCCGCGGAGCAGCAGAAATAGAGTGTGTTAGATTTTGTATAGAGTTGGCTTGGTCATTAAAAAAGAAGCTTGATATTTTTATTGTCCTTGGATAATTTATCAGTCAGTGGCAATGCTGTAGTGGAAATAGCTGTTCTATCCTGCAGAAATAGAGGGTTTTCACAATAGTTGTTAAGCAGGTTATAGTAGATCTTTACAGATACTTGTTAACGCAAGTCTAAGTTTTAACGTTTAAAAAATACCAGGAAGTATAGGGTATTCGTTTAATTCGTTCATGTTTATACTTGGAGTGACTCCATTGTAGTGTATGCTTTTCTGTTTCTTGATTTATGTACAATATGAATTTAGGACCCTGGAGTCGTAAGACGCCAGCTGACAGACTTTATAGTTCTTAAAGCGTTTGAAGCCGACTTAATCCATACTTCATTTCATATGGTATTTTAGGTTTAATTTTCTTATTTTAGGGACCTCTTCAACTAAAATGAACAGGCTAGGGAAAAGATAAGCTGAAGTTCCATTTCCTTTTCCATTTTTGTGTCGTTGCTTTCAAATGTTAGAATGTGATTTTAGTATTACATAGAAGTTCTGTAACACTGGTTTTAGCTTTATTAGGGTGAAGATCTACTTTTTGATAGTTTGTTACTATATGTTTAGTAAAAACATTCATGTCATTATAAATAAGCCATGTTGTTTTTTTATACTAAACAGTAATCTTTGGTTGTGTTTGTGAGGGAAAACAGGATGAGAAGGAAGCCCTTTTACTATGAAAAAACAAATTGTTTTTCTTAAAAGCCTTGAATTATTTTACTTTAGTCGATCTCTTGTCATTTAACCTTGGGCAAATGAAATCTCTCTCGTCTGTTTGCTGCCTAAGATTCAGAATAGTATTCTAAGAACTACTGAGGGAGTTTATGAATTGTTCTGAACAAATTATATGAAAAAGTACGAAGAGTAGAGTCTCTCTTTGTTCATCAGGAATGCTATACATTGTCTGAGGGGGTTCTCTGTCACTTTTTCCCTTTTGTTTGGTGTCTGTTGGTCACTTGTGTGTTCTTTCATTGGAGTTGGTTTTTGAAGAAATTTCATTTTGGTTAAAAATACATCATAGTGGAGGTTACATCTTGACAAATTTCATTTCAGTACTTTATTTCTACAGGTAATTGAAAAATAGCTACACTGATGTTTAAAATAAGAACAAGAATAGACATTTACATGTCTAAAGCAAAGGAATAGTCAGCAGATAATCCTAAATAGTTAATTTCACTTTAAAATGTAAAATGTGGAATAAAAAACTCATTGAATCAAACCAATTAGATTTTTTTTTTTAGATGTTTCTTTTAGTATTTTGTCAAAGAAGAGTCTCTACAACCGTACTTTACTTAGAGCATAATTATATGTGCCCCTGTTTTGACTTTTCCACCTGTGGACTAGGACTTCAATAGGGAAAATAAAGTGGCAGTACTAAAAATAAAAATGATAGTATTAAAGTATGTTGTGACTTGACATTAACATTTTATGGGTGATATTATCTTATGAACAAATATTGGTCTAGAGTCAGGAGATCTGGATTTTAGAACTAGCTTTGCTTGCTATTTATTAAATCTGTGACTTTACTGTTAACCATTCTGGGCTTCAGATCTCATCTTTTAAATGAGAAATGTGGGATAGATAATTCTAGTTTTCTCTAGGTCCCAAATTTAATTGATGAGATGTTTTGGTACCTATTGTTGTATTCATCATGATCCAATCTCCAGAAAGAAATTCTGTACTTAGTATAAATTCTTTCATGATACATACTGTATATTAGAAAAACTATGACGGAGCCATGTTTGTTGTTCCAGGTAATGCTTCTGTTCCATTGTAGATAATACTCATGATTTAATACTCTCATATGATACTAAAAAATGAAACTTTTGTTTTACCCCTGATAATGCTCTAGAAATCATCCTGAATAACTTTTCTTTCAGAAACTTGTGATCACTGTTCAGTAAAAGTCCAGAATTACATTTGAATGCCATATACCTCTCTTCTTACTTTCCTGCAGCTCACAGATTCTTGATAACAGCTGACCCAGGTTTCTACAGGTACTCAGTTTAAACCATTACATGAGGAGTGAGCTACAAATGTTTAAAAACAAATAATACTGAGCTACATTTTAAATAGAGGTACTGCATTATTAGTCACTCGGTAAGTATTTATTGAATGTCTCATGTTCTTAGAATTGTTCTTGGTCTTCAGTGAAGAAGACACTCTGCCCTTGTGGAAATAATAGTTTCAGAATAGTTTTAGGTAGTGTTAAGTGCCATGAAGAAAATGGGACCAGGTAAAGGAGAATGAATGGAAGCGGAGTTCTACTATGGATTGAGTGGTTGGAGAGGGCCTCTTTTTAGAGGGAATATTTGATTTGTGATCAGTGACTGGAAAGAATCAGCCAGCCGTAGTGACAATCTGAGGGAAGAATGCTGCAGACAAAGAGAACAGCAAATGCATTAAGCAGGTTTGATTCCAGAGAACCTACAAGTGAAATTGTTTTGTCTGTTAGTTTTTCGTAATTGCTGATAGTGAAAAAAGAAAGGTTAAAAATGTTTTATGTGTAGCAACCAAATGTAATGTGTTGGCCTTGTTGAAATTCTCACTCAAACCAATTGTAAAAAGGCATTTTTGAAACATTTGGCTGGTGGGGGGTGGCGGATTTAAATGTAGATAGATATTAGATGATATCAAGGAATTACTGTTAATTTTGTTGGGGTTGATAATGACATGTTTATGCATGAAAACCCATTTTTAAGAGAGGGAGACTGAAGAATGAAGAAGAGAAATAAGATGTCTGGTATTTGTTTAAAAACACTTCAGAGTAGTGTGTCATCTTGATAATTGTTGGGTTGAGGTGATAGGTATGTGAGTATTAATACTATGCTCTGCTTTCGTGAGATTTGAAAATGTTCGTATTTAGAAATGTATTTAAATTAATTTATACTAGCATTTGTTCAATGAATATGAGTGTTATATTTCAGACACTGTGTCAGTGTTTGAGTTACAACAAAGAGCAGGCCCTTTCGGCTTGCCTATGAGGAGCTTATAGTTTACTGGAGGAAGAGTTGCTCAGAGTGTACTATTAACATTAAAGTGTAGATTTTTGTGTTTTCCTGAGGGGTATACAGGGTCAACATCTTAGTGTTTATGTGATCACTCCAAAAACATTTTTATTTTTCTAGAAAATTAAAAATTTAAGAAATTCTATATGGAGCAAGCTATGTGCCAGACTGAGTCACTGTTGTACTTATTACACTTATTGAGTGTACTATAGGGCATCAGAATAAATCATTTGTTTTTACCATCTTTTTACACCCCAATTTGCCTTTATTTAAATTTTTTTATTTCAAAATAATTTCAAACATACAGAAAAATATAAAATAGTACTGAGAACTCTTAAACATCCTATTCGCAGACTTACCAATTTTTAACATTTTGTTACATTTGCTTTCTCATTCTGTTTTTTGAATCACTTCAGAGTAAATTGCGTATATTATGCCCATTCATCTCTAAATATTCACCATGTATTCTCTTGCATTATTATAGAACAGTTATTAAATGCAAGAAACCTAACATTGATAATACTATACCTTTATCTAATCTATAGCCCCTATTTTTGTCAGTTTTGTCAGTTTGTCCCAATAATAGCTTTTGTTTTTTAATAGCATTATCCCCGTAGGATCCAGTCCAGGATTGCAAATTGTATTTAGTTTTCATATCTTAGTTTTCTTTAATCTGAAAATAGTGCCTTAGCCTTTGTCTTTTATTACATTAACATTTTTGAAGAGTATAGGCTATATGTTTTATAGAATATTCCTCAATTTGTATTTGTATATGATATTTCCTCATAATTAGGTTCAGGTTATACATCTATAGCCAAGGATTTTATATCTCTCTCAGGGTATGATATGGAAGCACACGTCATGGGTCTGTCCCTCATTGGTGATGTTAATTTTTAGCTACTTGGTCATAGTGTTGTCTGGTTTCTTCACAGTGTATAGTTATTATTTTTCCCCTTGCACCTAATAAGCAGTCTGCGGGGATAACTTTAAGATGGTGCACATATCCTGCTTCCAGTTAGATCTTCTGTATCCTCACCAAATTTCTCTCCTGGATTTAGCATCCATTTGATGATTCTTGCCTGTACTGATCTTTACTTTGATAGTTGCAAATTGGCTATTTTCTAACTCTCCCTTCTCCTCTACTTTATCAGTAGGCATTCAGTTGTAGGAAGAAGCATCCTTTTATCATCTGTTATCAGTGTGGACTTACGTATTTCCCATTTTATTCAATGGTTTATAATCCATTATTGCCTTTATTTTTGTGATCACATTGTCTCAGATTTGTCCAATGGGAGCCTCTTCACCCTGGCTCCTGTGTCTTTTTGACATACTATCTTAGTGTTTTGTTTATTTGTTTGTTTAGTATTTTCTTTCTTTCTGGCACATTAGGATGTTCCAACCTCATCTTGATCGTTTCTTTCTCAGTCCTGGAACCAGCCATTCTCCATGAAGCCCTGGGTCGTTTAAGTGGGGAATCCAACTTGCTTTTTTGAGTTATCTATTTTTATATAGCAATAATCTCTTCTTTCCTGGATCAGGACATCCTCTGAGAAACTAAGTTTAAATTACAATTTGATAGTGGGTTTATATTTCCATGAAGATTTTATTTATGAAATTATTATATGAGTTAGCAGTTTACCATAAAGTAACTATTTTATTCTATTCTTCAAAGCAATGATTCTGATTTGATCTTAGTTGTAATCAAATGAAATAGAAGAAAAAAATAAAAGGTTTTTTTTTTTTACTTTATTTTGTGAGTGTGGAAGTGTGGGAGAGTTTAACTACTTAACTGTTTAAATGACTTAAGATTTACGTAACTGTTTTTAACTAAGTCATCAAATAATCTGATCTGAAAGAAATTATTGTTTTTTAACTTGCTTTTTAAATGAAAAATTTTTGTTATAATATAGAATAATATTTCTATATGAGTGGAAACTCACAGGTAACATTATTCCAGGCAGTTACTTTTACATCTTGGTATATTTCACAGCCATTCTCTCACCTGTGGAGGAGTATTCCCTTTATTTTTTAAACCTAATGTATAAGTTTTTCCAAGCCTCTTTGAATGGTTACTTTATTTGTTTGTTTGTTTGTTTATTTTAGGCAAGGACCTCGTCAGTTTACAATCTCTTATTTTTTATTTTTTACACCTACAGCACCTGGTCTTCCTAGGTGGTCTCCCATCCAAGTACTAACCAGGCCTGACCCTGCTTAGCTTCCGAGATCAGACGGGATCAGGCTTGTTCAGGGTAGCATGGCTGTAGACTGAATGGTTATTTTTGAAGCAATTGATATCTGTGCATGGTTTAAAAAGTCAGTTCCAAAAGGCTTATACCTCAAAACAGCAGTACCTGTGCAACCTCCCATAATCCCCTAGTTCTATTTCCTAGGTGGAAATACTTTCAATCTTAAAATTTTCTTTTCTGGTATTTACCTTTATATTTTTAAATAGTATGCTTTATGTCTACTTAGCCACTTTTGATGTCTGTTATTTCTTTTTTAAAAAATTATTTAAATTTTTAAGACAAAAGTAATAAATGCAAAGGATACTGAATTCACAAGGTACAAAGGGTGTATAGGGAAAATTAAGTCTCCTTGCTATCCCTTTCTTTCTATTATTCAGTTCTTTTCCCTGGTGATGTATCTCCTCTTACTATTTTATGTGTATTTGCAGAGCAGTAGTTTTCAATGTGTCATCTGTGGATTCTTAAGAGGGGTCTCCAAATGTTTCAGAAGGTATGCTGGGTTGCAACTATTTCATAATAATACCAACTTCTTTGCTACTTAACTATGTTGACATTTGCACTGATGGTATAAGCACAGTAATGGGTAAAACTGCTGGCCCTGCAGGGCATAGCAAGACAGTGGCAAAAATCTGTACTAACAGCCCTTATATTCTTCATCTCCACACATTTGCAAGAAAAGAAAAGGTATCATTTAAGAATGTCCTTTATGAAGCAGTAAAACATTAATTTTAATAATCTCGACCCTTGAATACATGTCTTTTAATATTTCATGTGACGAAATGGGAAGAATGTTATAAGGTGCTTCTACTGCATACCAAAGTATGATGCATGTCTTGAAGAAAAATACTTGTAATTGACTTGAAGCTGAACTAGCAAACTAGTTGCTTTTTTCATGGGACACTTTTTAATTGAAAGAACGACAAACTATAGTTATTTAAACTTAGGTATTTGTACCTATTTTATCAAAAATAAATGAAGTAAGCCTGTCACTTCAGGGAAAACAACTGAATTTATTGCCAAGATAAAATTCAAGCCTTCAAGCAAAAATGAGACTTTTGGAAAACATCTGCCATTATGAGCTTGGCAGCTTCTCAGGACCTTTCTGACAATATTGATGATGATATTAACAAATGTGATTTTTTTTTCCCATTGTTTAATGAAATGTGTCAGTGTTTGGAAGATATGTATAACTTGGTGGGCCAGCTTTTTTCAAATGACCCATGCATGATACTACAAAATCATGCTGTGGGTGAAAGATCTACTTAGGTGCAAGATAGAGTGATAGTTTTTTAATGAAATTGTATAAAAGGTTTCATTGATATGGTCTCAGATTCCACAATGCAACTAACCTTTACAAAATTTTACTTGTGAAATTTTACTATAGTGTCAAAGAAGAATAATATTCACACTTATCTGAAAAGGTTATTAAAAATATTCCGCCCATTTTCAACTACATATTCGAGTGGAGCTGGATTTTCTTAATAGATTGAATACAGAAGCAGATAAAAGAATCCAGTTTTCTCTTGTCAGACATTAAAAAGTAAAAATGTATAACAGTGCCACTCTTCTCAATTTTGGGAAGATATATTCATAAATGTTACTTAAATTAGCATGTAATGGGTTTACTACTGCTGTTTTTAAATAATAAATTTTAAGTTTTTGTTAACTTTATTTTCTTGTATTGTATCCAAAAGCTACGACCCACGTTATCAAAGCTATTTGGATTATTATTAAGTGTATAAGGAGGTTCGCAATTAAAGAGTTTGAGAACTGCATTCTCTTTTGACTGTTTATGGAAAAGGAGTTCACACTTCTCCCTTCACCCTTTCTCCCAGCATAGTTGTATCACAATTTTAGATTACTTTAAATAGCAATGTGGCATGTATTTATTGAATGCCAACTATGTGTTCTAAGCTCTGGGGCACATAGTAGTGATGAAAACAAAGACTCAGCTCTAGTGGGAAAACAAGTAGACTTTACAGATAGTGATTTGGAACTAACTGAACTGGAAAAAGAAGATATGGAGTAGAATTAGCTTTTTAAATATAAGATGGTCAGGAATGTTGTCATGGTTAAGGAAACTAGACCTAAAAGAAGCGAATGAGACATCCTGGGGGACAAGCATTCTGGGCAGATCGAATAGTAATAGCATGCTTGGCCTGCTGGAGAAATAGCCAAGAGGTTGTTACTGGAGTGGAGTGGATGAGAATGATAGTTTCTGAGGACAAAGGTAGCAAGGGCTATGTCTTTCAGTTTTAGGAAAGATTCTTGTATTAGCTTTGATGTCCTAGTCATTTTTTCTCTTTTTGGAGTTGCTGTCAGTCAAATGGTAGGATTTTGTTGCTATCTTTTACTTGCTACTAACTCCCTTTTTTTGGGGGGATGGGGCGGGAGATTAAAAAATTTTTCTTTTATTGTTATTGGGAATCGTAAGGAAATTTGAGATACATGTGTATAATTTACCATGTTTAAATACATGAACTTTTGCTTTTGATAAATATAACAGTTTTACCAGGATCAAGTTTTATTATTGATATGAAACTGGGCTTTCTTTCCAACTCTTCGTGGTAAAATTATATTTAAATATGTGAATAAATAAATTTTTCTTATATGTGGTGAATAGGTTCACTTTGCAAAGCCTAAGTCTACTTTAACAGCTATGTTCTTTAATACGAAGTAGTCTTATTAAGTGAAAATTGTGTGATAATATTTTTATTACAGAACATCTACAAAATGTGATTTATTTTCATGGATTTGGTTGTAATTTCTGCATTTCTTTAAAGAACTACATATAGTACTGAATAAAATGGGCCATTTTATTTTTATAACCATCTTCCTGCCTGCCATTCCTCTGATACGTGTTTATTCTTAGTCTCCTGAGGAAATCTGTTAGGGATCAGCTCTTAAACTTCTGTTAGGTTTCTCCTGCAGAATCAGTAGCTCTTCCTTCCGTTTCTCCATAGTATTTGGTCCTTTTCTTATCTTGTAGCAGCTATTACATTTTATTAGAACTTTAGCACTCTCCCACTGTGGAGGCTAAATTTTGAAAATCTCCATGGTAAACAAGAAGTTGTGGTTGAGTAATGTAATAATCTTACATAAAAATAAGACCTTGGGAATCGAAGTTGTGAGTGAACATGTGAATGCCCCTATACTAGTTTTAAAAAAGAGAGAGCAGTACTAGCAACTTTATATAAGAATTAAGATTCAGATATTTGTGTCAGACCTTAGGCAAGTGACTAAACTTCTGTAATCTTCAGTTCCCTGCAGATATTAGTTTTTAATGAGAATAAAATGAAATAAAAACATGGCACATATTTCCTAACAGGCTGTACATGATCTGGCCCTTGACCACCTCTGATCCCAGAATATATCATCTCCCTTTCTTCCCTCTCCAAAACCTCTTTCTGTTCTTTTCACATTAGGCTTGTTTCTGCCATATGACCTTTCCTTACTGTTTCCTTTCCCAGGAATGCTCTTCCTCTAGAACTGTGTGACTTGGCCGATTGGTAGTTGGTTCTGTCTCATGATTGGGGACTTTAGCTTAACAAGGAGCCTGTTAATGGTCAGCCATTACCATTTGTTTTATTTCCTTAGTAGCACATATTTCTCTCTAAAATTAAATCTTGATTGTTTGTCTACTTATGCCTTGTTTTTCGTTGTTTGCATGTAATTACCATGAGAGCAAAGACTTTATCCTGTTCATGGCTGATCACAGGGCCTAGAACAGTGCCTAGCTTATGATAGGCTCTCAATAAATATTTATTGAATGAAAACAATGAGTAATAAGTGTTAGCTAATGGATTATCAGTGATATTATATTTTCTAAAATATTAATAAGCTACTACAAAATTAATTTTTGTTACTTGGGTGACATTTTCAGATTCTGGTCTGATCCTAGATGCTTGGGATGGAAAAAGTTTGGATAACTTAACTTGTATTTATCCTGTTTGACATAGCTGAGTTGATCTTTCCGAAACCCTCTTCTTAGACTCTTGGACTTACCCATTTTATTTCAGTGTGAATGAATATTTGTCCTCATAGATAGCAGTTCTGGATAGCAGTTCTAATGCTTGGACTTTTCAGTTATCTTACTTTACCTAGAACAAGTTTCAGATTAAAATATTTTTTCTTTTCTTTCCCATCATCTTTACTAACTCAGTTGCCTCTTTTTCTGATTATCTGGAATAACTCACAGTTTATGTGTACTGAGACCAAAATTCTCACTATTGCCCAAAATGTGTATAAGTAAATTCGTGGATTAGGATTATTTATCTAGAATATGAAATTTTTCAGGTAACATAGCATCTTAACTATCTTAGTTATCACCTTCAACAATGACTGGTAGGAAAAAAAAAGGTTTGTTGAATAGAGTAGCTGATACTAGCATACAGGATAATAAATCCTTGGTTTCCCTGAACCACTATCCTAGAATTGTTTAATAGCTTGCTATTTTTGTTTCTTGTTGCAAAGATTTTCACTTTGCTCTCTTAATACATAGATAGATCCATGGAAGACCAAAATGTCATTTAGTCAGAGTAATCTTGGAAATCCTTAAAGTTGCCCATTAAATATAAAATATAGACATACTATCTCTCAAAGTCCTTTAGTATTGGAACAAATCATGTTTCATTGTTAAACACCAAATGAAGTGTAGTTTATGGTCCATGTTGTGGAGAAAATGAATGGCTCTAAACATTAGACTCTGATAGCACAGCAAGATGCTCATGTGAGAGACACATGGGAAGTGAGACCAACTAGAGAACAGCAAAATTTTATCATTTTGTGTTCTTTCTGAGTATATAATCATTGCGCAGAATAGCAAGCATAATCTACGTGGTTTAAATTATTATTTTTTGTTCTCATATAGTTAAATTCACATTATGGGTGTGTTCTCCATCCAGAGGTGTTCTCTCTGATCCAATTTTCAGTATGCCTTTATCTTCAATCATTAAAATGTCAGTAACACTTCCTGGTTTTTCTCTGTGACTCTTAATCTCATTCTTTAGAGCATACTCTTTAATGTTCTCCAGGTTGCATTTTTTTTTTTTTTTTTTTTACCTAAATCACATAGGCAGAGCAAAAACAACTTTTATCTGAAACTTGTTGGACTTCATTCAAGGAGAAATTGTTTCCTTGGGCAGTTTTACATTCTCAAGGCAATCGCCATCTTTCCAAACTAGTTTTCTGTTTTATTTTTATTTGTTACCACATCCTTTGCCTTGGGTCTTTAACAACTCAGGGTTTTGGTCTGATCTTTAAGGGGTTCATTCAAATAAGTTAGATTAGAATTGAGAGCCTGTTTAAAAATTTTTTTCAGAGAGGGAAGTTTGTGGACTTTATTGTCACGATGCTTTCTGAAAGCTAATTGATTCTTCATCTTTAAAAACAGTAATAAAAGTCTGCATGTGCATGCATCATTTTGCCTAAAATTTATAACAACCCTTTGAGGTACTAAATATTTTCATTTCTCAGATGAAGAAATTTAGGCATAGAATGGTTAGTAACTTGCTAAAGACTCACAGCAGTGATGGAGTTGAAGGGATTTATGTCAGTAGATTTTGAGTCACTTGAGAAAGGAGTTCCAAAACTCAGGGCTTAACCAGTATTTCCATATTACCTTTAAGGAAAACAGTTAAGATGTATTTTTATCTCCAGTGGGCATGGCTTTTGTCAAAAGAGAGAGAAAGATGGTGATGTTTTATTTGGATGGTGCGATTAGGGGGAACATAATTTCCCTGTGCTTTTTCTGTATATTCCGGATTTTCTACAGTGAACATATTTTAAATATCAGTTTGAGGTTTAATTTATGTACAGTATAAGCCACACATTTTACTTTACAATGAATTTTGGCATATACAAAAGTTCATATAACCAACACCCCAGTCATTCCATCACCCTAGAAAGTTCTTTCTTACTCCTTTGCCACCAGTTATTGCAAGAAACCACTGATCTGATTTTTAACATTATAGATTAGTTTTATTTATTCTAGAACTTCATGTAAATAGAATTATTTAGTATTACTCTTTTGTGTTTAGTTTCTTCAGATGTTTTCCCTCTAGCATTTCATTTTCATAGTTATTACAGTTTAGTTGGCATACAATATTATATTAATTTCAGGTGTACTAGTGATTTGACATATATCTTATGGTATGATCATTCTAGCATTTTATGAAAAAATCTAAAACAGAAAAGTTTAAAAAATTATACTGTGAACACCCATCTCCCTATCACCTAGATTCTGCCATTAACAATATGCTATTTTTGCTTTATCACATATTTCTCCATTTGTTCCTTTAACCATCCATTAGTCGAGCATATTGGTGTTTTTATTTGTTTGTTTGTTGCATTTTAAAGTTGCAGATATCTGTGCATTTACCCCTAAACAAACTCAGCTTCCAAATCATTAACTAGATTTGAATAGTTGATTACAGTTCTTTGTTTTTAAGGTAAAATTTGCATATAATAACATGCACAAATCTTAAGTCTACCATTTGTTAAGTTTTGCCCGTCTACCATTTGTTAAGTTTTGCCAAATGTGTTCGTTTGTGTAATCCAAATCCTTAGGACTAGATCAATACATAGATCATTACTGTTGCTTCAGAAAGTTTCCTTATGCACCTCATATTCTCCTTTCTGCTATCCTTTGTAGAGCATAACCACTGTTTTTTTTTTTTTTTGTACTTCAAATTAAGTTTGCCTGTCCTAGAACTTCAAATAAATGGAATCATATAGATACTTTGTATCTGATTTCTTTTCTCACAGGATGTTTTTGAGATTCATCCATAATGTTACAGTACTTGTATCAGTAGTTCTTTCTTGTTGTCAGTTGCTGTTTGGTATCTGTTATATCTATGTATCATAATTTGTCCATTCACTTGTTGATTTGTTTTCCCCATAGTTTTGGTTATTATTAGTAAAGCTGTGATGATTCATATACAGATCTTTTTGTATACCTGTTTTCAAACCTAGGAATGGTTTTAAATTCCTAGCGTGTAATTACTGGATCATAGGTTAGATGTATGTATAACTTCATTAGAAGTTGCCAAGAGTTGTTTGTGGAATTCCAGTTGTGCCACATCCTTGTTAACATTTGGTGGTTTTGGTCTTTTTAGTTTTAGCTTTTTACTGGGAGTGCAGTTGTATCTCACTGTGGTTTTAATTTGCATTTTCCTGATAACTAAAGTTGTCCAGCATTTTGACATGTACTTATTCACCATTGGTATATATGTTGTAAGAAATGTTAAAAACCATTTGCCTATGTTTTTTGGGGGGGTTGTCTTTTTAAAATTTCAGTTACAGTTGACATTCAGTATTATATTAGTTTCAAGTGTATAGCATAAAGGTCAGATATTTATATAACTTAAGAAATGATCTCCCTGATAAGTCTTGTAGTACCCACCTGGCCCCACACATAATTATCACAACATTATTGACTATATTCCCTATGCTGTATTTTACATCCTTTTTTGGGAGTCTTATTAAGATGTAAGAGTTTTATATATATTCTGGATTCAAGTTATTTGTGGTGCATAAATATACATATCAATTAAATACATGTACAGGTAATTTTCTTTAGTTCACTGGCTCATCTTTTTTTCTTAGTGGTATCTCTGAAGAGCAGAAGGTTTGCATTTTGATGAAGTTCAGTTTATCAGTTTTTAAAAAATGGTTAGTGCTTTTTGTGACCTATGAAATCTTTGCCTATGGTATGATCACATAAGTTTTCTGCTATGTTTCTTTTAGAAGTTTAATAGTTTCAGCTTTTAGGTTTAAGTCTGTGATCCTTTTCGAGTTAATTTTTCTGTCTGGTGTGAAGTAGAGAGTTTTTCCCACATGGCTCACCGGTTGTTCAGCCACCATTTGTTGAAAAGACTATTCTTTCTCCATTATCTTGGCACTCTTGCTGAAAATCCTTTGATGATATGTATGTGTCTATTTCTGGACTTTCCATTCTATTTTTATGCCAATAGCACCCTGTTTTGATATGGTTGAATTTTAATCTATCATCTTGCTGTTTATTTTCTGTTTGTCTCATCTGTTGTGTTCTCTTTTTTTCTTTTAGGCTTGAATTTTTTCAGGTTTTCTTTTTTTTTTGCATTACATTTTATTTCCACTATTGGCTTATTAGCTATAATTATTATTTTTTTAATGTTTTGTGGTTGCTTTAGGGTTTACAGTATGCATCTTTAGCTTTTCACAGTCTGCCTTCAAGGAATAATAAACTGTTTCATGTACAATATAAGAAACTTACAGCAATCTAGTTCTGTTTGTTTTTCTTATGAGCTTTTTGTTATTATTGTCATATATTTTTTCATGTTATTAGTTTTGGGGGAGGTTCTTCGTTCAGATTTTGGGATTTAACCAGAAAATAATCCTTGTAAGGGTGAGTATCTCTTTGAGGGAAGGTGCTTGTAGAATTCACTTTATTCCATTCTACTTTTACAAAAGTGACCGGATGGTGATGATTTATGAAAAAGTCTTTAAAATTTGATAAATTCAGACCAGAAAACTTTGATATTTGAGTGTGGAAAAAAAGA
Source organism: Eidolon dupreanum (assembly GCA_028627145.1). Lineage (NCBI taxonomy): Eukaryota > Metazoa > Chordata > Mammalia > Chiroptera > Pteropodidae > Eidolon > Eidolon dupreanum. The sequence continues at coordinate 42,404,272 of CM053509.1, read as the reverse complement.
TGATTATATTGAATACTGTTTTTATAGAATTAGACCAGAATTATAACTTGAAGCATTTGTGAGTGGATGTCTCTGAATATTACCCTGTTATTGACCTTAGGCAAATTATTTAGTGGAGAACATGTTAAAAAATTCCTCCCCTATGTCTTTATTTGTATATAAGGAAAACCTAGTCATAGTATTTTATTAAAGTTTTTATTAAATGATTTTGCTAATCATTCTAAGCTTTTATTTTCAGGTTCTGATTTTGTCATTCAGTTTATATGTCATCCTTTTCAGCTTTGTGTCATTTGAGAATATGGTGAACATTTAATTTATACCAGTTTGTTTCAGTGCATACTTCTATCATAACGCTTGTATTTTAATTTGTTACTGATATGTCTCCCTAACTGCTAGACTATAACTTCTTAAGGACAGGTCTATATCTTATTCATCTTTGCATTTGCAATATTTGGGGCAGTCTAGCACATTTAAAATACTCACCTCATGGACATGGACTATGGACTAGTGGTTACCAGAGGGAAGGAGGGAGGGGGAAAAATAAATAAAATGTTAAAAAAAATGACAATAATAGTAAATAATGTGTATTAAGAGGCAAAAAATAAAATAAAATAAAACCTTGAAAAAATAATCAGGAAACATTAATTGCATGATGTATTAATTTGTTCGATCTGCCATAAAAAATACCATAAACTTGGTGGCTTAAATAACAAAAATCTATTTTCTCACAGTTCTAGAGACTAGTCCAAGAACGAAGTGTTGGCAGGCTTGGTTTTTCATGAGGCCTCTATCCTTGATTTGCAGATGGCCAGCTTCCGACTGTATCCTCACAAGGTCTTTCCTCTGGGACTCTGTGTGTGTCTAGATTTCTTCCTCTTATAAAGGACACCAGTTAGATTGAATTAGGGCCCACCTATATGACGTTATTAGCCTTAATTATCTCTTTAAAGGCCCTATAAATAGTCACATTCAGAGGTATTGAGGGTCAGTATTTCAACATAACAAATTTTGAGGGGACACAGTTCATTCCACAATGCATGGATTCTTAATTTGTCATGTATTCTAGCTGAAGGTTATTTCGTGTGGTCCAACACCAAACCAAGGTTGTCAAAGTTAGGACCAAAGATTTCCTGTCTTGTATAAGAATAAGTGGCTTAATTCTACTATTTTGTCTTAGTTCTCACTTAGATCATTGTGTTTGTGATGATTAAGACCCTGTAGCCGTTAGTGCTTTGAAGTACTACCTAGCTGTTCTCGTTTCATAATAGGTTTTCCTTTTTCTTTTTTTTAACTCTTTATGTCACAAAAAAATTGAAAAAAACACACATTTACACACACACACACATATATACACACACACACACACTTGGGTACATGTATGCTTCTTGTACATATTGGCTATTAATGCACAATAGCTGAACATTTTAATCTGAGAAATAATGTTTATTTGCCAAATTCCTGGTGATGATTGGAAAGATGACACCATTTAAAAATTTCTTTATAGAAATTTCATGAATTATACATAACTTCCCAGGGTATGCAGATACATGCCTTGCTGTCACAATAAAGTGACCAGATGTTGTTAGGCCCTTTTTTCCCCCTTAGTAGTCTCAGCTTTAGTTTCCTACTCCCCCTCCACTGGTAGTCCATTGTAAGATTTTTGCAGATATTACTTTCAGTAGCAAGGGGGTGGTGAGGTTGGAGAGCAGAGTAATAAGGTCCTTGTCACTCATCTGTCTCCTCCCTTCCCTAGAGATTGGGGAAAATTTACAAATAAAACCCTATCCTAGGACTTGGTTGCATAGTGTAGCAGTTAGCACGTCTGCTTTACACACAGAAGGTCCTGGGTTCACACCCCAGTGGAGCCACAGTCCATGGTCTATGGCTATGCCACCCTGAACAAACCCCGATGTCTGATCTCAGAAGCTAAGCAGGGTTGGGCTAGTACTTGGATGGGAGACTACCTAGGAAGACCAAGTGCTGTAGACATAAAAAACAAAACAAAACAAAGCCCTGTCCTAGTTCCTCCTTCTCTTTTTTGGGGGCCGGGGAAAGCTTTTATTTTACAATAGATTAGATATACAGAAAAGTTGCAAAGTAGTACACTGAATTCCCATACGGTCCTCTCTGTTTCTCCTATTGTTAACATCTTACCTATTGTACATCTGTCACAACTAAGAAACCAACATTAACAGTATGTAACCAAGATGTTACTGTTAACTAGACTCCAGATATTATGAGAATGTGGTCTCCTCTGGTCTCACAGTGTCAGTCTTTTGTTGTTTTTCATGACCCTTAACAGTTTTGAGGAATGTTCATCAGGTTTTTGTAGAATGTCTCTCAATTTGGTTTGCCTAATGTTTTTCTCATTTTAGTTGTGGGTTTTGGGAAAGAATACCACAGAGATGGAGTTCCTTTGTCAGCAACATGACTTGTGATTGATGATATTAACCTTGATCACTTGGTCAGTGTTGGCCAGATTTCTTCATTGTAACTGTTAAGTTACTGTCCTCCGCTTAGTCTTTCCTTTAGAAGCAAGTCACTAAAAGGAATACTGAGTTTTTAACCTTCACCTCTTGGAGGGATGTTATCTATATAAATCATTTAGAATTCTGTGAGGAAGATTTGTCTTTCTCCTACTTATTTATTTATTCAATCATTTATATCATTATGGACTGATGGATATTTATACTTTGGGTTAGAATCCAATATTGTGTTATATATTTTGCTGTTACAATAGTTTTGTCTATGGCAAGCTCTTTCAGATTGGCTCCAGTGTCCCTTTGATATGCCCTTGTCCTTTTGTTTTTTTTATGTTTGTTCTATCACTGCAAGAACATGAAAAACAATAGGCCCATCTTTTTTTTCCTTTGCTACAGCCCGAGAATCAGCCATTTATCCAAGTAGCTCTGGTTCCTTATATTGAAGAATGATATTAAAAATCAGAATCTGAGTGCTGAGTCATAGAGCCCTTTTTACTGGACTTTTCAGTTCCTATGCAAAATGCCAGGAAGATATGAACCTTGATATTTGTATGAATGGTGAAAGGTTTTAGCATCACACATTTGTATCATAATACATGGTAATAATATCTGTGTGTCGACTTTGTTTACTGCTCTAGAGTCACGAGAAGCAGCTTTTAAAAAGCACTGCTAAGTGTTTAAAAAAGGACAAGTTGGAAAGCTAGAAGGAATGTATGTTTTAGAGGCAGGCAAATAGGGAAAAGTCATTAGATTCTTCTGTTTCATTCTGAACCTCATAAAAAATGAACTCTCTTTGGTTGCAAAAAGAAAGGTTATCAAGAGGAGACCTGCCGTGGACAAATAGGTGTATTTAAGAACTTCTACTAACAGGAATTGCAGACTTCCTAGAGCCTGTTCTTCCCCATCATCATCATCATCATCACTGTCATCATCAATAATGTTAGTATTATTTTGCCATAACTGCTGTTACTCCAGTCTTAACTCTCTTTGCCATAATGCTGGTTTGTTGTTTCTGTTTTTTATTGTTGTCGTTGTTGTTGTTTTTAATCAAAGAAGTCAATTACAAATGATTTGTAGACTTTAAGGACCCGTCAAGAGTGAGGGAGGTTGGAGCCTCTTTCCAGTTACTTTGGCTGGAGTTTGTTCCAAGTAATGGAAATTGGAACTTTTAAATGTATTTCTGCCTTGAAACTTGATTAAACATTTTAGAAAACAAATGGACCTGGATCTAAAAGAGAGTTTATTGCTGAATTCCCTTGGAAAACCTGATTTGAAATGGAAACTGCGGTGCTAAGAAAAGGTTTGAGTCAGAACAGCAGAATTTGTCTTTGTCACAACAGTTAAAGGAAGAGCCAGTGATATTTATAAGGTTTTCTGAACTTACCAATTTCTTGTCTTTTAAAAATTCTGTAGTTCAGTGTTTGTTCTCCTACTTTTATTTAGCTTTACATTTTAGGATTGGCAGCCACTAGGGACCAAGATTAAAAAAAATACAAAAAAAAAAACCTGAACCTTTTAAAAATTTTTTCATTGTTTTGCTTTATAAATTTCTCAAAACGAAAATAAAGAGAAAAATAAATGAAACATAAATAAGATAGAAGTCACCTATGTTTTCCTCCTTATAAGTTTGAAGAAGCTTTTTGCATATTAGGAATGTAGTTTTATATTTTGGAAGTATTTTGTATACTACTTTAAGTTTTTATTCTTTTACCAGTTTTTATGAATTTAAATGTAATTTTTTTGTACTGTTGACATTTTCACCTCATTTTGTACATTTTCAATAAAAACATAATATTGTTAGTCATAATTGGCATGTTACCAGGTTAACCTGGTAAGCAACTAAGAATTATTAATTAGTATAAATATGCCTAACATATGTTGTGTTTTGTTTTATTTTTACTGAGAACAGTCTATTTCTGGATGGCTCAGAATTATGTGTCCGAACATCAGCTTTTATTCTGTGCTATAATAGGACAGTGTTGCCCTCAGAATCTGTTCACATAGTATTATGCAACAAAGTAACAGACTGCTGACTTTTTAGTTATTGGGGCAAATGCCTTAGTTCTGTCTCTTAATTGTTATTAAGTGCTGTTATACCTAGAATCCAGACAACTAAATTTATTAGAATTATATGTAAAATAAAATAATCTTTGAGTTTGAACTGCATGTGGCCTTTCTGACAATTATTTTGACCCTTCAGTGAATCATTTTCCTTTAGGTTGTGTTCCCAAGAGTTGAAGTTGCTGGAAATCTGACTTTCAAAGAAACAGTATTTATTACTGGCTTACAGATAGAGAAAAGGGGAGTTATTTGAACAACATGATGAGACCTGAAAAATGTTTTATGCAAGGGAATGATAAGTAACTGAATTATGAAAGATACTATATTTTAACATAAATATTTGCTTGGGTAGGAGTATGTTTAAGGCCAAGTGGGATACCAGCAGAAAACTGCATTCGTTACAAAATGTCATAATTTTGTAATGTTCTGCAATTTGTGGTTCTAGCTTGCTGAGCATTGCTCTGAAAAATGTTGAAGGCTTCAAGGTCATAATTTGGTATTTTGGCTCAAGTTTGGTCGATTCTGGAGATTCAGCCCTTAATTTAGTAAATCAGCTCTCCTTCCCTCCCCTCCTTTCCTACCTTCCTTAATTCCTTCCATGTTGGGAGAGTAGGTACAAAAGAATATGAAGTTATACTAATACACTTAATAACTCATTATAGTGGCTTTTGGTTGGGCTGCTTTAACAGCATAAAGTTGCCACTTTGTCCTTTTTTGAGCAGGGGGATGCTTATATCTAACATCTTTTTCAATACAGTATGGCATATTTGATATGGACTGGATCCTGATATAAATTGAAAAGTTAGAGATTGGGTAAAGGGAAGGAAGATGTTGGAGTTTATTATTGATAGCCTCTAATTTTCTCTGAAGAAGCAGTGTTAGTCATTTACTTAAAATGAAAGTATATACAAGGAGTAAAGGGCTTGAGGAAATAAATATCTGAGTCCTTTACTATGAGGAATGGACAAATAGGTGTGAGAAAGAATTACCAGGAAGTTATTATAGGCCTAGTTGAAGTTAAAAAAAAATTCTTCAATTAAAAATATTTGGCAGTGGTTAGGATGATTTAAAGAACATAGTGGCAGCCTAAAAGAAAAAGCAAGTGGTTTGATTGGTAAAAAATTTATTGTTTGAAGAGTGTTTACAGAAGAAAGGAATGAGGAGTTTAGTGCAGAGCTTTCTAACTAGTGTAGCATGATTGGATTGTAGGTATGTAGAGATACTGATCCCCTTAACCCTTAAAGCATCAAGGGAGAGTTCTGGGGTGGCTTGTACCCCAGGGCTGTGACATCTTATAGAAAGAGAGAACCACCTTATCTACCCTAAATGCTCAAAAAATACAATATTCTATGTGTGTCATGATGTAAAAAATGGGAAGCACTGATTTGTAGAGCTGGCTAGTACTGAGATGTTTTACTGAGTACTTACTTGGTGGTTAGTCAAAATGAGAAGTCAGGAGGGGATAAATAAATAGGGAAGATAGCTTCCAGGACTTTGCCTTCTCAGATTTTCTGCTGTCTGATTTTGTTACTGCTTGCAAGGGTTTTTTCTTTTTTCTTTTTCTTGCTGCCTTACTTATGGTGCATACCCTCCAATACTCTTTTAGCTATTTTTTATATTTACTTTGATGGAAGTAATTTATTGACTCGAGTGATTTTATTTTCCTCCAAGTAAATAATGTTAAAATCTATATTTTCTGACTTGGTATTATAGGCATATTTCCATTGGTTGTCTAACTGTTATTTCAAAATCAAAAATCTATCCATAACTTAATTTCTCCATTTTTTTTCCAGTTGACTTTATTTCTGACAGTGACTTATGTTTCTTCCAGATATCAAATCAAGAGATCTCAGAATTGTCCTTGGCTTGTTTCTTCATTTCTGTTTTTCTGTATCTTATTTCTTAATCTTAAATGACTCTTACATTTACCTATTCTATCTCATACTTTGCTCAACCCTTCACCCCTTAAAACTGCTGTTTGATCCCCAATCACAGCAAAGCTTTCTCCCTTGTCTCCCTGACTGACCCTCTAGTCTGTCTATTCCTGTTGACAGCTGCTCAGTTAAATCTTCCTAATTTGTGTTGTTAAGCAGTAATTTATAACTTCACTTTTTGATGATTTGACTCCAGCTTATTTTCTCCCACTGAAAACACAAAAACAAACACCCCAAACATGATTGCCATTTCTTGCCATGTCTCAGCATTGTTTGAAGTAAAGGGTTTTCTTTGCCTACCATCATCACCTTGTGCATCCTTTGTGGTTTGACTTGGATGGCAACTTCCCTATGAAGCCTTTACCAGAGACACCAATTGCTTCTTTCTATGTGATTCTAAATTATCACTTTCATTTATATCATTCTTTATAGCATTCTATATTTTGGTTATTCATAATCTGTCATACTTAATTATGAGCTGGACATATACCATATCAATCAAATTTTTTCATCTTTGTTAGCCCACCAAATTATGTTCCATCTTACCTATTTCAAAAGTAGTTCCTGCTTCTCACAAGGATGTGCTCACTGCTTCATTGAGGTGGTTCTTTTCAGAGAGTCTTGTGTAAGCCACAATAGGTTTTATTTCTGTAGTTTTGATTTTGATTTCTCTTTCAGTATCATTAACATGTATGACTGCTTATTCATAAGAAAAAGGCCAAGCAATTTAAAATTATTGACAAGAATTAGTTCAAAATGTTCAGTGTGCTCATGTAAAGATTTAAGATCTTATTTAGCAGTATAGTTTAATTCTACATTTAGCTTGTGCAGATTGTTAAATTTTGAAAAGATATTAGACATATTAAAGCACATCTCTTTCCATATTTAAAAATATTAATCGGCTTTAAGTTAGCATCTATTGCTTTAAAAAAGAACTCTCAATTCATCGAGTTCTGATCTCCAAGGAAACCTAGAGTCTCCTTGAAGCTCAGTGTTGGAAACTGGATGTTTAAATAACAGTAATCTCTAAGAGTAGTTTGTAAATTTGAAGCTTTGAAAGTTGGTCGATTATCTGAAAAAGTATCAAGAATGAAAGATTGTGGAGGTTTGTTGTCCTTGCACATTATTCTTTTATCTCCTTATTGATGCTTTTCAGTTAATCCAACACTAATTACTATGCTTTTAATGATGGAAGATTTTGTGAATGGTTTGATAAGTTATTACTTTCCAAGCATTAAAATTTTTTCACAGAGATAAGTTCATAAACATGGCTAGATCTGTAGACTAGTATTAATAAGTTAAAAGCATAATTAACTCTCAAATTTGACAACTCCATTGAAATTTGCCAACAGTCATATGCCATCTTTCAGTTTCTACCCTATTCTGTCATTAAGCTGTCCAGGATTTAGTGGTCATTTCTAGTCACTAAGGAGGAACTTTATGCCTAGTTAAGATTTCCATGAAAATCATAGGCGTATATTTGATTCTTATAACAATCTGCATTTAACAGTTATGTCCTAGTCCACTGGAAAAATAAAACACATTCTGTTCTGATTATTTTTATTCCTTTAAAAAAGTCCTTGTACTTTGATTTCAGAAGTAGCAAGTGATTATTTTATGAAAAATTCAAACCATACAGAAATTTGTAACACAAAAGGTGAAAGAAAGCTCCTAACCTAGTGCTGTAAATCTCTGCCCTATAATTTCAATCCCAAACTATTTTTCTATTTTCCCCATATATATATAAAGTAAGTTGTTTTACAGAAAAGATCATATTAGAACAGCCTTATTTGCAACCTACTTTTAAAAAGTTATCTGTACTTTCTATATCAGTTTGTACAGAACCTACCTTATTTTTAAAGTTTATTTTATGGCTATACCCTAATTTTATCTTAGTTGTAAAAATTAAAGCTTGATAAAAAGGACAAAAACACTTCTGTTCAAATTTTCCATTTCTTTTCTACCCCCCTCACTTGTTCATGTAATTGTACAGTTATTCATATAACTGTAATAACTTATATTTCAATAAAATGTTATTTAAAAGTTCAGTGAACAAAAAAATGAGAAACTAAGTGTAAACTATGAATTCGAAGTAATTTTTAGGTGCATGTATTCAGACTATTCAAAAAAGTCCAATGTTTTTAAAGGCCTGACATGTCCATGGCGATGGTATTTATGTTTTATATTTTAAAAAATTATGGCTTGCTTCTAATGCGTAACAGCCAGTTTGGAGTCTTTGCTAAGCCAGAAATGAGGCATCTTTTCACTTAAGAGGATTGTCTTTTACATCCTATTGTATAGTTTTGTAGTTTTTTGCATGTAGGCCTTTTGTTTGATTTTTTTTTTTAGATTTTCTTGAAAGAAAATATTTTATGTAATAGATAATTAGCAATATTTTTGTATCTTGTAATTCATGTTACAGTGTAAATTCCAGAGTCCAGAAATGTTTCATACCAGAAATGTTAGACATTTGTGCACTGTACCTTATGATTTGTTAGTACTACCTTTCTAACCAGTTCAAACTGACTCTCAAATTCTTAGGCTTGCCAGGATAGATACACCCTTCATTTTGCTACTGGCTCTGATAATAACACAATCATGTCTAGAGCAGTAGACTATAATATACTGAACTCCACCCAGTTTGTACTGATAGACCTAAATATATGTTAGATGTTTTTTTCTTTGATGACTAATACGTAGGGATTTTAGAATATTTTGAACAAGATAAACAAGAAAATAATTAAGTTCATTGAGTAATAAAAACCTGTTATTTGAGAGATATTTATCTTTTTCTTAAAGTAGAATATGTAGTATTACAAATTAGGGAGCTGAAACATCCAGTTCCCAAAACTTCAGTCCTCCATAGTAGAGAAGAGTCTCCAGAATCATTTGCTTCATAGGTTTTGTGCCAAAGAAACTTAGTCCTTTATTTCTATACTTTAAGGTTCTGTAGGAACTGCTGATTTTATGCCCTTCTTTGACTCTATGGATTTCATATATTTCTAGGCATAAAGGAAGGTCTTAAACATTATGTCTTATGTATATAACTGTTCCTCTAGTAAAGACAATAATAATAGCCATGATGCCAAGTACTCGGCTAGGTACTCTAATTTAACCTTTACAGTAACTTTACAAGGTAGATACTATTACTGTACTGATTTTATAGATGAGAAACAGTCATAGAGAGTTTAAGTAATCTGCCCAAGGATATACAGCTAGTCAGGGGCAGAGTCAAGACTTGAACCCAGACCTTTTTAGTATACTAATAAATGACACTTACCTTTGCTTGACTGTTTTTTACTCCTTTTTGCCAGTGATCCCACCGAAATGTGGAAAATCACCTTCTTTCTTTATCACAGTATCTTCTGAATATTTTATTTTCCATAATATTTTCCCATTTTTCTCAGATTTGCTATAGCTTCTTTGGTTCATTTTCTTTAGTGGTTTGGTCAGTCAGCTGGTTTTCTATCCTAAGTTATTTCAGGTCATGTTTGTACTCGGGAGGGACAAAGCTTCTTCATTCACAGAGTAAACCTTAGCTGGTGATAGTCAAACGATGTTAAAGTCTCTAAATGTAAGCACGATGCTCTCTATGTTTTTCAGTTCCCTTTTACCTTCTAAGAAGAGATAATAGTAATCCTGGGCAGACCTTTTATAAGGCACATTTCAGTCTGATAGTCCTAAACTCTGTTGTACTATACCTTTATTCCTTTAAATACTGTAGGCAGTAATATCCAGCACATCATAGAGTGGAAGATCTCTCTGAATATCCTCACATGGCTATCCCATGTCCACCTCCTCTCAAGTCATTGTCCCTTCGGACATCTGTTTAAGTTAAAGGGTGTAGTGAACATCTTTGTACTTTGGTCTCAATCTCTTCACTCTCCATATAAATCATCCTTAATTCAATGAATTTTAAATGCAACCATAAGATTGACTGCATGACTAGCAAATAGTAGGACACTCCCTCATTATATCAGCATGGAGCCATCTATTGAGATTCCCTGTCCTTTTTCCTCTCTACTCAAAGGGTTATTAAGATTTTACTTTGGTTCGAGGAAAAGGAAGAAGAAATTCTGAGCTGCTTAACATAGAACTATGAACAGATCTACAGTGTTCTGGAGGATGAATCTTTGAAAGTGAAGAAAACTGGAATGCTGTGATTTTTATCTTGGAAATCCCTTACACTATCCTATTTTTTTCTATGTTCTGATTATAACTATAATTGCCTCTTTCAGAACTTCTAGTGAGTTATCTGTAATTATTTGTTTCATTTCGATTCTCTTGGTCAACAAGAATTCAAATATGTCTTTTGATAATAGCTTAATAGTCTATCTTCTGAACTTTATTATCTAATCAGGATAGGTTGCCCTAACCTTTGATCTTTTTTCACATTTTTATTTCATATCTAGCCTCCTAAAAGAAGTTGAGTTTAAGTCTTAGCAGTTTAATAATAGTTATTCTGAGTATAACTTTCTTCTTTCTACCAGGTATCAGTCTGCAAGTTATTTACTGTTTGCTGATAAGTTTATCAAGTTTTCTCTATCCTTTTATTAGTGTCCTCCTGTACCTGTAAGAGCAAAAATCTGTCTTTAAGAAATTCAGTTTATTTAGGGTACTTTGCTAATGTAGTTATGAGCCCAGAATAATGCCTATTGAGGGGAGAGATATCTTTCTTCCTAATAAAATTTTTTTTGACTATTCAAAATAAGTAACAAAACATATTGTCCTTACTATCTAGCTGTAGGTAGTGGTGGTTATAAAGCCTTTATGTAGTAGGAGAGACTATTCTCTCAGGCACTTGATTATTCTTAAACTGATACATAGTAAAACAAATACTAGTAAAAGAATTAAAATTTAAAACATGCCGTAAGTAAAATACCTGTGGTACAAATACTAATTTTTTCCACTTCACTATATTTGTAGTTCATTTTCTGATAATCTCAAACTTCTGTAGAAAAATGCAAAACCGTTTTATGGATTTCTTTTAAAATCTTGTTCCTTTAGCATTCTATAAAATTAACCCTCAAATTTTTATTTATTAAGTGTGTTTATCATTGATAGTGAAGGTTCATATTAATAAAAATGTTTCTAAATCAGTTTAGAAGTAGAGTTCCTCAAAGTTATGTCAGTAATCTTAGTGGGTTTTTACCCCTCTTGTGCTCACATATACTTAATTTGTAATTTATTTTGCCAAATCCTAACCCTAATTTTTGTTTTAAAAATAAGCATGTTTAGCTATTGTGCTTTTTTCATGTAAGGTTTACTGCTAGTGGTTGTTCTACACTGTCAGGGGTAATTGGTATGCTGCCACCATGACATAGCAATAAAATGACTGAATCAAACCAGTACAAAGAGGGTCTAGTATTAAGGTTTCAGTATTGAAATAATGTCTAATAGCAAAGCAGTCATAATGTGGCCAAGGAAATAGATATATCTAGTACATAACTTGTCTCCTTTGTAAATTAGATCAGCCAGTAATTTTTACGGAAATAAAAGAGTAGATTATGATTTTATCAAATAGCATTATATTTCAGAACATTTTTTATTGGTCATTTATGTTAGTTTTGCTGTCTTTTTAGTTTAAAAAATGTATTGGTATTTATTTCTTTTTGTGAGCTTACTCTTCTTTTCAGTTCAGAGTAGAGCATGAATTTGTACTCCCTTGGTGAGACCATCTCAGGTAATATGGGGTATTAATTTTGCATTTAATGACTGTAAGACATAACTCAGAGAACAGTTACTGGTGTACAGACACACACACCATACCATATACCACCTCTCTTCCTTACTCCCTTCCCCTACCTTCCACTTGGGCAGGAAAAAAAATAACCAAAACCCAGAGCAAAGTTAACCATAAAGAGCTCATTGTTTTGGCTTTGGGGCATAAACTGATGGAAAAGAAATTGAATTTAGTAAATTATGCTATGAATCATTTCTTTGTAAATTGACTTATGGATTCCTGTTCCCAGAATTTATCTGTCCTTTGGCAAGTTTTCATTTCCTCTTAGTATCTCTATTACCAAGACCGAGAGGATGGCTTTGTAGTTAAGGATGAGGAGGCTAAAACTATTTTTTTTTTTTCCTTCAGTGTATAAAGACTTTTCTCAGAGATTCAACTCAACACAACTCTTGGGAGACATCGATCGACTCCTGGAAGAATCTAAGATTTTTCCAAGTGATTCTTTTGATGCTGATCAAAAGAGGGTTGCATAGTTACCTGATGCCCACAGTACTTGATACTTGCCCTTTAGACTTTTTTTTACAACAGCTTTATTGAGATATAACTCACATACCATACATTTCTCCCTTTTTTAAATGTACTAGTCAGTGGTTTTTAAAATGTTCACACAGTTGAACAGCCATCACCACAATTTTAAAACATTTTCAATTCACTGAAAATAAACCTATACTCTTTGGCCATCATACCTGATTCCTCTTATTATCGCTCAGTGCTAGGCAATCAGTAATCTACTTTCTCTATTCAGTTGCCTATTCTGGACATTTCTTATAAAAGTAGTTGTAATATGTGGTCTTTTGTGACTGGTTTCTTTTACTTAGCTTAGCATTTTCGAGGTTCATATCATATTGTAGCATGACTCAGTATTCATTTCTTTGATTACTGAGTAATAATCCATTGTATGGATTTATTCATCAGTTAATGGACATCTGTGTTTACACTTTTTGGCTGTTATGACTAGTGTTATGAATATTTGTGTGTAAGTTTTCATGTGGATGTATGTTTTCATTTCTCTCGGGTGTATATCTAGGAGTAGAGTTGCTGGATCATATGGTAACTCTGTGTAATCTTTTGAAGAACTGCCAAACTGCTTTCCAAAGTGGCTACACCATTTTACATTTCCTACCAGCAAAGTACAAGGGTTCCTTGCCAACACTTATTATCATCTATATTTTTTATTATAGCCATCCTAGTTGGCCCCCCTTGAATTTTAAATCACATGTACTTGTGCTTATCATTGTGACTTGTGTTTTCTTGCATTTAATTATGGTAATCCATGCCTGACTGTCTACCTCTTGTAATTTGCTCTGTGCTTATATGGTTTTTTCACTCATGGTTTTGTTCCTCCTTTACTACTGATCTTGCTGAACTTCAGACAGGGCTTGGTGGCTCATCTTGGATATAGCACTGCTTACCCTTGTAAATAATAATAATAATAATAATAATAATAATAATAATAGAAGAGGTTTAATAGCTTTGTATAAAAATAGAATGTTTAATTTTTTACCGTTCTAATAATAGTTACCTGTTGTAATAATAGTTATATACTAAAGTAAAGTAAGAGATCTGTGAAGTTATATATTCCTATAACTGTCATTTGTGGAGAAGGAAAAACTTTCTACTAAACATCTGTCTTTTCCCCTCCTCCTTTCAGAAGTGGGTTAAAAGTACATGTTAAGTACAAAACTAATCTATGATGTTAAAAGTTAGAATAGTGGTTACCATTTCTGGTGGGTGAAGTGCTTGGAAGGGGATTTCTGTAGTGCTGGTTAACTTATGTTTCTTGATCTTGGAGCTAGTTACATAGATGTGTTCACTTTGTTGAGAATCCATCAAGCTATAAACTTAGAATATATGTGTCTGTATTATACTTCAATAAAAACTTAGGTAAAAATGTTAATGTTGTTTAATCATATTTTGTACTAGTAAAGCTCTTCGTTTGTTACATTAACTACCTTTCAATGAATATGTTCCATTTTGAGTCAGTATATTTACTACTTTTATATTATCACTATTCTTGTATGTAATTGCATTGATGTAGACGCTTTAAGGACAAGTCACCTTGTTTAGCAGTTTTCATTTCAGATATTGAATGATTTAGATACACTTAGATTAGTTGTAGGAAGTTTGATTTTATGTTCTGTGCTGCTTTAACTGAATAGTATTCATCAGTTCACAGTAGTGGCTTGAGTCTTCCTATATGTAAAACTTCTGAAAGGCAGTCGTTATGCCTACTGTCTTTCAATGAGTTTAGATTCTTATTAGAAATTAAAGTAGTATGAAGGAAGAAGGAACCATGGGAAAGGGAAGCTGTATTCATACTGGTTCATTATTTGTAGTAATCCATCAAACATAGTAACTGTCTAGATGTACAGAAATATTTAATATAATTACCGCTTTAAAATGTGATACTGGGAGAAAACCATTGTTGACTCATCTGAACCTTTTGACTTCTTATCCTTTTATCTATTTTTATTATAACAGGTTTTGAAGAAATCGTTTGATTTTAACCAAATATGTTATATTGTTAAAAGTAGGAAGATACACAGTAAGATCAGTTTTTGGTTAACAGAAGTTTTCAAGTAGGCTTACGTTCTGTGATTTTTACTGTATTTCTAAAAATTAGGTATAGGTGTAGACGTAACAGAGAAAAATATTTTATAGGAATAGGAAAATGATTCATTCCAGTCGTTTTATATCCTGATGGGGAAAGGCAGTTCTGCCCTTTTACAGGAATGTTTTCTGTGAAATCTGAGAACTATTCAATTAAATAGTATAATAAAACATATTAACAATCTTTTTAATATCTAATTGTGTCTTCTAGGCCTTCCTTAAAGTTTCCCATGTCTCAATGGACTCCTGAATATAACAAGCTGTATACTATAAAAGTGGATATGAAGAGTGAGATTCCTTCTGATGCGCCAAAGACACAGGAGAGTCTAAAAGGGATCCTCTTACATCCAGAGCCCATTGGGGCAGCCAAAAGTTTTCCTGCAGGGGTTGAGATGATTAATAGTAAAGTGGGGAATGAATTCTCTCATTTGTGTGATGATTCTCAAAAACAAGAAAAGGACATGAATGGTAACCAACAAGAGCAAGAAAAAAGTGTTGTGAGGAAAAAACGCAAAAGCCAGCAGGCTGGCCCTTCATATATGCAAAATTGTGTTAAAGAGAACCAGGGAATATTAGGATTGAGGCAACACCTAGAAACACCAAGTGATGAAGATAATGATTCCTCTTTTAGTGATTGTCTTTCTTCTCCTTCATCTAGTCTACATTTTGGAGATTCTGATACTGTGACTTCGGATGAGGATAAAGGAGTCTCTGTAAGACATTCCCAGGCAATTTTAAGTGCTAAAAGTAGAACGCATAGTGCCCGGTCCCAAAAGTGGCCTCCGACTGAGACAGAATCCGTTTCAGGATTGTTAATGAAAAGACCCTGTTTTCATAGCAGTTCATTAAGGAGACTTCCATGCAGAAAGAGATTTGTAAAAAATAATTCCTCACAGAGGACACAGAAACAAAAAGAGAGGATATTAATGCAGAGGAAAAAACGAGAAGTGTTAGCCCGAAGAAAATATGCCTTGCTCCCCAGTTCTAGTAGTTCCAGTGAAAATGACCTCAGCAGTGAATCCTCTTCCAGCTCATCAACTGAAGGAGAAGATTTGTTTGTTTCTACCAGTGAAAACCACCAAAACAATCCAACTGTTCCCTCAGGTAAAAATATTTCTTAAATTGAGTAAACCATGGAAGCTATTGTATTGTGTTTGTGCTTATTTTCTTCTATGTTTTAGTGATTTCACTGTAATTAAAAGGAATATGAGGCTCTGTTGACTTTTATTTTAAGCCATATAATTACCAGCTATATTATTTAAACCATGACTCCAGTTTTAAGATCCAAATTTAAAAATTTTCTAATATTTTAAATGGAAAAATTTTAAAGTTTATTTTTCTGACAATTACAAGCAGAATTTTTTCTCTTTATTTAGAAAATAATTTTCACCATTTTATACATATTTTATGAGTTATTGATTTACAGTATGGTTTATTTCCTGTAGTACTTCTTTAGTATGTTTAACTTTTATGAACACTTTTTCAGACAGATATGTGATAGATTTCTTTTATATTCAACCACAGTAAGAACAATTAGTCACTAAAAAAGACTGCTTAATATTATTTTTAAGTACTCTGTTATTGTTTATTATTACCTTGTTATGTTCTTTATAAGTGAAAAATAGTTTCAAGTATTTGAGAGGTAACCTATTCTCATAACAGAACACAAACTTTTAGTACTGACAGTACTCAGTAGAGCATATGATTAATCAACTAAAATTGAATTGATAGAGGATTAGCTCAACAGAGCTCTCCTTGTCCCCCCAATAACATTTAACCAGATTAAGTTTATGTATAGACAGCCTCTGAAGTATAAGTATCTTCCATATATACCATTTTTACTGTTGTAATTTGAAAGAAGTCGGTGAAGTAAGCATAGAGGAATAAAATTGAACTGAGAGAAAAGATTAATTTCCTGTGACGGGACAAGGAAGTGGTGGGTGATAGGAAGAACTTTTCAAAGAGCTTGCTAGTCTGCTGTGCAGATATGCCATTTTTCCCTTTCTCTTTTCTCCTCCTCTATGGGTTTCTTCCTTTTCCAAGACTCCCTTTCCTCTTCCATTTTTGTTTTTCTATAACTCTGAAACCAGTAACTTTGTTCTTAATATCAGTCTTAGCCATGTTTAGTTCTTTTTTTAACCTAACCAAACATTGTTTTAAAAAGAGTTCATTGAGATCACACTACAGCTGGGAGGAGGTTATAGCAACTATTTCCTGAGGTCTTAAGAAGGAGGTGAGACTAGGAATTGTCTTGCTTTATTGTCACATTTCACATTTTTTCTCTGTTGGTGTTTTGGGAGAGGGATCAGCAGAGTCCAATTTCTGCTTGAAATCAATGAGGCAGGATGTTTGGTGATGTGAAGCAAAAGTTCAAAGGAGCTGATATTTGAAGGAGGCATGAGAATTAAGAGTTAATGTAAGTCAGTATCAGTATCAGTTTCTAGGAGGAAAAGAATTCATATATTGTCAAGTATTCAAGTAAATGCAAACTCTGTAATTCATTTTTAAATCTTGTTTGATACTTATGATGTTTTATGCATGTGGTGGTTTATTATTTTTCCTGGTAGAAATATATTATTTCATCTACATTATTTTTAAACATTATTCTTAAATGTTTGTCTCTGGAAATACAAATCCAAAAGTTGAAACCAAGTACTCCTGATGTTTTCTGGTTTCTAGACCAGTGTTTTATTTTAAACTAGTTTTTTCTTTAAAAATAATGATTTAATAACATTCAAATGGTATGGAATTTTAAAAGTACCAAAATAAAAAGTTAATCTCTTCTTAGGTCTCAGTCTTATTACCCAGAAGTAATATTAAAAAACTGAAAGCAAATCTAAGGGTAAATTAATTGAGCTTTTAAAATACCAGTATGTATAGTTATCTTATTTTTTAAAACAGCTGCATAGTATTCCCTTCGTATAGCTGTTCCATAATTTATTTAACCAACTTTTGTTGATAAAGTATTTGCTACATCGAACAGCCTTGTACATATATTTTTACACAGCTTTGCAAGCGTCTCTTAAGGAGTAATTCTAAAAATACATCAGAAGGTATATGCATTTAACGGTTTGCTAGCTATTATTACTAGAATGTCCTCTAAGGAGTTGCATCAAATTCTTGTATCACTTAATGGTGGATGATGTCATGATGATAATAAAAATACCTAGCATTTGTTGGGCATTTACTCTGTGCTGTAATGTTCTAAGTATTTTATGCATATTCTCATTTAATCCTTCTAACACTCTTATGAGGTGGATTCTGTTAACACCCTAATGTTATAGATGAAACGTTTGAAAAACCACTTTAGAATGATTTATATTCAGAATAGTAAAACTGAAATATTGATGGAACTTAGCTCTGTTATCAAGAAATCTCAACTTTCAAAAAATTGACTTCCTTAGATTCTTAAGAGATGAGGTTTTCTTCCAGATATAATTTTAGTGCTGGCTTTCTCACTCCAAATCCAGTATATTTTAGTGTGTGTTAAGAATTAGGAGAGAGTTGGAATATCTCAACTGTTAAATGTATTTATCTGCTAAACTTTAATAATATGACTTGTATAGATATTAGTTATTGCGGAGTTACTGAGACAACCTTTTCATACACTGTTTATCAGCACGTCTTGGCTGTTGCTGTAGTGAACTGATGGAAAGAATGTTTTCCATGTTAGATATTTTGTTATATCCTCAAACTCTAAGGCACAAGAGTTGTAGATAACTGGTTTTACCAAAACACCGAAGAATGAGTTATGTAAGTCATAAGTCAGTACTTTACATTGTATAACAAATTCATTTGCTGTAGTTATTAGATTTCTGGGAATTCCCTATTTTCCTCTTGCTTCATCATTAATTGCATTTTAAATTTATTAGGGCTCTCTATTCAAGCCAGAAAGCCAAAATGATGTGCAGCTTGTGTTGTTAGACATTGAATTATTCAGTTGCCAGTTGAGAACTTGTTCATCTTGTTTTGTTCCTGATAATATTTGCCAAGAACTTCAGATATTTTAAAATAAACTAATAGAAGCTGAGTTTGAGAGTAGAAGTTAATTTTAGTGTTGTTATTTGTCATCTATTCGGTGAGCCGTATCTGAACTGCTGCTTAAATTTTTATTTTGTAGTGCTAAAGTGTTTGGTTTCCCAATTAATTGTGGATATGATGAACTCCTTATTCATTAACTTTTTAATTAGTTAAGTATTTATACATTATATTTCCTTCAGATTTGCAGGAAATGTAATACCATATACGCCCCTAAATAAGAAAGCCTAAATATATCAGTCCTGTTTTCCTTCTGAGGAGGAAAAAAAACTTTTGCTACCTTGAAATAGACACTTTCAGGGCTATAGTTAAAACAGTCTTATAATGAAATTACTAATTTATTTGCATATATAAAATGTTGAATAATGATAATTTAAAAATATTGCCTGTTAGTATCCATATTTTCTATCAATAGTTATATTCACACAGTTAGGCATCTTAGGGATCTAGAATCATTTTTTGTTATCAGTTTTCAAAAGTATATCATACTCATCCACTTTGTGAGAGAGAGAGCACTTGCTGACTCCATGAGTGATGTTATCTGTGGAAATTTTCTCAAACTAGAGATCCCATTTTACCTTATATAAGGACTAAGAAATCTCTATTTCCTATTTTTTTAAGCCTAATAGTTGTATATTTTTATTTAAAGCTTAAAAAAATTATCCAACAGCTGTATATTTACATTTTCCAAGTGCACTCTATACCGTATTGACTTAAATGTTTTAAAAGTTTGATTAAGAATATAGCCAACCCTTGTAATTGTGAATTCTTAATAGGAATTATGTCTAAATCTGTGAATTTTCTCCTTTTCCAGAACTAACATTGATAGTTATTTTTTGTTACTTTTATATGAAAATTTTCACACATAAAAATGGAAGTATACCGTTGACTCCCACATATTCATAATCCAGTTTCAGTTTTTGGCATTATTGCATCTCTTGACTCTCACTTTTTTCTCCCCCATTGAGAATTTCAGAAGTTTCTAGACAGTGTACCATTTAATTTGTTTTATATACTGCATATTTCCTACAAATTGTTAGATCCAAAAGCTTAGTTCACGTTCAGTTCAGCAACATTTCCTTGGTGGTGCTGTGTACTTTAAAATTGATTAGAGGGTTCAGATGATCCACTATAAAGTCCCCATCAACATATCATATAATATTTTTAGCAGTTTTGATGATCTTACCTAGATCCCTTATTTCATTAGAGGTTGCAAAATGTTGACTTTCTAATTCTTTCATTCTGCTTACATTTACTAATTGAGGTTCTTCTGTAAGGAAGAGTTCTTCCTTCATTAACTAATTGGTTACTCTGAAGTGCAGTCCATACAAGAAAGGCAAGATGAACACTTGATTTTTTTACCTTTTTTTTTTTTTTTTTACTACTTTTCAGTGTGAATTGATATTCTAACAATATCCAAAGAGGTTTTTAACTTTAAAGTATTATCATGAACTCATAAGTTTTAACATAGTATGTTGCAATCTTTTTCTTTTTGATGCTCAAATAGTCTCATCTTTGACGAGTGGGGAGCATATTTAACTTGGATCTGTGTCCTTTTTGATACTACCCCAGTAGTTTTTAATAACTTTTCTTACTCTCTGAAACAAGATGGTCCAAATTCTTTCTTTATGTTTCCTGCCCCAAGCCTGGAAACAGCCATTTCTTTAAATATTCCTGATTCCCTTTTATTTAGAGGCTATTTGGAGGCTATAGACTAGAAATTAAGGTGTCCATTTCTCTACTGAGTTGTCATTGCTTTTTGGCCCTTTTTTTTTTTTTTAATGGACAAAGTTAAGAATGTAGAGATTTTAGAAAGAATTAATTAAATCATTAATTTATATGAATGTTTCTATTCAGAGTTTAGAATAAGGGTTTTTATGTAAGTTTATGTTTTGTATTTGGAGCTCTTTACTCCTACATTGTTCTGTACATACTATAAATACATACACAAAACATTTAAAACAATATAAATGAAAATATTTACAATTATTACTAACCTTAATTTTAATGCATATCAGATTTTTTGTGTGATTTCTTTTTGCTCTTGGCCAATTTTATGTGTGGTTATTCCATCAATTTAGTATGCATTTGGGTTTGTTATTTATTTTTTTCAAGGTGTTTTTTTAATGGGATTTGTTAAAAATTTTAATTTTGCCTTTTAATTATGTTAAACACTTACCTGGTTCCAAAGTCAAAACTTAAACAAGATATAGTCAGTGAGGTCTAGTTTTCTACCTCTGCACCCCTCTTCCTATTTTTCTCCACCATAGATAACCATTTTTATTCATTTTTTGTTTTGGCTTGTTATTCCATTTTTTTCTCTTCAAAAATATAAGCAAAAATGTATATATACTCTTATATTCCCCATCTCTTACTCAAAAAGTATCTCTTGATTTTTTTCAGTTAACAATATGTATAATTATTAGAGAAATATTATAGAGGAATAAAAGTATATATAAGAGATATAAAGGATGTATATACTTTCATTCCTCTAGTCACTCCTTTTCATTCCTCTTTTTTTTTTTTTTTTACAACTTCATAGTACCTCATTGTATAGTTAGTTATACCATAGTTCAACTATGTTCAGCTGTTCATCCTATTGATGAACAGTTTGCTGAGTTTTGCTGTTACAAATAGCACTGCAATGAATTATTTTTTGTTTATGTCGTTTAATATTTTTTGCCATCATGTCTATGGGATAGAATTCTAATGGGAATGTTGAATCAAAGATAAATGCATTTGTATTTTTTTTAAATATGGCCAAATTTCTCTCTATGGGGATCATAACCATTTTGGATGCCCACCAGCAGTGTGTGGGTGCCTTTTTCCCCAAAATCCTTCTAACAAAAGTTGTTGTCAGATATTAGTTTTTTTGGTCCACCAGATAGGTAAGAAATAGTATGTCTGTATATTTTTTCTTTTTTTTTTTATGAATAATGTTGCATATCTTTTCATATGTTTAAAGGTCATTTGCATTTGTTTTCTTACGATCATCTGTTCAAAGCTTCTTGCCTGTTTTGTTTGTTTTTAATCGGGATTTTGGTCATTGTTCTTCCATCTATTATAAGAAGCGTTTATATATTAGAGGTATAAATTGTGTATAACAACATATATTTTCACCAAATTTGTCTTTACTTTGCTATACTTTTTTACCATGCTAAAAATGTTTTTTGGTTAGTTACATTTATCAACCTTTATTTTTACTATTTCTGGGTTTCAAATCATAATTAGGAAAATTTTCCCCCCTCCAAATCTATAAGGAAACTAACTCATTTTTCCCATAGCCCTTGAAGTATTGTTTACTTTTTAAATATTTAAACCTCAGATGTTTGTCTTCATGTACAGTATGAAGAATGAATCCAGATTTTTTTTCATGTGACTCTTCAGTTGTTCCAAAACAAATAATTAAAAATTTTATTTTTCCTGTTGACTGGAGACCTTTGTCATATGTTAAATTTCCATAGGTATTTAGATCTATTTATAGAATTGTCATTCTGTTCATAGATATGGCTATTTAGGCACTAGAAGTACACTTTTCATTATATACTCTTGTGTATTTTCCTAGTTATTCTTGCTTGTTTATTCTTCTAAGTAAATTTATAATCAACATGTTTATCTGAGATTGATAGTAGTGGAGAGACACATGATGGTATTTTTATCAGGATTGTTTTTGTAGGCTAAGTTAGAGTGAACTGACATCTTTAGGATTTGGGGTATTCCTACTCCAGAATATGGCACGTCTACGTTTGTTGAAGTCTAGGTTAGTATCTTGCAGGGAATGCTTTTTAGTTGTTTTTTTTTTAACAGTTATATTGACGTACAATTAACCTACCATAAAATTCATCCAGTTTAAGTGTATAGGTCAGTGATTTCAGTAAATTTAGAGTTGTGCAACCATCACCACAATACAGTTTTGGACATTTCTGTTAATCCCGATAGATCTCTGCTGTTTGTTTGTAACTAGCACCAGCATGTTGAGTAGCTGTAGAACTGTGATATAGTTTATTTAAAGAGTATGAGCTTTGAAATTGGAATTAGGTTTGAATTCCAAGTATTGCTGACTGTCTGATTGACAAATCATTTACACTTTCTAAGTTTAAGTTTCTTGATGGAGGTGGACATGCAGAATATTGTGGCTCAAAGTACATGCTCACAAATTGTAAGCTATTTTTATTATTAGCATCATGCCAGACTTAGGCATAGAGGGACCAGGATAATCAATAATTACAGTGGCTAACATTGTTTATAGCTAGCTGCTGCCAAGGGGATCTGTAGTCCCTTAAAAGGGAAGAGAAATAAATGTTGAGTACATGAAGAACTATCAGAAAAGCCGTTGTTTTTGTTACCATTGTTACACTACCCACATTCTTTCCAGGCTTTTGCTTATTATTTTTCTCATGCTGTGTTAAAAGGTACAGACAACATAAGTAATCTTAAAGAAAATAATTAAAATCACCTATGGTTCCACAATTGTGTCTTAGCTGTACTAATATTTCTAAATGTAAAAGACAACATGAAAATAAAATCAGCTCAATAAGAAGTGGCTTATTTTCCTGATATTTTAAAAGCTGTATTAAAGTTAACTTCCTAATTTTAGGAATGTTTTCTTTAAGTTTTGTTTTAAATAATTACCATTGTAGAGAAAACAGATTGTAGATGCCAAATTCTTGTCTATTGTGATTATATTTAGTTACTTTTTATGTATTATGTTCAGGTTATGCTTATTAATATCCTCTTTAGAAAAATGGTGATTGTTTAAGCAATAGAATGAGTGCCTAGGTGAGTTATTTATATAACCTTTAGTTATACAATTTCTCTCTTCATAAAAAATTGTATAAATTGAATTTTAATTAATTAGCAAAGTTAGCTTTGTGTCCTTTATCATTGTTACATTTATATTTGACTTTGCTTAACAGTAAAAGGTGTTAAAATTATGAAAATGTTAGGTTATCTTTTAGAGACTTTTAAAGAAATTTCATGTACGCATATGTGAAGAGAAATCACTAATAAAGTTGATACATAGATGTAGCTTTTCTCCATTGTAGAATGGTAATGTCCAGTGGTGAGTCAAAATAAGAGAAGTTTTATAAAAAAAAAATCCATGGTGTTTTATTTACACACACACACACACACACACACACACACACACACACACACGGCTTTTAGTTTTAAATATATGAATCTAGGATATTATTTTAAATAGCCACTTGAGTGCTGCTATTTTGTTTTCTCTGCTTATAAGGTATATTTATGCTGTTAAAAATATATTCTTCCTCAATATATTTTCTATGTATGTAATCTTTAGAACTTAGAAACTACTTCGGAAACTTGCACATCTCAATTTTTAAATCTTAATTTTTTTCTATTGATATAATGATTTGCAAATATTCTAAAAGATAAATATAATATTATGAACTATTTAAAAAAAATAACTTTCTCTAAATCAGATCATCTTTCATTACCTCTATGATTTACCAGTGCCTGCTTTGTTTTCCTCTTTGGAGCATCAGAGAATATGTTGTAGATCTTTGTCATGGGCCTATACCTTCTCCAAAACTGGGCAGCTTCTGAAGTAGGGCAGATGTTTGATATGTAGAGATATATTAGAGATGAAATTCCAGGTTGCCAAGGAATAGAGCCTTGGGTGAAGGAATGTAAACTGCATAAATTACAGTGACAAGAAAGTTGAACCATTTGTTGTCATTGTGGTAAACAAGAGTTCAGTGAGTTATATAAAAACATCAATGGTATACCTACATACTAGTAGAACATGAAAAGGAACTCATTTACAAGAGCAGCAAAAAGAATAAAGTGTTTATGAATAATCTTAATAGTAGTATATTTGGCCTCTATGAATAAAATTATATAGCTTTATGGAGAGTTACATTTATAATCAAAACCAAACCCTAGAATTTTTCTAGAGATTTATAAAAGATGGCATTGGTAGAAGATATATTTTTGGATGATATATCGTAGACATATCAGGGTTTCATCAGTGTTGCTTAATGCCTGGACAGACCAAATCTGAGGATATTTTCTTTCCCCTTGATTTTATAATCTTGAAGAATAACTAGGAAAACCTGAATCTACTAGGTATCAAAACAGAAGTATTATAGTCTTTTCAACAAATCGTATTGGGAAAATTGTAGATCCACGTGCAAGAAAAATGAATTTTTAGACCTTTTACATTATGTTAGACATGAAAATTAACTAAATGGACCATAGGCCTAAATTAGGAGCTAAACTATATATACAACTTCTTGAAGAAACATAGGAGAAATTCTCAGTGACTTTCAGTTAAGCAGATTTTTCTTAAATATGTTACCAAAAGCATAATCCATAAAAAATTGTTAATTTGGACTTCATCAACATTAAAGACTTTATGCTTCAGAAACATCATTAAGAAAATGAAAAGACCTGCTACTGTTGAGAGAAAACATTTACAAATAGTATATCTGACAAAAGACTTGTATTCTGAATATATAAAGAACTTGAACTCAACAATAAAACCAAAGTTCAGGTTAAACATAGGCCAAAGATTTGAATAGATATTTTATCAAAGTGGAATGAGCAACAAAGAGCTCAACCTGAAAAAATGCTCAGTGTCCTTAGTTATTATAGAAATGAAAATCAAAATCACGATGAGGTGCCACTGTATATCTACTAGAACAGCTATAATAAAAAAGGGACAGTAATAATTATTGCTGAGGATTTAGAGTAACTGGAGCCCTCATTTTCCTGGTAGGAATGGAAAATTCTATAGCCACTTAGGAAAACAATTTGGCATTTCTTTAAAAAATTAAACATAAATTTACCACAGCACCCAGAAATTACATATCTAAGTATTTACCCAGGAGATATGAAAATACATGGTGTATGAAGACTTATAGACAGATGTTTATAGCATCTTTATTCGTAAAATAGCCAAAAGCAACAAAAATCTACATGTCCATGAACAGAAGAATGGATAAACAAATTGTAATATATTCATATGATAGTATACTAGTCAGCAATAAAAAAATGAACTGTTGATACAACATGAATAAATTGCAAAGTAAATACACTGAAAGAAGCCAGACACACAAGTTTTATAATGTATGACTCCATTTCTATAGAACTCTTGAAACTATAATCTGTAGTGGCAGAAAGCAGGTTGGTTGTTAGGAGTATAAGGGAGGGTGAAGAAACAGGGCATGTGGGGTCTTTTTAAGGTGTTGGAAATGTTCTAAAACTGGATTGGGGTTACGGTTATCCTCTATAAATTTACTAAAATCAGTGAAATGTACACTTATTTTGTGTGTGTGTGTGTGTGTGTGTGTGTGTGTGTGTGTGTGTGTGTGTGTTTGGGTTATTTCACTTAGCATAGTGTCCTCAAGGTTCATTCATATTGTAGCATGTGATTTGTTTCCTTTTCAAGGCTGAATAATATTCCATTCTCTGTATATACCACATTTTGTTCAGTCATTCACTGGTAGACACTTGGGTTACTTTCATCTCTTGGCTATAAGCATGGGTGTGTAAATATCTTTGAGACAAATGTGAATTTTAAAGTATGAAAGTTATACCTCAGAAAAACTGTATTATAATTAAAATTACCCTAATACAAGAATCTATATCAAAAGGGGTGAATAGATGGCTTCAAAATATAACCTAAAACTTAAGAATATTTAAGGGAGGTATCAGAATGTAATGGGGGAAAAGGAAGGATTTTTCAGTAAATGGTATGGTAATAGCTAGTTAGCCAGGGAGGGACAGGTCTGGATTCTATTTATAATTTTATGCCATAAACAAAAATTAGTTCTAGATGAAGTTAATAAGGAAACACAGTGAACCAAATATAATATGTACCCATTCTCTAAATAAGGAAGGACTGTCCATATTTAGAGTAATTTAGAAAAGAACATGTACAAAAAAATTACAGATTTTATAGCATAAAACAAAAAAGCTAAAGTATGTCTCTTAAAAGAATGTCATATCATGTAAAAATACAACCATGGAGAAAATATATAGCAAATATAGTATCTTTAGATATTAAAGGTTAATATCTTATGGAATGTGAATATCTTATGTAAGAACTTAAATCAGTATCTTTAGATATTAGTGTTAATTTTTCTATATAAGATCATACAGATTCACATGGAGACCTAAAAATTTATAAAGGACAAACAAAATTATAAAAGGAAATAAACATGTGAAGACTTGCAGATTTAATAGAGTACTATTTATCTCACAGATGCCCTTTAAATGTTTTTTGTTTGTTTCCAGGAAATATTGATGAAGATGTTGTGGTGATAGAAGCTTCGTCCACTCCGCAGGTCACTGCAAATGAAGAAATTAATGTTACCTCAACAGACAGTGAAGTAGAGATTGTAACAGTTGGAGAAAGCTATCGGTAAGATCTTAATTCTTAGTGTATATATTTGAAATTTTCAATATAAATAGTTGTTGCAGAAATTTGCATTATTCCTTTATTTTTATTTTATTATTTTCGGAGTCCTAGTTTGAGTATGCATGTACCAGATTAGTGGTTTTCGAACCAGGCTGCATTAGACTCACCTGAGAGGTTATAAAATAAAGAGATATTGTTGCCTTGATTATATCCCAGACCAGCTGAACCAGAATCTTAGGAGTCAGTATTTTTTAAGCACCCTAAGTATACAGTGGGAATTAAGAGTCATTGCTATAGAAAAACAGTAATTTTACTTAGTGTTTTACAAAATTGAGTTTGTTTTATGATTCAGAGAATCCATGAACTTCTTTGAAATTTAGATGAATAATTAATAACTATTTGGGATGATGCTAAATTTAAAAGTGAAGAAAAATATTAAGGAATATCAATGTTGAAGTATTCCTTTTTGTTATTAATCCACTCATTTCAAGATATCATTGATACCAGTGAAGTTCGTGTTATTCTGTTAGGACAACCTAGTATAAAACACATTTTTCGAATTTTTTTTGTTCATTAAGTCATTTCATCTAAGCCGTGTACTGATAAGTGAATGAAAAAATCCTCATTTGTTTTGATAAATAATTAGAAATGACATTGCTCTTTTGAGAATCACTTCGATCCAAAAGGAGGTAAGGAAAAACCCCAACACTATATTATACTGTATTCATCTTGTGCTTTAAGTGATTATAAACAGAGAGACAATGAAATGTTTCTTTGTTCCACTTGATACACCAAATAAATCTATGGATGAATCTTAATTTTGTATTGGAATGAATTTAGAAATGCATTTGCTTATTGTATTTTGTGTTATTGATTAAAAAAAGTTTCTTATTTTGGAAGCATGTTACAAATGTACTTAGAATGTGCTTCTTCACTAGTCACTTTCCCATTGGAGTGCTACTTCTAATGGCATGGAAGAGAGCACTCTATAATATATCACTGTTTTAAGTTCAAAATGACTTTCCCAGACTCTGAGGAAAATTGGTACTTTACAGTATGTGCCACAGTTATCTTATGACCATGCATAGTGCTTAGTGTGACACTGACTCAGTTTTTATGAGCTGCAAGGATTGCCAAAATTAAGGATGTTTTTCCTAATTGTTACCTAAGATATTAACTTTGTCACTGGTTAGCTGGCTCTTAGCCATTTCTCTTTAAGAGAGAATGCGTGTTTCAGATTCATTTGTGTCAGGATTTGACACTTGCCACCAGTATTCATAGGGACCACTGAGGCCTCTGTGAAACTGTTCTTTATACATAAAGTTTTTTGCTGGTACTCCACTCAGCCTAATATTTGAGTTTTGGACATCCTGTTAAGTTTTCACAAAAGTACTACAAAGTGGACCTGGAATATTCTGTAGATATTAACAGCTTCCCAGAAATATTAGACTGCTCAGTCTCATTAGACTCTTGGTTTGTCAAGAATTTTAGATGCTGATCTCTGTTCTCATCCAAAACCATTTCATCCTGAGACAGTTATTTACTATCATGCCTTAGTCTATACAATTCTTCTTGGAATAAGCTGTCTTTTTTAAATTTTAACCATATTTCAAAATTAATCTTTATAGTCCTATTACTTCAGTGTTTCAGCGTGTCTCTAAACTCTTAGGCTCTACAAACACTGATGCCATTTTCAGCCCAGTTTGTACTTTGGGGTTCATTTCTGAGTGGTCTAGCTCACACACCTGATGACCACATTTTAATGAATTTGGCTCACCCTTTCTAGACATGCTGACAGTAAGCTTATAAGCAGTTTTACATTCAGTTTAAAACCAACTTCATAAGACCCACCTTTCTAAAACATTTATTTTTCTTCTGAAGCCTTAGGACTGCATATTCTACATATTATCCCTCTGTATCCTCAGTCATTTAAATCATTACGGTGACTCCTTCAAAAAATAATAATAAAATGTGTACCTGTAAGAAATTTAGTACAATACAATGCCATGCACATAGTTAGAAGATAATAAAAGTGTTAAGTGTTAAAGATTTGTGGTTATATACTTTAAAAGAATAAAGCAACTCAAGTGATATTTCTTAAGGCTGCCAAACTGCAGATGGTCCTCAGTTTATGATGGAGTTACATCCCGTTAAACATTATAAATTGAAAATATCATAAGTTGAAAATGCATTTATATAATTATATATACCAATTTTACCTCAATTAAAAAATCAAGAAAGAAAAATGCGTTTAATATACCTATGGAACATCATAGCTTAGCCTAGCCTACCTTAAATGTGCACAGAACACTTACATTGTATTTGGGCAAAATCATCAAATGCACTGAATACACTGTAGATCATTAGTTGTTTACCCTCATGGTAGCATGGCTAACTGGGAGCCATGGTTCACTCTCCCTGCCCAGCATCACAAGAGAATATCGTGCTATGTATGTATTGTTAACCTGGAAAAGTAGGGTTTCTACTGAATGCACGTTGCTTTTAAGCCATTGTAAAATTGAAAAATCCTAAGTCCAACCATTAAGTTGGAGACCGTTTATCGTAAACTAGCTGCAACTATCCTTACCTCTTCTGATCCCAGGCAATTTCTCTGATGCCTTGAATCTCTGTTACATCAGAACCAGAACCAGAAGCTTAACTTGGTTTAGGACTCCCAAAGCTATGATTTGCAAATTCAGTCTGGACAAAACATAGAAGATTATGTGGACATTATTAAATGTTAGGGTGTTGATATTTGTGTTCCTTTACCTATGGTGAATAATTTTAGGTATCTAAAATAAAATGTAAATAATTGATCATAACCCAGGTTAATATTCAAACTAACCATTGAAAAGAGAGCAGCATTCTTGAAACAGAATCCTGTATTTTACACCAATGATTGATTTAAAATGATAACATAATCATTTCTCATATTCTTAGCTCATTTGGTTAGTGAACATTTGCTGAACATTTCATTTAGAAAGTGTTTACTCAGTGCCAGCCATTGTGTTAGTCATAATTTTTAATTCCATTGCCATTATTTCTTTGGAGAAGTCTTACACAAGAACTTCACAACTTACTTTGTAAGAAAGGCTTATTATTTCTTGGGTAACTGAAAAAAAATTTTTAATTTACTAATTTTTTAAAAAATTTATTAGTTTCAAGTAAATTTTACTAATTTAATATTGATATCATTTAAGATCTCGTTCAACCCTTGGACACTCCAGATCTCATTGGAGCCAAGGTTCAAGTTCTCATTCAAGTCGGCCACAGGAGCCACGGAACCGCAGTAGGATTTCTACTGTTATACAGCCCTTGAGGCAGAATGCAGCAGAAGTTGTGGACCTTACTGTTGATGAAGATGGTAAGATGGAGTAGTAATAGTGTAGAATTATGAAGACCGTTTGATAAAATGAAATATCTTACTATGTTATAAACTCCTACTACTATTTAATGGTAATATTTTATTTAACTACAGGGAAATTGTCAGATTTTCTAATCTTATTTATCAGTTGTTACAGTAAGCTTGGTTATTATATAGTAAAATCTTTTCTGGTTATTTTATTGCTTGGTAGTTATTTTCTTAGGAAAAAAATATTTTTTACAAGCAATAGTTTGATTAATCCTCACTTACCTGTTACTTTCATTTATAATATTATTGTCATACTTTAACTTTGCTATGAAAAGTAGAAATGGCACTTTTTAAATACAGACAACAGAAAAGTAATATAACTGAATATAAATGGTTAATAGTGATTATTTGAAATGTCAAATTTACTTTTAAAGGTATGTTATTCTCTAGTATTAGAGTACCTTTTGTGCTTCTTAATTTTAGTGTTTCGTTTTGGCTTACAACCACCCAAGTAACTGAGGGAACAAAGCTAGAGTTGGAAAACAAATTAGGGAAAGTGGTAGTATGGGTGAATATATGAATACATATGTGAATTTTTTCACATACTGAGAATTATCCTCAAGTATTATTGGTTACATCTTAGTAGGAAATGATCAGTCATAATTTCCTTAAAGGTAGTCATATATACATGAATGACTATCTTTCAGAGTTAGGTATAAATTTGAGAAAAGATATATTAGGTAGGTAGAAAAAGTTAGAGGCTTTGTGCAGTCAGCTGTTAATACGGGCTGTTTGCAGTTTGGAATGGTTATAACTTTCAGAGTACTAGTACTTTGGAATTAGATGTTCGTGAATTGCTGGTTTATTTCCACTGTCTGCATGTCATTCAACAATGTCTTGATTTTTATTTTGAAGCACTATAAATTATCTGTAAGACAATAGCTAATATAACAGGAATTAGTTAAAAAATGCTTGAAATTAATTAAATATACGATGACTATTTTGATACTTTATGTGTGTTTTTTCATGTGACACGTGCTAGCTAATGAGTAGAAAGTTACAGAGTAGCCTTTTAACCTATTAGAATTAGTTCAACCAAAAAACTTTTACTAGGTTAAAAGTATTCCAGTGAACAGTAGATGCCCCTTTCTCCCCACTAGTTTCTTTCAGTGGAAAGCTTCTATCTTACTAAAAATAAACTCCAAACCACTGGTCTATCTTAACTGGTGGTCATTTTGTGCCCCTGGAGACATTTAGCAATATCAACAGACATTTTTGGTTCTCACAGTTGCGGGGAGAGTGCTGCTAACATTTGATGGGCAGAGGCCAGTGATGGATGCTAAACATCCTACAATGCATAGGACAGTCCACCCCCTAACCCCCACTTCTACCCCCAACAAAAAAATTATATAGCCACAATTGTTAGTATTGCCAAGATTGAGAAACTGAGATAAACTATTTGCAAATAAACTGAGATTCCTCCCTTTCCTTTTTATGTGTAAGCAAATATATTTGTTTAAGCATCCAAAGTACAGTGTCCCGGGTTACTATTTGTATTTCAGGAATCAGCCTGCCACACTGCATTGTATAGATTAGTTTGTCCTCTCATTCTACATCACGTTAAGAGAGTCCCTTTTTTTCAGATTTAATGGTGGTTGTAATGCTTTGGACAGATTTATTTCTAGTCTCAATTTTCAAACAATTATTTTATAGTCATTGTCTAAAGTATAACTTATAATTATGATCTGCCTGAAATTTACATTATACTACAAGATTTTAAATTTTATTAGGACTGCTAAATATTAATATATTTTGTAAATATATTAATATTTGCAAAAAACTTTTTGGAAAACACAAAAAGGCATATAAAAAGATTAAAACATTAAATATCAGATAATTTTTATTAAGTGAGTACTATATGTAAAGCATCATACAAAATGCTTTCTATGAAGAAAATTCTGTGCTTTCCTAGTTCTACAGATGAGGAAATGAGACTACTTGAGTAACTTATCCAAGTTCATACTGTCAGTGGTGAAATCAAAATTACTTTCCAAGCATCTAATTCTAGAATCCATACTGTACCAAAGGAGTACAGTTTGTAAAACTGTTCTGACCACCTGTAACAATGTGCATGAACCTAACAGAGACACTTTTACATTCTTTTTGTCTTTGTGATAGATCAGAAAACTTACATAGCCATTATCCAAAAAACTGTTAATTACCTGAATTACTAGAATATGCATATATATGTGTTGGATTTTTAAAAATGTAATAATCATGTGTTGGTAATGTCATTTTAATGTTGCAGTTTAGTTTTATGAAAGCTTTTTAAACTTTATATTCTACTTATTAGGGAGTTCACATTTTTAAAGTTCGCTTTTTATAATTCTAAAAATGTTAGCTTGGATTAAAATATAATCCATTACCTAATTTTCAGAATACTAAATTAACATTTTGTATTTTATAGAACCTACTGTAGTACCAACCACTTCTGCAAGAATGGAATCACAAACCACAAGCGCTTCCATTAACAATTCAAATCCATCTACCTCTGAGCAGGCCTCTGATACTGCTTCAGCTGTCACTAGTAGCCAACCCTCCACAGTGTCAGAGACTTCAGCTACTCTTACAAGCAATAGTATGACTGGTACTTCTATAGGAGGTATGTAAAAAGGGGCAGTGGACTCTTTCATTACATTTGTTAGAAAAAGTATTGTTGTTTTTAAGATCTTAGCTGTATTACCATGAGCATATTCTCAGAAATAAGCATCACATGTGAGCTAAGTTGTCTCAGTTGGAATTTTACTATGACTTCACATTGAATTTGGGTACTGTATGTTACCAAAGCATCATTGTTAAACTGATAGAGATTAGAGAGAATTAAATGGCTGACACCAAAAATAAGAGCAACAAAAGAAAAAAACATAAATTGAACTTCATCAAAATTTAAAACTTTTGTATGTCAGAAGACATTATCAAGAAAGTGAAGAGATGACTTACAGAATAGGAGAAAAATATTTGAAAATCATATATTTGATAAGGGTCTGGTATCCAGAATATGTACAGAACTTGC
Organism: Eidolon dupreanum; assembly: GCA_028627145.1. Classification (NCBI taxonomy): domain Eukaryota; kingdom Metazoa; phylum Chordata; class Mammalia; order Chiroptera; family Pteropodidae; genus Eidolon; species Eidolon dupreanum. The sequence continues at coordinate 42,370,589 of CM053509.1, read as the reverse complement.
ACAACTCAAAAACAAAAACATTTTTAAACCCTGTTTAAAACTGGGTGAAGGATTTGCATAGATATTTTTGCAAAGAAGGTACATAAATGACCAAGAAGCACATAAAAACAGCATCATTAGTTGGTGGGGAAATGCAAATCAAAACCACAATAAAATATCACTTTACATCCAACAGTATGTCTATTATTTTTTTAAAAGGTTAGAAAATAGCCAGTGTTGAGAAGAATGTGGAGAAATTAGGACCCTTATGAATAATCTGGTGGGAATGTAAAATGGTACAGCAGTTGTGGAAAACACTTGGACAGTTCCTCAAAAAGTTAAACAGAGTTACCATGTGACCCACAATTTCACTTCTATGTAAAAGAATTGAAAACGGGGATGAGAGTTTAAAAAAGTTTGATCATGTGCATTTTCTGAATTTTTTTCATTGTTCTTTTGGTGTCATATCCAAGAAATCATTGTCTAATCCAAAGTCACAGATTTATTCCTATGATTTAAGAGTTTTATAGTTTTAGTCCTTAACTCAGATTATTTATTGTTTCAATTAGCAGTTATATCTCTAGTACTTTCTCCTATCATTTAATTATCTCCTGTCATGTTATCATTTAATCCTTAAAAAACATCCTCTTTGTTGATATTATTATTCACATCAGAAATGAAGAAATTCAGAATGTTACTTTCAAGGTCAGTAATAATCTTTGAGGCAGAATTTGAACTTTTCTCATTCACTCCTTTCTTCTGGTAGCTTTATGTACCCTCATTCTTATCTAGATTTTAGATTTTATCCAGACAGTCCCAACTTTTATTTCAAGGTAAGTCTCAAATCTCTTATTCATTCATTCATTTATTCAAGACCCTGTTTACTCAGAATTTACATTTAATCTCTTAGGTAGCAACTTTACTACCTGAATGGCCTTCTCATGATATTACTCTGACTATATTGATGACCACCTTTGAGATAGACTTGTTCGTGTTGTATTTCTCTAGACTAGGAGAACCTTATTTCAGGCCAGGTTGTTCTTCTCTATAAACCTGATAGAAGCACATGCAGGCTACATTAGGGGCACTCGAAGTTCTGCTGGCTTCATTTCCTTCCAAGACTCTAGAACATCAGTCACCTATTTTCTTCACATCTTGTCCTTACTTTGCACCTTCTTATATATTTCCAATCATGAGTAACTCAACCTATCCTCCTTTGCTCTTATCAGGGTTTTTAAATAAGGCAGATAAAAATCATAGAACCAAGCAGATTGGTGCCTCATGAATTTATGGCATCTAATCTGGGGCTTTTGGTAATAAGTTGCCATAATGTGATGTATCTCAATCAATTCCCTTTTCTACCCCTCAATAACTATTTTAAAATTCTCTTATTTTCTTCAATACTTTTATTCCTCCAGGGAAAAATAAATAAAAGATAAATGGAGGTTCTCAAGCATGAACCTCCATAATGTCCAGCCCCTCTATTAAAACTTGCATATCCATACCTATCCTTCTCTCCTAACTCCTGGTCTCTTAAGTCCTTCTGTTTCCTTCCAGTCCCTTTATTGTGCTCTACCTTTTACTCCTTCTTGTGTCCTTGACCATGCTTTAATAGTTATCTTCCCTGTATCTTCAGCATCTTTACTGGTTTCATTCCCTTAGTACATAGATAGGTACATTTGTGTTCAGTCTACATACACTTCAATGGATCTTCTTCACCTGAAACTCCTTCCTCTAACATGCTTCTGACACCTTTCAAAACAAACATGGTGATAAAAAAAATCTGGTACTAATTTTCTTTTCTCCCAGGACTCTGTTCTCATCCCTTTTCTCACTGGCCTATCTCATAACTGCAGTTGTTTTCACCTACCACCAATATGCTGATGATTTCTCATTTTGTGTTTCCAGAGCCCTCTCCTTCTTTAAACCTTCATATTCAACTGCCTATTGGACATCTCCTCTGGACCATTCTACGAGTCATTTCAAAGTTAGCATGTCCCAATCAACCCTCATCTGTTTGGCTTCTTGCTTTATGCATATATAATATCTTATGTCTTCACTTATTAACACATATTTATTGATTATATACTATGTATCAGTCACTGTTCTAGACACTGGGAACAAAACTTAAATTTTCTGCCCAAACAGAGCTAATGTTCTAGTAGATAATAATAAGTAACATCTATTGAGGTCATAACATTGGTCAATGATATATCTATATTAACTTGATTTTACATAATCTGTGAGGCAGATTCTGTCACTGTTATTCTATAGATGAAGGAACTTCCCCAAGGTTATGTGATAGTGGACCAAGTATTCAGACCAAGGAAGTCTGGCTTAGAGCCTATACTCTTTCTTTATGCCAGGATTTCTCAATCTTGGCACTGTTGTCTTTGGGCTGGACAATTCTTTATGTGTGTGGTTGTCCTATGCATTGTGGAATATTGAGCAGCATTCTTGACCTCTGCTCACTAAATACCAGTAGCACCACCTCTCTTCCAGTTGTGATCATCAAAAATGTCCCCAGGTGTTAACAGATGTTTCCTGGGGGGACAGCATTGCTCTGTACTATACTAGAACTCAGTGATTCTGTTATAATACTGATTAATTTATATCTTAAATTGTCTCCATACTTGATGATGAGCTCCTTGAGGATCAGAGATCAGGTCTGTCTTTTCTCAAACTTAGCTGCATGCATACATGAATGCCTCTTTTCCCTTGTGAGGTCAGCTTAAATTTAGCAAGTGCTTATTGAGCCACCTACCTTGTGCAGACATGTTTTTAGCTGCTAGAGATAAAACAACAGAGGCAGACAACATCATAAGTTATTTTAAAGGCCAGGGCTTTAATTTTCACAGTTGCATTTTCCAGTGCCTTTTGTAGTTCCTTTATCATAACACTGTTATGTGTAAGACTTGCCAAATGAATGAATAAATGCATGAATACATCTCAGTAATCCTCCTAGAATTATAGTGAGAGTACTTTAACCATCTTGATGTCACTGGTATGTGGAGTTAATTTCTCTGGTAGAGGTTTGTGATTGTCTCATTTTTAGTGGACACTGTGGGCTAATTTTAATAAAAATTAAGTGTTTTATTTACTAATCATATATATTTGTATTTTACTTCTAACTTATGGCAGTTTTCTTTGATCAGTAACTCTTGAACAAGAGACTCTTCAGTTATCTTCACTTTGGGTTACTACCCTGTTTGAGCAACAAAGAGCTGCTGGACTGTAGGCAAAGAGACTATTAATTTATTTGGAAGCCAAACTGTACCCTAAGAAGTAGAGCTATAAGATCAGTCTACTTCTTCAGGCCATACTAGTAGTGATCTGATCCCTTAAAGTTGTTTTCAGCCTTAATTATATTGTAGTTATTGTGCTTCCTCTTATTTCACTCTCGATTTTTGTATTTGAAATAGTCAAAGACAAAGATGAGGTGTACATTTCTTTTTGAATAGATAAGTGTCATTATCTGTCATTAGTCATTGTTCTAGCAGTCCATAGATCTCTTGCTCTTATTATAGACTCATCTCCCGAGTCTTAGTGTTATACATAATCCTTAAATAACCAGATTTGTAAAATTAAAGCCTCAGAGTTGAAAGGAACCAGAAAGGTCATTTAGTCCATCCACTGAATGGATTTAGTGTTCCAACGGTTTTCAGTTTTTTTTTTCTGAAGCAACGCAATAAATGACATTCACTTGTACAACACTTTGACATGGGGGCTGAGGTAAAATCCTGAAAATGTTGCAGGAATAGAGCTACTATAATAATGAATTATTGCTACAAAAATTAGAGATTAGTAAAATTTGTAATTTTTTTCAATCTAAGTTCACAGACTCCTTAATTCTATTTCCCAGATTAGAACCTCTATAAAAGGGTTTGGGAAATTAGCCCAAATAAGCCAGACTAGGAGCTGGGAAAAAAACAATTTACAGATAACTATATTAACAGGGTTTAGATCACAGAACTTGCCCAGAAGAAAATCAGCAAAGGCAAGGTAGGACATGTATGGAAGAGCAGACCCAGGAGAATTACAAGAAGGTTTGCTGTAATCAGACTTATCAACCAGAGCCTGAAGCACCCCGACCCATGTTCATTTATGTGAGCCTGTAAATTCTCTTTATTGTTTTATCCAGTTTTGGTTGGATTTCATATTATTTGTTAGTAACCAGAAGATTCCTAATTGGTACATTGGCCCAGAAGAGAATAGCTAGGTACTGTGAGCCAAATAGGAGCCAGGGTATCCCTGGTATTGGTTACTCTAGAAATAAGGCTAAAATAGTGGTGCTTCAGATTCCTAAGGATTCTTGAGATGCCTCAGGTGTCGCATAGGGGATGGGGGAGGGAAAGACAAGACTCTGGGCTCTTCACACTTCTAATTTATATTTTTTAAGTAAAAAATTTTATTTCCATATTTATCTGTTTTATATAGTTTCCACATAATGTGTAGTTTGAGGAAAGGGCACTGTTTTTTTAATCTGAATTCGAAGCACTAAGATAGACCTGGGGCACTTTTGCAGTTCTGGCATGGAAGAACTTACCTGCACAATAACTCTGGGCATGTGGCACAAAGCATAATCAGTGCTCAGATGTTTCATACCTAGAAGATTGTCATCTTTTCTAACAACCCTACAAGGCAATTATTGCTCCACTTAATAGTTGAGAAAGAGATTAAATAACTTTCCTAAGGTCACATTGCTCAGGATTAGACAGGCTCAAGATTAGAACTCAGGCCCATCGAACACCATGCTTTCTTCCCCACTGTTCAGCACTAAATCGCTAAATTATAAGACACTTATAATTTCCTACATATTAGAGTCTTATTATTTCTTGTACTCTATCAGGTCTGAGTTTAGAGGCACAAGGAAGGGAAAAGACGTTGGAGGTCAGTGAGATTTAGCCAGATATGCTCTCTGAGTGGGGTGGTTATGTCTTAAGAGGATAAGATTTTAAGAAGTACATAGCAGTCTGCATTATGCAGTGGTATTAGGGATTTATGGAGCTCAGAAGAGTCTTAGCTTTGTTGCATGTAATGGAGGAACTCACACGATATTTTAGATTTTTTTAAAATGCAATTTAAAACATGACCTAGGAGATGATCTATTGTCATATTTAAACATCATGGTAAATGTGAGCCTCTTGAAGAATTTAGGCTTTCAGGAAAATCCTAGTGAAAACACTGCTCAAAATTATGTGGTATGTGTGTTAAGAACATAGCATCATCATGTTCTTATTTACAGAGATTTGAATTTACTAAACATTTCTTAATTATATACTTATTTGTACACAATGTCTATTTTCTACACAGTGATATTTGATCATTTGATTGTTCTATGCTTTTTGTTGTTGTTGTTACAAGATGACTCGAGAAGAACTGCATCTAGTGCTGTAACAGAAACTGGCCCTCCTGCAATGCCAAGGTTACCTTCCTGCTGTCCTCAGCACTCACCATGTGGAGGGTCGTCACAAAATCACCATCCATTAGGACATCCACATACAAGTTGCTTTCAGCAGCATGGCCACCATTTTCAACATCACCACCACCACCATCATACTCCCCACCCAGCTGTCCCAGTTTCTCCCTCCTATAGTGATCCTCCTACTTGCCCTGTGGAAAGACCTCCACAAGTACAAGCACCTTGTGGAGGAAATAGTAGTTCTGGTACCAGCTACCATGACCAGGTATGTGAAATTTGATGAGTTCTTTCTTTCTTAAATTTTTTAAATAGTGTTTTTTTCAGGAGGAAAAAAACCCGCATGACAAATTTTATATACTAAATAAGTCATTCTGTTGCCCATGTAAACGTGACCAGGGGCATGGAAAATCAGAACTGATAATAATTTTATTCTGGAATGGTTTTTGGTATTATTAGTTAAGTGAAGATGAATTTGATCTTTGGGATTTTATTTCATGCAAAGTGTTGAAATTGCAATGTCAGTCTAATTCATGAGAAATTGGGAAGTTCTCCCTGTTTCCCCTTCCTCCTACTATGAAGCCCCCTATAATCTCCACTCATCTCTAGAAATAAACAGCCTTCTCAGATGCAAACCCATGACATAATTTCTTAAGAGCAGATGAGATTTTTAGTGTATGGGGAATTGAAATGTCAGCAAAAAATTATAATACAGTGAATTAGTTATTGTTAGTGAGTGCTTGAAATGTCAAATAATGTTGGTGATCACATGAAGTAAATGAAGTCAAGTGTTAACGTGCTATTTTAACTTCTGCTGTGTCATGTGTATATAATTGTGATATGAACCTGGGTGTTGCATACTTTAAAAAACAAAATGTGTAATTTCAAGGTAAAACTCTATGCTAGAAAAAAGGGGCTAGAAAAAATATCAAAATGAAAATCCAGAGCAACTTCTCTTCTGTACCTCTTGCCCTTTCCTAAAATACTTACTTCATCTTTAAATTTTGATGGTTATCTCTTCTGGATCTGACAAAAAATAAAAGGGAGGGATGTTTCCTTAAAAAAAAGAACTAGCCACTGATATCAATAAGAAATATTAAAGGGTTTAGTAGGAAATATGATTGGAGAGATTTTTAGATTGTTTTGGTCCTGGTGACAGTTCTAAGTATTAACATCTGATTGTCTAGACTTATTTACTTTTTGGGAATGAGGAAGCAAAAGGAAAACTTTTAAGTGGACTGAATGAAAGGCCCTGCTTAAAAGCAAAAATTTTTTTTACTAGAGATTTGGGCTGAAGGGGTGGTGTTTATAGTAGGAAAACCGTGACAAAGTAGATCTGCCAACTTCTTCCATATTTATTCAAGAGCTGCCAAAAGGTGGACCTTTTGTTCATAGAATATTGTTGTTGTTGAAATAATAAAATAAGACAGCTGGTTTGAGAGATGAATTGTGTATACAACCTTTTATTTCAACCCTACTGACTTAATTAGGTAGAATCTCTTTTATAGTTCTGTTCAGTGTAAAATAAATGTAACCTATTCACCCATCTCTAAGTAGAGGTACTTGGACTGCATACAAAACTTGAAGAAAGTCAACAGGATCAGGCATTCACTGGTGACATGGGAATGAAGGAAAACAGAGAGTGAGGTTTTGAAGATACAAACAATTTGAGACTCCCGTAGACATTTGGAGGATCCTGAAATTAGGCACATGCTCATGAGATAACCTCATATAGTCTTCACTTGAGACCTGTGTGGGCACAGCAGGAAGTGAGGAGTGAGAAAAACAAAACTGATCTGAGAATTTGTGATTGTATAGATATCTTATGATTGATAGGCAGAGAAATATTGGTGAGGATTAGGCCTGACAACAAAGAAGTTGCAGTAGTCACTACATCTCTAAACCTTACTACTTTGGATGCAACTTCCTCTTTTGAGAGAATAGTTTAGTGTTAGGCATTACTCGTAATCTATGTAATAAAGTAGTATTTGCCATTTCTGTACCGTCTTGCTTACCCTTCCTTTTCCTTCTAGAATAAGCAGAATTTTGAAAAAGAGTGTTTTCTTTGTTGGTTTTTCCCCTTTTCTTTTCATTCTTTACTTTTAACTTTACCCTCGGTTCCTTCTAGGAGGACCTTCACCCTACTTTCTCACTCTTTGGGAGTGTTCTTAATCCCTGACTGGAAAAGAAGATAGGAAATTTGCTCACCTTCATAGTATGTTGATACTCCAGTCCATTTGCCAAATTTTAGCCTAAAGAGGAATATAGGGAAAGGATTTGAACTGTAAATATAAACTCGCAAACTCACAATATTATTCTTATATCTTATTTTACCTAAATTGAGGACAAATATTGTATTTGCCAACTCAAAAGAAAGAGGGCAGACATTTACTTAATTATAGACATAATACAGAAGGAGAAAGGAGCTCTTCCTTTTCACCTTCCCGCAGCTTCTATATCATCATCCCCCTCTCCTTTTAGCATCCAGAGTTCCTTTCATTTCTCTTATACCCTGAGCCAAGAGCCCCTTAAAAAGATAAAGACCATCATGGTTTCTCACTGGACCGCTGGGTGACCGGGGCCTCCAATGAATATTACCCTAGCTTGCTTTATCTCCAGTGCCTCAGCTTCCAGTATTGAACTGTTTTATATATAATTCCATATGTTACATCAAATATTTATTTAATCACATTTTTAAAAAAATTACAGCTATAATGAATACTAAGCAAAAGCTTATATTTAAAATGTTTAGTTTAAGAATACAAAGAAGCAATTCTGTTTCTGTAATCTGCGCTAGAGTAGAAAATAAAGTGTTTTACCTAGGACTTTTCTAAATGTTTTTTTGGGAAAAAACTTTATTACTGATGAATAGAGATGGAATCTCAACTCTGGTTTATTTTCTAACTTAGTAAATGAGCCTTCCCTATAGTCGTATTTCTAATAAAAGGAATCTTATACCCTTTGTTATCTTGAATAATGTTTGTACTATTAAGAGTTTCAGTTGAATGCTTGCTGTATACAGTTTAGAAACAGGACAGTTTTTACCTAGAATCTTACTATTTTCTATGATGTGATTATATTTTCCAAAGAAGTCCTAAATTACTAATCATAATTTGGGGGTAAAGGAGAATATGGAAGTATGATTTAAAAGTTTCTGTCTAAGATCTAGATAATGGAAGAGAAATAGACCTTAAAATAATAATTAACTTTTGTTCATCTTGTAGCATGATCTTATGCTTGATTTTTTTAAAACTGATTATAGATTCTAAGTATATAATCGCTACAGTTTTTACAATCCAAGACACATATCATTTTCTTCGTATTCAATAGGTCTTCACACAAAAAGATTTTACTATTCTCAAATTTTTAATTTGAAGATTTTATTTTTCAAGATTGCATTAGGAATACTTTTAGAATATGACATGAAACAATGTTTTATCTTCATAAAGATAAAATACAGTTCTTCTTTATATAGCAGGCATTGCCAGTAGACCTGAGCAACAGTGGTATCAGAAGTCATGGAAGTGGTGGTTTTCATGGAGCATCTGCATTTGACCCCTGCTGCCCTGTTTCTTCTTCCCGAGCTGCAATCTTCGGCCATCAGGCTACTGCTGCTGCCCCGAGTCAGCCATTGTCACTAGATGGTTATGGAACAAGTATGGTTGCTCAGCCCCAGCCCCAGCCCCCTGCACAAGCTTCACTCTCATCGTGTCGACATTATATGCCACCTCCTTGTAAGTATAAATTTAACAGGCAGTGAGCTCAGAGGCATAGAAATGAAGCATTTACATTTCTCTATGAAATAACCTTTCAGTATTCTTAATTCATAAATTTTTACTATTTCCTTGGCCTAAGAGTGGGGTGTACTTTTCCCATTTCATCCTCCCTTCACCCCACATGCCTCAAACAGTCTTCTAAGGTATAAAAGTCAGATGTTTAAAGGTATCATATTTTGTTTATTTTACTTTTTAAATTTATTTTACATTTTAACATTTACATTTTAATATCTATGAAATTGAAATGCATTTAATGGCACCATAGATTCCAAAAAAGAGAGTTTTAATGATTTAGATTATCCTTTAGGGGTAATGGGAAATTTGAAAGTTTAGTAGTTGTTTCTAGGCACAGGGAAGTAAATTTTGACTAAGAATTCTGAAGCTTAACTGAGGCATCAGAGAGAATTCCTTGACAGAAAGCTGTGCCATTTGCAAAAAGTCTTCCATACGTGTTTGATGTAGGCAGTTAAAATAGAATCAGATGTGACTTTTCTAAAGAAATTGAAATCTATGAGATATAAGAAATGAGAAATGCCCTTAGGTTATATAACATATTTACTACTTTGTAAAATCATAGGGTAATAATCAAATGGAAACTTAACAAATACTTTGATTTAAAAAAAAAAAACAAAAAAAACACTGAAAATTCATGCCAGGAGTAAACCAGACTTTTGTTCTGATTTACATGCAAGGGATAATTTTCAGTTATATATCTCCTTAGAGTTGTTTTACTTCTATAATTTTTTAAGTCTAGGTTCTGCAGACATAGCTACAGTCAAACCAGAATTTGTACAGTGAAACCTGGTAATATATCATTTACCTTTATAATAATTTAAATTTAAAGTGTAAGTTAGAAAATAGGTTTTGAAACAGTTTTTGGAGAGCATTGACCAATGAATGGGCAGATTCTGTGTATGAATACTGGTATGATATTATACAGGCTGACTTGTAATACTTCTTAACCTTCAATTGATCATCTTTTAGAACTCAAAATGGGTGTTTTTTCTGCCTCTCCCCTTTAAAAATAATTTACTGAGGCAATTTATAAATGAATCCATTTTTTTTAATGTCCTAATAAATAAATGTTTTAGATTTAAACTTGTTTTACTCTTATCATGAAAGTAACTCGTGTACATCCTAAGAATTTCAGACTGCAGAATGATGTAGATCAAGAAGGTAAAAGCCCTTCTCTCCGCATCCCACTAATCTTAGTACCTCAGAGGTAGCAACTATTTATAGCTTACTATGGAACCTTTCAGAAGCTTTATTTCTTCACATAAAAGTTTACGTGTATATGCATGTGAGTCTCCTTTTAAAAAAATGGAATGTTAAACATATTTGCCTCCTGCTTTTTGAATTTTTGATTTTTTTAATAGTACATCTTAGATTTTTTTCATATTAGCACATAAAAATCTAGCTCATTTTTTTAATACTTTTATTTCATTGTTTATTAATCAGTCCACTGTTGATGGACATTTATGTAAATTGTTTGTAGTTTTTGAGTCTGTCAATAGGATAATATCCTAGGAGTGGGATTTCTGGGTCAAAGTGACATGTTGAACTTTTAGGAAGTAATATCAATAACTTTTTTTTTCCACTGGCAAGGACACATAAAATAGAGAAGAAAGGGAATTGGTTCTGGGAATGCAGAATTCACCTTTCTACAGTGGTTAGCAGTCCGTTTTGTTTAGAGAAACAATGAATTATAATGATGGCTTATGTTCTCACCCCACACAAAAAAAATGACTACGTGAGGCGATGGATGTGTTAATTAACCTGATTGTTATAATTATTTCACAAACTATATGCAGGTCACATCTTTATATTGTACACTTTAAATATATACAATTGTATTTGTTAATTATACCTCAGTAAAGCTGAAAAAATAAAATGATAGCTGGAATTAAATTTAAATTCATTCTGAAACAAAACTAACATTTTGTAATATTTGTTAATATTTTTTACATCGTGGTAATAGAAATAGAAAACTTTGAAGTGAAACTGGAAAAAATGCGCTGAATTTGAGAAAGGATAGTTAACAGTGATAAAACATAATGACTTTTTTAATAACAAGAACACTGAGCTTTGCGACTTGGAGTAAAACATCTTTTGAAACCGTAACTTTTAGGAGAAAAATCATTTTTAAAATCTGGTTCACAACTTCTATTGAGCATAGTGAAAGTTTCATTTAAATGAATGATTGCAAGTTTTTCTTTGAAAATATAACTGAATAAGTGTTCATAGTTACCTTTCACACCTGCTGAATCAGTCAAAAGAACTAAAAATTGGAGGAATTCTTCAGTGAAACTAGAGAATGGCCATAGCTTCCATGTCAGGTTACCAAAAAAATCTTCCAACATTTAAAATGAAATTCGGATTGATATCCAAGAAAGAGACAAACATATTTTTAAACCTCAAACAGAAGTACATCTCTTAGAGAAAGAGAGGTATATATATTCTTCTGAGGGACCTTTCTGCATTCATTTTGAAACACAAAGACTCAGAACGAAGAAGTGGGCGAAATCATCTTTATGAAGGGCCAATTTCCTTGACAGATTCCTAGCAAATATGTCTCCTTCCTTTTCTTAATGTAGCATAGGAAAAATGGCATGGGGTGCGGAGAGAAAAGAGTAGCAATTAAAGAATATCTTTGCAGTCTTGCCCAGAAGGACTCAGAAGTTCCTTTCTTCTCTGTAGTGCCCTATAACCAGTAAATCATAAAGGAAAACAAGATTTATGTATTTACAAATATATAACTTATGCATTTGACTACAAAAAAGCAAAAAACTTGTGTATGGGCAAAATAAAATTATCAAAAGGCCTTTTGGAAAAGTCTTTATAACTTATGAGAAAACTTCCATGTATATAAAATATTTATAAATCAACAAGAGAAAGGTGAACAATAAGCTAAGAATGTGAATAGATAATTCTAGGAAGTAATATAAATGGTTAATAAGTAAAAGATTTTTCTCAGATTGGCATTTTAAAAATTTAGTGATAGTGTAAGGGTCATCAGGAACTCTCATGTACTGTCAATGGAAATATTAATTATGGTAACCTTTTGGGAATGATTTTTTTGTCAACTGATATCTGAGTGTAATTTATTTTCTCAGTCTCAGAACTGCTTATAGGAATTTATGCTACAAAAATTGTCCATGAGTAATATATATGTGTGTGTCTTTGTGTATGAACACACTCATACATGTGTGTGTGGAAAAGTAAGCACACAGATGTTACTGCAACATCTGATTGCTTCCAGTTTTTATCAATGGCAATTTCTTCAATAAATTGTGGTACAATTAAGAAAATGCTGTAAGACTTTGGAGGTAAAAGTATATATATTGACATGGGAAAGTATCTTAAAATTGCTCAAAGAAAGCAGGATGCAGAGCAGAATTGAGCAGACTCAAGCATCAATAAAGTATTCATAAAAATTAAACATATGCTAATATGCTTGTAAAATCCAATATATGCTCAACTGCATGGTGCCTATGTTTTATTTACAGATGCTTCTTTGACCAGACCTCTTCATCATCAAGCTTCTGCCTGCCCCCATTCCCATGGAAACCCTCCTCCTCAGACTCAGCCTCCACCTCAAGTGGATTATGTTATTCCGCATCCTGTACATGCTTTCCATTCTCAAATATCTTCTCATGCCACATCTCACCCAGTGGCAGCCCCACCCCCAACTCATTTAGCCAGTACAGCTGCACCAATCCCTCAGCATCTTCCTCCCTCACACCAGCCAATTTCACACCATATTCCAGCCACAGCACCTCCAGCACAGAGACTGCATCCTCATGAAGTGATGCAGAGGATGGAAGTTCAAAGGAGGAGGATGATGCAGCATCCAACGTATGTTTTATGTTTTTAAAAAGATAATTACACTTTATTTCTTTTCTATTTATTTTCCTTCTGGTCTTTATAAAATTTTTAGAAGCGATGTGACTATACTAAATCAGTTCACTAGGATATTTCCTTTGCTAATCAGAATTTTCCTCTTATCCTGAATTGTAGATGTTGACAAAACTTCATGTTAGGTCGTTTAGTGAAATCATTTATTTTTGCAAACCAACCCTTTTTTCTCATTCTTTAATATTCCATAGTAAAGATAAAGGTTAGAATTGATAATCCTGAAGGACAAGATATAATGTTAACAAAGATGTAATTTGATTTACTATATTTTACCAACCAGAAGAAGAGTATTAGCAGAATTTTCAAAAACTAACATTGAAAAAAGTCTTCTGAACTTATTTATAAATTTAAATATTAAAATATTGTATTCCTCAAACATGAAAAGACTATAATTGAACTGTTTGAGGGTTTTTTTTAAAAATTCAGGAACCGATTTTCTCATTGAGAGCAACAAACTCTATTTGTCTAATTGTGCCTGCCTGTTTTTTGTAAATAAAGTTTCATAGGAAAACAGCTACACTTGTTTATTGTCTATAGCTTTTTTTACACTACAAAGACTAAATAGTTGCAACAACAGAGACCATGTGGCCTATAACAGGGGTCCCCAACCCCCGTGCTACAGACCTGTTAAGCCCGGTCCGTGGTGGGCAAGTGAGTGGAGCTTCAGCTGCTCCCCAGCACTAGCATCACCGCCTCAGCTCCACCTCAGATCATCAGGCATTAGATTCTCATAAGGCATACTAGTGTCTGGTGCCAAAAATGTTGGGGACTGCTGACCTATGGAAGTAATCATATTTACTACTTGGCCCTTACAGAGTATGTTTACAAAACCTTTGATGTAATTAATGATTTAGCACTTATGTTAGCTTTTTCTTATAGTCATATAATTTAAGGTTATATTCAGAATCTCTGGCTGTTACTGCCATTCTAATATAGTAACTCTTTAAATAGAAAGTTGCCAATTTAACATTCATATCTTCAAGTATCTACAACACTACTTGTAATAATTCTTAAAAATAAATAATGCAAAATCTGTAAATGTGTTAGAAACTAATAAAAAATAAGAATTAGACTTTAAAAATTATTCCCTGAAACTGTTTTTTTAAGCATTTGTTTAGAACTTTATGACCATTTACATTTGACTGATTTTAGAAAGAAAATATAATAAGCTGGGATGCAGAATAGTGTGAATGGAGATAATATCACTTTCTTAGAGGTGTTAACTCATGATCTTAACATTTATTTACATGTGGTTGAAAAAAATGAACAAGGTTAAAATTTTTTTTTCTTAAAAATTTTATCCATTAAAATGAATGTTATAAAAGTGAAGCAAAATAAAATAGCTTTTCTTTTCATGCCTTATATGTTTATATAAAATAATTTCTTTGTGTCTGCAGCATTTGCTGGGGTATTTAATTTTTAAAATTTATTCAGTTCTTATTTAAAATGTCTTCTGTAAAGAAGTTATACAAGATAATGTTAAAATTGTCTTTTTCCCTGGATGATATTTGAATTGGAGGTATTGTAATAAATAAGCAGTGAGAATTTGGGGGGGTTACTGTTTCTTGTTTTATTACCAATCATTAATTTTGTTACATTTTAATGTATTGTTATAGAATTAATTTTTGACTAATCTATAGATGTTTATAATATTAATACTAGATTATTTTCTACATTAAGAAATAACCAATTATTCAATTATTTCCAGTGGTCTTTTTGTGTTCTGTGTTTCCAGGCGGGCACATGAACGCCCCCCACCCCATCCACATAGGATGCACCCAAACTATGGTCATGGGCATCATATTCATGTGCCTCAAACTATGTCCTCACATCCTCGACAGGCTCCAGAGAGATCTGCCTGGTCAGTATCATGTTTATTTTAAAGTTCTACTCAGCAGCCTGTTTGGTAAAACTGCTGGAAGAGACACTTTATAGTGGAATGCCATACAAAAGGGTAATATAGAGAAACTGAATTCTGCTTAGCTTTGAGGCACCCTGTCTGCATGAGTTAAAGGAAAGAGTAGAAGCTTTCCTTCTGGGCAAGGAACCATATCAAACAGGAGTAGAGCATTTTTTGTTGTTTTTCTACCATTGTAGGGGTGTCTACCATCAAAGTTAATCCCCTAAGCGGATCCTACTTTTCACAACTTCTTTATCCACCTTTGTACTCACATTTGCTTTACTACCCCTAATCCCTGCTATGGACCAGGAAAATCTAGCCTGTATCCTCCCAGGCTTGTGGTTTTTCCTAGAGAAATGGAAGCAAATTTACATTAGTTTTCTTCTTGAATCCATTGTCTTTCGGCAGTCAGTTGAGATCTTGATTCACAATGACTTTTGAAGCAAAATATAAAATGAGAATAAATTCATGAAGTATTAGCATTTACCAATTTTACTCTTTCTAAAATTTTGTGTACCCTTGCTTTACAAGGTATAGAAGTGTTTGCTCTTCTAATTATCCTTGATGCCAACAACCCAGAGACACTATCCAACAAACAAAAGCCCTGGGAGCATCTATATCATTCATGGAAACCAGAAAAGTAAACTCTGTTTTGTATGCTCCTCAAGTAGTATCAGACTTTTAGATTGGAAGGAACCTTAGTTAACCTTTGACCAACACAGGTGTGGACCTATGCAGTTCAAGCCTGTGTTGTTCAAGGGTCAGCTGTATTTCCTTCCCTTGTGAGATGTGAAAGTGAGTAGAAATCGCTTTGCTCCTCACCACAAAATTGAATTTTTGGGTTTTAATTTCTGAAGTGAATTTGAAATTATTAAATTTTTTGGGCTAAATTATCTTTTTCTCAGCTTATGTATGTTAGGAAACTGTAGATTACTTTTAAAAATGTAAAGATACTCCCTGATTTCTGTTGATAATAAAGGTGCTGTAAGGATGGCTAAAAGTTAAACTGTTCTCCAAACTGCCGTTAGCCAGTTGGGAGGGGTGTTGTGGGGCCGGGTGATAAAGGTGAAGGGATTCATACGTACAGATTGGTAGTTACAAAATAGTCATGAGGATGTAAAGTACAGTATAGGGAATATAGTCAGTAATATTATAATAACTGTATATAGTGCCAGGTACTAGACTAATCGGGATCACTTTGTAAGTAATATAAATGTCTAATATAAATGCCATACACCTAAAACTAATATAAAATAATATCGAATGTCAACTATAATTGAAGAAAAAGTTAAAACTGTTTTCATCCTTTGTCAGGGAACTGGGAATTGAAGCTGGAGTGACTGCAGCTACTTATACACCTGGAGCATTACATCCTCATTTGGCCCATTACCATGCACCACCTCGACTTCATCACTTACAATTAGGAGCACTTCCTTTAATGGTAAAATAGAAAATTTTCAAAATTCTGACATTCTCCTTCTAAAAGTATTCATCCTTTTCTAAATTAAACATTTTATTGAAAATATTTTCAATGTATTAGTTGTTATAGATGTTTTAATAGAATTGAAAATTATTAGGTGAAAATTGTGTTATAAAAAGGTATTATAAATATTAAAATCTGTATTTGTATTTACATTGTAAAATGTACTCAATGTAAAAATGACAAAGTTTTTTCTTTTATACCAAGATGATAGTCTTGATCCACTATCACTAGGACATGTGCCTTATTTTGTCATAATAGCGATGAATTTGTTCTGATGCATTCATACTTTATTCTCTGATCTGCAGGAGGACATTATTAATTCTCTATGTCTGATTTGAACAGATACAGATTTTGTTAATATGAATTTGAGTTCTAAAGAGCAAGTTCAACAAAAATATATTGAGTTTGCTATTCATAATACATACCAGTTATAAAAGGGGTGCAAAGAAAGGAGTAGTTTTGTCTCATGGGGGAGAGGCACTGCAGAGAAGTTTTCGTGATGCTATTATACATGTGACTTGTAAGCAGGCTTTGGAATTGAGAATGTGGTTGCAGCATATAAAGAACTTTCAAACAGCATAAGCACAACCAACTCCAAGTAAGTTGGAATTTTAGATCTTAAGGGTGAGGATAACTCAGCAATATGAAGTAAAGTTGTTCTGCCAAGAAACTGACTCATGAACCATTGGAAAGGAAGTCTTGATCATATTCGTGTTTTAGAGTGATTTAATCAGGTTGTAGTTAGAAACACCACCTCCTCTGTTGTGTGGAAAATAGATTTCAGGTTGGAAGAAAGGAAACTTAAAATTAAGACATTATAGAAGAGATAAAGTTGATGAATCCCTAAACAAAGGCAATGGCAGTTGGCATAAAAATGATAGAACACATTTGAATAATATTTAGGATGATTTCCAGATTTCTAGCTTGGGTTATTAAGTGTATAGTGGTGCCATTCACTAAGTTGGAGACTATTAGATAAGGGTTAAGGGAAGAAGTTAGGTGAGTTAGGTTTTGTACATACTGAATTTGAGATAATTGTGTGTATCATGGTGGATCTAGTAGGGAGTTAAGTTAATGGCCTGGACCTCCAAATTATAAACTGACATCTGTCATTATGTAATATATGTGCGTCAAACATCTTTCCATGGAAGAGGATTAGGTTTCTAGTGAAAATTTGTCGATAGACACAAGATTGAAAAAAAACCTTGGAAAATGATAATACTGTACTTCAGACCAAGGGTTTTTGAGAACTGACTAGAGAAGTTGAGGAGAAACAAAGTTAGAATAATGTCAATAATATGGTCACTATGTCTCACCCCCAAAAAATAAAGTTTGAAAAATACTGAATGCATTTGGCATTGAAGTGGTTATTAGTGGTTTTTGTCAGAGTGAGTTCAGTAATGGTGAAGAATGAAGATGAGCTGCTTCTTAGATTAGTAAGGAAGGCGGAAGGTGAAAAGGTAAAGACGAGGAGTATAAACTTGCTTTATAAGCTTGGATGTGAAGAGAAGGTAGGAAATAGGGTTGGCAGTTATTCCAGGATTAAGGAGATAACTTAGGTTTGGAAGTATTTTGGGTTTAAGGTAACAACATTAGAAAGGACTTGTTTGACAATATAGAAGATAGGGGTGGATGACATGATAAAGATGGGGAAATAGGAGAAGATGGGAGCCCGTGATAGAGATGAACTTTGAATAGGAGAAAGGAAACTCATCCATAAAAACCAGAGAAAGGAGACCAGGGCGGATTTTCAGGTTAAGTGCAGGTTTAAATAATTCGGAAGGCAGGAGTTCTTTTCTCATTTTTCATTTTTCTTGGAGATGTGTAGGAGGTTGGGTTCTCTGTCTGCCGAGAGCTGGGGAGTACTGATCCTGATTAAAAGGAAAGTTGCAGATATTTAAATAATAGCCTATTTGAAGGTTAAAAAATATTGCTTAAGTTCTTTTCCACATATGCTTTGTATTTTGAAGCTATAAAACTTGTAACTCAGTGGAAGCTGATTAAAAAATAATTTTGGAGAATTATTTATAAAGATGGAAGAATGGTGCTCTGTCACAGAATCTCCCTTTTCTAATACATTAAACCCTTTTTATTCCTGGTGGTGAAGTTCTATAAAGTGGCTGCAGGTGCTGAGTAAGCAAATACTGAATCATTACTCCTAGGGTAAATATAGGGTTAGGTTACAGCAACTCTCTGGTCACAACAATCAACCCATAACCTTGTTTTAATGTTTATTTCTGTTTAAAGACACCTTATTTGATATATATTGTTGATTCATTAATATTGGACTCACAGCCAACAACACCATAACTCATGCCTTAATTAAGTTTATCTATATTTATTTTCTCCATAAGGCACATCACATGCAGCTTTCTTGCACTTATAAACAATAGCCAGCACTTAGGTATTATGCATTAGGGCCACCATTTTAAAAAACAAATCACCAATAAAAGCACAAAAATGTGAAAAACACGGCACTAAATAGATCACAAAAAAGACACTTGTTAATAGTATAAGAGCTGAAACAAGAAGTTAGAGCCTGTTCTGCCTCAGCTGGAGACACATATATCAGACATTCAAATTTTTTGCTGCTTTGTGCATGTATGTGAATGACTGAGAGGACAAGTACTGATTTTGGAGTTACAAATTAAATTTTATCAAGTAGATGAATTCATAAAAAGAGATCTGTGAATAATGAGGATCGACTACCTAACAAAAGATTAGAAAACACTGTTAAATCTTTCACTAAAAGAACCTAACCAAAAAGAGTAAGGTACTTTTGGCTATTAGGGAGTTAGAGGAAGGAAAAGAAAACTTATCTTGAAGTTAAGTTTTTTGCACCTTTTTGTTCTTAATACTGTTTAAATAAAGCTCTCTGAAATTGACAAGCTCTTAGGAAACTTTTACATTTTATATATTTAGGCTACAGGCAGCCTTAAGTTTGGATATTTTCTACTTAGGATTCTTTGTGCAAAATAAATCAAGAAACCTGTTATCTCATGGAACAGCTGTTTCTTTTTTTGCATCCAATTATATTTTAAGAGTTATTATATAAGAGATTATATTTGAAGAAAAGGAGTGTAACCCCATTACAGAATGCTTAGTTGGAGTTATGTGTACTAATTAAAGTTTAATTTTGTGAGTAGCTGAATGGAGAGAATTGAATGTCTGAATTATTCCATGTTAAGAGTAGAACTTAGGCCTATGCTTGATTGATTTAACTTATCTCTTCTGTTAAAATAGGTTCCCGACATGGCAGGCTATCCTCACATCCGTTACATTTCATCAGGATTGGATGGAACATCATTCAGAGGTCCTTTCAGGGGCAATTTTGAAGTATGTAATAAAATTAATGAAGATATTTGCCACAGTATCTTTAGTGCAGAGAGAGAATATATGTATTAGTATTCACAATTGCATGGATTGCAACAGTAACTAGGGATGAGAAGGCAGTAAAATGTCTAAATTTCTGATATTGCTTCTGGGAGCTGCTACAGAAAAGTTTATAAGCAATATTAATCTTAGTGTCAAAAGTTACTTGAGGATTTAAAGAAGAGTAAATGAAAGTAATTTAATATAAAGAAATGCAGAAATTTATTAATATAAATGTCAGAAAAGAATCATACCATTAAATGTGGGGGGGAAACTTTAATGCTTTTGACTAAGCTTACTTTTAGAGAAACATTGCTGGAGAAAAACTTAAGTAATTTAGTTTATAGCCAAATATCTTATTGTTTGAATTTTCAGGAAGAACAGATCATTTGAATGTGATTTAAAGTTCTGTTCCTTTATGTCATTGTGGAAGTGGGACTTAGAACTATTGGTAGATTTGTTTCCCTATTTTACTACAGTGATTTTATCTTCTACTTGCATATATACTAACTTATGTAGTACTATGTGGTAATGTGTTGCCCTAATCATAAGGATAGCTTTGCCATACGACTTCTAATTGGCTAAGAAAAGTATTATTAATAACCAGTGGCCTTATAATCTATGACTTTTTGAACACTGTATTTACATTATAGGTTTATAAATTTGTAACTTTATTACTTTTACAATATTGACAGTGCTATTCAAGGAATAATCATCTTGGCTTTTAATACTAGTTATTCTTCATCTTCAGGAGCTGATTCATTTAGAAGAAAGACTAGGAAATGTCAATCGTGGAGCATCCCAGGGAACAATTGAAAGATGTACATATCCACATAAATACAAAAAGGTAAGAATTTATTCTTTGAAAAGTCTACAGTATTATTAAAATGGATAAAATTTAATACGCATCTTCTTTTAGTTGCAGTCTAGTAACTACATTATTTATTATTAAAACAATACATGTATAAGGTTTAAAAAATTAAAAGTATAAAAATATATACTCTGAAGTTTCTTAACCCTACTGACCCCAGTCTTCCTTCCCAGAAGAAAAATCATGGTTAAGGATATTTTAGGTAGTCTTCCAGATATTTTTATGCATTTATAATAGTGTACATATGTATATATATATTTTTCCACTTTTGAAAATCACAGAGGGGATGATATGTACACAGTTTGGCACATTTTTTTTCCATTCTATATCAACACCTACAGATCACTCACATTCTTTAATAGCTTATACAGAATTTCATCATGTGGCAGTACCATAATTTAGCCACTTATTTTTATGGCTATTTGGTTGATCTACATTTCCTTTATTCTATCCCTAATTCTTTATGTAGTATCAATCTTTTGTGTAGTATCATATCTAGAAGTTATGGAGTAGGCATCTTAAATAACTTTTAACAAAAAATTTTCTGTGTATACAGAGAATAATAAAGTGTGAAAATTATGGTTCCTTTGTATTTTTCATCTGTTTTTTAAGAGTATTAATGAGGTATCACTAAATTTAAGTTCTTTTCAACTGTCTCAGGTAAATTCTATAATTAGCATTAATTAATTTGAATGTTATTTGAAATATTCATTAGTGAAATAAAATTAGCTATGCTCTTCATAGCACGGGAATAGAGTTTATGTTGTGTATCATCCTAATTGTGGATTAAAAATAATAAATTTCAAACTAATGAATTTCTGTTATGTTCAATTTTGCTTTGGATGCTGATTATTTAAGGGTCTTAAAAGAACATTTAGTTGATGATAGTCACTTAACTCATCCATTAATTCATGACAGTTGTACCTAGGAACTGTGTTATGGGTGAATGTGTGGTTTTGTTTTATTTTGTTTTTCAAATAAACTCAGGCTTTACTCAGTTGTTCAATAATGTCATCTCTACTAATAAGGTAACAACTGATTGGTTCTCACAGAGGAAACTGCACTGCAAACAAGATGGGGAAGAAGGGACTGAGGAAGACACAGAGGAAAAATGTACTATCTGTTTGTCTATTTTAGAGGAAGGTGAAGATGTGAGGTAACTAGATATTAATTATCTAAAATCCATTGTCAAACCATACAAAAGAGTTTATTTACAAGTAGATTAGAAGCAAAATAAGGATTATTTATGACATACCCTGTTACCTATCTCTGACATATAGAATTTCCTTCTTACAGTGAGTGAGGGAATAAAAAGATTAAAGTCTTTGTGTTACCTATACAAAGTGATGGGGTTGGGAAATATATTGCCTATTTTTGGGCCACACCTGAAGATGGTCAGGGAAATTTTGGGGTCAAAATCTATAGCTCTTGCAGAAAGGAGAATTTGAGATGCTTTGGAGGCCAAGACAGTTGTATCATGTATTCTCCAAAGCTTAAAGGGGGGATCTAGGTTAGCTCCATACAGTTTGTCTTATAGCATTGTTTATAAATTAATTTTGTCCTAAAATTTCCTCTCAACTTGTAGTACTCTCTTCTTGCAACTCTGTGATTTAGAAAATGTTGTTATAACACAATATTAATTTTAGACATTTTCTTACTATAATCTCATGTTTTATTTCTAGTCTGTTTTTTCTAATGTAACATAATTCCTTTTGAAACAGTTTCTATAACATATATAACAGAACCGTATGTTTTGTTGCCCTGATTTATAAGGCAAAAAATGTTTCTTCACTTGGCTGAGAGGGAAAAAATATATAAACAGTTGTCAGCCTTACCACACATAAGGCTTTTCTAACACTGTATTTCCAGTGACAATTTGTAAGCATAGAAGATAATTGTTTTTACATTATTGACAATACTGTTCAAGGAATAATTGGGACATCTTTTAGCTACTACTTTTATAAAATATTAGGTAGCCTGGAAATGTATCATTTAATGTATTTTTAACAGTAGATGGAAATAGAAATGGACACTTTAATCAGTAACTTTTATCCATCTGTTATACTTAGATATAATGTTACCCTGGATTGCCTAGAAACTTTCTCAGTTTCAAATTGATAACTTAGGATACATTATACTGAAGTAAACATTTCCTTTTAACCTACTTTTAAAAGACTAGCATAGTATTAAGTAGGTATAACAATTATTCCATGAAAACAGTATTATTAAATTGCAAACAATATAATATTAACCTTTAATCAACCATATACTTAAGTTCAATGTATAAAGATCCTTTAGATAGAAAATAATATTGCATATTAAGACATTCCTTAATTCGTTTGACATGGCTGCTGTCTATTTAGAATGAATTCTGATGTTTTTGAGAGAATTAAATGGTATATTTTTTAAAGTGCTTCGCTAATGTAATGATTTGATATTAAAAATGTTATGTTACAGGGAACATACTGCCAACTCCAGTGTATTGTCGGCTCATGTATAGAAACAAAACCAGAATTGTCATTATAATTGTTGTCTTAAAATTCTTGAGATTTTAGTATAATTTGGTTGCATATCTGTGACAGTTAATTATCTTGGTCATTTATTTATACATTGTATAAAACAGAGGGTTAATTTAATATAGGTATTACTCTAATTAGAGAGGTGTTTTTATTTTACAGAGGAGAAAGCTATCTAGTAATTTCAAAACTACTGAATTATTACATATATCATTTGCTTAAATGTCACATGGAGTTCTCATAAAATAATTTTGGTTTTTGTTTTGTTTGCCTGTAATAGACGCCTTCCCTGTATGCACCTTTTCCACCAAGTGTGTGTTGACCAGTGGTTGATTACCAATAAGAAGTGCCCCATATGCAGAGTGGACATTGAGGCCCAGCTGCCGAGTGAAAGTTGACAGCGTGTTTCAGAACTCTTGCCCTCCCTCTCATTCCCATTCTCCTGGTACTGCAGTCAACCAAAGATGGCATGACTTACCTGCGCAGATTTGGAAGCCTTGAACTTAGAGTGCTGGCTCTGCTATATGGTACAACTAATGCTAGACCTACAATTTATGTATACAGTTGATTTTGATGTATTTATAAAAGCTTTTTTTTTCTAGATTTGACATTTTTCCTGTATCATTTTACTGTATTTTTGCATGGTTCCTTGTATTGCATTTCTTTGCACATATTATGGGCTTGTGACCCTAAACTTGCAGGCAAGATTAGCTGCTTTAGGAAGTAGAATTTTGTGGTCTTTTTGTTTTTTACATAGTACCAGGTCTTAAAAATTATGAATTTTTTTATCCATACTAACCTTTAATTTAATCAATCATGTACTTTAGTTTGATGTATAAAGATCCTCTAGAAAATTATAATATTGTGTATTAAGACATTCCTTAATTAGGACAAAAATGGCTGCTGTATATTTACAATATGGAGTTCTGAGTTAAATACCATCCTGAATACTGGGAACAGAACACAAACCATGTTCATTCAGATGTGGGTGGTATTCACATCACCAGTGATCAGTAGAAGTTTTCTTGGTGTATCCTTTTCCTTTCAGCACAATGCAGGTAGAGTTGATATTGATATCATACATTTAGACTGCTGTTATGATTGTATTTATCTTTTTCCTACATCGTTTAGAACTTTATTTCCCTGATTCAATTTTTGCTGCTGTGAAACAGCTCTGATGAACACTAAATATTAATTTCAATTAGCTGGATTGTACATACTTGCAGATTTAACAAAATTTTGGGGAAATTGAAGAAGACATGTAGAATTTTGTTCAATCTTCTGCTAAGCACGTATAGTAAAGATATCTGCTTTACATTGATTTTGTAACCATATTCAGTCAGGATTTAGAATTGCAGTCATTGGCAGGTATCTATGCATTCATACTAAAAGTCCCAGGATCACTTTTAAGGGATTTTTATTAGTTTAAAGATTAATAAAGTTAGCTGAATCTACATGTCTCTTGTTTTATTTCTCTTTAAACTTGAAAACAGTAAATCTGCAGATACTGTGAGGCACAAATTATACTGTCAACCTACTGTTGCTCTGGTTTTAGATTCCCACTTCATACGTTACCAAGAGTCGATCACTGATTTAAATTTTTTAATTTCTATAGTTAAGATTTACTGCATAATATAGAATATAAAGTTAAGTTAACATACTAACATTTTCTCCTTTGGAGAAAGTTTTAATCCACTTCAGGATGCATATTATCAAGATACTTTCATATACAGGATAGCCTAATTTTATTTGTTCAAATATGCTTAAGATGTCCCAAATTGCTAACGCATCAGTCAGTAACATCACTGTCTGTATGTGGAAGACATGTTCCCATGGATCATATGTGAAGATGTCAATAAGCTTGCATTAAGCCACCTGCTTTGTAAGTGGATTGATTAATAAATAACTTATATTTCTATTGTCTTTGTGTTTCATAATTAGTTTTTATAAAAGTTTACATTAAACATCTTGGAATTCCAAAATAGTGATCTTGCTGAAGTTGACATTCACATAATTTGATGTCTGTATTCATTCAGTTACAGCTACTTGCCTTTTTTGTTGTTATTTTATTAATAAATGTTACACTGTAGTAATTGTTAATATCAAACATGCTTCAACATAGTATGTGTAGTGATGAAGGCTGGACTGTGGTTAAGAAACTTGGATATAAAAATGACATTTTAAAAAAGAGTACTGGATTAAGCTACAGTTATATAAGGGCGGGGATGAGGGAAGGAGAGAGTGCGACCCATGTCTGCTGTCTGGGGAGAAGAACGAGTAGCCTGTCTTCAAATAGCCTGTGTTAGATGAAGGATTTTGCCACTGGAAAACCCAGGATCTGTGCCAAGGGGTTGAAGAAGTGTAACATGGGGAGAATTCTTTGTAATGGGAGTCCTCTTGATGTTCTCTGAAGACAAGAAGTACAGATAGATTTCTTTATTTTTTAAGGTTACATCAGACTTAGATGCACAACTCCCTGTTGACCTGTTTAATAATTACTACTGATTTTTTTTATTAGATAAAGCATTATTACTTTAAAATTTATTTATTGCAAATATTTGTGGCATAAAGCTGAACTGTTAATTCAGGAGCTCTGCAATTAGTTACAGGAAAATGTGACTGGTAATAAATCAAGTAGGGAAGAAAATTTTTAATATTTTAACGTTTTGTGCTTTGTTTTGGTGTTTTACATATCCTGCTGCATCTTATGTCAAAATTTCAGTGATAGCTGTCCAAATACTTTAAAACTAAAATTCTTTTGTCAGCAAATCTTTATTTTTATTGTTGTTATTATACAAGTGATAAACTGATATATGAAACATTTTTCTTACTCTGGTGACTTTTA
Source organism: Eidolon dupreanum (assembly GCA_028627145.1). Lineage (NCBI taxonomy): Eukaryota > Metazoa > Chordata > Mammalia > Chiroptera > Pteropodidae > Eidolon > Eidolon dupreanum. The sequence goes on along the minus strand of CM053509.1, from coordinate 42,344,513 downwards.
TTTTAGCTGCTAGCTAAACATTTCATCATTTGAACCTTAACGGTTTAACATACAGAAAACTAGGTCTGTTTTAAAAATGGTATTTGTAACACTAAAATTAAAATATAAACTCTGGACATTTTGTTATTTTTCATGAATTGGAATAGTTTAATTCTATAGATAATGCATCCTGATTTCTAATTTACCTTCCAAAGCCTCTGGAAACAGTGAATTTTCTTGCTTATTCAAGACTTCATGTGTCACAATATTGGATATATCAAGGTTGAAATATCTTTCAGTTACAGATTTCAATTATTTTCTTGAATTAAGAATTATATCCAAAAGAACTGTTTCTTACTGAGGAAAATATTACCAATTTTTAGGTTTGTCCTGCTAGGGACAGGTGTCCTCCCTTCTGTGTATTCTGTACAAATTCAAAGGCTACATGTTATTTTTTGGAGTGGTAGAAAAAAGACAGACTTTGGTGTCAGCCTTGAGCTTTGACTTGTACAGCTTTGAACAACTGAAGCTTTCTGAGCCTTGTCTTTCTCATTTATAAAACAAATTATGAGAATTAAATGAAATAATGAGTATGAAGAGCATATAGTACATATTTAAGAATATAAGTTCACCGATGCTTGCTCCATCCCACCCCACCACCCAAATACCACGCTTTTGATAACAAATGGTAGCAAAGTAACATGCTAAACTATAGATCAGTGTTTTTGCTGCCAATTTTTCTTATAATTCAAGCAACTAATTACTAGATAAGAAGGAACAATGTTCTTCAGCCCTTCTCTGATAGGTTGGAATTTTTCTTCTAGAGGGATGAAAGATTTCTAGCATGTGTGCTTTCTTCCAGTTGCTTTGCAATCACAACAGAAGCATGGTTGCCCATCAATATCATCCAAGGTTGTTTCAGGCAGCTCCTGCCAGTGGATCAAATTGGCACCAGATGTATAACCATTTGTCCTCTCTGACATAAAATTTTATGGAGAAACAACTGGAATTTCTCATCCTCTCCTAATTTTTCTCCTCACTAAATTGTGTTACCCAGGGACCTGGTGCCCATTAAGGATTAATTAAGCACACTGCTGAGCTGCCTTTGTTGTTGTATTAGCTTCTAGGCTTATTAGGCTGATAGGTAAGTGTGGGTTTCCAGGAGAAGCTTTTGATTAACCCAAATTGCATGCCTCTTATTTTTTACTATTTAAAGTATAATTTATACGATACTGTATGTACAACGAAGTTATTGAACACTTACATACCTCATGATGTGTCACCGCAATAAATCTAGTAAACGTGTCACTGAAAAGTTAACTACAATACTATTGACTTTATTCCCCATGCTGTACATTACATCCCCGTGACTTATTTTGTAACTGAAAGTTTGTATCTCTTATTTTCCCCTTCACCTTTATCACCTGTCCCCCATCTCCCTTCTCTTTGGCAACCATGTTTGTTTTCTATATCCTGTTTCTGTTTTGTTTTGCTTTTTAGGTCTAACCACATGTAAGTGAAGCCATACGGTATTTGTCCATCTTTGACTTATTTCACTTAGAATAATACTGTCTAGTTCTGTCCATGTTGTCACAAATGGCAAAATTTCATTCTTTTATAACTAATATTCCATTGTGTGTGTGTCTTGTGTATGTGTATATGTATATATCTACATATCACATATTTATTCATTGTTTGTTTGTTTATTTAATTTTTTTAGGGAAGGCAACCCTTGATTGACCTCACAGATTGCAAGGACTTTGTCAGTTTACAATTCCTTATTTATTTATTTATTTATTTTATGTCTGCAGCACCTGTTCTTCTAGGTGGTCTCTTATCCAAGTACTAACCAGGCCCGACCTTGCTTAGCTTCCTAGATCAGATGGGATCACGCTTGTTCAGAGTGGCATGGCTATAGACTCATTTATTGATGAACACTTAGGTTGCTTCCATATCTTGGCTATTGCATTTCAGTTCCAAAAACTGATTAGTCATTTCCTCAAGAACTACCTCTAGGAGCTCTTCAATGTCATCCTCATCCACGCCCAGGGTAAAATTGTTTACCATCTCATCCATAGCTTTGATTTTGTTTTGTAACCTTTACACTATGACATTACAACGGCTACCACAATTAGTAACTTATCTCCTATGTCAAGACCCCGTCAGATATTTGGACCTCTGTAGCCAAAAATGCTATCAAACTGGCTTCAGTGATTCTCAGGGGGCTCTCAATTCCATCTGATCAATGGTTCAGCACCAAATAAACTGTGCAGCCAATGCCAAAACACCTGGAAATGGCCCAGGCATTTAAGTTTTCCATGCAAAAAAATCAGGAATAACTGATAATTCAGAGTTTACAAATACAGATGCTCGCTACTGTGCTGTGTTTTCCTAAATTGTAACACCACGGGAAACCAATAAAGATAACCTATTCCAGCAAACAAAAAGGCTTATTTGGTGCAAGGATTGAGAATGCCCCGATAAGTGTATCTGTTACCTGTTAGGTAATAAACCACCCCAAATCATAGTGACTTAAAGACATCATGTATTTGCTCATAGTTGTACAATTGGGTGAGGCCGGGCAGGTAGGAGTAGCTCATCTCTCAGTGTGCTTGTGACTGGTGTTCCTCATGGCTGCATTCAACTGGGAGCTCTGCTAGGAGATGATGTTCAGTAGGCCTCCCTTAGATGCCTGATACTTCAGCTGGGGTAGCCGGGACAGCTCAAAACTCACTGGGCATTTCTCTCAATGTGGTCTCTGTCAAAGGATAGTTTGACAGATCTGTTTACACGGTGGCTCAGAGCTCTGAAAAAGGAGAAACTGCCAAGCATCCTAAGACCTGGATCTGGAACTGGCACACTATTGTATCTGTCACATTCTGTTGGTCAGAGCAAGTAATAAGACTAGCCCAGATTCAAGGGGAGGAGAAATAGGCTATACTTGTTAATGGAAGCAATAGCAAAAAATTGTGGCCATTTTTAATCTATCAAAGCAGGTAAAACAAACCCCATTGCTTTGTTAGAATTCCTAGTACAAACTTTCTGAACAGTTTTGTCTTTGACCCATATAGAGAAACTGTGTGTACAAAATGGTCTATATTCTCAAGTATAATCATGAGAGGAATCAATAGTGGAGGAATTTTAACTTTCCTGAACTTTCACTTTCCCACATCGACATTTGAGAAAAAGAAACCTATGGGATGGAGATAGCTAGGTGTTTCTGGTCCTTTGGCTGCCATGTCATTGTGTAATTTAGAAATCCTGCAGTGTTCTTGATAAATGATTATTGTGGTGATTAATTTTGTGTCAGCTGCACCATGGAAGTGCCCAGACATTTGCTTAAACATCTGGTGCATCTGTGGAGGTGTTCCTGTGTGAGACTAACATTTGAATCTGTAGGCTATGTAAAGCACATTGACCTCTTTAATGTGGATGGGCCCTGTCCAATCAGTTGAAGGCATGACTAAAGCAAAAGATTTGCATCCACCCCCAATCTTGCCCTGTGAGTGAGGGAGCATTTCTCCTGCCTGATGTCTTTCAAACTGGGACATCGTTTTTCTCCTGCCTTTGGACTCAAACTGAGACATGGGCTCTTCCTGGATCTCTAGCCTCCTAGCCTTTGGGCTGGAACTACTCCACTGACTCTACTGGGTCTCCAGATGGCAGACTGGAAATTGTGGAACTTGTCAGCTTCCATAATTGTGTAAGCCAATCCCATCTTCCCCACCTCCCTTTCTCTCTCTCTCTCTCTCTCTCTCTCTCTCTCTCTCTCTCTCTCTCTCTCTCTCTCATCTATCTCTATCATCTCTCTATCATCTATCAACTTATCTATCATCTCTCTCTGGAGAACCCTGACTAATGCCGTTATCATGCCTTTGTTTATATTCTTCATTGCTGATAAGGTCACTACTTTTTGAAGAAGCACATTTCTTTTGTAAACAGTTACAATCACTATTTTTTTTCCACAGGTCTTTCTGTAACCTCACAGAGGGTCATTCTAGAGCAATGCAAAAATAAATCTGGTCTACAGCCATGCCACCCTGAACAAGCCCGATCCCGTCTGATCTCGGAAGCTAAGCAAGGTCGGGCCTCGTTAATACTTGGATGAAAGACCACCTAGGAATACTAGATGCTGTAGGCATAAAAAAAATAGAAAATAAGAAGTTGTAAGCTGACAAGCTTCTTGCAATCTGTAAGGTCAACCAAGGATTGCCTTGCCTAAAAACAAACAACAAATAAATCTAGTTTCTTACTAGATCCTCAGATATTTATTATAGGACAGCTATCTCGATTTATTTAGGTCTTCTCCAAGTAAAATATCTTGTTTTTGTTTAAACTGGATCTTATGCCTCTCAGCAATTCTTGTCACCATTTTCTGGATACTTCTAGCTTATTAATGTTTCTCAAAGTATGATTGATACCTGTTAATGATCATTACTCCAGTTGTGATCTGAGCATTAAAAAGTATGGAATTACCTGAACTCATTCATGTTAATGAGTTAGGTCTTGGATTGCTGTTATTTTCTGAGGGAGCACAGGTTTCCTAGAGGACAGATGTGGAAATGAAAGGAATAAAAATGAATTGGAAAAGGATTACAAACTGAAGGGAAATGGTACACAGTTCTCGTTCTATCATCTATGTGCAAGTGGGATTGCCTCTCAGATCTGAGTAGGCCTGCACACCACAGGCACAGCTCAGCCCAGGATTAGGAGTGCAACTGAAGTTAACTTGATATGCCAGTTGGGACATTCTCTGCATTCTGCAGCTCCTCAGTATCCCACCGAAGCTGATTAGTATATGATACAAAAATTAGTGTGTCTCACAATCTTTATCTGTTATAATAGAGAACCAGAAAAGCATGAGTAATTGAACAATATAATGTAAAAATTCTTGAGTCAGTGGTTTCTTATCCTTAACAGACCTTTTGCTTTTTTACTCACTAAGGATGAGTGAATTATATTATTGTTCTTTCATGCACCTTACCTCTATATTTGTAGCACCATGTGGGCAGAGACCCAGTTTTATGCTTTTACTTCCTTTTAAGTAGTGTGTGCAGTACCTTGCTTATAGAAGGCATTTAGTCGATTTTTAAAAACTAACAACAAAAACTAGATAATTCACAAACTTGAGGTCCAGATTTTAAAGAATCCTTTTGGGTAGAGGCTCCTGAAGGCACTTAAAAGGTGTTTCTTTTCACCTAGCTGGGTCTTCTCCCTGCTTTGGGGCAACTTTACAGGCCCTACACTGGGACACACCCATGTACTCTGCCTAGCTGGCAACAGATGGATTGATTACCTGGTCATCTCATGGAAAAGATAATGTTGACATTTTTTTGTCAGGGTGAAAGTAGGTCAAGAGGATTGCAAGCAAAGCAGAGGAAAAGACTCTTCTGTAAGAAAAATAAATGACCTGCCCCTACCCACCCACCACCCAATAAATGAGCAATAAAAGTTGCTTTGTTTATTTATAACTTAGTTTGGGTAACTTTTGAGAGGAAAATTTAACCTAACCACTTAAAACTTTTAAGTTACCTTACAATTGTTTTCCCTCATCATCCACATTCAAAAATGTCTGTCATGTCTGTTTTCTTTTTTTCATTCTCTACACTTATCCAAGTCAGGTTTTTGTTACGTCTCACCTGGGAAACCTTTAGCTTTCCAATCCACTATAATCCGTCCTTCGTGCTGCCTCAGGGGTCAGCTTTCTAAAGCAAAGTTCTGATTAAGTCATTATCCTCCTTAAAAATGTTCCTTGATTCCTCATTTTCTGGCTTTTGCAGCTTTTAATATTCCTATGATCCAAATGCCTCAGACTACTTTGTTTTTCCACAGATTGATTTACACTGTTCCCACTTGAGTGCCTTCGTCGTCTCTGCCTGCTAAAATCTAGCCCTTCTGTCCAAGTTCACTTAGACGTCCCCCTTGTAATAAGGCTTTCTTCATCTACTTCCATTTTGAATTAATCTCTCCTTGTGCACGGTATTTTATAGGTCTTGCCTCTTAGAGTAATTTCGTTCCTGTGTGTATCCCCTTTCTTGTTTTGAACTTGAGGGCATTGCTTGTACTGTATTCTTCTCTGTGTTCCTGCAGTGCCTTGCACCCACTGACATTTTAATTTTAATATATCAAATAAAGTTTATTTTATCTCCTAGCTAGTTTTGAGAAAAGAAATCAGAAACTGATAGTTAGAAATGGGTGGGGGTGGGAAACAAATGGAATAAGAACAACTGAAGGAGAGAACTTGAGAGTATATTAGGAAGATAGCTGGGTTCTGATTAAAAAAAAAACGAACAGCTGATGAAAATCGTAATTTGTCAATTGTCTCATTCATAAATTAATGGTATATAAATTAAACTGGCCCTTCGTGTCCTCACTATGATCTGGACAATGGCTGCTTAAAGTCATGAAGGACAGAAAGGGAAAGTATTTTCCAAGAATATGGAAACCATGAATATGAGCTGAGCTTTTTGACTTGTCCTCTATGACGGCGGTCCCCAACCTTTTTGGCACAAGGCCCTGTTACTCCTATGAGAATCTAATGCCCAGTGATCTGAGGTGGAGCTCAGGCGTGATGCTAGTGCTAGGGAGCATCTGCAAATACTCGCCACTCACTTCCTGCTGTGTGGCCCGGTTCCTACATGGACCGGTACTGGTCCATGGCCCAGGGGTTGGGGACCCCTGCTCTGTGATATGTGTAGCCCAAATGAGTCCTAATAAGAATTCAACAACAAGCAAGGACCTTATTTGTTATAGGCACTGGAAATGAAATGGTGCACCAAACCAACACCTCTGCTCACCTAGAGATGTGTACAATTGTTAACAATGCCATGAAAACATTTCCTTTCTCCTGAGGAAAAGTAAATTTTGTAGTAGACTATCTGGCTGACCCTGTAATTAAAATAAAATTTTGGAGAAACAAACAAACAAACAAACAAACAAATGCATTCTAGTGCATTTGTTTAACTTAATAAGTTCCTGGGCTTGAATTTGACATGATCCTAGTGGTTTGCCTATGGGACTTCTAGGTGGGCTGTGAGGTTTCCAGCCCTGACCTGACCTGGGCAGTTTTTGCCTTCTAAAATTGTTGAATTCTCCATCAACAGTGCCTGATTGTGAAGTATTTCCAATGGGGGAAAGTCCTGGAAATCTGAGAAAAAGAATCTCAAGACTGAGAGAAAGAAGTGGGCATCTGAATAAGAAATTGGAAGTGGAGAGCGTCTGACAAACAGCAAGCAAATCTTTGGTGATTCAGGAGGAGTGTCTTCATAGCCAATAATACCCTGAGACTCTACACCAAATGGGGGGATTTAGGTGTCAGAAAAGAGGAGTTCCCATTTGGCACACCAGGCCCTAAACATATGTGTAGGAATCTCAGATTTTCTCTCTGTCTCTGACTCCTTTTCACGCGGTTAGAAGACAATAGGCAAGAGCTACCTTGAAGCCTAATAGCTCCTGCCAAACCAAGCCACTTGCCTTGTCTCCCATCATGCCAGTCCAATAATGGTGGTCTGTGTTTTTGCTTGGGATGCTCCTTCTGCTTGCAATATTCTCCCTTCACTTCATATTTGCTTTTTGAAGCAGTACTTGACCAAGAAATGGAAATAAAGTGAATCAACCATGTAGAATTTTATCATACTGCAAAGGCCTTCAAGAAATTTATCCTTAATTTTCTGTTTGATTTCCTTTGATAACTGTTTCATCAAACTTTTTCTACTCTTTCTGCCAAATGTAAATAGAGTGGACAATGGTAAATAGAGTGGAAAGAGCACAGGGTTTGGAATCAGACCTGAGTACAAGTCCTAGCTCTGAAACTCTTAAGTGCTATGATTGCAGCCAAGACATTTACCTGATCTGATCCTTAGTTTCTTCAAATCAAGATAATATGTGACAGATGTTAACTAGACTTACCATGGTAATTATTTCACAATCTATTCAAATATCAAATCATTACATTGTACGCCTAAAACTATATGTTATATGTCAACTATAATTTGATTTAAAAATGACAAAAATTAGGCTACTACTTGTTTTACAAGGATTGTTATGAGGCTTTGATGAGAAAGTTTATGTAAATTATGACGTAAGAAGACTGATCAATGTTATCTAAGGCAGGAGGGAACAGGAAATAAAAATATAGGACTACAATACATTAAACAAGAAGTTGAATCAAAAAGTTTATTTGCCAGGTTCTAGGTTGCAATGAAGGATAAGAAAGAATTATTACTTCCATTTTAATTAATATACAATATATCTAATATGGATTAAATTGATTTTGACAATGCTGAGTCAGTTAAGAGCACTTTACCGTTCATAGCGTTTGTTTAAAAAGCCCTGTGAATCAGTGAGGATTGTTACTTTTATAGCTGTAGCTTTTGCTAATGCCACAACATTACAACAATATAACAAAAATGTAATTTTACTTACAACCTCAGTGCACAGTACACATCTATTTTTCCTTTGCAAGACTTTTTCTTATAAGATGATGGATACACTAAGATCTTCCCACGCTACATAGTAGCTGCAATTATTCCTGTTTTATAGAAGCGAAACATGTTCAGAAATGTCAGATGCATGGGCAAGGGCAAGGGATGGAATGTTAAGCAGATAACTTCATTTTTAAGGCTCGTTGGTACCCAAGTAAGAGAGGGAAACCATAAGAGTGATGGGAAGTCTTGTTAAATTCTTAGATGGAGCCTGTTATCAGGGGTTATTCCACTACCTTTACTGTGGGTGTTGGACATTTCCTTTTCTCTTTCCTCCTGTCCCGTTCCTCTTTTCCTGTTTTGACCTGATCCTCCTGCCTAAGGCTGGATCACACCTTTTTCATTTTAAAATATTCTGCATGTCAGAGGATCATTTTTTTTTTCAACGAAAATTTGTGACTAACGACCATAACACATAACAAACAATGTGCTAGGGGCCGGCAATATACAATGGAGAGCTTACATGAATCACAAATCACACGAATCGCATTTACCTCTTTTTTGTTTGCTTTTTTTTATCTCCTGGGAATCGTAGCTTTTGAATAAATGCCAAAAACGCCACAAACTTAGCACACATTTGTGTCTCACCCACCTAACAGTGCAGCCCTGAGCCAGCAGCGGCCCCTGTTCAAAGACCCAGACCAACCCGACCTAAACTCCAATTCGAAATTTCTGGAAGGGGACTAAAGTCTGAAATGGCATTTCCAGGGTGTTCCCTAGGAACAACTTCCACCCACCCAGTACAAACGTAGTGAAACACCTGTAGGTGAGGCATTGTCAACATTCAGAGGTGTCCTATGTTTGCTTTCCCATGAAACGTTTTATTTTATCTTGGAGGCCGAGATTTAAAAAACAAAAAACAAACAAACAAAAAACAGCCGCAGGAACCGCAACTTGTTGTTATGACAACCAAAGGCCTGAAAAGTTTAGCCAATCAGCATGCGGAGATGCCTCCTGCTTAGCCAATGGGAAGAGCGCACCGTACGTAGGGCCGCCCAATGGGGGCGCGAGCTGCGCGGCATTTGAATCCTGGAACCTGGCGACATCGCGAAGATCCTCAGCGGTGCGGGCTGGGAGTGCAGATCTAACGGCGCCGCGGAAGCTTCTGCTCTCTTTCCCCAGTCCCCATCCCTCCCGGGCCCAGGCTGGCACTCTTGCCTGCTGCGTCCCTCATGGCGCTGCTCCGACGCCCGACGGTGAGTGGGCCCGGCGACCCTACACACCAGCCAGGGGTTTCCGCTGCGCAGCCCCCTTGGCCGCCTCTCCTCTTTTCTGCTTAGAGTTTGTTCGTCCTCATCTTGCTGCTTTCTTATTCTTCTAGCTTTCCCCTTCCCCCGCGGCGCAGGCTGGGCGGCGGGTCTCTGGCCGGTCTCCCCTGCCTAGGTTCCGCTCTTCAGTTCCCCGCCCTTGCCAGTCTCTGCCCTGGAGTGGGGCAGGCTCAGGAAAGCGCCTCGGAGACTGCACCTCTTAAGAGAGCCTCCGCAGCACTGGGCCTTTGTTGTTAGGAAAAACTACAGGGTTCTTGGGGTTTTCTTCCTCCGTTCCCAGACTCTTTGCCAGCTAAGGGATTCGTGGTGGGAATGGAGAGAAGGACTGGAAGTAATTCCGTAGCAATAAAATGTTCGGAATGTTTGATCCAATTTGAATTCGTTTATTTCATCTTTGCAAAAATAAAAGTGTTAATGGTGTTTTAGAGTAGGTCCTGACACACCTGAGTTTCATTCTCCTGGCTGCAAGGGGAGTTAAAAGCTGCTAATTTTCCTTTCCAGATGGATTTAAACTTAGTCACATTACCAGGCTTCTACCCTTAAGCATTACACTTTCAAACACTTTTGAAATTTGGCAATTACTGCTGGAAAAATTGCACAGTGTGACTTTTGAGAATCCTAACAAGTTGAAAACATTCAGTTTTTAATTCCTACCCCTTTGTAGATATGTCTGAACTGACAAGTAATTTTTGTCTAATGTATTCCATAAAGTTCTTTCATAGTCAAATTCCTTCTATGAGGAAGGCTGGAGTTTTTTCCTGCCCACTCTTTCTTGGTAGGTCCATTCAAACCCCTTGTTGGGAGATTCTTTAGGTTTAGGACTCTCAATTTCCAGGAATAGGACATGCTGGTTTTGTTTTTTTTTAAGTGATGTGTTTATCACGTCTATGATAAAACTAATTTTTTGTATGAATTGCTTTTCCTAGCAAGTTTTGTTTCTAAGCATATTCTGATTAAAGCAAGTTAAAGTCAACTAACAATTTTTATTTCATACAATTCCCACTTTCTCTAGATTTTTAGCCAAGAAAACTATTTCCTTTCTAAGTATCCTTAATATAGCAGGGAATCCATGCTATGGCAACTGCATTTTAAAAGGCTGTATCTCTAAAAGATCATGTCCACAGGGACACTTTTTATCTCTAGAATGGCATAAGAGTCAGAGCTAGTTTGGGTTTAAAATATCTGGTTTTTAAACAGCCAGACCTATTATAGCTTTTTAATATTTTGTCCTAATTGCACTTGTTATTAATCTCTGTAAAGCTTTTAAAAATACTATAGATACCTTTAATATATAGGGATCTCTAATAAGTGACACTGGTGCTATTTGAGAAAAAAATCACTGTTAAGCTCAGTGGAATTTTTTTATAGATAAGGTGGATGAGTGATTTGCCTAATTTAAAGTGTTGTTATCAAACACAAATAGTATTTTTAGACTTCCTGAAATATACTTCTTCCTTCTAGCAAATAGATCTCAGCATATGCACCTTTCCTAAAGCATTTCTGAATTTGGGTATATGACATTAGAGAATTTTAAACTCTTCATTAAATTTTTTTAGGTGTCCACTGACTTGGAGAATATTGACACAGGAGTTAATTCTAAAGCAAAGAGTCATGTGACGCTCCGGCGGGCAGTTTTAGAAGAAATTGGAAATAGAGTTACAACCAGAGCCACACAAGTAGCTAAGGTAACAACTGTGAGAACTGTACATGTACACAGAGCAGGCAACACCTACTGTCTTGTCCTATTCACATTTCTTTTTTTCCTTACAGAAAGCTCAGAACACCAAAGTACCTGTTTTACCCACCAAAACAACAAATGTCAACAAACAAGTGAAACCTACTGCTTCTGTGAAACCAGTACAGATGAAAATGTTGGCTTCAAAGGTAGGAAGTTCTACATTTACAAACCTACTTAATGAGGGAGTCTGTTTTGGCTAGACTGCAAGGTGCCTTTATCAGCAGTGCAACTTTTGGAGAACATTTATAGCTAGAGCTCTACTTTGAAACAACACTGTAGGAAATGAATATGTACATCTTTTTGGTGCTGGTACCTTAAATTAATATTATGAGCTTGAATAACAAAGTTAATTACCTCCATACCCAGATAAATTTAGTGACCTCTGAGTGAAATTTGGTAGGTTTTATTAATCACCATAAGAATGAACTTGCCCATGAAGCCTATGGACGTTTACAATCTGGAAACCCACACTCATGTAAGAACAAGGTAATGCCAACATTCTGTGTTGATAAGTTGTAGTCTCTGTGACTGGTTAGCTCAACTGGAGTTAGAATACTAACAGACCCATTGGCCTGTTTCCCTGCCATCATGTTCAAGTTCATGCATCCTCTCATTCATAGATTACATACATTCATGTAATTACTTAGACTGGCATTGTTGTAAGTGCTGAGAATACAACAATAACTACTTTGCTTTTCCAGCTCAAGCACATATATTTTATATTATGTATGAAATTTTTCAAAATAAAACATTGGTTACATTTGAGAAATATATAGAGCACTTACTATACACATCTATTTATGTTAAGGCTATGTACAGAGGCACCTTGCACTCACAAAGCTTATCTAGAGGGGCATATGTATCTGAAAATTAAATTATTCATTGATGGGTAATTTATTGAGGGATTAATGATAGATGCCCCTGGGCAATGTATGACTTGATGTTAAATGACTGGGGTAGACGGAAATTCCATCCTTTGGGAAGTATATCTAAAGGAGGGGGAGAACACTGATGGATGGAGTAGTCAGGGGAAACTTCATGGAATAAGTGGCATTTGTAAAAATAAGGAGAAGCTGATAGGAAAGAGTATTTTTGGGCAAGAAAAAAAGCAGTAACAAGAATAAAGGTACCAAAGTGGAAATAGGCCTATAATCATGTCCTTTGCATAAGGAGTCCACAAATCTAAAGTAGGTCAGAAGGTTTGTGTGAGAAAACAGAATATTAAGTTGGGAAAATGTTGCAGTTGGATTCAAAGGCCTCGGGAGTTCGATTTTATCCCATTAGGCAATAAGGAACCTGGGAAGTTTTGCGAAGAGAAGTAATGAAAGCCATGGAGGGCAGCCATGGAAGGGCCATAAATTAGGAGATATCACCGTTGTCCAAGCAAGAGCTGATGAGGTTCTTGAACTAGTCTATATGGGTGCTAAGAGACAACATCAGATGTGTTAGGACATACCAAAACTTCTTTTAGGGACATCATCCCATATGTAGGAGGAATTCTTTAGATACGTTGCTTGGAATGGGGGAATGAGACCCTTAAGCACTGAGTAGTTAAGAAACCATTTATGGAATAAATTAATAAAAAATAGGAAAGTCAGGAGAGGGAGATAGCTTTGTTTGGCTTTAGATATGTGAGTTAAGAGAGAGACATCATCAATTGGGAAATACAGTTGGAAAGGGGCCAGCAACATCTGAAGGAGTGAGACAGACTTGTGCTGCTGCTGCTTAGGAGTGATGGTGGCAAGCATGTTACTGTTCATGACAGGAGAGAAAGCTTCAAATCAAGGACTAGAGCTCAAAACAAATACTCAAGATTCACCTTCCTTTAATGGGTCTTTCTTGGGAGGTTTCTAGTGGCTTCCCAAATGCCAGACCCAAACTAGTTTTTCAGGCCTTGATCTCTTTACCATTAAGAAGCATTTTATTTGGGTGACTGAATGTGGTTTCTCCTACATTTCAGGAGGGCCATTTGGTAGTATATTTCAAATGGTTATTCTCCATATCCAGTAAGTCTGTTTTTAAAATTTATTCTAAGTGGATCTTGAGATAATCATGCTAAGTGAAATAAGTCAGACAGAAAAAGCTGAAAACCATATGATTTCACTCATATATAGGATATAAAACTGAAGTGACAAACATGACAAACAGACTCAAGGACACGAACAGTGGATTAATGGTTACCAGAGGGAAGGAAGGGAACGGAGAGGTAGATAAGAGTAAAAAAGGTCAAAATTTGGTGATGGAAGGAAATCTAACTTTGGGTGGTGAATGTGTGTGTGTGTGTGTGTGTGTGTGTGTGTGTGTGTGTGTGTATGACATTATTGAATTATACACTTGAAACATGTTTGATTTTATTAACCAATGTCTGCCCCAAGAATTTTAATAAAAATAAATAAGGGATTAGATTAAGCAAGATAGATAGATAGATAGAGAAATAACTAACTAAATAAATAAATAAATAATAAAAATTTAGCCCAGGAAAATGATCAGAGAGACAATCGAGAACTTTTAAATAGTGCTATAATGGATATTTCTAATGTAATAGAGAAATATTCTATATTAGAAGATCAGTTAAATCCTTTTAATGAAAGGATAACTGTTTTAATAGAATATTTAAAGATATCAAAATGCATATTACATTATTAGGAAAAATTAGATTATAACACAATATTGCAGTGAAACCCCAAATTTGCTTTTAAAAATGTCTATTTATATGTAAAAATGTTGATGGTAGTTATTTCTGAGTATTATTTTGAGCTTAAGTTTAATATTCATTTTCTTAAAAATTTCAGACTTTTCACCATAGGTCCATGATACTGCTTGAATCAGAGAAGAAGAAAAAACACAAAAAAGCAAAAAAACAAAAAATATTATGAAGAAAACAAAGGAGAAATTTTCTCCTGCAACCTCCACAATTCTACTCTTTATTCCACATCTCCTTAGCTGACTCCTTTTTCTCTAGCTTCCTAACAAAACTGAGGCGACTGTGTTTCAGATAAAAAATTGTGGACCTTTAGCTCAGTTCATATAAAAATCACTTCTGTGACTGAAACATGCTGTTAGTTTTAGAGGACATCAGGGATTAATGAACGATAATTATTTCCAATTCAATTACACTTTTCTCGGAGAAACAGTACAGAAGGGACCGTGGTGCTCACAATTTAGGGGAAGCCCCACCCCTGGACAGATGAGCCCCTCTGCTTACCTGTCTCTCGTCAGCCCTCTGGCTTTTACTTTGTCCTGTGTTCAATCTGTGCAGTCATTGCTGCTCCTTTACAGCCAGTCCCTGGAGGTGTGGAAATGCTATTCAAGCACAAGGTGTCTAGCAGCGGTGAGCCCTAGAAAGCTTATAACTTGAGCCATGTGTACCTGAAAGCATTGTTCCCAGACCTCTAATTGAATTCATCCTATCCCCTCTGTAAAACTGGAGGGCAGGTTTCTTTTTTGTAGCAGATGAAGCAACTGAATCACAAAAGGTCCTGGCTGAGGCCTTAAAAGATTCCTGCCATTTATAGGTATATGCAGGAGCTTATTATCCTGTAATTTTTGGAGAAGAATGTTTTTTGCTGACTAATGAAGTTTTGACAAACACTGAGTAGTTTGAAGGAAGGAGAAAGCCTTTTAATAGCCCCTTATTTGCTGGACACTGAGGAAACAAGTTGAATGAACCACCTCCTCCACCCTCAAGTAGCTCCCAATCAAATCAGGAACATCGGAGTACAAGCACGTGTTATAACAGGCTGTAACAGAGATAGATGCAGGCTTAGGCAGTGTACAAGGGGTCACAGCTAGGAATTCAGATGGCGGTTTTAGATTTGCAGATTTCGATTTCAGCATTAAATGCAGTGATAGTCATTATTCAAGTGTAAGAATGTTTTAAAGCCTAACAAAAGTATGTATAAAAGTGAATAAGCACAACTGTTCACATTAAATAAAAGAGTGCCTTTCGTTCTTAATTACATGAGAAAAACATAGTCATAAAAAAACAAAGAAGTACATAGAGTACGTAGAACAAAAGGTCAATTTATTTTTACTACTCTTCCTACCCCTAAAATTCTACTCCGTTGCATAATGTATTCCATAAAACTAATCAGAATAACCAATTTTGCCTTTCTATAGCTGTGTGTGCCTCTCTGTGCATGAGTACACACTACTCATGAATGATCAAAATCAACAGTTTGCTTGGAGTCCTTCCTTGTTGCCCTTAATTGACATCAATTTATGATGTTTGGCATCATAAATTTAGTAAATAAAGGCACTCTGTGTTTTACTAAGACTTGTGTCAATATCTATATATTTATCTGTGAATATCAATCATTCTCTCAATAGATTCAACTCAGTCAGTGTTGGTACTAGAAATTCAGTAGCCTTTACTCACACTTTACCCAGCTTCTTTCCAGATTCTGCAAAATCTTACGTCTTCATTGTTTCTGATAGGACTTTTCAGTTGTCTCTGACAGCCCACAGAACTCATTCGTTAATCTAATTTAAAAGTTTTTATTCTTCAGACTGATTTCATCATTCAAAGGTTCGTGATGGTTAACTAGCTGATAAGTGTTTAATTTTTGCATGAAGCAGGCACTATTGGTCCATAGGGCTTAGACCGCTGCCTGCACAGATGAGTGGGATCTTAGAAAGGATTGTTAGAATCATTAAATTATGTTGGAATCCCAAAGGAATGCTTTTAAGAAGTTCTAAATTAAGGACCAGAGCAATTATTGTTGTCTTATCCTGCAGCTTTTGAGTATAGCTAAACTCACATGTACTTCTGAATAGACACAGGTAAATGTTTCAGGCTGCCAAGGCAGCACATTAAAGCATGTGATGATAACCTCTGCCTTCTTAAACCAGTTTCCTGGTCCTGCCTGCCCTTCTTGAGGAGAGTGATAATGCTTATCCTTCAAAAAAGTAACCTTAAATTGCAGACACATGTGCTCGTTAAAATGCACATCTGATTCTAGTCACTCTTGCTCAGTTCTTCAGTAGGTTCACTTATCTTTGGATAAAATTTAAACTTTTTAGCCAGGTTCTTGTTTAACCTTTCCAGCACACCTCTGCACACCTCATACGCTACCTCCCGTCATCCCAAATCAACGTACTATCCCCAGACTGGCCTTTATCTCTTGGGACATTGTACTGGCATACCGTTTGCCTACTCATTTTCCTGGAGGTCTTCTCTCTGGTAACCTTCCTTAGGTTTCCCCCTGGCACCCCAATTAGGTCTTCTTATTTATTCTAACCCCTTGAGGTTTTTAAATTTTTGATTAATGACATGTCTACCTGCATACCTATTGTTTTCCTGGCCCTTCTTCAGTTTAAGACCTTTGATTTAAGAGGGAAGGGCCTGTTTTGAACTGTTATGTATATTTTGTTATTGTTTTATCCTTCTCTAAGATTGAAAACTGTAATCAGTGATCTTTAATGTAAATCGGAATTGTTTATGATACAGCTTTCTTTTTTCCCCCCTATATTTTATTATTTTAATACATATTCTTTATAGCCTAGCAGTCCTGTTAGGTTTTATTTTGAGAAGTACCTCTTTTAAAAAGTAATGGTTTATTTATACTTCATTACTAGACACTCATTTTAACTTAATACATTTTTAATGTGTGTGATTTTTAAAAAAATAATCACCCTGTCAGCATATGAAAATAAATGATGAGGTATGTATTTGCTCAGTCTTTGTTTTCTCCTATTTTATTCATAAGCTGGATATGCTTTTCTGCTTTTTAGTTACCAGTGTCTCAATTTAGAATAAATTAGTTGATGAGAAAAAACATAGTTGTAGAAGAGGCTACTGGTAAAGTGAACCGTCAGCTCTAGGAATCTCTGAACCCAGGTGTCTAAGTTTCTTTCACTTAGTAAATATTCATTGAGCACCTACTGTGTATCAGGGATGATAAAGGTAGTTGAACTAAGTGGACAAAATGAATTTAAGTAAATGTAAGCTTATAGAGCTTACATTTGAGCAAAGATAGACAGAAAATAATACACACCATATATAAGTAAGCTCTATAATATAGTAGAAAGTTATAGGTTCTATGGAGAAAAATACAATATGAGAGAGGAATGTATGTGTGAGGGGAATAGGAAACAGATGATTATTTTAACTATAGAATGATCACTGAAAGTATAGATCTGGCAGGTGGTTATTTTAAAGAGGAGTCAAGATAGACCTCACTGAGAAGGTAACATTTAAGCAAAGCTTGAAGATGGCAAGGAAATTACCCATGCTGATACAGGGACAAGAATGTTTTGGTAAGAGGGAGCCTGCTTGCAGTGAGGACGGCCAGCAGGCTGGAGTGAAGCAAACTAAGGGGAGAGAAGCAGGAGATGAGCCAGCAACGGGGGGAAAGGGGTGGGCCAGATCATGCATCTACTATATCCTGAATTAGTCACCTCTTACTCTGAAATTTATTTTGGCTTTAACATATTTCAAAAATACATATGATACTTTTAAACCAGTTGGCTCTGCATATATTTGTGATGAAGCCTACTCCTAAGATAGTAATATATGCACTTTAATTTGTCAATGTAGGCTCCTTCTCCCACACCTGAGGATATCTCCATGAAGGAAGAGAACCTCTGCCAAGCTTTCTCTGATGCCTTACTCTGCAAAATTGAGGACATTGATAATGAAGACTGGGAAAACCCTCAGCTCTGCAGTGACTACGTCAAGGATATCTACCAGTATCTAAGGCAGCTTGAGGCGAGTGGCCTTTGTGTTTTGATTGTATAAGCAATGTGGCATGTACCACACAGCTGGGAAGGAAAGAGGTCTGCATTTTAAACATTTAATTCTACCAACAGGTTCTGCAGTGCATAAATCCACATTTCTTAGATGGAAGAGATATAAATGGACGTATGCGTGCCATCCTGGTGGATTGGCTGGTGCAAGTCCACTCCAAATTTAGGCTGCTGCAGGAAACTCTGTACATGTGTGTCGCCATTATGGATCGATTTTTACAAGTAAGTGTGGTTTCGTACCAGTGGCTCACAGAACATTGCATTTATGTAATGCCAAGGTTTGGTACCTCTGAAGAAAAGACCAAAAGCCAATTTAAGAGAAGCCAAAGAACTTCAGGTGCTAGAAGGGGAAGCAGTTCAAGTGTATCAGACCCCTGGTGATGCTGACCAGTGGTGGGCATTTCTGTTAGGTCAGCTGGCTGAAAAGAGCTCGGGAGAATAGCATTGCCACAATCAAATCATTCCTTCAGAGGAAATATACTAGCATATGGTCTGAAAGTCAGTCTGGAGTTTGTGATGCCTTTGGACGATGGTTTGCCAGACCTGCTTGCACAGTTTCTGTAGTTCAGTATTCTTTGGTATTAAGTTGCCTCATCCGAAAAGTGAGCAGTTTGGCTAGAGGACTTCAGAGTTTTAAGTTAGTTGTGGCATTGAATCACTGGAGAAGCAGGAGGCAGCGGAGTTTTTTAAAAAGAGGTTGGGGATATGTGTGAGGAGTATACAGGAATGTGAAGTCTCAAAGAGGAATGTAAGAAATTAAGCCGAGAGGCAGAAGTGATCATCAAAATATTTATCCACTGGTAATGCAGACACACTGACCAGTTAGAAGAAATTCCAGACGTAAACCCTTAGTGTGTTATCTACCAAATAGTAGCCTTGCAGATAAGGATTTATTTATTTAAAGTCAACATTTATGATATAGGTTTAGGTTAAGTATAAACAATACAATAATTGTGTTTATGATAATGACCCTGAACTACTACAAAATCCTAACCACAGATTCAGTGGTTTTCTTTATATAAGTGGTTTAATTATAAAGTCATGTTTTTGGTAGATTTTCAATTATAAGAGTTGAAGCAAAAAAGCAAAGTCCTGTTGTTTTTGTTTTGTTTTAAAAGAAATTAAGGGAAACACTTATACCCTAGAGAGAATTTTCCCTTACTCTGAAGCATCTTTCTGATTCTTCAAGCTGAATGATGATACCCCCTTCCTTGTACCTAGGCATCCATTAAATTTCTGCTGTTTTGGCTTGGCCTCGTCCTGATCCAGACCAGGTCTGGGGGTCCTTAGATACTGAAGCCAGGGTGATGTGGGTGGAGCAGTGACTAGGAGCTTGGTGGTCAGGCATAATTCTTGTCTACTTAGCAATTGAGTGATCTTGGGCTGCTGTCTGAATCTATTCTCAGGCCGTCTGTTTGTAAATGGGTAAAAAAAATATGTACTTTCTAGGATTTTTGTGGGGATTAAATGAGATGATTGTAAGAATCTTAGCATGTGCCTGGCATATAGTGAGTACTCAACAACAGAGCTGCTGTGAGTGGTGGTGGTATCTGCTATTAGCATTTAGGTTTCCTGTACCCTTAAGAGGGGCATGAGCAGGGACAATGCGCACATCTCCGAGACTTGGTTACCTTTCACTTTCTTCCATCCAGAACCCCAGTCTTCTGGTTAGATATGACTTTTGATGCAGTCTTCTTCAATTAGGTTCAGCCGGTCTCTCGTAAGAAGCTTCAACTGGTTGGGATTACAGCCCTGCTCTTGGCTTCCAAGTATGAGGAGATGTTTTCTCCCAATATTGAAGACTTTGTTTACATCACAGACAATGCGTATACCAGTTCCCAAATCAGAGAAATGGAAACTCTAATTTTGAAAGAACTTAAATTTGAGTTGGGTCGACCTTTGCCACTACATTTCTTAAGGAGAGCATCAAAAGCTGGGGAGGTAAGTGCCTCCGATTCTGTAGGAGACTTTATTTTGCTGCTTGTTGTCTCACCCCAGAAACACTGATCCCATTAAAAGAAAGCTTATGACTTATTAGGAAATATCTTTTAGGTAAGTCCTAATGCTTGTGTCATCAGTTCTTAAGAGATAAGACCTCACAGTGTATGTTTGTAACATATTGTGAAACCACAGTTACCTGAGAAAAAAAGTGAGTTAAGTGGATTTGAGCTCTTAGGCCTTTACCGAGAATTTCGCAATAATGTAACATTTATGTTTCTTACTGTCCCTGGCTGTTCTTTTGTAGGTTGATGTTGAACAGCACACTTTAGCCAAATATTTGATGGAACTGACTCTCGTTGACTACGACATGGTGCATTATCACCCTTCAAAGGTGGCAGCGGCTGCTTCCTGCCTGTCCCAGAAGGTTCTAGGCCAAGGAAAATGGGTGAGTGTTGGACTTAAGAAGAAATTACGTTATATTTTAGGCCCTCTTGATACGAAAGGCCTTAGTATTTTCACAACACTATCCTTGAAGCAATTGTTAATGTCCAAAGGCCTCTAGGAAAGCTGCTTATTCGAATGCTTCAAATGGAGTCTAGGTGGTGACACCATGTTACCCAAATATATTATAGAGTCATGAAGAATGAGGAAGGCCACTAGGAACCGATATGCTAAGATTTATGGGATATTTTGTTAAGTGAAATAAGCAAGTTGTGAAGCACACAAGACAAGGCCAAAGCCTGACTGATTTGCCAGTATAGATAAAATGAACCACTTTTAGATTCCTACAAGGAGCCAAAGATCTAGCTCCCTGGGTCCTTGTCTCACACACCAAAGAGAGCACCATCCAAAAAAAAAAGGTCGGGGGGCTGAATGACTGCGATATGAGGCATGGGGTACCTTTTGTGCAAGAGCCAATTCTAGGCTACCACTAAGTAGTTGTGTAGTCTGTAGCTGTACCCCGAGAGCAGCAAAGCAAAAGCCTCCTCATAACCCAGGAGGTGATAAGAAATGGTCTCATAACAACCTCCCAGGGAAGATGGGGGGGAGGGAGTGAGTGGGAGCTGGCTTGGAGGCATCTCCTCCCAAGCCTAACATCCCCTCATGTTCCTGGAGGATACCAGAATTTTGACTAGACACATCAGCTGTGGTTCAAGCCTTTGCTTGTGTAGCCTATGTGGATACATGCTAGATTGCCAGGGCACTGTGGTGGAGACAGCTCCGCCTTTATACAAGTGTATACAGTTTACATTTTATATAAGAAAAAGGGAAAATAAGAATATATGTACATGTGTTTATGCATTTGCTAATTTTTCAAAAAATACAGGAAGGATAGACCAGAAACTGAAAATGAAAACTGAAACTTATGGGGTTAAGTGAGAAACAGGGTAGAAGGTTGAGGATTGGGAGCAGGGCTTCTGGTTGTAATTTTTATGAATTTGTATACAATATAATTTAACTTTTTTGACTTTTGAACCAGATGAATGTATTATGCAAACCCTAAATGGAATTAAACAGAAACAAACAGTTTCACTATATATCAAATTAATAATAGAACACAGGGAAGAATTAATTTAAATAACTTTTAAACACAGCATTCTGACTATGCATCTTTAGTAAGATGTGAAGTTAGACAAAACAAAAGACCATAAAAGGTAACATACTTGAAGTTTACTTAAAAGGTTTATTGTTAATCTGTTATGATAATTCTGAAACTATGTATATTACAGAATAAAGCAATGAATATACCTAGCACCCACATATTGGATACAAAGTACCATTACCCACTAGAAACTAGGGCTCCTTTGAGAAATTGCTGATTCCAGGGGAAGTACAGGGTGAGCCTAGACCAATTTGTAGCAGATAGAAAGCAAAAGTCACATTAAAAGAACATAAGAACTGACTTGAAAGGGCTTTTACTGACTAAATTTGAATATTACAAAGAATAGTGACAGAAATAGATTATAATACATTTATAAACATCTATGAGTCCATAATGATACAAAGGAAGGAAGGAAAGTCCTATTTTCTTTTTTAATTAGTGGAATGCCAGCTAATTAAAGTAGAAAGTGGTAGAGTTAGAAATCCACCAATTTTTAACCCACTGTAATAATTGATTCAAGCAAGAATCATCAATTGGTGCTTATATCATTAGGTGAAATAATTTTGGGAAACAAGATTTACATGGTCTCAAATAATCACGTCACAGATATACAGAAGAAAAACTGCACCTTTGTGATAGAGAGGTCCAGTAGTGACCTCCTTTCCCCGGTCATCAAGCTTGGTGTCACCAGTGGTGGGACCACCTGACTTGATGTGCCTTCTGGTACAATAGGAAGTATATATTACCCTCCATATTGAATTTATGCCCAAAATGTTTGACGTGGCTTCAATGGTCAGGAAACACTCAGACAAATCCAAAATGTGCGATGTTCTAAAAGCAATTGGCCTGGATCCTTCAAAAAAGTTGATGTCATTTAAAACCAAGAAAATGAAAGTTGTTTAAAAACACTAAAGACTCAACAATCAAATGTATTGCATATACCTTGACTGGACCCTGGATATAAACAGACAAATCTATAAAAGATATGTTTGGAATAATTGGAGAAATTTGAATATTGATTATATATTAGATGATATTACGGAATTGTTGGTAACGTTTGTTATGCAATATAATGGTATTGTGGCTAGGCAAGAAAATACTTTTTGGGAGGTGCTTCTGAAACATTTAGAAGTTTGTCATGGTGTCTGCAACTCACCTTCAAATGCATTTGAAAGAGAGAAAGTGGCAAAATGTTAATCTACACAAAGGGTATAAGATGTTCATTATATTTAAAAAAATTTTTTTCTGTTGATTTGAAATTTTTTGAAATACAAAGCTTGAGGCAAAAAAGCCACTGGTACATGAATGGGATGTGGTTCTGGTACCAGTGGCACATTGTAGCCATATTACTTTACTCTTAGACGTGTTTCCTTGGGCTCTAAACCTATTAACTGTAGGTCTCCCTGTTTTCCGGTAATTGATTTCAAAGTATCATAGTTGCATGTTAATTCAGGTTTCATTCCTGCTTAGTCTTTTTTTTTCTTTAAACTATTTTAGGATTAAGATTAATTTGTAGTTTGCTTTTCCAATTATGTTGTGCATATGAAACATGTATTTTAAGCTTTTAGAATTTTATCAAGAACTGAAAGTTAGGTTACAGATCTTCATATATAACAAGTACTTTCAATGGACAACCGTCCTTTTGCTTGAATTTTGTTCTCTGGGAGGCTAGGTCATAAGGCTGGGTGTCGAGGCTTCTCTGAGTGCTCTCTGTTCTCCTGAGCTTAACTATATAGGGCCTGACAAGAGAATCCTGGGTAGTCTGAGCTCTTCTGGGTTTGGTAGATTAGATTGCTGCCCACAGCCCAGTTTTTTTCATAATTCTGAACCTCTTTCCCTGACCGACAGTACTACTCTCTGGGCTTCTCAAGCTCCCCACCAGCCACTGCTATGCTGGGCTTTGATGCGGGGCATATGTGATGTGTCCTAGTCCCAGGTCTCTGCCATCATTGTGAAGGGGGCATTCCTTTGTTGGGTTTTGTTTTCACTCTGTCCCATTTTCCATCCCCTTCCAGTGTGGTGAGAGAAGTAAGTATGAAAGCTTTGTTACCTGAAGTACTCGACTTCTCGTGCCAACTTCTTTTAAAAAATAATAATATGGGAACTTTGACACTTGATTTAGCCGAGAGCCACTTAACATCTTAATTCAGTCCTGCTCAGAGTCAGAGCCATCCTCACTTACTGGCTGCTTTGCCAGTACAGGATACTGATTAGGGCTGTGATTGAATTTTCAGGTGGTAAGAATATCCTTTTATAGCTTTTACATGAGTAACGTCAGCATGTGTGAGATGCGCTCTTCTACAGAAGAGGAGGCATCTTGCCCCATCTCTTTGCATTGTATTTCAGAACTTAAAGCAGCAGTATTACACTGGATACACAGAGAATGAAGTATTGGAAGTCATGCAGCACATGGCCAAAAATATAGTGAAAGTAAATGAAAACTTGACAAAATTCATAGTAAGTACTCTCTCCTACGCTGTGAAAAGCATTAGATTATGGGTTTTGTGTCTGAGGGTATGTGTCTATGTATGTTTGTGTTTTCATGTAAATATATTGGCATATGGGAGAGTCTATTTTAGCACAAACTCATGTTTTTCTAGTACAGCAGTGGATGGAGCATACTGATAAACTCTGACAACAGATTTTTTAAAAAATAAGTAGATAGGCTTGTCCACACCCAGAGCAGTCAGCCAGGCAGCTGTTCAGTGGATTTATCTGCGCTCATCCCAGCATCCTGCCCAGGGCACTCAGCAAGCAGGGGGGCTGGTTGGCATTTGTCTCGAACAGCAAGGGCCCATCTCCAACGGCTCTTGGGTATTTGGGTGATATTACTCAGGGCCTTTGTCCAGGATCTTTTGGGACAACGACTGAAAGGCACCTGAATAGCAAGCATGGTGAGGAAGAAGGGGCAGGAAGCCCATTCAGGAAGCGTCGTGGGGCCTGGTGTCAGTCTCTGTGGGGCCCACCTGAGAAAAGGAACCAGAGGAGGTTGCGTGCTGTCCTGTGCTTGACACCAAATATCAGCTTACCAAGGGTCTGGTGACAAAGAATGAGGCATTTGTGCCAAGCATCCTCACGTCCTGATTTGCTTCCTTACATGTAGCATGACTTAGCACACCATGGAAGCCCACTGTGTTTCAGTCCTGAGGGTATTGTCTGGACTCCACTAAGTGCTAGCTACCACTCACTTTTATTGCCACTTACTTCTGCCAGTTCTGGCAAAACTTTTATATCCTGACAGCACTTATGTATGATAAACACAGCTCCCACCTCCAGCCTTTTTGGTAGCTTATGATAGAAAGCCTGCCCCTTGGGCCTGGAAGTCATTTGGTCCCCCATCACCTGTGCTACCAGCTGGCTTTATCTATTACTAGGCATGGAAGGAAATTGTCAAGCACAACATAGTATGACCTCAGAACTCTCAGGGGCTTCAGTGATTAGGTATTATCACACCATCTGAAGATTATGGGTCTGGCCCTTCGGTACTTGTATAAGGTATAAGGGATGGGGGGTCCTGATGTGTTCTTAATCACAGATGACTTCTGCAGGCCATCAAGAATAAGTATGCAAGCAGCAAACTCCTGAAGATCAGCACGCTTCCTCAGCTGAACTCGAAAGCCATCCGAGAGCTCGCCTTGCCTCTGATGGGCCAGCCCTAGGCTGCGAGCCATGGGGAAGAGTGCTTCGTCCTTGCACTTTGGCTAATTTGGAGCTCTTGACTTTGTACATAACCCTCTGCTCTACTTCATGAAACCTCTTCTCAGACCTATTTTCTAAATGTATATTGAGGAAAAATAAAGCTATTGATTTTTCTTAAGGAAGGTATCCAGTGTATATTTATTCATGCATTCTATACTGAAGAACTCAGTAGATGCTTGCTTTGACTAATTTCTTTTTTTTTCCCTCTTTAATTACCCTGACCCCTCCACTTCTGCCCCTGACCTATGGATGTTGCTGTTTCCCGTTAAGAACTGGATCTCTGAAGGCGGGGCGTCTCTTCCCACATACTCGTCATGCCCACCTGGGGCCTGGAGCACCCAGGGTATGGTCCATGGCTCTACTTGGGGCGCAAACCCAGGAGGTTCTTCTGCATGTAAAGCAGACGTGCTAACCACTACACTATGGAACCGCCCCTGACTAATTTCTTTTTGAGCTATTATGACTAGCACATAAAGTATTGCCTTTATGACTTTGGGAAAGATCTTCCTAACTTTTTCTCAAATTGAAAAAAAAAAAAGCAAGAATTTGGCTTCAGTGAATGCCAACACATTCCTAAACTTCTCGAATATAAAAAGATTGATTCGCTATAAAAATTTAAAATGGGAAGATAACCATGACAATTCTCATTCTAGAACCTACTCAACTATTCTCTTAATTCTTATACAGGAACACCTGGCCCACTAGGGTAATTGCCACCAGAAGTAACCCTCACAATGCATCTCCCTCAAAGGCTTGGCTGAGACCAGAAATAGCAGTCCTAAGGGGCCACAGCTGGAAAAAGAAAATGGGCTTGTGACACCCTGTTAAAGCTGAGACTTGGAATGCATTTTCCTGTGGTGCTATTTCAACTTTATTATGGTTTTTTTTTTTTTTTTTCTGAGTGGGCATGCGATCACATTTAACATTGTTTTCTGAGGGAATGCGTTCTCAATCTCCAACCATTAATTTTAAAAAAAACCCCTCATAAAATAAATGAGTCTCATTATAAACAGCAACTTCCCAAGCTATTAGTTCAACAAGATATTAATTGGTCTTTTGAGAGAAAGAAGTTAGTCAAATACATTTGGGAAACATTGCAAATGCATATAAGATTCATAAAGGCTCTGAGAAGCTTCAGTGAACTCATTTAACCCAGCATCCCCCCAACCTAGAGTGTGGTAAAAGCTGCCTTCTGCACGGACAGCGAAATCCACAGGTGCCAGGTTCTGTGACTCAGCTGTGGCTGTGGCAGCTGGAGGAGATCCTGGCTCCTGCTAGGGCTCACTTCTCACCCTTCCCTGGGCCAGGGCCTCCTGACTAGCAAGTCTTTAAGTTTTGAGCATTTAGAGAAACTGGGTATCTTTAGACGTTGAAGTTGTAGTATAAAATTTTATAAATACCCCTTGCCGAGATAGTGAAACTTGTTCCCATGGCAGCCTTAGAGTGACTTAAGTCACAAGTGTGAATGGTAACTGAGACCATTTTGGGGAGCTTGCCTGGCTCTGAAAAGCAAAGTTATTTCCCGGGGATGCTTGAGCTCCAACTTCTCAACAAAAAAAGGATGGGTTTTGTGGGCATACTCCAAAAACATTTTATAGCTTCTTTATTACATATTTTCCTTAGTTAAATATTAAATACTCTGACTCAGGAAATTCCTACTTCCAGGATGCCATAAAAAGACCTGTAAGATATTTCCTTATATGCCACAGCAGGCACTCAAAACTCAAGTGTTATTAATGTGAAATAAGCTATAAAAGTAGGTCATAATATCATAAAAACACTGAAATTAGAAAATGAGATGATGTAACCACAGTATTTGAAGAGTGCAGACCCTGAAACTAAGCTGTTTGGGTTTGAGTCTTCTTAGCAGCTGTGTGACCTGTGTCTAAGATTGGGACAAGAGTGTCTATCTCAAAGTGTTGTACTAACGTATATCAAGATTTTAGTACAGTATCTGGAGGTTCTTGAACATTAGTGGCTATTATTTTAAGGAGGTCGATGGTCTTGGAAAGAGATGGACTCTGAGCATTCAAAGACATATTAGACAGAGCCCATTAGGTTAAAAGCATGGGCTTCGGGGTCAGGTCAGGGTTCAAATGATGGCTCTTCTACTTAAGAGCTGTGTGACCTTGGGCAAGGTAGTGAACTGTACTAAGCCTTCTCATTTGCTAAGTGGAGATTTGAGACTAGGCCATACTGGTCAGTAGGGGCAGGTACAGTACAGTAAGAGGGAAAGGCATAAAGATGAGCTAGTAAGAGTAAAAATGTAAGAGTTCCTAAATTCAGAAAGAATTTAGCTAGGCCTTGGGAGAGACAAAACAAGGAGAGAGAGGGAGCAACATTGCAGGATGGCTCCAACTCTTGACCATGAAAGTGAGGGTTGCCCAGAATATAGGCTTTTTATCAAAGATGCACTGTGCATGCTCTACTCCTGAAACCAGATTCCATCCCCACCCTCAATGAAACCACCCAGAAAACCCAGCTCCATTTGAGAGATCTTGGGAGGAGTTTAGAGGGAGTTGAGAAGGGAAAGGATTTGGATTATGTGGAGGCCCTGCTTTGGGGGGCGTGACAAGCCAGAGGAGAGGCACAGCCGTTTTCTCTTACTTGTTCTTGTATCTCTGTCTGGAAGGAGCCATGGGCTGAAGGAGGAGGAAGCTCTGTCCCTGGTGCCCTGGACAAGCTGCTCTCTCTGCAGAGATTGTCCGCAGGAGGAGGCTCCCAGCCCCCCTTGCAGTTGAGGCCACATGACTAAGTTCCGGCCAGTAGAATATGAGTGGACATGGTGTGTGCACTTTGCAGGGAATGTCCTTTAAAAAGGAAACTGCACTCTTCATCCTTTCAGCCTTCTGGACCTGGTAATGGTGGTGAGTCAATGTTTGATCAGATGGGATGTGAGTGGTTTCCACCCACTGGCGGGGGGAGCAAGCACATAAAAAGGCTTCACCCTTTGCCCTCTCCCTGGGCGCCAGTCCTGCTTCCCTAAGCACTGTGGAAGCAATGGCCCTTTTGCATAATGTTTCCAGAAGGCCAGTTGCTGTCCCTGCTGACTCTCTATTCATTAACAGCTAACCCCTCTGGCGGTTCTCCAAATGTAGCTGGAGACCCCTGGGGGTCCTTGAGACCCTTTCAGGAAATCCATGAGGTCAAAACTATTTTCATAATTAATTAATGCTAGGATATTGTTTGCCTTTTTTTTTTTTCCATTCTTATTCTGTCAATAGTGTATGATAGACTCTTCCAGAGGCTACATGACCTGTGATGATGTCATCATTCTGGATATTAGTAAATGTGTTTGCTGGTTTTAAAATTTTCTCAGTTTGAATTTCTAACATGGTAAATTTTGATAACCCTGACAAAAGCAGAATTCCCCTCAATAATATTGAGGCGTGTAAAGGGGTGCCAAGGCCAAAGGGTTTGAGAATTGCTGGTCTACTAGTTCGAACACCTCTGCACCAGGGCCCTCGGGCCCACGTTCCAGCCCGCTCACTGATCTTAGTTACTTTAGACCTTCGGTTGAAGAGATCTGTCACATCTTTATGCTGTATTTTTTACTTCTGTACATGTGAGGTGTATGTGCACATGCATACCCCTTATCCCAAATAGAATGGCACATTCTAGAAGGCAAGGAAGCCCCCTTCATCCTATGTTCTCCTAGGTTAAGTGACTCTCGAACTCGTCATGTGTCTGTTTAACTGAATAGTGAACAACATGGCAGGCCTGGCTAGAGCCAAAGATTAGAGGAAACCTAGGATATTGCTTGGAGTTTTCTTCACCTATAAACATGAATTCACCTCCTATTTGAGCAGCATTTGTCGAGTGCCTCCTTGAGCCTGGCACTGGGTGGGGAGCGGGAGTGCGGGGACCAGGGGTTGCTCCGTGATCCCCATGGATGAGGGGTCTTCCTGCTGCTTGGGATGTTTAACCCCGTTCCTGTTTGGTCACCTAGAGCCTGAGAGTTTTCAGTTACACACAAGTTTAAAATATCAATAATTAAATTAGAAGCAGCCAGGACTGATTTCTGCCCCCGGTGGGGACTCCCTCCCTTCCTTCCTCTCTCCTTAATGGCCCGCGTTCTTCCATGCTTAACACGAGGGAAAATTATTTAAAGCCAATACATTTTTATTTAAGGAATTTCACACATTGTGATTCTTTCCATTGCTCATCAAGGTCACCTTAGTTCCTGCAAAGCTTGAGTTAACATCTATCCTCAAGACAGCCCTTTTAAAAAGAACCTATGCTTAATCCAGACTTCTTGTATCAGCCCCAAGTTCTTTTAAAGTTGAGCTTCTTTTCTTTCTCCCAGGACTAAGTTTTAGGGGAAAGACAAAGGCTTCTGCTAGCCAGCCAGGGGTGGACGGGAACAACAGAAGGTGACCTTGGTGCCACTGCCCATGAGAAAGCAGCCTGGGTGCTGAGGAGGTGGGGAGTCCACGCCGCTCCCTAGTTCAAGTTCTGGTTCTGTCTCTGTCCTCCCACTTTCAGTGAGTCCAGGTATGTGAACGTCCTTTGTAAAAATATAGACTGTTAGTGTCAATAGGATTACCTTTCCTCATGTCATCACATCATGGCTTTGTTATTCTCTTTCTCACAGATGGTCACAAAACAGAACTGAAATACACTTTAAACATTATTACTATTGAATAAGGTTTGCTCCCTATTCTTGATAAAACATAGAATTAAATGGTTTATTTTGTTCTAAGTTCATATACATTTTGTATATACGTAACTCCTGATAGTTTTCCTCATGGACTTCGGGATCCTGAAATGACAACAAGGTGTGTGCTGGTCAGACCTTACTTCCCCACCAGCTTAAGAATGACTGTGGCAACTGGGAGGAGAGGTAGAGAAGTGACAGTCTCCCCTTCAATCCTCCCCTCATTGATGCACATTTTTTCCAACTTTTCTCTATTACTACAACATACATTGCATAGGTTTGCTAGGGCTGCCTCAACAAGGTACCACCAAGTGGGTGGTTCAACAATAGGAATTTATTGTCTTAGAACTGTGGAGGTTAGAAGTCTGAGACACAGCAGTTGGCCGGGCTGGTTCCTTCTGAGGGCTGTGAGGGGAGGATTTGTTCCACACCCCTCTCTTTGGCTTATAGATGGCTGATTCCACATCATCTTCCCTCTTGGTGTGTCGATCTGTGCCCAAATGTTCCCTTTTTTTTTGTCAGGACACCAGTTATACTAGATTAGGGCCCAGCCTAATAACTTCATTTTAACTTGACCACCTCTGTAAAGACCTGTTTCCAAATAAGGTCATATTTCGAGGTTCTGGGGTGACACAATTCAACCCATAACAGATGACGAGAAAGAACAAGGTGGTTCACTGATTCCTTTATTTATGTAGGAGGTAGGGGGAGGGATGCAGAGGGTGTCAGAGGAAAATTACCTGTAGGGAAAGGGCCGGGAGGGTTTGCAGGGACTGAGCTAGAAAGCAGTAACACTGATTCTATAGTTGAAAAGGAGTAGTGCACATTTGTAAGTACCTGGTGCGAGTTTTGTAATAAAACCTACCTTATGAATAAGTACAGTGGAATACTACTTAGTACATTCATACATGTTTCTACCATCTTGAGATTTTTATACATACAGTATATGATCTGTTTTTATAAATGTACAGCTTGAAAAAAAGAGACTCTTCTAGTAATAGGTACAGCATTAAACACAAAATCAACATGGGCCAGCCACATTCCAACTGAAGACCCAGAGAAAGCAAGGCCGACAGCCCAGCCCCCAGCCCCCACTCACCCCGGCAGCCCGATGGTCCCAGCAAGTGTAAACCAGCGCTCCTCTGCACCTGTGGGCTCAGCAGGCCACGCAGGCCGTTGGCATTTGCACAGGAAGTGCCCACTGATGCCAACCCCAGCCTGCAGAGAGCAGGACCTCCCTGAGGAAGGTGGCAGAGAGGAATGTGTGTGTCAGTTAAGGAAAAGAGGGATGAAAGAAATGTGCTCTTCGACTAAAGGCACTTGTCGGCGGCCACCTACAGCCAGTCCCTGGGCCTGGTGAGCGAGCGGGGTACTGTTTTGATAGAGCCAACAAGATCCGAGTGGACCTCGCCTGTCCTCTCACCAGGTTTAAATAGAATAAATAAATCTTAGTGGGTGGTTGTTTTGCCCTCCTGGGTTCCTATGATTAGGCTACTTTTTAGGATCATTTATGAAGTGACACTCTCTTTCCCCAACCCATCTTTTCCATGTCCTCCGTGGGGAAGATGCCAGAGTAACTCCAGGCCTCGGAGAAGCATGCTCACTAATGTCGCCAAATGTCCCTTCCCTTGTCTGTGCCCGGAGTTCCTTCGCCCCGTGCGTCAGTCTCCGTGCACTTCAGATCTTGGTTACATAGTTGTTGGGGAACAGGCCCTGCTTGCCTCGTAGTCGGCCCGTCCACCAGCCAGAAGGGTCTGCAGGGACACAGAGATGGCAAAAGTCAAGGGTGATTTGGCCCCACCCACATTCTTTTCTCTTCTTTATTTCTTTTTATTTTAAATAAAAAAGTATGCCGTAAAAAATAACCCCTCCCCCACAGCAGACACACAGATGTGCCACGCAGGGACCCCTTCAGGGAAGAACCTGCTGCCCACAAGTGAAGCATCGCTGACAGAGACTGCCCAGCCTCGAGCCAGGGCCCAGGCATTCCGGCCTCAGCAAGCAGTCTTGGCTCCTGAGCTGCTGCTGGCTGGCAGAGAATGCTGGGTCACACTGCAGTCTCACGGCTCTCAATGGGCTTTCGCCCCTTTTCTTTCACAGGGGCTACTCCCCAGCCGCACCTTCCACACTCCTAACTGCGTCTCAGAATCGGCTTCTGGGAGAACCTGGTCTGTAACACTTCACAATCTTCACTTCTCACCTTAATCTCAGTTCCTTCGACAGTAATAAGTATTTGGTATATATTCTTCCTGACCTTTTTCTGTGATCATAAAACACAATGATCACAGAAATGAGCCATTCCCTATCTTACTATTCTGTATCCTGCCTTTCAATACTTAATAGATATAACATCTCATTTTTTATATCATCTTTTGTAAGAAAAGTATAATTTATTTTTTTAATAGGTAATACTTTCATACGCACTTTCAAAAGTACAAAAGGATAAACAGTGGAATCAGCCATCCAGATCCCTTCTCTGAGGGCAAGAATGCTATTGCTTGTACTTTCTTCCAGAGATATTTCATGTGCATAAAAGCAAGTATTTCTAGAAATGACCTCCCTTTTGTACACAAATGATAGCATACTACACGTTCTGCATTTTTATATCTAATAACATATCTTAAAGGTCATTTCATATCAGTATATAAAGAGCTTCTGTATTCTCTTCTACAACTGCATATATTCCACTGTTCATATCATTCGCCTACTTTTCTATCAGTTGTTGATCTTTATTTGCCATGAGTTGCAACTATCCTTCCTCCCATTTTTACTATTTATATTTTAATATTTAAGTAGTTAAACCAAATGATCTATTATTTTACAACTTTTTGGTTTTAAATCACATTCCCACATTGATATTATTAAAAGAAAACTCTCCTATACTTACTTCTAGGACTTCTATATGTTTATTTTATACATTTAAGTATTTATTTGAGATTTATCTTGGTGGAAGGGGTTAAATATAAATTCAAAGTAATTATCTTGACATGGGGATTTTAAAATTGTGATAAATACTGTTAAATTTCCTCCCTAAAAATCTATTTCAGCAGGAAAAAGTGAAAGAAGGTACCTATTTCCCTGACTAACCACAGATATAACAGTCTACAATAATTTGCAATGACAAAATCCATAATGTTCTAAAAATTAAATTTTCTACAACTCATTGGATGGCAAAACTTGACCTGAACTGATATGAGTGTATTTATGCTGTCTCTTCTCACAGAGTGTGAATGCTCATGTTTCATAGCAGAAATACTGACTTTGATCTAAGATGTTGCCTTGGAACCCTCAAGGGGTGTTATATATGATATGTACATACATGCCATTATTAACTTCTTAAAAGCTCCCATCTCTGATTTCTTAGCTCTAAGGATTCAGATAAAGGAATGTGGGCCCTATCATACTTTAATCTTTGCTGGTGTTGCAGGTGAAATGTTTTGCTTTGCATTTCATTGATGACTAGAGAGGCTCTGCTATGCATTGCCTCAAAATGCCCTTGTCTTCTTCTGGACTGGTTTGTCTTATTATTCATGTGGAGGAGTTATTTATAACTGTAAATCATTTTTTCCTAGTCTATTTTCTATAATTTAGCTTTGCTCCTGGTGCTATTCACCACAGAAGGTTTTAATTTAGCCTTTTTATGAAGTTAAATCCTAAATGATTTTGAGGCTTGATGTCTTCTGTTGGAAGGCTCTTCCCACCCAGAGTAATATAGTATTTTAGGTTTCCTTTCAACACTTTTAGGTCTTTAATTCATCTATTTTGTGTGTGTGTGTGTATGAGGTAGATAATTAATTTTATTTCATTTTCAAAATAGAAAGTAATCGTCTATCCTTTCCTCTGATTTCAAATGCCACACTTTATTATCAATACCTATATATGCATAGGTTTATTTCTGGATTCTATTCTATGCCATTTATCTATATGTTTATTCCTGCACCCACACAATACTGTTTAAATTACAGTGATAATTTATAACATGTTTTGATAACTTCTAGAACTGTACATTCACACAGATATATAATTGTTTTAATTATACCCAATACATATTATTTCTAGAAAAATTAGAAAATATTGAGAAATGAATAGAAATACTTAAAATTCAACACTTAAGGAGATCACATGAACATTTTCTATAACATATATAAATATATATACAGCATATAGCTATATGCATTTTATATTTTTATAAAAATGAGATTATAGTTCACAGTCTATGACCTAATTCCTTTTTCTCATGAACTTTTTCTTCCATTTTAATAAATATACTGTACTTTTGCATCATTATCTTTAATAAAAAACTTTTTGCATCAAACTTCACTGAACGGATATATCAAAGCTTATTTAACCAATCCCTACTACTGGATACTAGGTCATTTCCAATATTTTGCTGAACAAAGCTGGTGATACAAATCCTGCTTGTGTTTACTCGAGTTTATTTCAATACTTACTTTTATTCCGACATTTTTGAAGAAAGATATTAAAATGGCTTAAACTATTAAAAACTGTGGAAAACTAGATGGTTAAAAAAAAGATAAAAATAATGCACAGAGGCTGTTTAGAAGGCGTTTGGTCCAGGGACCTAAAATTCCCTTCAGAGTGAGCCCTTGTGATGAAGGAACCCGGTAAAAACAATTCCTGGCACTGCCCGTGGCCACCTCTTCCTGAAAGCTACACTTGCCAAGGACCACTGTTTATTCGGGTTGTCCCTGCTCTGCCCCTAAACCTTGGACAACTCTGCACCGTCTTTACAAGTTCTCCCAAGTCTGACTTCAGGACCCGCTATGGCCAAGCCACTCCTCACTTCAGCTCGTCTCCCATTTCATCTAGTTGGAAATTCTGCACCGCGGTCGAGCGTCAGCTCTTTTTCCTCAAACGACTTATTCTTTCTAGCCTCCCTGGCTTCTCTGTCTGTCTCTCTCCCCATCGCTCACCACAAATGCCATGTCCTTCATGGTGCCTCTTCTTACACCCTAAGTCAGGAGTTATCTTTGTTTTCTATGCTTCCACATAATCGCTAATATTTTATTATGTGTATATTATATTCTAACTTATCTTCTCTACCAAATTAATAAAGCATTCAGCCGTATTTTATAACAGACTATTTTTATAACAGATGTTATAGGTTGCCTCCTGGCTCCCACTTTACCACCTTCATTATGAGGAGGACATGAAGTTTGGGTAGGAAGACCTAACTCCAGTACCTCCTTGGGGTACAGCCTTTCTCCCTCTACAGAGATTGGTTCAGGGATGGGCACAGGACCAATTTGGTCCAATCTGAGTGAAACCTAGACTTCTGTCCAACAACTAAGGAAGAAGTTTCAGAGAAAAAGCAGTTTTCAGGCATGGTTTGATCTGCTACCAGGAGGAAAAACAGCCAGAGAAGGGAGCCCATACAAAGAAGAGGGCGGAGGTGGAAGAAGCATTAAAAAAATGAAACTGGAGTCTTGATCAAACTGAGCCTGAAACCTGGCCTACCTCTGCAAGTTTCAGCCCATAAATTTCATGTTTAAACTAGTTTTAATAGCAATGTGTCTGCATGCTCTCTGGGAAGCTGGCCCAAGCCAATCAGCTAGCCACGAACTTACCTTCTTTGACAATATCGATAATGTCATTGGCATTGAAGCTGAGTTCATCTGTGTCCTGAGCATCATAGGCATACAGAGCCTTGCACTGTGGCACCTGAGGCTTAGGCTTGGGCTGGGGCTTGGGTCTGCCCCCTGCTGGGGGAGGCCGGCTGGTCGTTTGTCTCCGGACTCTGTGGAGAGAGAGGAAGCTGGTGAGATGTGTCACCCAACAGGAGGCAGCAGCACCGTGTGGTGGTTTGGACCACTGGTCTGCTCAAGTTCAAATCCAGCTCCATCCTTAGACTGATATGTCACTCTCTAAACTTTCTCTGAAAACAAAATACCCTCCCTGACAAGATCATTGCAAAAGCACATAGTTAGCTCTTAATAAACGTTAGCCGTTCTTACTGTGTCCCTAGCATATTGCGGGAAACACACATGTACACAAAAGTTTATAAAGTATGTTTATACAACTAAATGATAATAAGACAAATGATAACAAAGTGAATGTACCCCTTTTCCCCCAACTTTGGAAAGAGAACTTTTGGCAGTGCCATAATAGCCTGCACGTGCCTCTCTCAACTGCAGCCCCTCCCCTCCCCCAGAATGAACCACCACCCTGCACTTTGTACTAACAATTCTGCTTTTCTTTGTAGTTTTAAGAAAAACTTATAATGACGTAAGTCCCCCTAAATGATATATGAAGTGTGCCTGTTGTAACTGTACCCAAAAAACATATTCTACTACTACCACTCACTCCATTTTTGAGATGTACTCTGTTGATGCACATTGTTGTAGTTCATTCTCATTGCTTTACACTATTCCACTGCACGAATATGCCACACTTTACTTAATCAGTCCACTGTGGATAGTCATTTGGGATGATTCCAGTTTTATTACAAAAAATGCTGCTGTGAATGTTCTTGCCCAAGTTTATCCAGGGCAATTTCTCAACTTTGGCACTCCTGACGTTTTGAGCAGACAATTCTTTGTTATGTGTGTGTGGGGGGGGGGAGTGGGGGGGCGGGGTCGGGGGCTCTGCCACACACTGTAGGGTGCTTGGTAACATCCCTGGACTTTACCCACTGGATGCCAGCAGCACTTCTTCTTCTCTGGTCATGACCATCAAAAATATCCAGCCCTAGAACCCTATCCAGGTCTTCTAGCTTTAAATGTATTTTTTCTACACACTATACTGCCCCCAGTCATTATTCATATTTTGTCCCAAAGGCATATAACTACAGCTTGTTCCTAGTTAGTAAGATCTCTAAACATATCTGAAACAATTATTTGTTAAATATATTTGTAAAATAAAATAGAAATATAGAAAACATTTTGCTCAAGGACAAACTAAAAAAAGGCTACATTCATTTGTTTACAAAAGAAATTTATGCTCCAGATTTCTTCTGAGAGGGGCTGGGCTGAACTCTACATAGTGGGGCCGGCTGTCAGGTATTGCCCTGGTCTCGTCTGTTATCTGTTAATGCCTAGTAACACCTGAGGTGGAAGGAGGGAATGGGAGGGCCTTTCCTTGGTTCTGAGTTCCGGAAGGAAAAAGCACACCCGTCTTTGAGCTGTGGTCTCAGGAGGCCAGAGCCCACTGTCCTTGCTGAGGCCCTGTGATACTTACTAGATGCTAGATCAACTCCTGTCCCCACCTCCCTGCCCCCCCACCCCCAACACATTTTTCATAGAGGAAGGGCACTTTATAGATCGTTAGCATGACATCATTTCCTCCCTAGTCTATTGGAAATCCCCAATC
The DNA here is from genome assembly GCA_028627145.1 of Eidolon dupreanum. Lineage (NCBI taxonomy): Eukaryota > Metazoa > Chordata > Mammalia > Chiroptera > Pteropodidae > Eidolon > Eidolon dupreanum. The sequence goes on along the minus strand of CM053509.1, from coordinate 42,307,069 downwards.
CCTGCTGGAGAAGTGCTCGCTTCTCTGAAAGCTGGCCAGGCAAGCAGGCTTTTAATTAAGCAACCTATATATTAGGGATGTCAGCATTTGGTTAATAAAAGCCATTAGCCTGGATATGAGCAGTCAGCTGATTTCCCAGCAACAGGGCATGGGGTGGAGGGCGGGGTGTGCATTAGAACATCCTGGGAGGGAGGAAAGCCTCCAGCCTGGTAGTTTCAGGGCACAGGTTTGGGAGGGCACCTGTACACATGTGTGTGTGCTCTCTCTCTATCCCTCTCTCTCATGTCAGGGGGGAAACCTACTATCATTAGTGCAGGTTGATGAGGTGTCTGGAGCCCAAGAGTACTGGAATTCAGGTGCAGTCCCTGGGCCACTTGGTGGAGAGATAAAGACAGACGACCTCTGAAAAGTAGGACTGGCCTCCCTACAGCCATCCCAGGAGTCACCCCTCCCTGACTCCTCCACCTCTAGCTTTGACTAAGCCCTCTCAGTTCCTTCTCCTTCATGTCTTCCCTGCCAGCTGCTTCCTGAGCATCGCCCCAGCTCAGCATTTATTAGTTCATCCTGCTACTGAAAATCCTAACCACTTCTCTTTGCTCTTGGGAAATGGATCAAAACTCTTCATGGGGCCAACAAAGTCCCTGCCAGGTGTGGCTCCTGCTGGCTTTCAGCCTCGTGTCCTGCCGCAGGCCACCATGGCACCTTCCCGCCACTCTCCATGGAGGCCCCTGAACCCTGGTAGTGGTTAGGGCCCCCCACACCACTCCTAGCTCACGTCATATATTTGCTGGTGAAAGACAAAGCTCTCCCCCTAAGATTAGGAACAAAATAGGATGTCGGCTCTCATCGTTTTTGTTCAATAGATATTTCATTGGAAGCACTAGCCAGAGCAATTTGTTAAGAAGAATAAAAGGCTCACAGATTGGAAAAGATATAAAAATACCTCAATTCATAGATGAGATGATTTGCACATAGGCGATCTTAAGGAACACACTAAAAAACTATTAGACCTAATAAACAAGTTCAGCAAGATTATAGAATATAAGATCAATACATAGAAATCAGCTCTATCTCTATGCAATTAGCAATGAACAATCCAAAAATGAAATTGAGAAAACAATTCCATTTACAATACATAAAAGAATGTAATACTTAGGAGTAAATTTAACAACGGAAGGATGATTCTATTTACATAAAATGTCCCAAAAAAGCTAATTTTTATTGACAGAGAGTAGATTAGTCGGCTGCAGAGGGCTGGGGATGGGGGTTGGGGAAACGACTGCTAATGTGAAGATTTCTTTTTGAGATGATGAAAATGTTCTAAAAGTAGATTATGATGATGGTTGCACAACTCTGTGACTACACCAAAAACTGTGAATTGTACTTTAAATGAGTTGACCTTTTTAATATTTCAAAAAAACAAGTAAATTTCACAAGCAGTGCACTGCTGATACGCAGAGTGACCTTGGTCAGTCTATATATGCGAGCAGCCACTGGATGTCCAGGGAACCGGCAGACAGGAGGACAGGATGGACGTGAGGAGCACTGTTTAAACACCTGCATGAACACAGCCGGTGCATGGTCTTTGATCCCAAGGCATCAGAGGCTACTTCCTCAGGAAAGGCAAAGTAAAACCAGTCAAAGTAAAACCTTAGGGATTACTGGGGAGTTTGGGTTCCTGGGTAGACCCTGGGCAACAGTTTGATTGTCCCAGGACCTGGATAACTGCTACCATGCGGGCAATATAAAGCCATCTGGTCATTTATCAGTTGGCCAAGTGGGGTCCACAGCTGGGAAAAGGGGGAGTCCAGGCAGCTTTGAGGCAGGTGTTGTTCCTGGGGAAGAGCTGTGGACCGGGGAACTGTTTGATGGGAAATGAATGTGGAAGTGGAAACAGCTCTGCCTTTGCGTTGGGAAAGGGTCTGTTTAAGCAACCCTGAGATCACCACTGTCTGGCTCTCTCCTCTTTCAATGTCCTCCGTGACCAGGAAGGGGCACAACTGCTCCAGTAAGGCAGCATTTTCCAAGAGAAAGCCAGTTACAGCAAAGCTCTTCTCACCAGTCACTCCTGCCTCATTCTCACATCTGAGCATATCCTTACTCTTCTCGTGAGTGTCAACAGATGGGCTGTCATCTGGGAACCCCTGCCCGTAGCTGTATGAATTACAGTACAGATATACTTGCCTGGGCTCTGCCTGCTCTGGGCAGAGCACCGTGCTAGGCATTCTCACAGATGTTGCTCCATTGAACCTCACAACACTCCTGTGGAACGACTAATGCAGGGTCCTGGATTTCCTGCTGATTTTATCCTTGGATGGCATGATGGCACATGCATCAGGCTCCCAGAGCTCCAGCCACACTGATCTTTCTGGTCCTTTTGTCTGTCCAGGCTCTCCTGGCCTGTCCCCACCCTCCAACTAGTGTTGTTAATCACAACTTCTGGTAGCTCATGCCTGCACAGAGCAGGGGATCAATGTAGTATAGTACAGGGACTCATGTCACTATTAGGACACTAGGCTCCATGGGGCGGGGCCTACCCTGTTTGAGCTCGCCAGGCCTAGGAACAGGGTGTGGCCTCAATCCAAATGTTCTGCAGCAGAAAAGACACTGGCTTGAGTCAGTGCACTGGGTTTGAGGCCCAGCTCTGTCACTGGCTGGCATATGACTTGGGTGCATCACTTCACCTCTTTAGGGCTCAGTGTCTTTTAAAAAAGGGGATTCGGGCAAGGGCCCAGGTCCTTTTTCGAATCTAAGAGAGCTTTTACAGAGTGCTCTCAACAAGATCTCTACTGTCAGGTGTACCACGGAAAACAGGAAGTCTGTGCCCATGAAGTGATCACTGTCTCTTACGTTTCACCACAGCATGGACTTGGAAACCACCATAGAAAACCATGAGCGAGAATAGCCATTTTCCTGGCTCTAAAGTCGTACAGGCTCAGCCATAAACCCAGACAATCTCCTTTGCATCACTAGGTGGCGATCCTGTGTAATCAATAATGACACGAGAGAACTTTCTACAAGCTGCCAGAAACTGATTAATGAGGTCTTTTAGGTGCCTGGAGCCCTCCATTCGCATCTAAGAGCTGGTTAGTCAATGTAGTGAAGAAGGTATTCAGACTGTCTTACACACCAAACAAGATCCTTGTACCTAGGGAGCTGGAACTGGCTCAGTCCGGACTCTGACAGCAGGCTGTCCTGCTTTCAGGAATTCTGTGGGTCAGTCATTAAACACAGACGTTATTAAAGAATACACCGAACACACTTACCACTGAATAAATTATATTAAAAGAAAACACAATAAATACTCATAACTCAATCCTTTCTGATTGTTTTCTACATTTTACTTCTGTCTATGCTCCTGAAGTTATTAACATCTGTTGTTTACGGATAGTGGCAACCCTACATAATGGTGTGTGACCGTGCATCTCTTCTCAACTCTGAGGCCAGTGGCAGTCACGCCGGTAGCCTGAAAATGGCCATGGCGAGAGCAGAAACTGGCAAGTGTTCCAGCTCAGGCTTTTTTTATCCCCACAGAGCCAGTGGTTACCAGCATGCCACTGTGCCCACGCAACCCTGTGAAAATTCACATTCACTCGTCTAAAAGTGATAAAAAGCCTAGATTTGTTTTGTAATGGATATGCAAGAGTTAGATAATTTTGGTACCTCTGGGATTAATGATATTTGCATTCCTAATAAATCTGACATGATTAAGAAGTGTGTTATAAAAACAATTATTTCATTGAGGTAATGGGAGTTAGAGCCAGAATTTCAGACTCACAATAAAAAAATTATTTTTCCTGTTGCCATTTCAATAACAAAAGTTCACTTTATATATATTGGTATAAAGTTATTGAACTCCACATCATTGAGCAAATTCGATGTTTCATTATATGTAATCGTAGCACAATGTAATTTAGTTTTCCTATTACTACTTGACCCATGGTTTCAGGGTAACTTCTACACACTTACCACTTTATTGTGTTTATTCCCCATTAAGGAAACAAACACTTCAGAGTTGAACTACAGCAATTTGCTTTAACAGCAGGTCTTTTTCTGAGTGGAGTATTAGACCTCTAATGCAAACACATTATAACCCACACCACAAAGTTTCCTGAGTAATCCAGCACGTTACATATGTTTTGCTTTGTGAAAACCAGCACTGCCAGAGAAGTCCTGTTTCAGTGATGGAGGAAGACCAAGTGGTGGCTTTGCCCTGAGACATCACGTAAATGGCTGACATTTGGACCCTTGTGGACTGCTGCTCGATCTCACCAGATGCCAAAAGCCCACAAGAAAACAAAACCCCAAATGACGCCGACGACAACAAAACTCTCTAAAGTGAGGGTTTGTTCATTCGCTCTCTCCTGGGAGTGCCTGTCACTTTTCAGGGGATGTGAGTTCTTATGGTGACTGGAGCGAAAGACGTTTAACTAGAAAAAGACTGTGGAATTAGTACAGTGGGAGAAGGAGTTTTGGACTTTATTTACATTGTCCAAATGCAGCCAGTGTCTGTTGTAATATTACCTCACAACTCTCTGTTCTGCTGTTGCTCTGTGACCACAGAGAGCAGCACAGCCATTACACATGTGTGACACAGTGTATGTGTGTGGGGAGAGGCGTCTCCCTGACTGGTCCCCTTGTCTTGGCTTCTGTAGGCTGCCCATCCCCCCCATTGAAGCTAGTGATGCCTGAAGCTTAGACCCTCACAGAGTCTGGAGCTCTGTGCAGGTCAGAGATTGGATTTCTTGAGAGGAAAGCCACTGGGCCGGGGGACAACCACTTTTCAATCCTGGTAGGACATTAATATTTCCCTGTAAGACACATGAATAACGGTAATAAAGCAAACACAAATAAACTTATAAGTTGCATAGTGCCTTATAGTTTACAAAGCCCTTATTTAATCTTCAAGAAACCCTGAGGAGTGTGCTTTAAAATTATATTATTATCCCTATTACACAGGTGAGGACATCAAGATGTAGAATGATTAAGTGACAAACATGAGGCAACACAGCTGGTAATTAGTGAAAGAATCCATGTGCCCAGCATATGGCACATAGAAGGCACACAGCCCAGTAAATAGTCAATGACTGAATCAACGAAGGAACAAACACAGGAACTGGGACTCACACCCAGTCCTTGCAACCGCGAACTATGTGCTCGCTGCACACGTTAGGCCACCTTTCGTGAACTTCTCTGCAGCTCCCACACCCCTGGGGCAGTGGAGTACGCCTCGTCTGTGTGAGGGCCAGCTGGGATTAAGCTTTCAGATACCACTTCTTTGTTCCGCAGATGTGAAATTTATGCTTTGAAATTCTACGAAGGAAAATAATGGTATTTTATTTCATTGGCTCTTTAAAATATGCTCTGTTCCAAAAGGTTGAATCTATAAACATTACTGGAAATGTGGGAATGGATGCCAAGAATTCCTAAGCTTCGTGTCTGCCTGGGCCAGGATATGGCTGCTGCTCCTGTAGATTATGGGTTGAGAAATATTGCTATTGGACACTTGTTGGAAATTTTAAGCCCCTTGAAAATATGACTCCATTAGGAGAATCTTCTCAAGAGACGCACAGGCTACATTAAAATTTTTCTATCGATCCCTCTTTGCGGCATGGCCAGAAGCCCTACCACTGAGTACTTTCAATGTTTTCCTGTTTCTCCAACCTCTAGTTGGATTAATCTCTGGAGTATCTCAAAATTTCCTGAAGTTGTCCTCCCATGAAATGGACCACAGGATTGAAAAGGCCAACAGACAAGACATTTCCAGTCCAGGTTTTAATGCTTCCAGTAATGAAAAAGATATAGATTATATATATACGTCTCAGTAATAGGACGGAAAATATAAAGCATGCTTGATTGGCACATCAAGTGTTCCCATGAAGTCAGAGCAAAGGCCAATGAATGAACTGCTTATTTGATTCTTGCTTAAATGGTTCTCTTTCCCTGAGAATCAGGAAAGATCTTTAAAGCGAATCAAGACTTTTCAAAGGGTATGCTAAAGGAAATGCAAGATAATAATCCCTCTACATCTTAGTTTTCTTGGATGATGACAAGAACAGCTACCATTTCACATGTGGCAAAGCAAGGGTGAAGAATCCAGTTAGGATGGTAGCTAATTTAGTGAAGGCTTCGTGCTCTCTCAAAAAACACTTTGAACCTAAAATAAACTGACAAAGACTTTCTTAAATTACCTTGAGGTGCTAATTAGACCATTTGATTTTATCTACACAACATTATCCAAAAGAAATGATTGCTTACGTTAAATATGTCTATAAAGAAAAGTGCATTGTGGGGTTGAAGAGAGAAAGGAAAGATAAACCCAAAGGTATGAAAGTCTAAGGAGAGAAAGACTGTGGCAATCTTGTTTTTATAGATGGGCAAATTCAAGGTCACTGTTTGGAACTCTGATGCATATAGGAATTTTCGTGTTTATGGAAAGGTATAAGCGTGGGATCCCAAAAATCCCTGCTGGCTCCAACAACCTCCCGTGGAATAAACGTAATTCATGTTTTCTTGGCAAAGAGGAGCTGCTAAATGCAGGTAACCACAAAGCCTTTGAAATGCATGTCTAAGGTCCCTAATTATTTACACTTTCACTTTTCTGTGTTTTAGAAAATAAATATTAAGAAGAAGTTTGGTCTTTTGACCAGAGTACAATATCTTAAGGAATGTTTGCATCACAGCAGATTTAAATGCACAGTGAGGGGACTGGCTGAGATTCTTGTAGCTACCGGACTCAGTGTGCCTAATAAGATTATGAGTTTTACACATAGCAGACAGGAAAACCATACTGCCTGGTAGGTGGTTGTGAAGGTGTCCTCTCCTTCCAGCCTCAGAGCCATCGCCAAAACAGATCGTGTATGCTGGATCTTTAGGCCTGAAGGTGGCAAAGGGTGTGATAAGACTTAAACAGGGAACCATAGTGCTGAAGACTGTAAGGGAGCAGCTTCGGTTAAGACACAATGTTCCTAAATTGCCTGCTTTTGGCTGACAGATGCTCCCAGCTGGCTGGTGTGCAAGTCTGTAACTTGCAAAGCAGGCTGGAAAGATGATTTAGCTTGCCAAAACCAAAGTAAGTAGGAAGCTAGCAGACAGAGCTAAGAGATTTGGTGTATTTTGTTGATTGATTTTAATCCCTTGCCTACTCTAGGACATCCAACTGGGCCCAGGAAGGGTTGTTAGATTATTTTTGTGATGTCCATCCATCTCAATAGTGTAGGTCTGGGTTATGGAGTAAAAATCCTGCTGCTTCAACATCACCCTTTCAATTCACCTTTACAGAGAACCTTCCCTGGCTTTGTCAATCAGGCTTTAGTCTAGTGGTTTTCGAAATATGGTCCCTGGGTCAGCATCATCATCTGAGAATTTGGAAGAAATGTAAATTCTTGGGTCCCACTCCAGACCTACTGAATCGGAAATTCTGGAAGTGGGCTAATAAGTTCTCCAGAAACTCTGGTGCACATTAAAGTTTGAGTACTGCTTTAGACCAAGCCAATCAGGTAAAACCATGATCGTTAGAACTGGTAGGGTCTAGCTACCTACACAAGGGGGGCGGGGCAGGGAGAGCGTGAGATCTAATAAAGGGGGCACCCACTCCACTGACGGCCATCTGTATAAAACTAAGGTGCTTTCATATCTGTAGCCCAAACGAAGTTAAGACTTGCCGGGGAAAAGGAACACCAGGAGAAGAACATGGCAAAGTTCCTAATAGCTTTGAGGTCTTTAGAAGGAAGCTGATGAGGCAGGAAAAACATCTCATACTGAAGCATGGAGATGACGAGGTGGCTGCTCACCCAGAGGAAGGAGCTGTTGATTCTCTCCCAGCACTGCTCTATTTTGCATACAAGTCTCCTGCTCACATTTGAAATTTCTTCATCATTCTAGAGGTATGAGGAGAATGGAAAATGGAGGAAGGCATGAGGGAAGGGAAGAGTGGGCTGGAGCAGGTCCATTATCAGGTTCAGCAGAGAAAACCACTCCAACACTGAGAGTCACGCAGAGTTGGAAGATTCCATAAAAGTCACTAGCTCAACCACTGTGAAATAACTCGTTGTATTATCAGTCACCATCATCATCACAATCATCATTATCATCATCATAATATCATCATCATATCATCATCATCATCATCATCATCATCATCATCATCATCAAACTACAGTTGACTGAGTAGCCTTCTACATGCCCAGTACCATGGTATTTTACGTATAATTTCTAGTCCTCCCAAGAAACCTGCAAGCTTGGTGACAATTTATCAGTATACAGATGAGGAAAATTATGCTCAGGGAGGGTAAGCAGCAGGTCTAATATTAGACAAGTCATAGGGCTGAAATAGGATTATCATCCTTCTCCGGTATGTAACCACATTACTTGACAATATTCCTGCCTGGTGATTTCCATCCACCCTGTGTCTGGATACTTTCAGAGTTAAGTTGCTCCTTGCACACTAGGACAATTCATTTTGGGGCTGCTAGAATGCTGTTTTGTTTACTGGTGCCTAAATCTACCTCTTGGCAGAGTTCACTCACGTGTCTTGAAGTTGGCCCTAATTACATATCTGGCGACTCTACAAAACACATCTAACTCCCTTTCTACACTGATAACTCTTCGAATATCTACACAGGAATCCTTGCTTCCTTTGGCTAAATAGCCTGGGTTTCTTTTTACTACTTTTCTTTTTCTGTTCTAGAAAGGTAGAAAGCTCTCATTTTAAAGCTTGAAAGATCTGTATCATAAACAAATGGCTACATCTCACAGAATGCTTGAATGTTATTCTCAAAGTTTCTAATGACTCTTTGAGCTGTTGTATTTATGCAATGGCAGGTGTAGACATAAATCAAAAACCCCATTAGCCCTCAACCAGGCCAGAGAGCAAAAAAGGTCACAGAGGAATTGAATCTAAGGACTGAAGGGGACTGCCCTTCTGATGTTTCTCCAAGGTAAGTCCTTTCTGGAGAACAAGTTGAGTGTTATCAACTTGGCCATACTTTGAGAACTGCCAACTGAGGGCTTCATGGCCTTGGGTCTCGGATTATAACATGTGGATAGAAAACTGGACTTTAGAATCACACATAGACAGGCCAAGAAAATCCATGAACTTCAGTGTGATTGGTGGAGGAGGAGATCACCGGCTTCCCCCATGAGATATGGGAACCTTACCCCGCAGCACCCTGGTCTGGGACCTTGAGGAAATCCAAGCTCTCCAGCGTCTGTGACACTCGGTCTGAGCCGGTGGACTGTTGCCGTGGCAAGGGCGGGCGGGCCATGGAAGTATACAGGCTTTTCTGATTTGATTTCTGGTTTCCAAGAGTGTGGGGATGTGGCACAAACTGGTTTTTGATGACTCCATTCTGATGGTATCCTAGAGAGAGGAAAAGAGGGAAAAAAACCCTTAAATTTTACTATCCTTTGATAAAAGGCTCTCCAAATTTCATTCATCTATTAACCAAGAGCAACTTATTTAACTTCTCTAGGCCTCAGTTCCCCATCTGGAAAAATAGAGGGCATACTTGCTAATATAAGTGAGGAATGGAGTTAATACATTGTAAACTACCCAGCGAGTCTCTGGAACATGGCAGACGCTCACACATGCTTGTTGAATTTGACAGCAGAATCACCAGATGTTCAGGGTTTCACAGCCCAAGACAAGGAAAGGTAAGCTTGAAACTAGCTGGCAGGCACATTCTTGGGTCTAAGAAATATTATGAGGTTATGATTTAAGAGGGCTGGCAGGCAGCTGTTTAAACAGTTGGACACCCATTTTCAAAGGGTCAGTCTTGGGTGCCCTCTGCAACAACCTGTTGTGAGAAGTTGGGGGAGCATTCCACGCAGGCAAGGAAAATGTGGCTGCTGGTTGGATCAATCCAGATAGACCAATCTCTCATAGCCAAACAACTGTTCCTAGTCAAGATCACATTATCTGGTAAGTAATGAATGATGGTGATGGGCTCCAAAACCATCATTGGCTGAAAGGAGCATTATCATTCCATGCCATGTACAAAGAAGCCCTTACCTCTCCTTTCACAGACAGATCGGGGCAACAGTGAAGAACAAGACTCCCCAAGCCACTCTTGATGAACCCACCATAAAACCTCTTCTGACCTTAGTTTATAAGAGGGACTAGAAGTTCAGTCCTGCAGTCTTGGCTCTGCCTCTGATAGCTGCATTGACTTTGAGCAGGATATATGACCTTTCAGAGTGTCAATTTCTTCATTAAAGAAACAAGGAGCTTGGTGAAATCCCAGTTGCCGCCAAGGGTGCCAAGGACAAGAGAGGGGCATGCAGAGCGGGACGAGCTCTGTGGCCGTGATGCTCAGGGCGGGAGGGGAGGCGAGGTCCACAGATGGGCTGCTCTATGCTGTTCCTGATCCACTTGCCCACCATAAGTTCAGAAATTAAGAGTAAGCATTTGGAAATGCTCACAGCAGTTTCAAAGACATATTTCATATTTGTTGAATCTAAAACTTGGCTTATATTTTGAATGCTTGTAAAATTCCATTCTTCTAGTAATTTTTATTATATCTTACAAAAGTATAGCTTGTGATGGATTAAAAATTAAGAAAAAACAACCTTCACTACAGATGGTGTGAAAAATGCTGATCTAATGGATTTGGGTCCAACTGCCAAATTTTATTAATGAAGAAATAGTCATGTAGAGAGGTTGGGAGCCATGCTGAAGGTCAGATATTTGGTCTGAGGTGACTTTGGCGAACCTAGCTGAGGTAAATGAGCTTTCCAGGTGGTCTGGCCAGGATTTTGCACGGGGGCTGGCACATAATAGTAACACAATACTACACTGGTTTTCTTAGGTTACTTTGTGCTTGGATTTTCTTCAAGGATAAAGGCAGAGGGGAGGACAGCTGGGCCAGGTAGGATAGGGACTCTGAAAGTGGTGAGAATTAGTTTCTTACTGCTAGGCACAGGTGTCCATATTTTAGCATACACCTATGAGGTTCCAGCACAGGAGACAAAAGAAATGCTTTTTACTGCTTATCTCAGACACTGCTACAAATAAGATTTTCTTGTCTGGGATGACCTGAGTCAAGTGCGGTCCTAAGACAACCCTTTCAGACCTAGAATCCTTCTGGGGGCAGTTTTTTATTAACTGAATTTCGTGAGTGATAGAAAAATATTTCATGAGTTTTGAGAGTACTCTTCAATCACTAAACAGATTTTTAAGGGTAAAAAGTCTTACATTTATTCGAGTTTGGATTTTATTGACCACGTGTTATATTTTTTTCATAAAAAAAGAAATATAAAATGTCAGATCTAAATTTTTTTTGTATCAATTTTGTAATTCTCAGATATTACTTTATTTTTTGGAGCAGTTCTCCTAGAGCCTGTATGACTAAAACAATTTTTTTCTATTTATTTATTAAGCTGTAAACTAGTTGCAAAATATCGTCATGGTGTCTGGCCAGAGCTGGGTAATGGTGGTAGGGTTATATCTGGCAAAATCCCATTTCCATAAAGGCAGAATCCTACAACTTAAAAGCTGACGACATTCTGGTTGTCAAGGACAAGGAGCCCCTTTTTCTCCTACTGATGGAGGAAGCCTTTCCTAAGGGAGTAATATTGCTAGGTAATGAAATCCAGATCATTAACTCAGCCATAGTTCAGTCTCACTAGCTCATACTTTCTGTGAATTTTAAGGTCACAAGTAGTGCTATTGTGTTGGTGGGTTTATTTGCTAATGGGTTTCTTCCCAAACATATTTTACAAATTTTGGGTCCAGGTTAGTGGTCCCAGTCTACAGCACATGCTTGGCTTACCTGGTGGGGGAGGGGCAGCTCTCATCGGGTAGTTGGCATTGTGGGTCCCACTGGAATAACCTCTATTTTGAATGGTGTTCCTTCTGGTAGGGCCTGAAATAAATGAAGTTATGATCAGTACTATTGGTTTTATGGCTCCAGATTGGTTTTTTTGCTTATGGAAAACTTGTGAGATGGTGGAATCAGGTCTCAGTCAGATCTACAGGAGACTGGTTACAGTGGAGAACGGATATTTAAGAAGAATACTGTACTGATAGCTATTGAACAGGATGGGCTGGAGGATGTGTTGATGAAGTTTTGATATGGTTTTGAAATGTTAGAGACAACAGCTTTACAAAGAAGTATTAGTAACCTTACAAAAGGTGTTTCTATTTTTGCAGCCCTTCTTTCTTTTTCTTTCTATCTTTCTGTTTTTTTTTTATGCCTACAGAACCTGGTAGTCCTAGGTGGTCTCCCATCCAAGTATTAACTAGGCCTGACTCTGCTTAGCTTCTGAGATCAGACGGGATAGGGCACGTTTTAAGGGTGGCATGGCCATAGACTATTTTTGCAGGCTTTCAAAAAAGATGTGATACTTTAATGTTTGCACTCATGTTCTGAACACAGTACAGAGAAGCTAAATGTGGGTGCTGCATATTATGGTCACCTGCATGAAGTATATTTCAGCACTAACTGGACATCTGCTTATGTCAAAAGCCTTTCCTCCAAGAGTTTGTGTTTCTTAGTCTTCTAATTAAATATAGAGACCACGAAGGGTATAATGACAGTGTTCCGCTGTGCTTTGTCCTTGGTCCCCACTTTGTTCCCTCCACCCTGCCCACATCTCTGTAAAGAATCCTTTTCTTTAAAAGTCTCTTAGAAAATCCCCCCTAAATGTATTGTCTGTTTTCTGCAAGTAACCAAGTGATACACAGACACACATCAACATTTTCTGAGTGGCTATTTATCTGTATTTATCTGTACTGTATTAGTGAGTTATAGTGCATGCCAACGTGTACCTTTGTAAACAGATTTCATGAAGGCCTATTTATATCTGCCATACTCTTCACTGACCACACATACGAACTAAGTTTTATGAAGATATCTACATTATATAAATATGTAGCATATGACTACTCTATGTTGTGCATTATAATTTTATAAATGTCACTTAGAAAAGGAATCAAAGGCCAGCGAAGGAGTAGGCTAGGATATGAATTAGTGCATGTGTGTTGTCTAAGGAAGAGCACTAAAGTGAAGGTGAGATATACTAGATTTAGTGCACAATAACATAGTGAAACTATGTTGGTAAATGTGAGTTGGTAAATGTGGCCAATTTCTTTAAAACTGACAGAAAGGATAAGTTTTGTATTGTTGACAATTAATACTGTGATGCCAGGAATACCAGACATAACTACTAAATCATTCAGAAAGGTTTAACCTATTTGCCTTGATGTTAGTTTCATTCAAAACATTTGAATCTTAAGAGAGCTCCAGCCACGGGAGCAGTAGAGGTATCGGTTCTTTGCCCTGCAGATCTGTGCACATAATATAAGTACTTGGTGAGAAGCAAGTCTGGAGCAGAGGAGGGTAGGGGAGCGCCAGGCAGGGGCAGCTGGGATGCCCAGCGTGGTTCCACCCACGGGGTCCACAGAACACTTACGGGAGTTCTTGGGCAGCCCGGGTCCGATGCTGACCTGCAGCACTTTGTTACTGGGCTTTAGGATGGCCAGGTCACCGAAGCCTTGGTGAAACTGCACCTGCCGAGAGCCCCCTGCACTCCAGGGACCCCAGTTCTCCTTTTTCAACTTGAGTTCAAGCCTGTGAGAAGAATATGTGTTGGAATTAATAAGTCAGAATGAAGCAATGAGAAATGGGGCTCACAGAAGCCAGTGTGGAGTCTCACACTGCTGGACAAATGTGCTGTAAAAATGAGGCAAGACTGGGTAACCTAAACTGGCACAGGGCCCTGCGGATGGGGTGACAGCCAGGGTTTGGGCACTATGGTAAGGTGAGCCCAATGACCAGAGGCAGAATTGTTTGGGACCTTAACACCTGTAAGAAACCACTTGGTGAAGGAGGTACCCCATATAAATGTCAATGTCACTCTGCTGGTGCACTAAGGTGGGAATGCCCAGGGACAGAAGGAAAGGGACAACTTCTAGGCCACACCTGCTGTGGTATGTCCTGTTGCCTCTCTCTGATTCCCCTGGTCTGTGTTTATGGAGGACTGAGAAATGCCAGAAACACATTATCCCATGTTTCCTTAGCGAAGAATGTGGTTATTTAACTAAGTTCTATTCTGCCACTATCACCCCACCCTAGGTGGAGAAAAAGACAGAAGGGAGGTTTACTCACAACTCCAAGGCCAGTTTTTTTTCATATTGTCTCTATGCCTATGTCATGCAATTCCATATTCTTCTTTTTTAACTTACATTTTCTCATGTTCATAATTTCAAGTAGTTGTCTGTTATTCTATCGAGTGGGTTGGTTCTTCATATTCTTCCCTTTATTTTCTTTCTTTTTTTTTTTGAGTTATTCCTTTATCACAAATTCCCATACAAAATAATTGCCCCTGGTACGGATGGCCAAACTGTTCTTTGGAAAACTATGATGGATGCTTACAGCTACCAGCATCTATTTCACTGCAACCACAGCAGCATTAATCATGGTGAGTTTTCCTCATCATAGAATTAAGGCTTTACTTTGGCCTCATTCTTGTGAGTAGAAAGAGATAGATGGAGTATATACCATGTTATAGATGAAGATTTAAGAGAAAAAAATTCTCACTTGGCAAATAGGAGTTTAGAAGCTCAACAGTATACCAGTAACTGGTCCAAGAGACCTTGTTGCTAAAACAAAGGACAGTGTACTGAGACACAAGGCCATCCACAGCCTGAAAGTCCCCAAATGCCCCACGTGTAGGTTTTATTATGCATTGATTTTGGGAACTTAAGCTCTCACTCTGATCACTTTCTTTTGCTTCCACCCTTACTCGGCTTCTGTCTGCTCTGCTAAATAAAATATTCTTTTATTGGTGATATACAAAAATCTGCCTTTCCCTGCCTCACTTTGGTGACCTTTGTCTAAATGACAAAATACACCATTCGAAGTCATTATTTCACAGAAATGCAAACGTGACCTTTTCGAAGTCTGTGACAACCATTCGAACTGTCTTATGCAGCCCTGAGATTCCGTGGGGGAAGCTGAGGCACTGATGCTAGGCTTTGCTGAAGCCACTGCAGCCAGTCAGACCCCTACCCCCACCCCAAGGACCTCCCCTCCCCTCTCAGCCTGGACCGTGGGCGGTGAGGTCAAGCCCCCCTCTGGTTTTACTGAGAAGTTTGGGCCCCAGATCCCAACTTACGTATTGCTAAATTTCAGAGGTAGTTGCTTCTGGGTTTTTTCCTCATAACGCTTTGCTAAGAGGCTCAAGAATTCAGTTTTGAAGACAGATTCAAGCAAACTATCATATTCTTGCTCATGGAGAATAAAAATGTCATCTTGCATAGTACTGCAAAGGGATTAGAAAGACAATAAAAAATTGCACTTCTGTTTATTCCAGTATTTTTTCATTCATTTTTAAATTCTTAAGTCAGTACTAAGTTTCTATAGTCTTTCTAGTATGTAACTGAACATGAACAATTTCACATGAGTTCCAAGTTAGTAGAATTGATGATATGGTTATAGCAACTGTAATAAATCCTAATTTGAAGAACTGTATGCTCAGTTATCAAAAGGGAAGCTGAAATCCTGGGCTTCATAGGCGCTCATTATTTAAGAGCCTTTGGGCATTCAGTGCTCTGCTTGTAACAGGTGCCAGGTGCTGCTGAATGTATACACACCCCACAGTACAGAGATACACCAGACAGGTGTACAGACGGCAAGCAAGTAAGCACAACCCTCACATTCAAGTTAATGCATTTCTTGGAGCAGAGAAAGAACACACCTTTGCAGGAACTTCAAGTTTGGACAGGGCAGGGCTGTGGAGGAACTCATGCCTGGAGGGGAGAATGGAAGGGAGAGGCCAAGACAAACCCAGTCCTGGTGGAAATGCTCAGTGGGGGGTTGGGGGTTGATTAGACACAGTTCCACCCACCTCCAGGCTCAGCTAGACTTTGTGGAAACTACAACACACATATAATTGGGAATCTTTATTCCCTACCTGTTAGGTTTATAGCTCAGTTGAAAGACGCCCCCACCTCAAAGGCTTCATAATATATAAATTTACAGTTACCACCAAGCAACATTGCCAAATATCTAAGACAAGCCTCTAAAGAATGACATTTCATAAGGGATAATAAGTGTTTTTTCAGGTATTAAAACCAAAGTAAGTGGATTTGCTTCGATGAATTAACCACGGTTTTATTTTAATCCCTCCAAGCGCAGGAAATGTCAACGACATGGTTCTTTTAATAACGAGCTGAGCTGTCACATAGGAGCTGTGCCCTGCTCTTGGGGCCCCTGGCACCGCTGCACCAGTAGGATTACTATGCTGTGACAAAGCCAGATGGTGAGGCCAGCATGGAGAAATAGGGTGTAGACAATCTTTGACATGAGGAATTTTTCTTCTATGTAGAATTTGATCCATTTAAACTGCAGCTCCTGTGATCTCTCTCTTTAGTCTCATGAGTATAACAAAGCTGGGGTGGGCAGTCCATGGGACCAGAGGTCGTCCTTGGGCAGAGAGAGCCTTGGTGGACAATTCCAGGCTTGTCAGGAACTTTCTCTCTCTGGGCTGAGTCAGGGAGCTAAGGACTTGGATCTGAATGAGCCAGGAGCTGTAGCCATAGTTTCTCTCCCTGAAACCTTGGTCCCTCAGTCTTGCTATAGGAAAGGAGTTTGGTAATCCACAGGAGGAAAAAAGGCTAAGGTAGAACCATAACACAGTTGGAATTCAAAGGCACAGAGAAGCATAAACAAACCATAGGGGAGGAATGGAATAAACTAGCAGCAAGATACCGCCACTGGGGGAAGGAGACTGGCCCCTCACAGCATGTTTATTGAAGATGAGTATGCCAAAGGGTTCCTGGGTGTGAAGTCAGATTACTTCAAAGGCACTTTGAACACATAATGGCCATTTAGATGAAGTACATGTCCATTACTATCACCTCAAGAGTTTGTTTTCAAACAGCCCTACTTCACAACCATGCTTTTGCACACTCTTGTTTGTACAAGCTGGAGTATAGGTTTTTGTACCACAATGAAGACCCTGACAACATAGAGGTTTAAACAACAAAGTGTTTTTATCTGTCATTCAAAAACATGTGCAAAAGCCAAAGGGCCAACATGAAAGTTCTATGGTGCCTAGAAGCCAGGTAACTACTCTTTCTCTTTACAGATATGACTAGGAAGTGGTACAGGTCACTTCTGCTCATACCTCACCACCAACACTATGTCATGCGGTGACACCTAGGTACAAGGAAGCCTGGGAAATGCAGTCTTTGGGTAGGATGCCAGCCATTAATGCGTAAAGGAGAGAATGGGTAGTATAAGAAAGCTCACAATCTCCACTAGACCTCCTCGTTCACAAACCTTTCCAAACTAGGAAGTGGAATCTTTTCCTAAAACTTGAGAATAATATACCTTAGAGAGCTGAGGCCACAAAGCTACTATTATTTTCCTACCTCTAAGAAAATTCTGGAATTGTCTTAATCACATCGATTATAGCAATTCGCAACTCCAAAAGGCACTTATGTAAAAGCTGCTCAAAACAACTCTCGAGTCATTTGGAATTAATAAAGTCCAAGCATCCCAGCACAGGAAGAAAAAGACTGCTGCATTAGGAAGGGAGTGTATGCAATGAGGAAAGAGCGAAATAGGAAGTATCACTTTCTGGTGTATGGGGTGAAGAATGACGCTCCTTTTGGGGTGGCCTGATTCAGAGTACTCTTTGACATGTCTGGACGCGTCTGTTTGCCTGGCTGTACTTTAGGCGGGATAGTGATTATTTAGCAGGGCTAAATGAGTCCAACACAAGTAACCTTGAGTAGTTTAATGTGCCTAGATTTATTACGAGTTTCACTACCATAAAGAAAAAAAAAAGTGAGAAGGCCAAAACTTCAAGGCCAATTATCAGCATGACTCTGGAAATGAGAAGAGATTGTTTGGACTCTGACTTCAACCATCAAATTCAAAACCCCTCCCTTCCATGACCCAGGCATGAGAGTCAGTGAAAGCACCTTCATCCAGGTCAGAGTTTCAGCTCATTCCCCTCTCCTCAGTCCTTGCTCCTAGATCTGGAAACAAAGCTTTTACATTTATTTATTCTAAAAAATCAAGACTTATCTTTGAACTTCACCCCTGTCTTATTTATATGCACAAGCTGCAATTCCTTACAGATGTTTGTACCCTGTGTTGAAAGATCCCTGACTAGTCTAGTCTCTACTTTCGCTTTCTACTTGTTTTTTATCCCTTCATCTTTGTGGCTTCTTGTGGTATTGCTGACAACACTAGAAAATCTTGTTTTATTTCCTTAACCAGTATCTTCTTCACAAAAACTTTAGTTACAAAACACTGAGTAAAGCCTTAAAATGTTTTAAGCTGAATAGGAAATTTCCTAGGGAAGCCTTGCCTTTATGTCAGCCTTCATAAAAAGCTTTGGTGATTGTGAAATATATGCTCCTTTTACTACATATTTCATAATCTGTACTGTAAAGTAGAGGCAAATAAAGAAGAAAATAAATCTAATCCAGAATTCTACCACTCAGAGAAGCCAGTGGCAGAAGTTTGGGATCCTACTTAACATCTCCGAGAAAGTACAGATACAGGTTGTGTCAGGCCTCATCACGGGCCTCCCAGGAGAGGCTTCACCTGACCCCTGGGGACAAGGTCTCACTCACGTCTTTGGTATCCCAGGAACACCCTGTGTAACCTCTGTGGGACATGTTTACTCAGGTGTCTGCTCCCCCTTCCAGAATGGGAAGGAGCACCTTGAGGCAGTGACTATGTCTCATTCACCTTTGAATCCTAGGGCTGAACACAAGGTAGGTGGTCAGTTCAAAAATGTTGACGATTTTCAGGTTCCCAAAGTTCAGAGGCCACAGTACCTCAAGATTGCAGTGACGCTTCAGGTCAGCCAAGCAGGTGGTAAAGCAGGCTGTTCTGATTGCCAGAGGCTTAGGGCAATTAGGCAATGACATATTCCAGGCAAGAATGTTGTGACCAGGGGAGCTGGAGCCTCTTTTTAAAGCTTCCTCTTACAGGTTGCTTTTCTCATTACAAACAAGGATTGGAAAATCTACTGACCCAGACAGGCAGCTACGTAGCTTTTGGTCTTAGGCCTCTGGTGGTCAGCTACTAGAATGAGAAGGACCTTAAGAACTCCAAATATGAGATTTTTGTGGTACTAACCTCATCACCTAACAACAGGAAAGCAAAACACATAGGCTATTATACCTTGGGGCCACCATTCTAGCAAATTGAGTTTTTCAAATAAGAATGGTGCCACATAAGTACTTGGACAAGAAGTAGCTCTTGACAGATCTCTCAAAAACTGATGCCTTGGCCTTCTGTTAGCAGACATCCCAAGTCTCAGAAATCTGTGTCTCAATTATCTATATTTCTCTGAGCTACTGGGCCTATCTTATTTCTTTCTTGTAAGTTAATTTTTTTAAAAAAATTTTCAATTTTAATTCAACAAGATAAATTTCAGTATATTTAGAAAAGGTAAAGACTTCTAAAAATATGATATCTACTAGAGGGTTAGAAAAAACTTTTTATTATGGACAATTTTAAATTTATTAAAAAAAACAACAACAGGATATCAGAGTGAGCTTCCACAGGTGAGGATGTTTCAACAATTAGCAATCAAAGACAATCAACTTTATCTACACTCCCACTTCCACACACAAATTAGGTTATTTTAAAGCAAAGTAGAAATATTATTTTACCCATATTTCTAAAAGATAAAGCCTCTTTAAATAAAAATAACCACGATACCATTATCACACCTAGAGAAATAAACAATAAATCCTTCATATCAAATATTTAATCATGTTCACATTTCCCAAATTGTCTCGTAACTGTCTTCATATGGTTGGTTTATTTGAACAGGGAGCTGTGAGCCCATTTTGCTATGAGAGTAGTAATGCTGTAAGAGAGATGGGCTGAAAGATCAAGACTGTGGGACACTTCGATAGCTTTGACCAGAGGAAGCCATTAGGTGGTCATTCAGCTGATAATCAAGAAGTAAGCCTCATTATTCTGCAAAACACACATACAGGTTACAACCCTTACTGAAGTGCAAGACAACTGTGAAAATCTTTCTCTATACCAGTATTGAAATATATTTGAACACACACCACACCCACGTACATTTGGTGATCTGGTACCACAATCAATTTCTACTCTGGGTTTGATTCCATGATTCCATACACACCATCACCCATCTGGTTGGTTCCTAACTTGATTTATGTTATTGGCTTAACCCAATGGATGAAGAGAATGAGGAAACAGTATTCATCTTGCTGTGAGGCTCAGTGACTGCAATGTGCAGAGATCGTAAGCTGAAATGATGCAGGCTCTTTTTTATCCCCCCTAGAACCAGAACAACTTGCAGGCGAAGTACTTCATTTATTACATTCTCTAACAAACAAAGGCCACTAGGAAACAAATGTCCAGAAGTGGTTTTTACCATGAGACACCGTATCCCCCAGAAATTTTGAGTATGAATATCCCATACCTTGATAAATCTCAAGGACTCGATCAATAAGATAGTAAATGTCAAAGGATGTGACACAAATGTAGATACGATTATTTATGATCAAGTACTCACTTCAGGGCTGTGAAGGTTGAAGACAGGGCAATAATAATAGTAAGAACAATAATCACGCTCAGAGTAACAACTAGCACATGAACTCCAGAGCTGGGATTCCCTGGTATTAAACCACAGCTACTGTCAAGTGTGCATGGTACATTTTAGATAACCCAGTTTAGCCCAGGTATGGCTGGCCCCATGGATGGCCAGAAGCTTCCAGCTGGGTTCCTTAGAATATCAAGGGCAGTCTCAAAGTCCAGCTAGTCAAGAAGAGAGTGGCCAGCAGGCTGCCGAGCTCCACCTGTGACCCAGCTAATGGCTCAACTGCTCAGGAAGACACAAAAACCATACAGTGTCTGGAGCTTTTCCTTGAAATCCATGGCTCAGAGATATACCTGAGGTGGGGCTGCCAAAAGGCTGCTGAGGGTCCCATCTGCTTAGAAGTTTTACCACATCCCAAGTTGAAATGTTTTAAACACTTAACCTCACTATACCACCTGGCCCTTTATCAGGAAGCTTGGCAACAGACAGAATCAGAAACCACAGTGACACAGGCAAGAATGGGCACAACTTGAAATCTGCTTTGGATTATCACACTGGAGCTAGGATTTCCAGCCTGGAAGGCCAGATGCTGGAGCACACAAACCCTTGCTTTTTCTTGGGAGCGGCAGTTTTGTTTTCTGTGTGGAATATGAGTTTAGAAGGAAGACATGTTCACAAGCAACCAGAACATCACTACTTGCAGTGCAGTGGCCACTGTATCCTCAGAAGGGCTTAGTGATGCAACTCAAGGAGGAAGCCACTGGGCTCAAAGGGGCCTTTCTTCCTTTTTTCTCAGTCTTATGTAGACTGGGAGGATATCCTCTCGCCAGAGGGAACTTAGTCTGGTAGTTCTCAGCATGGGAGGATTTAGGGAAGTCCCTCTGCCAAAAGAAAGCCAAAGCGTTTACAGAACGAGCAAGGGCCCCTGCTTGTGAACTTGGAGTCCAAGGAAGCATTTGGCAACGACTCCAGGGCTATGGATTATGGAGACCAATCTGTGCTCCTTCCTTGCATGAACAGGCAGAAAGGACTTTAAGGAGTACCAAGAAACTGCCCTTCCAGCATAATCAGAGGTCACAGCAAACTAAAAACAATATTGATGACCTAATGGCCACCTCTGCTTGGAACTTTGCTGAAGAAATGGGTTAGGTCTTCTATGTGGGTGAGGTGGGCCTGTCCCTGGACCCATGGCCCCACTTCAGTAACAGTAATTATACTCTGTCGGTTTTATATACTAGGTTTATTTCTCAAATTTCATGAGTACAAAGGACCTCAGTATCTCTTGATCAGAAGGGCTAACTAGAAGGTGATTTTTTCTTGCTATCTCATTTCTGTTTTATCAGAATCTCGGAGACCTATGAAGGTCAGGTCTTCTTAGGGAAGAAGAGGAGATTCAGTTCTCTTCACCATGATTTTGACAACTGGGGAGCCTACCAGGCCTTTCTCCAGGCTGCATTTGGAATAGCAGATGGCGATGTTGAGGAGACGGGGCACGCATGCTTCCACCCCTCGCCACTCACCTGAGGGACACGGACAAGATCCTCTCCATCTCGATTCTCCGCTTCAGCACTTCTTTCACAAGCCCTTTGTCTGGGCCCTGTTTGACCTTCTCTCGTCCAATTAAGTATAAGCACTTTGGAGTAAGAAGCAAGTCTCGTTTTACACCCTGTAAGGAGAGGTATTTTAAGAAGGTGGATAGATGTGTCAATGTGACAACTTTGGGCGTCTGTTTACAGATGAAGGGAAGCTGCCTTGGGTAGCAAATTTTCACTATCATCTAACCCCATCCCTTGAGAACAGAAGGGAACATTGTTAATAATTATTAGACTGACATATGTGAAATTAATGGTACTTGAATCTCTCTGACTTACAAAAATGGCAAACTCATACGGATTCGCCTAAGGTGTCAGGACAAAAGGTATAAAAGGACAGTCCCAGACAAACCAACACATATAGTTAGTTACACTACCATTTATCTGTTACATTTTTCAAACAGGGATCCATTCTCAAGTGTCTGCATATATATTTTTTGAGTCCATGAAATTTTTGCTTTTTAAAACTGATAAAATTTCATTTTAATGACAATCCTTAAAAATCTAAAATAAACATACTTTGGAATATGTGGGTTACCGACCCCCTTATACGCAAACACCATTGAGAGTCCTAAGCATTAAAATCTGCCGCCAGAGCAGCTGGTTCCATATTGGGGATGTAAGGATGATTTGGTTCCAGCAAAACAACATTATCTTTCTGGTTAATACTGTTGTTCATTTCGAATAATTGAACAAACGAATAATTAAAAAAAAAAAACACACAAAAAACAGAAAAAGCTCTTAATGGATTCATGGACTACTGTGGCTTCGGATTTCACTTTTGGGGCCAAGATTTTATCAGGCAAAAGAAATAAAGTGTTGAAGGGAAGAGGTAAAAAAAAGTTAGCTATCCCTCCAGGGGCCATGTGAAGGCCTTTCTTAGTCATTCACTAAGGCAGGAGTCTCTAAGCTTTTTGGCACCAGAAACCAGTGCTCCTATGAGAATCTAATGCCTGATGATCTGAGGTGGAGCTGAGGCAGTGATGCTAGTGCTGGGGAGCGGCTGCACATACAGATGAAGCTTCACTTGCTCACCTGCCACTCATCTCCTACTGTGTGGTCTGGTTCTGAACAGGCCATAGACCAGTACCGGTCCGCAGCCCGGGGATTGGGGACCCCTGCACTAAGGGAAGACGGGTGAGAACACTTTGCAATGTTGCCTGACATTCTGAATATTTTGACCCAACAATTCTATTCCTATCCATTTATTCTAAAAGCATTAGCAGACAAATGCACAAAGATATGCATGAAAAGGATGCTCACTGTATCCTTTTCAAAAAAATAATAGTAAAAGAAAGGGAGCCCACTGGGAATGCATTAAGGAGAAATTGATTAAAAATGTGAAGCATCTGTTAAATGGAATTCTATGCAGCTAAACAAAATAATTTATGTTGATACATCTATTAATATGGTAAGTTCTCCATGGCATAGTTTAAGAAAAAAACAACCCAGGACAGAAACTAGTATGTAATGTAGATCTCACTTTTGAAAACTTAATACACAGATATATGTCTGTATAAAAAAACTTCTAAAGGATACACACAAAATGTTAACACTGTTTTTGGGTATAGGTGGGCATTTTTCTTTCGGCTTATCTGTATTTTCTAAATTTTCTTATAATCAACATGTTTTGTTTGGTAATGAGAAAAGTAAAATTATGAGTTATTTTTAAAACTAATGAATGTTTGGTGCCTCTCGGAGGCGGGCAGTCAGCATGTACCTTGAACCTCCTGTCGTACTTGGTCACTGTGTCTGCAAAATCGATCTTCTCTCTCTTGCCCACAAATTGCTGAAGTTCCGGGTGGTCCTCCATCCCAATGTAATCCCCAATGAAATTCCTGTTAATGCTGTTTCTCCTTCTCTCCTTCTTGTTCAGCAGGAGGTCTGAGGCTGCAATTCCCACAAGGCAGAGAAGGGAGAAGGATCAATCCTCCAGAAAAAGGAGGAAAATACTTACTATGGAAACACACAGAGAAACTCTAAAGGAATGCAAGATTTTTAACACATGACATTATATGCAAAGTAAACTGAACTTGTAACTTTCGTCTAGGCTCAAAATTATTCTTGAGATTTGATAAACACATGAAACAAAATGACTAAAATACCTTCTTCTCTCATTTGGACATATTTCTTTCGGGCCACGAATTTCCTCCACGATTTCTGTATCACTCGAGCATACCCATCATACTTTCTCTCTCTCATTTCTTCTAGAAGAAATAGCTATGAATGTAAAGAAGAGAAATGTGAGCCAATTCATAAGACCTGAGCATCACTTTTTTCCTTGTTATTTCAGGCACACTCAATTTAGCCAAAGCCATACATGGGAACCAGCTTCTCAGACTCATAACAAATGTGAAAAAATGATTAGTAGTGATGTTGGTTATGATCACTATGACTTTTTGTCTACACATATTTTTTCCTTTTAACAAAAAATATAATGGAAAATAGCTAAATCTGAGTGTATTCAGTTGGATCTTAGTAATGGCACCCTGCCTTGCTCATAATCTCTGTGAGAATCAAAATTCAGTATTTATCCACTTATTCCCTACCTTGATCCAGAGAGGATAGTAGGTGGCCAAATCAAGTGAGTTGGTGGAGACTGTTGTTTAGTGCTGCATATAGCCTCTTAAGCATTTCCCAGCTTTTGCAGGGGCAGACCTTCTGCTGCTGTGGAAAGAGGGCTGCCCTACTTTTAGTTCCATGAAAGTACAGACTTCCTACCTCAGAATTCTCCCAGGAGTCACTGGGGCAGAAGCTAACAACTGCAGTGATTGGAATGGGACTTATGATGATAGGGGACCTTACTTTGTTTAAGGTCCCTTATCAGACACTGGCAGGTCTTGAGACTCAGGCCACTTTAATAATATTACCCCACTTAGCAAAGCTCTGGAATAATGAAGATGATAGCAATTAGCTGTAATGTACCTAGCACCTGCTATGGGTCAGGAATCATTCTAGATGCTTTACATGCATCTTTTCATTCAATCCCTCCACGGCCACACAATCCATATATTTCTATTGTCTCCATTTTACAGATGAAAAAATTGGAACTAAGATTGTGTGGGGCTGGAAAGTGAACCAAAGTCCTTCAGGTGCTGCCAGGCTCTTTCTCACTTTGACATACAAGTCTTTCTCTGTAAATCTGCATTTGATCAACTTGTAAAATGGTGGGGAAACTTTCTCATTCACCTAGGAAGTGGTTTACATGACTCCCTAGGAAAACAAGATAAAATGGATGAATAAAAACCCCAAGTAAAGGTGATGAACAATCATTGCAGAAGTGTCCCAGAAGTAAACAAGCAAATTTGGTTTGAAGGCAGCTGGGTTTGATTTGTTGTCTCTATTTATCTGATCTATACTCAGGAGCCACATCTGTCCCCTTCTGTCACTCAATTTCTTCCCATAGTCCCAGCTTTGCAAAAACATCTCAAAGGCAAAATATCACAGCCTACAGTGCTATATACAATAGGTATGAGGAGCATATTTCTAAAAATAAAAGGGAATATATGGTTTAACAATAGGACAGAATGTTTAAAATACGAGCCCTGCGGTCTCCTGTTGTAAGAATATTTGTTGGTGTTTCTTTTCTTGTGTGTTAGGTTTCTGAGGCTTGATATCTTCTTCTTTAACAGAACTATTTCAGAGTACCACAGAAAACACACTCGTGACTCAGAAAGGATGAAGAGGCAACCAATATCCAACTTCCTATAGACTATTTCAAAGATTAGCTGGGTTTTAGGTTCTTTCCAAAAGCCATGCCAATTTGAAATGTGGTAGGATGGAGGAAAAAGAAAGAGGAAACACAGAAAAGAAAACTCCCAAATCATGGACACATGCAACAAATAAGCAAAACCAAACTCTTTGGTGCCTGATGTCTAGTGTGGGTTCTTAAAACAAATGGGTTATTTTGTATATTCAGCATATTTACTATAAAAGTCAAGGCAAAAATCACAAAGTGGACATTTAGAAACCAATTTTTGTAAAAGTATTTTCAATGTCAGGATTAAATGTGGATGGATGAGTGATGAGGGAAAGGGAGAGAGTAGTGATGATGGTGTGTGTGTATGTGCGTGTGTAAAAAAGATGGGGGAAAGGAGAGTCAAGTGATGGTAATAAAGAAATTGTAAGAAAGATAAGGAAAAGAGAAACCAAAAATAAATCTTGATTTTTGAGCTAAAACCCCAAAGCTCAACAGAATCAGGAAAAAAAGTATGCAAAATATTGAGGCTGTTTTAATTATATGTGAAAATTTAGCAAGTCAAAAAAGTAAAAGCGGGTATGAAATAACAGGAGTTCTGCATTGTACTGATAAATCACTCCATCCCATTTTAGAAAGAACAGGAACTGTTCTGTGGGTTGCTTAATGGTGTATGACACAACATTTTCATTTTATATTTGGAAATGAAATCGCTGTGAAGCTACAAATAACTCAAAGTGGAAAATGCTACCACAAACTTTTTATAAACGGATTCTATAGATGCGTGCCATTTATTTACTTAATAGTCTTTATGGTTCATAAAGTCATTCACTTACAGCCATTATCATTTGTGGGTCTCAGGCTGATCCTCTGGGGCAGGCAGAACAGCGACTGCAGGCCCCATTCTGGGGGACAAAACTCACCAAGAAACCAGGATTTGCATGAAGTCAGGGGTTTCTGTTATTACACACGGTAAGTTCTTATGTTATTTCCCCTCGGTCAGATGACTAATTTTGCCGAGTTCACCATAAACTCTTGAAATGGAGTCTTATGATTGTTATAAGAACCTCAAGAAATGATGTCAAACCTGATTAGTCCCAGTAATTTCTCCAACTTAAAAAGTAACGTCTTCATTCCAGAGCTAGTGGGGCAAAACTGGGCTGTGTTGGGTTCCCGCTCAAGCTGAGAACTTCCTACGGATACTCAGGGACCATACCCTCATCAGGAAAGGTGAAGAAGTTTCTCCAAATTGATCTGTGGTGGTCTAATTAAGTTCGTGAATTGTAAAATTGTTTGAATTTCTTACTGACAAATATTTGTGTTCTATAAACCCAGAGATTTCTCTTCCTACCCATTTGTCTCTTCAACAGCCTTTCCAAGCTCTCTCACAGTCTTCAGGATATAGTCCTGGGAATTCTCATCCCCAAGTGCTGCTCTGCCTTCATGGAGGGAGCCCAGGCCTGTTTGGTGTCACCCAGGCATGGACATAGGTTTACCCAAGCCTCCTTGGTGGGACAAAGAAATCCCTTTTAGCTTTAACACTATTGGACACTGTAAATAACTATTGGGCACCTTCCGAGAGACACTTTCTACAGGAGGCTGTGAGTACACAATGGCGTACAAAACCTCAAGGAGATGACCATCTAGAATGGGAAAGGGACAATAAATAAGAAACCACTGTATGACAATATCTTTATAAAAAAAGTGCTGAGTACCCTGAAGGCTGTGAAGGAGAAGGGGTATGGGGAATGATCTACACTGGATTGGGAGCAGATGGAAACCTTCTCTGAGGCATGAATAGAAAGATGAGAAAAAGAAGGCAGCCATGTTGTGGGGAGGGGGCCAGCGGAGCTGCTGCAGGGAGAGGGGTGGCACTGAGGAAACGAGGGGAGAGGTCAGCCGCACACTCACAGACTCAGGGGCTTTGATGAACACTTTGCTTCTCCCCAGCTGGAACTGGTCACTGTCCATGTTGACAGACTGCAGCAAGTGGAGGACACCTTGTTTCTCATCTCCTTTCCACGAAGGCCAGGTGGCTTTGGTCAGAATGGCATATCTGTGAGGACAATTGGGAAGAGAAGGATCAGACTCAGACTGGACTGACCAATGGAGGCGCCTGGCGCTGCTGGGATCCTGGCGATCCATTCACCTCTGTTCAAAAGCTTAGGGGTGGCCCTCGACAAATGCAAAAGTCTGCTGGGTCTGCAATGCCCATTTCATAGCTCCTAGTCCCTTCCTATCTGACCATTTCCATGCTAATGCCTGAGGAAAATCTACTTTTCCTTTCTATCACTGTCTAAAAATAGTACTGCTGAGGGTCGCCAATAATACTTTTCAGACAAAATCAAATGGCCTTTTCTCAATGCTGATTTCCCTGATTTCTTCAGAGCACTTAACTGTTAATGTATAATTTTATAAAGCTCCCTATAAGCAGCTATTATTATTACGATGTATCAAATTTCATCTCTGGAAATCTGTCACAAGGTCCTGGTGATCTGGTCCTTGGCTATTCTTCGATCTCTTCTCTCTACTCCCTTTGGCCCGTTCCTGGGAGGATGGCCTCTTCTTCAAGCACACTCAACTCTTTCCCTCCTCAGAGCCTTTGCTCATGCTGTTCCCTCTATCTGCTGTGCTGTTCTCCAACCTCCTCACGTGGCTGCTCCTACTCAGGAGGACTCCCCTTCAGTGACACTTCCAGAGAGCCCTTTTTAGACTACCCAAGCAAAAAGCATCCCCTGCTATTTTTTTCTCATAGAAAACATTATTTTTCCTTCAGAGCATGTATCATCATTTGTAATTATATTCATGTTTGTGCCTATTTGGCAAATTTATGCCTCCTCCACAAGGACTAGAGCTCCATGAGTGGGTACCATATCTGTGTGGTTGATACTGCACACCCAGTATCTTACATCATGCCTGGTGCACAGCAGTAATAACTAACATGAATGGTTAACATTTACAGGGCGATTTCTCTGCTCAGGTGCTGTTCTTGGTGCTTAAATGTGTGATCTCATTTTATTCTTACAGCAACCTGATCAGGTTGGTCTTTCCATTTTGCAAAATAAGGAACAGAAGCAGAGACTCACCCAAGGCTGCTTAGTAAGTGTCAGAGCTGAACCCCATTCTGTTTCTTTAATCATGACACTATATATAAACCTTGAATTGGTTGATGTGTAAATATTTCGTGTGTGTGTGTGTGTGTGTGTGTGTGTGTGTGTGTGTGTGAGAGAGAGAGAGAGAGAAGTACAATAAGTTTTGAAAATCTCTTATGTTTCTACCACATTTTTCTTCCTAAGAATCAGAATACGCATTTAGGCTTATTTCTCTCAACCATAGTAAGGAGTACATGCTGCCCAGCTCAAAAAGAATTTATAGAAACGCTGTCCTAAGCTAGTGTTACTGATTTGTTTAAAGAGCAAAGTCTTTCATAATTAACATCTCGGTTGTTAGTCAGAAAATGGATGCTGCTATACTGATGATGCAAGAGCTCTAGAAATTTATTTTCTTAGATTCCTAGATACTTCTTTTCATATAGCTCTGCTTACACTACAGGTGTAATGGCCCTTTTATAATTCAGAGAGCCATGAAGGTGAATTCATTCCTAGTTTAATCTGCCTTCAAATTATCATGAACCTTGATTGTGAGAGGACAGAGTCAATGAGCCTTTATTGTATGGAATGATCTGCCCTTTTGCTAAGCCTCTCCTGATCTTCCTTCCACAACGGTGACTTGCCACATATGATGACCCACACCGATGGCCAGTAGGTCAGCCATCCCAAGCACAAGAAACAATAGCCTCCAAAGAAAAATTACTTGATTAGATGTATTGGATTTCAAAGACAACTAAGCTCTTCTTCAGCCTGCTAGCTCTTTGTTACATAAAATTTGAATTAAAAAAAATTCTTACATCCTGCTCCTGCGTCATATAAGACATAGTTGTTCCCTGATTAAACTGCTTAAACATGGATTCTTCTTTTCTTAAAAAAAAAATTAAATTGATGTAGAAAATGCAGTGGAACTCCACTAATTTAGAATCATTAGAGAAGTTAGAATTATGTAATATTTTAAGGACACCACATTTTATCTTTTTCAAAAACAAATACCACAAAATAAGAACAATTTAAGTACAGGTCCTGCCAGATACACTTTAATAAAAATATTAAAATCAGTTTAAATTTATAAATGGACTGCACAAAAATTTTGAGGTTAAATGCTAGAAGCTTCTTTTCTTAAGTAGGTTAAATATTTTCCTGAAATTGTCTTCATACTATTAATTTGCACAGTCAAGATAAACCTCAGCCCTTCCTGTGTCACAATTATCATGAATTCCTGAACTTGTGTTACCCTAAACAGACCAATTACAAGTGGCTATTGATTTATTTTACAATAAATGATGACAAAAATAATTCTGCTATAACAATAAAAAAAAAAGACAAATAACTCAATTAAAAAACTGGCAAAAAGACCTGAACAGACATTTCCCAAATAACCAATGGCACATGAAAAGATGCTTAACATCATTTTCCATCAAGGAAATGTAAATCAAAACCACAACGAAATGTTACTTCATACCCATTAGGATGGCTAGAATCAAAAAGTCAGATAATAACAAATGTTGGCAAGAATGTAGACAAATTAGAACCCTCAAACACTGCTGGTGGGGGTGTAAAATGGTATAGCCACTTTGGAAAGCGATCTAGCAGTTTATCCAAAAGGTTAACTTAGAGTCACCATATGACCTAGCAATTCTGGTTTTAGGTACGAAAGAGAAATGAGAACATATGTCCATATATGTACATCAATGTTGATAGCAGCATTATTTGTTACTTTTAACAGCCAAAAAGTAGAAACAGCTGATGTCTATCAATTGATTAACAAACAAGTAAAATGTAGTATATTAGAATATCAGTGCAATGGAATATTATTTGGCGATGAGTAGGAATGAAGTACAGATATACGCCACAACATGGATGACCCTTGAAAACATTATACTAAGTGAAAGAAGCCAGACACAAAGGACCACATATTGTATGATTCTATTTATATGCAATGCCCCAAACAGACAAATCTATAGAGACAGAAAGAAGTGTCTCCCTAGGGCAGGAGGCAAGTGGAGAATTTGGAGTTGGCGACTAGGGAAGTGTTCTTTCTTTTTGGGGCAATGAAAATGTTAATTGTGGTGATGGATGCACAAGTCTAGAAATATATTAAAAGCCAATGAATTGTATAGTTTAAATCGATGAATCATATGGTATGTGAATTCTATTTCAATAAACTGATTTAAAACAAAAAAGAGCCCCAAATCACCAGTTTATTACCTCTGTAGGAATTTCTGGAAGATGCGCCGATAGGCATAACCAGCTCTTCTCACTCGAATGTTTTCTTTCAGACCCAGGTATTCCACTTGATGCTTTACCCTGCAAAGGAGAAAATGAAGCCAGGACATCACTGGATAATTCTGTCACCCCACTCTCCTACTCACAATCCCTCCAAACCTAAGCTGTAAGGAAACGCATCAAAAAAGACTACAATTTACAATGTTCAGAGCCTGAGCTGACCTTCAGGTTATATTACATTAATTAAAAAATTTTTTTTATTATGAAATACAGCAATTGCAGAAGAGATTTACATATTTATTTTTAAAAAATAATAAAACAGCCATATACCTATCACCCAGATTGTGATAAAAAATAACAGACTTTCAAAAGACTAAAGGAAAGAACTTGTAACTTTTTGAATTAAACGGCACTAGCACTATTTTGTTATCAACCTTAAGTTTAATAGTAATTCTAGACCTACTGAGACTACATTTCTAGGCTTTTAAAATACAAAACAAAAAAGGGCACATAAAACTATTAATGTTAAATGCCGAAGTCAAAATGTTCTAAAAATATATGTAAATTATAGTTTTACTTGGTTTTTATAATAGAAAAAAAACTGGCAGTGCATTTTGGAAAACGAATGCAGGGTGGCCCTGGATAGATGCTCCCACACGGGGAAATCTTCGCATCAGAGAAATGCCCCATGCCCCATCCCTGCATCACGGATTCTGGTTTAGTGGCCTGGTGCATCTGAGGGGGTGCATGGACATGTGAATTGTGAAAACCCACCCCTTGCTTAGAATCATAGTGTCCTGGAAGCCGAGTGACAGATCCTGGACACGAGCTTCCGATCGTGTCCCCTCGGGGAGATAAATAGGGCCTTTGCTGCATATTATGCAGGCTGGTTGAATACAGACACTTGGAAACATGATATTTGAGGAAAATGAGAAATAAAAAGTAAACTGCTTTTTTCTTTTAAAGATGGGATATCAAAAGTGTGCTGCGGCAGGAAGCAGCTCCCCACTCCCCCATTCAGTACAATTGTGGTCAACTGCACTAATGATAGGCTCGAGGGAACGGACGCTTGTGAGTGTGCTTTGCAGAAAAGGCAGTTAGCAGCATTCTCCCTACAACTTCACATGGCTTCCCAACAGTTTTTCCCCAGCAAGGCTTGCATGAAACCCATCATTTCCAATGAAGGCCCACATTTTTGGACACCCACGATGTGCCACTATGCACCATTTATGCAAGGTGCTAGGGACAGTTCCTACTGAAGACCTCACAGACAGCACAGTGGTCAAGAACCAGGTTCTGGAGCCGGGTTCCTGGTACACCACTGGCTCTGCCAACGCGGAGCTTCTCGGTGCCTCTGTTTCCACTTGTGTAAAATGGGGTTGGTGATATTGGTTCTTTCTTCCTAGTTGGGTACATTCAATGGAAAGCACTTAGCTGGCTTCAGGCATGAGCCATAAAAAGCTGTTATCATTCTAATATAGTCACAGCTACAGTAAGTAAACCAGGACAGAAGAATAGAGGAAAAAAATGGATTTTTCATAGTGAGAGAATTTTCAGAAGTGGTGACATGTGTCTGGGGCTGGAGGGCTGAGTTGAATTTACCAGATGTAGAGGAGGGAAAGGCAGGGGGCACAGTGAAAGCAAAGACACGAAGATGGTGGTGGGAGTGGAGGAGGAGGAAAAAATAAGCTGGAAGTGGGGTGGAGTCTTGACTGCCTTGGGAAGGATGAGGTCACACAGTGAGGGTTGTTTGAAATGTCTCAACTAACTAAATGCTCTTACTTGAATCAGCATCCAGAAATGTCAGGCCCTTCAAGATAACTAGCATTTTAAAAAACCTTAATATAAAGAATTAATATTTAATATTCACACTTAATTTGCAATACATATCTAGTTAACTAATGGGGAAGAAATCTGATTTGGGAAAATAATTTTCCTTTCTCCCATCCTCCAAATCTAAAACTCACCACTGGCCTTTTCTCTACTAAGTAAAACACACATGAGACTGCCAGTTAGAGATAATCTGCTCATTTTAAGTACTTTTCATAAATACTGGCTTCACTCCAATTTCTGAGGCGGGGAATGCATTGCCCATTGATGCGAGTAGAAACGTTCCTCTCCCACGAACCACATAGGAAAGAACTGTGCCTCATGTTAAAACCTGGTTTCATTCATTATAACTTCTATCATCAGGAAATTTTTTTCATAGACATTTTCTTCAGCAGGGCAATCAGTTTAGCAAATTCTGTAATGTTTAAAATTTCACATAATTAAAACATCCAAGTTCATTTTTGCATATTCTTGGATGCTGTCACCTCTGATGTAAACATCAGCCAGGCTGGCAATGCCCAGTTGACCTCTTGGCTGTGCCAGCTCCTCTTCAAGGAGAGGCGGGGCGTCCTTTTCCTGAGTGTCCTTGGCCATTAACACAAGTAGGTCAAGGCCTGAGAACCCTGCTGGGGCAGCAGTTCAGAATCCAGGGCAGGCAACTTTGCCAGAGCGAAACAAAAACACATTTCCAACAGGAAAAACCACACCCAATAAACTTGTGGAGTGAGTAACTCTGTCCACCAAGAGCTTCAATTGACCGTGTGATCTCTGCCAGCGAAGCACACTGCCCTTTCATGGACCCCAACGCTCCTCACTCACAGGTGGAGTGAAATCATCTGTCACACAATAAACCTGAACTGGGATTGGGAAGTGATCCTACTAGAGATATAAATCAACACTTGACCAACTAATACTTTAGGGTTTTTAAAAACAGTTTACATGAATGTAATGTTATGAAGTTCTTTACTGTAATTAAAATAAGGGGTAGGCGTGATTTAAAAAAAATAGGATGGGGAAATTCTATGAGGGTTTATTGAAAAAATACACAACTGTTTTAATTTCTCCATTTTCTGATATTCCAATGAGTCAGTTTGGATTGTATGAGAAGGTAGCACCAGGGTTGGGGAACCTCTAACCAAGAGCTATTGTAAAATCTCTATATTAGAAGGGATTTTCAGCAGAGCAATCTACGTGGGGCAAGGGGTAGTGTGCTGGGGAGGTATTACTTTTGCAGAGCGAGCGAGATTATCATTATGTTTATTTTAAGATTATATTTGTTGGGAAGGTCTGGGAAAAGAAAGCTGGATGGAGCCTGATGCGGGAGGAAGGGTGGGCTAAAGCATCCATTTATCAATTCCTCTGCTCCAAAGACTCTTGTAATTTATTTCTGAGGTTTCCTATGATACCAACCTTCTATGTGTGTATATGTACATGGGATGTAAGTGTGGTGTGTATGCAGGTGAACATGAGAAAGGGAGTGTAGAAGTGACACGGAGACAGGCAGAGGCAGACTCACAGACATGGGGGAACAGATCTGGGAGAAGTTCACTCTGGCAGACTGAAGGAGGTCTCATTCTGGATTGACCTTATTTTAAAGAGGAGGAAACCAAGGACTGAAAAGATTAAGTGTGTCTCACTCAAACTAGCAGGTAGCAGGACAGCTCCAGGACACAGTTCTTCCAAGTCCCAGTTCAGCCTTTGCTCTAGATCAGCTGTCTTCAAATTACAATGTCTGCACCATCATCACCAGCATCACCTGGGAGATTCTTTAAAATGTACATTCTTGGACTCCATAAAAGAAGCCATGGGCATGAGTCTACAGGAGCAGAGCAGGACTGCTGAGGACAGGACACTGTGGACATCACCCATTCATAGGATGGCCAGGAATCAGAACTGACTCAATAGCACATAACACACACAAAGGATTGAGTATTATCTGTCTACCATGGGTCAGAAAGGATCTTGCTGGCAGGATGGTTACTAGACTTACACATGTCTCCCAGAGAAGGTAATTAGCAGCTATGAATTTTAATCCTGGTCTTCCTATTCAAGTTCGACCTAAGTCACTCAATACCTAGGTAAGTCTATCTACTTTTTCCCAAGAGAGAAAAAAAGATGGCAATTCTGGTATGCTCACATCCAGGGGCTTGATTATCTGGGGACAATGGCGGGGTCTTCTCTGTAGTCCAAGTCACTCACAAGGTCCCTCCCCAGCCTATGTTCCTATGGGCAGTGGGATCAGTAAAAACATGTGTCTGGATCCCTCAGCTGGATGCAAAAACTATATTTTCAAGTCCCCATCTTAACACTTTCTGACTCAATGCCCCATCCCGTCCTGCAGAGGCCATTGCCCTAATGCTGGGGGTGGGAGGATTAGTGACCGAGCTTCCTCAGAAGTCAGCCGGGAGAGGGCTCACTGCATACTTGTGCTCCACATGTCTCCCTTTGGTGTTTTCCCTCTCAGAGAGTCACTCTGCTCATCAACACAGTCCTCGAGGGAATTACAGAACTTATGGCATGTCCCCAGAATCCTCATGACAGATTGCTTTTTAACCAGCTCTTTGGACCTTTACTTTCAACCCCAAGCTAAGCATTCTAGGCCACATCCTGTGGGTACTGATGAGGAGCTAAGTGTACTAAGAATGTCTATACAGAGCCTCAAACTAATTTTAAAACCATTCCAA
The DNA here is from genome assembly GCA_028627145.1 of Eidolon dupreanum. Lineage (NCBI taxonomy): Eukaryota > Metazoa > Chordata > Mammalia > Chiroptera > Pteropodidae > Eidolon > Eidolon dupreanum. The sequence goes on along the minus strand of CM053509.1, from coordinate 42,271,380 downwards.
CTCTGCGGTATGAAGGTTATTTTTTTTTTTTCCATCTGCCCCCAGACTGGCCAAAATCAACATTATAAATTGCTAATTCTGAACTGAATGGCACTGCTAACATTTTAGGAAAAAGAAAAGATGGAAAAAATATATTTAGTCTTTGTCCTGAAAAAGTTAAAGACACAAGGACATAAAACACATCTGAAGGCGATTAAATTGCTCCTGCCTCTGCCATAGGACAGCCCGTCTTGAGCAGAGGGAAAAGTGTGCCGGAGCCCATGAAAGCTGGCATTGACCTCCCCATCTGCCATCTTCACCATACCTGCTTTCCTCCCAGTCTTTGGGCTTCTTGGTTTCGTTTGGTTTTATACAGCGAATATAGTGAGGGGTACATTTCATCAGGGTGCTCACAAGGTCATTGGCTTGTTTCTAGAAAGGATGAATAACATCAGTTAGAAACTTACTCTAAAGAAGACTAGCTTTCCAAGGAGACCTGTGAAACCTTAGGGTGGAAATATATAGCTAGAAATTAGTCTTCATGACAGTTTGTTCATTAGGCTTAACTCAGGTGTATCCCACTTTCTTAAAGCTCTACTGACTTTTATGATGATTTTGACTCTCGTAAATGGGTTTAAAATTAGATTTTTGAAAGCAACTAGGCCTTTTTAGTATAGTTACTAAAACAAAAAACTAAAACCCAGTAAATCTCAACATATAATTTTTTATGAGAAACAAGGAAACATGCCAGTTATTAACAAATTAAGTTAATTTTTATGTTGATTAAGATTTTACAAATACATGGTCTTCATAAACATATTTTGGACGAGTGGGAGGGCAAATTATTTTTAAAGATAAATCATCAAAATCCCCTATACTCTCTCTCCTGGTAACCCAACCAATAAAGAATCATCTATAAAATGATGAAAATTCATAGTTAAAGGGTGTGAGATTCACAAAAATCTCTAAATTTATAAATTTTTTATATGCCATTTCATTCACTTTCTTCCTCAGCATGTCCTTTTACTAATCTGCAGACTCTGAGCCCTTTCACTGTGCTATATAACTTACTCCTTCACAAAGCTAAAATAGTCAATATAAAATCATCTCACTAGTTGCACATTGGGTACTGAGTGGAACTAGGTTTAAGCAGAAAAAGCCACAAAAATAAAGCTGAAATTGCTGATGAAGTATTTCACATCATGAGTATCACAAACATTATTTGAAGAAACAGGAACAGAGCCCACATCGGCACTCACAGCACCACACAGCTGGGCACACCCTGAGGGACCAAGGATAGGGTACATAAGCTCATAACTCCCCTCCTAAGCAAATCGGAACGAAGAGAGAAAACCTCTAAAGGAAAATAGAGAAAAAGGATCTCTGAAGCCAGAAAACCATTTTAATGTCAGCAGAAGGGATTTGCCTGCAGTAGACAACCCTCTCTCAATTAGGGCTTTTCTGTTTTCATGGGTTTGGGAAATCTGAAACCCTTGAGAAAAACTCTTGGGTATATTCAGAGCAAGATGTTCGCTGGTAAATCAAATTCTCTGTTTAGATGTGCAGAATATAGCAGTCTTTGCAATGCTTAGAGGACATGGGCAAAGATGCAGTTTATATGACCAAAGCAAAGCTCTACAAAGAAAAAATAAACTAATGCTTGTCCTTTTTGTTGATGTGGATTGTAGTTGAGAACAAATCTGATGATCTTCACAACACATAAGGTGAAGCTGGGGAGGGACTGCTTATAACAAAGCTTTTTTTAAGTCCCTCAACTCTTAATCTTCATTTTTGTATTTTATTAAAGGCTTTAAATTTCCAAGAATAATCTGACAGCCTCTTTAGTCCTAAGCATTTAATAACATACTTTCTTTTCACCTTAGCATAAGAAAACAGGGGCAAGTATGACTTAAGCTTATGTGCCACCTGACATAGTTCTCTCTTGCTCAAAACAATAACAGATAACATTTACTGAACATGAATCAAGGGTTAGACACATGGATTTTCTCATTTATGCCTCATTTCTAAGAGGAAGCTATTTATTATTATTATTATTTCAAAATTTTAGATGAGATAATGGGGTATTAAGATAAATAAAGTATTGCTCAAGATGACACAATTAGTAAGCAGCAGAGTTGGGGCTTGAACCCAAGTCTGTGAGCTACCGAGTTTGATTCTTAGCCACAACGCTATCCTGCCTTCCTAGGGAAGATACGGGATAATTTAGTGTGATATGAAAGCAGTTAAGCTAGGATTAGACAGAAGCCTTTAAGTTGCAGGATAATCAATTTCGGCAAACAGTAATACATCTTAACTGTCAAAATCAATCTGAATTTAGCTATGAGTCAACTTAGATGACCCATGAGGTGATTGGGAAACAGTAACTGACTTTACCTTGACTCCAGGCAGGAAGAGTCCATGAGTCCATGAACTATCAAAGGCCTTTGCTCAACAGAAGTGAAAGTTAAAATATGCAGACAGACAAAATAATGACAAAGGCTTAGAGTGAAAGCTCTTTGTTCTACCCTCAACACAAACTCTTAGCAAGTCCGAGTTGGGGTCTTGGCTCTGCTACTTGCAAGCTAGTGATTTAGAGGTAAATCACTAAAATTTCTCTGGGCCTCAGTTTCCACATCTGTAAACAAAGGAGGCTGAACCAGAAGACATCTAACGTCTTAATCTACTGGTTGCAATAGGCGGTAAAAGTCAACCAGCCCAAGCACGGCACGGTGTTTGCATGTCCTGTCACATCCACTCCGTTGGAGGCTCAGTGTCACTTAGATAAAGCTGCAGTCCAGTCCTCTTCGTCAGCTCTGAGCTCAATCCCATTTCCCTATAGCATCAAACTTCGGCTATAATTTCAAAACTGATCCCTTCCAGACACAACAATGGAGAATTTAGTGAAGCCTTGAAATCAAGTGTTATTGAATACAGAATACTCTTAAAATAAACAAGATAATAGGAGTTCTACCCAAACTAATATTCTATTAATTAAATCCTATAGATAGTTTTAAATTTTAAAGAATTAGAATATAATAAAATACCCAACACTAAGACTACCTTAAACATAAATTTAATATTTCCTCCAAGGAACTCAGGATGTCTTTAAATGCTTACATCTCAGGGGTATCATTAGGATAATATTTAATATCTGCAAAATACTGTGGATATGGAAGCTGTAAAAGATGGGCCATGGCTATGCATCTCTGAAAGGTGCTTCACAAGGGGCATATAACGCAGGGAGAATGTCACTCCTACAAGGAGGCAGAGTGTCAAATGGACAGGTCCCACAGTCCACCAAGGAGAGTACCACTGGAGATGAGAATGTGCACAGTTAAGTTCCCCCGGATAAGCTGGCTGACTTCAGGTTGACCTCCCCAGACAACAGCAATCCTTGCAGGCCTTGCAATCCCCAGCATTTTGAGTATACCCAGAAAGTGGCAATTTTGAGTATTCAACTTGACAAGAATATGAAGGAAAGAAAAGAGTCAAGTCTTCCAAGAAGGAGAAAAATGCTCCTAACCCCGCCCCTCCTTTTTATAGGAAATAAGCTGAACTGAGAATCCAGACCACTTGAAAGTGAGTCACTGCAACCTTGGTGATCTGGGCCCCTTGGATCTGAATGTGACCGTCTTGTGACCAGATTTTCCAGCCCAGAGCTAATCCTTATCCAGGACCTTGAAGTGAAGGCATGAGTCAGAAGCTTCACTCAGACGTTAATATCTGGAGGCCTCAGGAGATTTGCATCTGTTCTCTGCCCACAACTCAGTGCTCCAGTGAGCTCAATCCAAAGACCGTCCCAGGATTGAATTTCTCTAGTTCTTTGAACATGATTGTCCCAGAAAACTCCACCCTCCAGCTCAAAGCCCAGCTTGAATCTGACTTCCTCCACAAAACCCAAAGGCTCCTCTTGACTGAAATCTTCTATGAGCTTTCAATGATTAGTTCCTTTATTGCAGGGGCTGGGAGGCAGCCTTCCATACATGAATACTCAGAGAAGAGCGAATGAGGGAACAGAACGGATAACAACAACCGTGGTGTCCATGAGGCTGAGGTTAATCCAGGAGGCACCATGAGAAGAACATGTAGGACCTGAACACACAGAGCCAGCGAGGGGGAATGAACAGTCTAGGCTGGGACCCAGCAAATGCACATACAAGTGTCTACTAAGAATTAAACGGAGATGACTAAGCATGGCATGTGGGGAGGGGACTGACACAGCAGAATGTAACAGGAGATCATATACATTTGGTGTTTATTAGGTTTCAGGGAGTATGCTAAATGCCTGGGATGATTTATTGAATTTAATCATCACAGTACATCCTTCAGATAGGTACTAAGATCTCCATCTTACAAATTAAGCCGAAGATACCCTGAGAGTTTAGGTAACTTGCTGTCATCGCACAGCTAGTAAAAGCCAAAAGTGGTCTGTGAACACAGGTTATTGAATCCTAGAGCCCTACTGTTCATCACTTGATTCTGTCGATTATCAAACTGGGGTGGTATTTAACTGAAATAATTTTTTTTAATGTTTTTCACAGATATAATTAAAAAAATAGTTTAATGACTATTTCTTGAAGAATCACATGATTAAGTGTATTTGACACAACTTCTAATTAGGAGCATAATCAGGGACAATGAATTGTGTCACGCAATGGCTCAAATAACAGTGTACTCTCCACAAGAGGCTCCCAAGAAACAATAAGAATTCCTTCCGACTTGGAGGCAACACACGGCCAGATGTGCCTGTAAATCTCAGAAAAGAGGGGCCTTTATGATCCAGGGAGGAGGGGCATAAATTGCCCCTATAAGACCCAGTATGTAGAATTTCAGGTACATCGAGTTCCATAATTGGCAAGTTTGAGGTCTGGTCTGGGAAATGGTCACCAAAATCTAAAATGTGGCTCTCAATCATAACATTCTCTGATAGTTTAATGTGAATTCTCCCAGGTTCAGTTTAAAGCCATTTCCTCTTAGAAAAGTAGCTGATTATCATCTGCTGACTGTTAAATTCTGAGGTACTTAATATCCATTTGGGGTTTCAGTACAGCCAAGTCAAATTCAGTTTGCGTCCTGTGACCTTTTTTCAAGCAGTGACATGACTTCTGGGCATCTGCTGTAACCAATCCATTACACTGCATTGACCTCATTCTGGCTCGGGTGCAGTCCCTGACTCCTAGAAAACCCTGTCTCTTATAGAAATCTATAAACATCCCAAAATAGAACAAACCTTTATTTTGCTTCCGGCAGTAGTTGGGCGCCCTTTCTTGTCAGCTTGCAGATTTTCCGGAAATAAAGACTTTATAAAAGGTCTGGAAAAGGAGAAAGAGAATGGATTAGCAATCAGACAGGACTGAAAGCCTGCTTCCGCAGAGAATGGAGAGAAGGACTGTCCAGAAGCATGTGACCGTGGCTATAGAACAGCCATCTGACTCAAAGCACGAGCCATCAAGATGTGATCCAGGGAAATAAGCAAAGGACAAAAGAAACAGAAAAATAATTCTAAGATATAAATAAGCATTTTTAAGTCTCAGCCTGAAAAATAAAATTTACAACTCTGCCTCTGAAATTTCCTCATTCACTAAAATTCGGGTCCTTGACGACACGGGGCGGGGGCGGCGGGAGGAGGTCAGTATGGGTTTGCTAAGTTCAGATAAGTCAGACAGACCAGAGCTCAGGGACTTGTATGAATTGTCTGGATCCAATGCACATTCTGCATTGCTCTAAAGCAGGGTTTCTCAACCTTGGCACTACTGATATTTTGGATTTAGGGTTAAATAATTCTTTGTCGGGGGTTTGTGTGTCTTTGTGTAGGGGGAGCTGTCCTACACATCATAGGATTATTTCACAGCATCAGTGGCCTTTGCCCAGGAGATGTCAGTAGCACAATGCAGGGCAGGGCAGGAGCAATGTCCTAGACACCTTAGTGCCCTTTCTGTCTGGCACATAGCCTGGCACACAGTAGCCGTTCAATTAATATTTGCTAACTGCCTAACTGAATCAAGTGATCCGTGTAAATGAACAGACACTCAAATTCAATTTCTCCTAAATGGCTCTTGGTCATCCTGAATTTTCTAGAAATTCTCCCCAGCAATCTACTTTTAACCTGACCAGACACAATTATAGATTTCTGCAGCAAATATGTCTAATAAACAACTGATTATGTCTATAAGACAGGCATTCACATGCTATCAACAGCTCTCAAACTTGGCAATAATTTCAATAATTAAAAAAAAAACCCAAAACTCTGAATGCATGCCTATACCTGACTGTTGTAGAACCCACAAGCCAGGGCTTGTGGCTTACCTGACTTTTTAAGAGAGGAACAAATAGATTTTATGTTTTCAAATGAAAAGAAATTCAGAATCTCCAAAGTGGGAGGCATGAGAGCAAGGACGTGCAGGCATGAGGAGATGAGAGCTGGGGAGGGGTGAAGGTTAGGAGAAGAGGGAAGAGAGTTAAAGGAAAGGGAACAACTTCTGACCAGAGCCTGAAAAGAATACTCAGTTTTGCTTTCATTGCAGTTAGGCCTGTCTTAGAGAATTATCAGACTCACTGCTGTTGATTAAGGAAGTTAACTTTGATATTATGACAGTTTAAGTAACAGAGTTTTAAAAGAACTGCTATTACTTGGAAGTAGCTCTAAAAACTAAAAAACCCAGAAGACTGAGCAATACAGTATTGTACTTGCCTGGCATGTATAGACTTGATCATGTAAATCATATCTCATTTCCACTACCCAGGAGCTATTTTAAGAAATAAAATTGTCCACTGATAACCAAGACCCAACAGCTCAAAGGAGTGAAATGCTGACCACTCAAATGCCGCAAATTTCTTTTAATATTGAAAATTTGACCAAAACATCCCACGTCAGATAAGGTGAAATACACTTACAGTTCACTGCTCTGCATAAGCTCAATCAGATCCATAAAAAGCACATCACGGTTCCTTTCACAAAAGCCATCCATGTCATAGGATACCTGGCCAAGAATGGAAAGGAATATAATGCTACCCTGTAAGTATTTCATTGAACAAAAAATCCAAGTCAGCATGGCTAATCTTACCAGAACAATGTGCGTATTTCCAGATTTCATCATGAACTGTCACACAAAGACTGTGCATGTTTTACCTAACTTGTTAGCTGAGTTAGCGATGGCCAGTGGATACTGATGAACGGTATCTGGCTGCCTACATGGCCCAGGTGATCTATGTCTCTAGCTCCCATGATCACATAATTTCTTCTTCAATGGGTCCATGGGAGTGTCTAAGTAATAAACTTAATTTTTTCCCTAAATTTTAGCCATGACAGAATAAAATTTTTAAAACTCCTTATGCTGATTAATCCATTGCAATGGGCCATGTCATCCCAGGTGTCAGAGTTGGATCGATTCAGCCCAAAACTCATACTCAGGGACTCTAGTTAACAAAAGATGTGTTGGAATGAAAAGTGAGACCAGTGAGTTTCCATCCCTAAACACCATGACCTCAATTTACTTATCTTTGTATCACCAGCACCCATACAAAGCCAGTACCTAATAGGCACTCGATAAATAATCATGCATTTTATAAGAACAAACACTAAAACTGAGCCTTTGAAACTTATTTATATTCCCAGTGGGCACGGGTGGGTGAGGAATGCAGGCTTGTGACTATAGACAGAGGTAAGATAAAAATTCATTCCTTCAGAAGTTTGATATAGGTACCAGGGTGATTCATGATTAAAAAATACACAGTAATGTAATACTGTCTTTTGTATTGCTTTCCCATTTACTTCATAGGTCCCATGTTGTTGAATGAATGAATCAATGTTGAGTGAATAATAATGACACAGAGAAGAAAAACTCACTTAATATAAACCCATGAGCAATGAAGACGCCAGTGAGGCAGATGAAACTACATGGATATTGTTTTCAGTTGCCTCATGAGAAAACAAGTGATACAGTCCCAAAGACTTAAAACAAATAGACACTGAAAAGGATAACTTCCCCTTTCCTGTTGACCCCTGATCTCTGGCCATACCTTCCCAGCGTAATGGTGAATAATGAAGCCTTGGTTCCAGCTGTTGAAGTGCTCATGATTCCCGATCTGCATCTGGAGTTTCTGCAGCAGTGTCTGATCTGCTCCCTCACCCACTGCGTGCATAGTGGCACACACGTCATCCAGGATGCTCATGATCCCAGGAGGGTTCTGATGGAACCAATAAGCCAAAGCCTCAATCAGTGACTACTCTAAAACATACAACGCTTATCAGATTTTTCGTTAAGCAAGAAAATAGCTCCCTAGACTCAAGATACCTTCTTGAAAGTCACTCTTTCCCTTCGAGCAAGAATGCCATTAATAATCCCAAATGGGAGTCAGCACTTAAATCTAAAGATGGAGGAAAGTCCATTTTCCAAAAAAGCATTTCACTCCCCGAAGTTCTATTCAAAGTCCCACACAGATCATAATCTGCTCGATCCTATTTGTACTAAGTTGATTTAAAAAAACCCAAAGAAAAATAAAAACATTTTCCTTTGACCCTAACTCATTCCTTCATGTCCTATTACCCCCAGGAGCACAGTTTGCACAATTACACAGTGTACCCATTCTAATACGTATTACTTTTTTTCCCAGAAATCACTATTTGATAAACAATCCTCGTGTTTTACGTTGTCTTCTTATTTACTATTTTAATGGCTATATTTCCCTGCTCTGATATGCTGTAATTAACAACAGACTTGTTTATAGATGTTTTCACTGTTTCCCGCTTTTATAAAACAAAACAGTGCTGTAGAGATCTCTGTCTATATCCTTTTTTTTCTTTTGAATAATTTCTAGGGCTAAAGTCCTAGAAGTTGTGTGAATGGTCTAGAAGGCAAGAAAATTTTAATGTGTCTTCATACACTCTGCCATCAACATAAATGATAGTTGTCATCTCTTAGAATTCAGCAATGACTTCTACTTATAAATTGACATTTTACTCAAACACACATTTGTATTTACAGGAAAAAGACCCTATTGTTCTATTTTCTCACACACATATACACACATAAAATTCATGTAATTGCTAAAATTCTCTGCAAATCAGTCGTCACTTTGCCTATTCTAAAACAATGACACAGAAGAACAACTCAATTAATGTAAACCTGTGAGCAGTGAAGAGACACATCAGACTGATACTTACAACTTTGTTCTCTATGAGATCACACACGATTTTGTTATTAAAGTACTCAATGGGTGTCCATCTTATTCCCTCTTGAACATATTCTTCCTGTAGAGAGCAAAACTCACATTATTACCCAGTGAAGACTAAACTCTGCACACATGGATAGCAAAGGCACATAAATCACCACGAAAGAAAAACTTGAACTTTAATTTTTTTTTTCCTTAAGAGGGATAGAAAAGGAACATTTCATTGCTTGGTAATGTAACTTTACATTCAGTTTGAACCATATTAAATTGTTATCACATAATCGTTTTGACATGCAAAAGTGGCGATTTAATATGACTTAACCTATAAGTCAACTTCACAATAATCTCTTTGAATTTAACATAGGACAGTAATACAGACTAGCCCTAGGCACTTAAGGGGAAGATCCTTCTAAGGTCAGTTGTCCATCTAACTTTATGAACGTCACAACAGTCTCCTGGTTTTCCTCTTTCCTCCCCAGTCTTGATTTTTCCTCCCCAGATCTTTACATGATGAAGAGTCTCAGGGGCTCAATCTTCCAGCCTTCTCATTTTCTCAACCCTCCTTCTCTGGACGATTTCAATCTCATGGCTTTAAATAGCACCTATAGGCTAATGACCCCTGAATTAATTTCTCTAGTCTAGACGTCCCCACTGAGTTCCAGACTCATATATACTTCACATTTTGGGATCTCCACTTGGTTGTATACCAGGGTTCTCAAATGTACCTAGTTCAGCAGAGTTCTGATTCTATGTCCCCCCACCGTCACTAACCAACTGCTCTCCTAACCTTACTCTTCAGTAAAAAGTCTCATCATTGGCTTCATTCTTCAAGCTACAAAGGTATGAATCATCTTTGATTCCTCTTTCCTTCTTCACTTATTGCTACTTATTTTGAGTAAGTCATGTTGACTCAGTCTCCAAAACATACACGAATGTGACCACCTCTCCTGTGTCACAATCTCTGCCGGTGCCATCACTGTCTTCGCGCCTACCACTTCTTGCCCAGTCTCCTGCAGTAGTCTCCTAACTGGTTTTTAAACTTCCGTTCCTGCTTGCTTTCCTGATTTCACCCCACTCTTAAGTCTAGAGAGCCAGAGTGACCTTTTTAAAAACACAAAACACAAATCAGACTATGTCACTCTCTGCTCAAAATGCCCCAATGGTTTCCTATCATACTTACTATAAAAACTGAAGTTTCTGCCATGTCCTACAAAATTCCTATATGATCTAGCCTCTGCCTACTTCTTTCCGTCTCAGTCCCTCCCACACTTTCCTCTGGTTGTTTTACTCTAGCTACTCTGAGGGGGTGGAAGGTTAGAAGTCCAGGGCAGAGGTTTATGCAAAAACCCCACTGGGCGTTGGGGTTCCTAAGCAGAGGCATGAATATCTCAGTGACAAAATGTCCCCAAAATAGCCTTTCATATGTGGAGTGGGTTGAATGTGTCCTCCAAGATTTCATGTCCGCCTAGAACCTCAAATTATGAGGTTTGGAAATAGGATCTTTATAGATATAATTAGCTAAGGATTTCACAAATGAAATCATCCTGGATTTAGGGTGATCCTTCAATGGAAGCACTGTTGTCTTTACAAGAGAAAAAAAGGGAGAGCTGGACACACTGTCATGTGCAGACAGAGGTAGAGACTGAAGTTATATTGCTGCAAAACGAGGAATGTCAGGAGCCACCAGAAGCTGAAGAAGCAAGGAAAGCATCTCCACTAGAGCCTTGAAAGGAACATGACCCTAGTGACACTTAGATTAAGGTCTCTGGCCTCCTAAACTATGAGAGAAGAAATTTCCGTTGTGTTAAGCCACCCAGTTTGTGGTACTTTGTTAGAGGGACCTTAAAATCGAAAAACAATATGACATCCAGAACAGAAGGGAACCTGCACCAGTAATGATTTTCAGAAGAAACTATAAGCAAGACATGTGACCTCAAGTCAGAATTAACATACCAGCTTTGTTAAAGACACATTTATTTCTAGCGTAGATTGGGAGTAAAGCAAATCTGAGAAAGCCACATTTTTCCTCTGGAACACAGTATATGCCATAGACAATTGGGATTAGAACTAAGTTTCCATTTTCCACTTGGCCAATGAGTCAGAGAGTAGTAAAAGCAGCTGGTCCTAAGTCCAACTTCACAGCATCGGCTGTTTCAAGGGGGAAGAAAATGTAGCAGATGGTGTTTATATTTCACAGACTAAAATGTCACAATGGCATATGGTTTTTCTGCCTGACTCCATTAAGTACACTTCCTAAGACAAGACTAAAATTTAAATCTATTATCAAAAGAGAGAAGTCGATATCCTTTAAAACAAAACAAGTTAGAAGTAGAACAAGATGGAGGAAGAGGAACTGCTTACCTGTTCTGCCTTTAATGTCAGTTCAATAAAAATTTGCTGTAATTTTTCATTAACAAAATTGATACAAAACTGTTCGAAGCCATTTTTCTGAAAAAAAAAAAAAAAAAAAAAGAAGTTACTTGTTTATGCAAAATCATTTAAGTCATTTTTTGAGTGATTTACTGAGATGTTTCAATGTGGAAAGCCTTAACAGAAAAGTTGGAGGCCTCAGTAGAAAGCTGCATAGTTTATATTCAAGAGAAACTAATTTGGTACATGAAAACCTTACAAGTGCAAAAATTGGGCTGTGGTGGTTTTTTTCATTGCCTCGAATTATTTCTTCAAGCCAGATGAAATGTATCACCTTCCCAGTCCCCAAATATTCAAACTCGTCCTACCTGGAATATTTCAAAGCCGTAGATATCCAGGACGCCAATGTTGTATTCTTCATGGTCCTTCTCCATCGCTTTGTTGATGGACTAGGAGAAAGTAACCAGCATGGTAATTAACTCCTTTTCTTTCATATTAAAATTGGGCATGCATGGGGAAAAGAGAAGCAAGTAGGCACTCAGCAACTACTACTGCCTGCTGGAAACAGGACAACAGGAAGACTGGCGACTTGTAGCTTCAAAAAGTCTCAGTGCAATGTCAAGTACTTTGGAAAACCACTAAGATCCCGAAAAACTACTACAGTAGGAAAAAAATAATGTTTGCTTAACGATGAAAACCGTTAAATTCTGACAGAGCCAGTTTTTCTAAGAAAGTCTTAGGAATCAGAAGAAAATGTCATCTTGGATGATTGAAGTAAAAGCTTTTTCACTTAAAGAATCCCATTCAGTAGTCATTTAATGATCACTTAGCACAATGTGCCAGGGATGTCAAGGAGAAGACAATTCTGTTCCAAGGAGCTTGTAGAGAGGGTGAGCCAACTGTGGATAATAATACCACTAATTATTATTAATGCGATTATAATAAACGTGGCTTACACATATTTAACATTCACCTGTGCCAGGCTTTGCTAAGTGCCTTCCATGTGTTGCTTCATTTAATTCTCATTACAATTCTCGTAAGGACAGTAGTAACATTATAATCCCTAAGATCTCAGTGGGCGAGAGGGAGGGCCTAGGATTAAATTTTGGTAGCATGATGCCTAAATCTGTATTCTTGATCACTGAGAAGAGATGTGCAATGGCATAGACTTAATGACAGGAGGGTACGTGTAGGTTAGAGGGGGTTAGTGAGGGCCATAGGAGAGGGGGTAATTCCTGGAGGTGGTAAATACCTAGATGAATCTTAAAGTATCAGAGTTGTTTTCCAGGCAAAAAAATAATGACAGATCATCTTTTGAGAGTTAATGGGTAGTGATATTCAACACTTAGCTCAGTGCCTGGCACACAGTCAATGCTCAGTAAATGTAAGCTCTAATTAGTATCACTTACCTGGGACATCTATTCTCCCTTTATCATACAAAAAACTGAGGGAAGACAGAAAGGAAATGAAGTAGGAAATCCAGAGTTGGAAGGTATACTGAACAAAGGGACAGGGAATGTGGGTTTTAGTCCCGGTTCTGTTTGATCCTCTGGCTCAATAGCTTTGGGCAAAACCAGCCATACTCGGGTCTAAGAGTCCTTTGTCGGTGAAATGAGGGCTCTGGACAAGTTAAAAGCATGGCTAATGTTTAGTATGACTTTGACCTTCCCCAGCAATCTAACCCTTAAAATAGCCATAAGAAGTACACAGAATAATTACCCTGTGCTGCCCTGCCTTACCCAACCCTAACCACACCTATTATTCCTTAAGCCTTATAAATGCTGCTATTCAGGTTAAACATAGACTTTCAGGATCTAATGGTCATGCTGTTGCCCTTGACTAGGGTTTCCCTAGGGTTCTTTCTAGTTTGATTATACAAAAGGCAGAGAATTTAGAATAGCTGTAGTACTCTCAGATTACCTGGGCTTACTTCCTCGATCTATGAATTAATAGTGGTATGACCTTGGTAAGTTCCTTAACCTCTCTGTGCCTCATTAGCTCATCTGTAAAACAGATACTGATACCTAAGTCATAGGGCTGCTCTAAGAATTAAATGAGTTATTTTTTTCCTAAAATACTTAGAACAGTGTCTGGTACATAGTAAGTGCTATATAAGTGTTTGCTATTATTATTCTCCCATTCAGAGGCTGCAGTGATTAACACAGACTGTCACTGGCAGTTCTACACTACTGAAAGACTAATTTTCTGGATCTATATGTGGTGTACATATATAAATATGTATATATATGCATATTTCTATATATATGATTATTCCACCATAAAAAAAATCTATGGTAGTTTTAAAATACAGTCATCCTTTGGTATCCTTGGGGGATTGGTTCCAGGAGCCCCTGAGGATACCAAAAATTGCAGATGCTCAAGTCCCTTATACAAAATGGTGTAGTTTCTGCATATAACCTACGCACATCCTCTCATATACTTTACATCATCACTAGATTACTTATAATACCTAATAGAATGTAAATGCTATTAAATAGATGTTATACTGTATTGTTTAGGAAATAATGGAAAGGAAAAATGTCTGTACATGTTCAGTACAGTCATGACCACTGTAGGCCAAATTACACGGTGCATGTCAGCAATGACTTAACATTTATTATTTTTCTGAATATTTTCATCTGCGGTTGAATTCACAGATGTGAAACCTATGGATATGGAGCGTCAACTGTGCAAAAAGTCTTTGATACTCCTCCCTTCAGAAGGTGGAGCCTATTGCTCTCTCCTTAAGTGTGGGCCGTACTTAGTGACTTGTTTCCAATGAGTAGAATATGGCAGAGTGGCAATATTTGAGCCCAAGATGAGGACATTAAAAACTTTGTGACTTCTGCTTTGCTCTCTCTCTTAGATCACTCACTGTGGGGGGAACCAACTGCTGTGATGTGAGGATACTCAAGCAGCTCAAAAGTAAGGACCATGTAGCAAGAATCTGCGGTGTCCTGCCAACATCTATGTTAGTGTGTCATCTTGGAACCAGATCCCCCAACTAACTCTAATCAAGCCTTGGGATGACTGCAGCTCTAATCAGCATTTTGACAGCAGTCTCATCCCTGAATCAGAACCACCAAGCTAAGTCACTTCCAAATAAATACCTGACCCACAGAAACTGAGAGAATAAATGTCTTGTTGTTTAAGCCACTAAGTTTTGGACTAATTTGCAACACAGTAATAGATGACAGACATAACATGTCTAAATCTTTAGAATCAAAAGTCAAGAAAGGTTCATGACCATGGGTCTCCTCTTTTCCTGGTCTTCAGTTCTAGCTTTACGAAATATTTTGTCCACAAGAAGCTGTTATACTAGTGTCTCAGTGGGCCATTCTAGAAGTAAAAGCAGAATTCAATGAACCCCAGATAAGACGGTAAAAGTGGAGGAGTAAGGTAATAGTTATAAGGAATGAGCCAAAACATAAACACAAAACCCTTACTAGTTTGATTCTTTAAAGTTACGTATGAAGCATCACCAATGTCACCCTGTGTTTACTTACATCTACCAAGAAATCAAAGACCCGGGAGTGCAGGGCCTTGGCGAGCGCGTCCCTCGTGTAACAGGCCTGCTCCACGTTGAGGGTAACATGGATGGACTCCGACTTGCCTCCCCACTTGCTATCCATCTGCCGGCTCGTCAGCTTTTCTTTCAACCGGTCCTGGTTTATCCCCAAGAGATAGGCAGGAAAAGCCAAAACTATAGAAAACAAAAGAAAACATGATTGTCTTTCAGAATGAACAGTCTATCTCACAAACATGTGGAGGCACTTGTGTGTGTGCCTTCACACACCCACATACACACGACGCCATCTTTAGCCTCCAAGAATTTTCACTCTAAATTGAAGACTGGCACATAGTAAGTTCTATATAAGTGTTTGCTATTATTTTCTTTATTATATCAGCAATCTCACACACATTCATCCACTTTGTTTTTCCCAATTGTTCTATTACATGAGTCAATTCCTATGATGACTGAGACTTTCAATAATACAAATCAGAGACCCAAGAAGGGTGGCAAGCCAATCCCCTCTACTGAGATCACTGCTGAATGCCTAAAATGGACATCTCTCCAAGCTTGCAGCAATACAGCAGGAAGGAACTAAATCAAGAAACATTTCTTTGGCTCCAAATATTGTTTTCTTCCTTTTTGGTATAGTGTTTTCATAGCATCATTCTCAAAGAGTTTTTGAAGCACCTGATACCATCAAACTAATAATTAAAACCAATCATATATTTTTGAATGGTTATATGTGTAGGGTTATTAGAGAGAAAGAGGACAAGACACAAAATAATTAAGATATCTTGAAGAAAATCTAGAGATGGTACAAGTGTTTACCAAATAAAGAAGCCTACTAAAACCTAAACATGTGACAAAGATAGATAATAAAGTCCTGGAGGAATTTAGAACAGGAAGATGCTACCACTTGCTGGTAGTGGAGGAAGATGTGGGATTTGGGTGGGGCCTAAAAGAATGAATAGGATTTATATAGAAGCAGAAGAGAAAGAAAGGCAGAGGGGACTGGAATGCGCAAAGGTGAGGAGGCAGGACTAGAGGAGGCACGGTCAAGGCACAGCGACTAGACTAGCACTGGCTACAGTTAAGGTAGATGATTAAAAGATGAGAATGAATTCTGATGGTGGAAGTCACTGAGCGATACAAGATATTTGAGCTGGAGTTAAATGGGTCTGGATGGCTTCTGGAGAGGGGTGTTCCAAGATTTCTCTAGGCATGGTGTATGGAAGAAATGGAGGGCATCTGTGTTTTTCATGTCACAGCACACTCATCTCATCCTAAGGACATGTAGTGGCGTAATTTGTGGGTTTCAGATAGACAAGCTGAGGTTCACATGGTTTAGCAACTTGTTTCAGGCTGTGAAACGCTCCAAGAGGAGGGCTAGTGATATAAATGGGACTTTTTCTAGTCAAAACACTCTAATGTGAGTAAGTGACACCACTCTGGGGCATGAAAGGATGTTCAGATTTTTCCAATATTGAGGGAAGATTATTATGGACACAAATCAAAATTCTAAATGGGATATGAGTCTTCTTTTTCTGCATAAAGCTTTACCAAAATTATCTGATAAAAGGATTTTGTTAAAGACCTTATGATAGTGCTCAAAAATCACAAGGCTCTCAATAAAGGATAATCTTTTAGAATTTCACAGATGGTGTTAGAATGAACAGGCTGACATTTTTCACATACCTTCCAATGAGATTAAGTCAGTGAATGCATTCTGAAACAGTGTAATGCCAGAACAAGGTATATATTATCTATATGGGTGTTCCACAAAAATGCTCGGATTATTGGAGGGTTTCCTTTTTACAAAGGCCATGTGAACGAGATCAAATGCACTAATTTGCCAATGGCCATTTCCTTTATTTTCATTTTGAAGTTATCACATATGTTTAGGAACCTGGATGTGCCTTCCACTAAACAGAAACTTAACTTTGCGCAGAGCAAAGACATAAGACACCCATAAATCAGACTGGACACATTAGGGTTGTTGTGAGAATCAAGAGACATTTACCAAAGCGTCTGACATATAAGAGGTTCATGAAGGGGAAGCTATAATGTTGGTTATTATCACAATCACCAGGCAGACAGTCAGAACATGCATCTCACTTGATACAGTGGATTAACATCATGAGTGCCCCTCATTTACCAGGGCCCCTCACTGTTCATGGTAATTACACAGTGGATAGTTTGATACAACAAATAATTAGGCCCAATTTGTCTGTTTCATGAATAAGGGCTTCTACCAATCTGCTAACCATGCTAAAACAGGAACACGGTTCAGGTTCAAATATTTGGTGAAAATGTGCCATTATTTTTATGACCATAGTT
The DNA here is from genome assembly GCA_028627145.1 of Eidolon dupreanum. Taxonomy (NCBI): domain Eukaryota; kingdom Metazoa; phylum Chordata; class Mammalia; order Chiroptera; family Pteropodidae; genus Eidolon; species Eidolon dupreanum. The sequence goes on along the minus strand of CM053509.1, from coordinate 42,254,009 downwards.
AAAGGACTATAACCAACAGGCTAAATCCTTGGGTCCTTGAGACAACAGGCAGACCAGACTGAAAAAGAAACATGCTGTACTTCCACGTCTCACACCTCTTCTGCAGAAGAGAGGGAACAAGTGAGAGAACAAGTGAGGGACCACAAGCGCTCAAAAAGCAAGGCACAGAATTTGGCCAAGAATCAGAGCACAGGTTTAGAGAAACGGCTAAGAAGTCTAGAGGGGAAAATCAGTACTTGTTTGAAAAAAAATCCATGCCATGTTTCTTAAGCATAAGCTTTTATGGCCTTGTATTTTTTACAGTGGCTGCCTGAAATTATAGGGCTGCTCATATTGACTTCCTTTAGGCTGTGAATTTCCATGAGGGGTGTGCGAGTGTGGCTGGATCAGAGCAGCAGTATGGAGGCCTGGAGTCTGTGGGGAGGGGGTGGGAGGCGCAGGCATCGATTAATTAAAAAATGCTGATGTAACTCTGGTATAGTTAATCTGAGTTATGTAGAACAAAAAAGAACCTGCTAGAAAGTAATGTTTCAGCACATTTTGAGAATGAAGATAGATTTCTGTTATTGCATTCAAGAGAAAAGCAAAGTTGGGTTTAATTATTTTCTTTCACATTTGAAGTATAGAGAAGATAGAAAAACCAAAAAGATGTAGCAAAACAAAATTCCATTTTACAAATTTAAAACAAATGGCAAGTAAAGGTGGTCTACCTGTCTTTCGTGTTCCGGTTTTGTGCTTTCTAACCTATTAATAATGGGGCAAAGGAGGGACCTTGTCACTTGTACTCCCCATTGTTATTTTGTAATATTTTTTTTCCTTCAACAAAATTCTTGTTAATTTGTATTTAATATCTTTTAAGCAAGACTTGTTTCCAAAACACTACCTTACTGTATTGCTAATGACAGGTACACATGTGCCCAAGTCAAGGTTTATTTGACTTCTCAGCAATGTAAAGATTGGACTCAGGAAAATCTATAGCTCCATTAGTCTAAGGTCAAGTAACAACAAAATTTGTTGTCATTAGTAGCTATTTTGCTTCAGTATGCCAGTTGTGATGCAAATCTTATCATTTCCCCCCCCTGTAATAGCTAGAGAAATTTTGCCTTTTTCCATTATACAAATATGGGCTAGCACCTACCTCTACAAATTTATTCCACAGATATAGTCAGATGTGAGAAAGACAACACAAACCAGGCTATTCAGTTTAGTAGTGTTCATTCAGTACTGTAATAGCAGAAGATTCAAATCATCTTAATGTCCACCAACAGATGACTGGTTCAATAAATTAAAATATAGCTAAGTAATGGAATGCTATGCAGCTATAGAAAAGATGAAGTTCCTTAATGAGTTGATAAAGAATAATCTTCAAGATATAATGTTAAGTAAAAAAGCAACTGTAGAGTATGTTATATGCTCCCATTAATGCAAAAAAGTGAGAAAAAAAGAGTGGATGTGTGTAGTTGCTCTGGAACACATATCCCCCGAAAAGAATACAAAAGACTTTGTTTCCACTTTAGTTCCCTCTGGGAAGGGAAAGAAGTTGACTAGCAAAGGGTAGATGGGAGAACTCTGACGGGTGCCCATCTGAACCTTGTCAAGGTAGTACCACCCGAATAGAAAACAAATTATCAGAAAGAAGACACATTTCTTTGTTAGGCCTCTTTGATTTCAAGCACAGTCTTTCCTGATGTCCATCACTCCACCAGGGAATTTCACAGGCAGTTGCCAATTCTGAGTCTTATCCAGTTGGCCAAGGAGGCTACTTCCTCCGGACATAAATGTGCAATGAACCACTTCTTGGCTCAAGCGTATGGGGAAATGCTTGCTGCGTCAGAATCGTGACTTTGTTCTCCAGCACAAAGAGGCAATAAAGGCTTGTATTATCGAAAAAGGCAAGAGAAATCCAGACTACTTCCATAGAAAATGCAAAGAAACCCAAACTGTCAAGGTTAAGAGACGCATTTGTTAAAGGTTAAGGGTAAAGTGCACAGTCTAGAAACATAGACATTCTCATTATTGTTAGGCTGTCTTTCTAGACTCTATGGACCCCTGTATATTTACTGTTTTGCACCCCACTCCTTTCCCTGGTAAACATAATTTATCTTGCTCTTTATCAGACAGACATCAGAAGTTAGCAGAACTTCCCTCTTTTATCACAAAAGAAAACAAAAATATAAAAAAGAACCTTATTTGGAATGGAAATAGCCTCACTGCATTGTCAGCAATGAGTGGGATACTATTTATTACCAAGCATCTAAATTTATCATTCTTGAAGAATGCTGAGAAGGGAAGAAATGTCTTCCTGGGTGGTTAAAAGATGTGTGGGTTCTGAAAGCAGAGTCATCCGATGTCTAAAAGGCTACAGTCACACACCATGGTGATTATGGTAGATTGTACCACACGTAACCAATAATGTCTCCAAAGAAGAACCTGATTTCTTATCAAAGAGTAAAAATGATCATTCAGGTCCTCAGGCTCTGACTACTACAGAGGTGACCATTAAAGGTGATCATTAGCAATATCAATATAGTAGTCAATGTCCATTTTTTTTTCTGTTTTCAGAAATCCAATCTAATAACCCAACCCACAGGACAAACTGAATCTGAGCTTTCTGTATTTACACATATCCTATCACCTGTTCTTCAGGACCTTTTTAGGTGAACGTAGACCCTGAAAATCAGTTACAGAAAAGATTTTTATGAGGAGACAAATCTTTTGAGTTATTTAGTTATGCTGATCTGCATTGAAGTACAACTTTATTTTTAAACCTAGATGTGAAATTCTTCCAAACTTCCCCAAGGTTAATGATAAACTGAAACAAGTTCATCAAAAGTCTATGTATGTGACTCTGGTATAGTTAATGTGGGACATGGTGAAGAGAGGGGCAGGTGCATAGATGAGGCCTGGACTCTCACAGGCCCCTTTGTTCTGCCACAGCAGGGCACCTAAGACTCTCATCTCTTCCCCAGACACCCTGGTTGAGACCTAAAGAAAGGAAAGTGGTAAGTTACTTCTGATGGAGCCAAACAACTGTTTCCCCTCGTTTCACTACCCCGGGCCAAAGCTACTGACACTCTTCACTCTCCACGGCCGCATAATTGCCAACTTCTTTGAAGCTGATATTTCCCAGGTGGAGAACACCTGCCACGATCTGCAGCACCAGCGTCTGCTCCTCTGCGAAGATCCCAATCACATTCATCGCATGCTGGAAGAGAAAAGAGAAACCACTCACACAAGCTGGTCACCGGCTTTAAATGCATGCAGTAAAGAAGCTTAAGCTTAGATCGAGATCGAGTTGTGCAGTTATATAAGGCTTAGCTTGTGATGGCAGCTGGAAGTTTCTGTCGGACATTGTCACTGGCCAATGCGCTCTCACACATTCTTCTCAAATCTCAAAACTGTGCTGGAAAGACAGTTCTGTCCTTAAATAGAGCATGCAGTCCTCCAGGAATAAGGGCAAGAGAGCTCCAGGAGGAAAGATACTCAGAAGGAGCAGCAGCTAGCTGTACACAAAATCAACAAGTCTGTCCTGGTCCCTTGGTGTGCTCTTGGTACCACCCCTCCCCCTCCAAGGGTGATGCTGCCTGTGTCCAGCTACTCCAAAGAGACTCAGAGGTCTTTCCCCTCATTGAGGGGACTGAGAATAAATTGCATTTGCAAAAAGGTCTTATTAAAAATCTCCAGGAAATCAAATAAAAGCATCATTAGAAAAGTCCTGTTTCTGAGGTCCATTAAATTCAATAAAAGTAGCTGAAAGGCTTGAGTCTTCGATATCTGTATCCTAAAAACACTATACTCTAAGACTAATGCAGGCCCCTTATCTGTATTGTTTCTCTCAACTCTTTGGAGCCATGTGGCCTCTTGATGCCCTTTTTTTCTTGGCACCCGGGACACAGTCTATCTGAACTTCCTGCCCCTTTCAAGAACAAATGTCAGCTTCCTTCAAACTGTACCTCCAAATGCCCAACCAGGGTCTCCCACCTGGTTCTGAATCTGGGCTAAGGATGTGCCTGACCGGTAGCTGACTCAAAAGGCAGTGGTGATGCATTTCTTTGAGGCTATGTGGCTTAGCAGCCTACCTCCAGGAAGTTCTTGATTGATCTATTGTTTTCCCCAAGGATGGGACCCCTTAGTAATCCACCTGGGTTCACACATTGTATTGTAACACACACGCACAATGTGAAGGGCATGGAGAGAAGACTGATCACACTCTGACCTGTACAGTACACAGGAGAAAAGGAAGTGGGTGGGAGAAAAGACTAAAGGTGTTCTAACATTTCTAAATCTGATTTAGATCATAAGAGCGCTCTTTGCTTTGCCTTTCTAAGGAAAGAGATGAACAATTGTGTAAGTTGTCAGCAAAGCGGTACGGTAAATATATTACCCAGAATAGTTTTTACTTGTTAATCAGAGCTCCTGCAGGGGGATAATGATGAATTCACTTTTTTCTTAAACTCACCTCAAATCATTAAGTGGTCCTCAGGCAACTGGGCAGGCGACTATTTAAGGGTACTTCAACATGTTTTAGGAAATGGAGTGCTTACAGCAGAAGGAGGTGGAAATTTTATGTGGCTCTTGGCTTTGCTAACCTTCACTGCTCTTTCTACCAGAGGCAATACCCTGTCTGGAGAGCAGATCCTGCCTGGCCCTGCGCCAGCACTTACCAGAGTTTCCTGAAATTCCCGCTTGTCATCAATGTCATCCACCTTGTAGGACCCAGAGAGGCTCAGGTAGTAATAATAGTCCATGCTGGTGATGCCGAGGCTGTGCTTCTGCTCTGCAGAGGCGCCCTCGATGAGCTGGAGCAAGAAAAAGCAGGGTTTGTGTGACGTGATCCTCAAACTACTCAAAGGACCTCATAGACGCTGCTGCCACCACCCTCGAGCACAGGCAACGTGACTTTCTATCCCTGCGTTCTATAATGATTGGTGGTCCTCATGTCCAAAATATGAAGGGGCTTCAGAAGTTCTGCTCTAATTACAGTAGCCCCAAGTCATCTCTGCAAGTTCTGATTCTTAACTCTGATCAGTCCCGCTAGAGCTGAACAGTTTCCCTTGTCTAATAAAGGGAAGGGCGTACTTCAGTGGCGAAATCCCTCAGGAGGGTGGAAAGCAAGCCAGATTATAATCACTTCATTCCTGCTGACTTGCTTATGTCTTTTTAAAGTGCAGCTGGCCCCTTGGAGCATCTCACTGCAGGGTGCATATAAAAACCGCCTCAGGTCCCACATTCTGGCATTCTGAAACCTCCTAATATTACAACTGACTGCCCCTGGCTTTTTGTTCCATCTCTAATATTTGCCTAAAGTCTGAGCAAGATTATCTTAAAGGGCTTCCACCATTGATGTGTTGCAAGTGGTTAACAAGCAACTCTTGGAGAGAAAATGGATTTGTAGTATTTACTGATTTTTGTGGTGTTAATACTCCTACCCTGACTGACTGCAAACTACCAAGAACATGTCACTGAAGCAAGAGATGGGAAGAGATGCACACAGCCCAGGCAAGCCAACTCTACCACACCGCTGGCTCCAACCCAACGTGATTTAGGAAATAGTGGCAGCTCCCATCCACACTTCTCCATTGTGGATAGCTTTCTCATGTCATCTCAGCTCCACATCCCCCAAACAGGGAACCTCATCTCCATTACTGAGAAGCTCTAGGTCATCCCATCACATTAGGATCCCTTACTTTGCTTCCTGGTCTCTTCCAAACTTTTTGTACTACTCTCTTCCTATTTTTCCCCTCTGTTTTCTGTTTGTTTGTTTATTCGGTCTAAGAAAGAACTTTCCTCACCTCTTTCTCAGTCTTCTCACCCCCACATTGCATAGCCCCTTCACTTGCATCTTTAACCACTCTCTTTTCCTAACTCTTCTATCTACAAACACATGGCACTCTTTGTCTTCTTTAGAAGCTCTTCCTTGATTTAGTGAACTTCTTCAAGCTGCAGAATCTACTTTCTCATCATGATATAACCACCTGCACTCTGGCTTCTCCCCTCACCATCTGGATGAAATGACTCTCATAGCTACTTTCCAGTGGCTAAATCCAACGACCCTTGCTTGGTCCCCAGACTCCTGCCCCACCCCTTACCCCCAAGAGCTCTAAGCATCTGATCCTGCCACTCATCCCCCTGAGCTTCCCCTGGCTTTGGTGACACTGCAGGATCCTGGCTCTCCTGCCCTGACTAATGCCCTGGTTCCTAAATACCTCCTCAATCTGCAGATAGCCCCTAGATCCCCAGTCCTGTATAGACATGATTTTTCTCTCCACACTCACTCCTACAGAGGTTTCATGTATGTCACAGCTCTGACTATTATTACTTTTATGTTAGAATCTTTAAATTCGTCTTCTCCTAAACTCTTCACTTCCGCAGCTCCTACTCTGGTGGTTTCCACCTGTGAGCAGAGGACATCTGGGGGTGAGGATGGGAGGATTTGGGGTTGGCATCTGTTGAAAGGGGTCCTGGAAACAATTATGAGTTTCTCTCTAGTACTCAGTCAATAATGTACTATCTGCGTGATACACAAAATTATTTTTCAGTCATCTGTACATGTGGCTTTGATTAATACAATTAAAAGCATTACTGAATTCACAAAAGCTCTCAGTCATTTATGTATTCTTCGACCAACAGATACCAGCCAGAAGAATTTTTTGCCATCATTTAACACACCGATGTAATTGAAAAGACTAAATGGGAGCTACCACACTCAGTTTAATTTCTTTCTAACCCAATGACCTTCAAATTATAACAAAAAATAAAAATAAAACAAAAATAGTTGCAGGCCTTTCTTTAAAGAAAATCTAATGTGGATCTGCAATATAAGAAATGTTAATATATAAACTCATACATAAATTGTTTATGATATCATTATTTTTTAAAATACTTAAAAACATTTTTAAAAATAGTTGAGTCTCATGATTACTGAAGTCTAGAACACAATTTAAAAGGATCCTGTACCCTGTTCTAGCCCCAAACTCTCCATGGATTCTGAATGTCTAACACTTTCTGACCTGGCATTAAAGATCTGTAGCCTATTTCGAGTCTTTCATCCAACAGTCGGCCTTCTGGAGACGTCTGCCCTTGCAAAGTGGTGGAGGCCTGGATCTCACCTCCTCTGCTTTGTCCAGGCCACCTGCCTGGCCTGAGCAGTCTCCCCCTCCACGTAATGTAATCCTCTACCTTCTTAATATCTCTTCTTACCATCCCGGCCAACTCTCCCCATGTGAATTTCTATTTGGCAAAGAATCAAACTTTTGTTTTGAAGTTATATCAACACTCTCTTGATTACTTAACTTTTGGGAAATGTTTGTCTTCTCACCCCAACTAGAACTTATTCTCTCTTGCACGTAGGGATGTTCTCACAATTCTTTTTGCACACTGATTTACACATACTATAGTAATAAATACCCCTTGGCTTGCCAGACTAGACTGTCTAAACCTGAGGGCTGAAAACAAACAAATAAATAAATAAACGTGGAGAAGGAATAAGGTAGTAGTAAAGAAAAAATATAAAGGAAAACCTGGTAAAATATGTGAAAACTCCTTTCTCCAGGGTTCCTCATCACCACCCTAGATTTTTCCAGAAGGAAGTTGGAGATCTTTCCACCATCTGGTTCCCCACCTGGACTGAACTGGATTTCAAAGTATTTTCCCTGCAAAAAAGTTACGGATTTTCTTCAATGGTTAGTAAACAAAAAAAAAAAAAAAATGATGTTTGAAACAGACTTTAAATGCAGTATATAATTCAAGGAAATTCATCAATGACAGATACATTCTGAATTATCCCCAGTTCTGGTCTAGACTTCCTACTTTTTCCTATCAGATAATCACACAATTCTGTATCGAGAGAGAGAATCTATCATTCTAGCCTGACTAAATAAGGACATGTTCTAGTCCTTGTCTATTTTTCCCCAGTAGGTTCTTCCCTGCTAAGCTGGAAGCTAAAAAGAATGGAATAGAAAATCACATAGACCGTTTGAACTAAGAAGAGCAGACTCTACCAGTCTCTTTTAGAGGAAGCGAAATTTCCCTCTGGAAGACTTATTTTATTGGCTTTGAGCAAAAACAACCCTTTTTACCTCTGGAGCATAAAACTTTTATATAAAATTAAAACACTGAATTATAAATAAAGTTTGCTCCAGCTAGTTGTGGGTGCTAGGATTTTTATTGCTATTGTTGTTAATAGTTCTTTTAAAATTACTGCTGATAGGGAACAAAGGAGAATAAAATCTTGGACTTCAGCCGGAAAAGGTGCCTAGATTGTTAAGTAAGTGACATTTTCCCCTCCAATTTGAATCTAGCTTTCCTCCAGTCCTCAGAAAGGTTCACAGTGGTAAACCTAAAGGCAAAAATGAGAGAACGTAGGCATTAGGGAGTGGCGTAGCCTAGGGTCAAACTGGGGAGCACGCCGTGCCGAACTGCACTCACGTGAAATATTTTTAAATGTGTATATTAATGAATTCCACCCATCTCAGGGCTGAATCCAGCCAGGCTGTAGTCTGTGACCAGAACCATAAACTCCTTAAGGACAAGTAAAGTACATTGTATGTTTTTCCTGTTGCCTACAGCACCCAGAACCTGCTATGTTCCTGTTAGGTTACTTGCCATTTCCAGGTATCAGAAAGGCTACCAAAGAAAGGCTACAGAAGAAAGACCTATTTGTCTTGATCTGATGACTCCTCCTCCTCCCAAAAATAAACTCCAAAACAAGCACCCAGAAGCACCAGACATAAAGAAGGACCACAAACCACTGTTATCCCGATTATAGTGTTTCCTGAGAAAAGTTTTCTGAGCCAGATCCCCTGTGCTTTCTACTGTGGCCATCCTTCACCATGTTTTTCTTTTAGCATGTTCTGGAGAGAATAGTTTCAGCGTCCACCCATGTACCCGCCCGCCACCATCAAGTGAGGGTGGGGATGAAACCAAACAGGACATTACATCCAGTTAGGGCAGATGTTGTAAAATGGTAAACTCTCAAGTCCTTCTAAATGGTTTGTAAACTTGGCCGCCTGTTAGAAAAGACCCGAGAAGACTTAAAGAAATGCGGATGCCCGGTGCCACTCCGGACAAGTAAATCAGAGTCTCTGGGCACTGGCATCCAGACCTGAGCAGCTTTAAAAAGTATGGGTGATTTTTATATGTGGTCAAGGTTGAGAATCACTGCTCTAATATGACAGAAACGCTTACACACAATTCAAAATTGTTATATAAAAGTTAAAACCCCCAATGAGAAATCAGAAAGTATAGTTTTGTTGTAGAGCAGCCCAAGGAGAAAGAAGAAACTGTCTAAGGAGAGGATGTTGCATTTTTATAATAAATATAAAAAGAAAGAAACTTTGACTCTTAGTGATGTCTAATTCTTAAGCTGGGTTCTGAGTACAATGGTGTTCACTGTATTATTTTTAAATAGTATTTGAAATGTTTTATTATATATTTCTTAAAACTTAAAAAGATTTATAAGTAGAAACATGAATTTTTATGATTCATACTCTATGTCCATTTTTAAAAGTAAAATTACCTATAATCTCACCCTGATGTCACTTCTACCTCCTCTTACTAATCACTATAATGAAAGTCAAACTTTGATTTATAGACACCTTATGTGTATATAATGTGTATTTTAAAATAAAAATGGGACCATATTGCAAATATTATTCTGTGATCTGGGTTTTTTTTTTTAATTATTTAACAATATATTATAGGTATCTTTTTAAAAAAGTCATTAATAGGGAACTTAGATATTATACCCTAAAATTAATATTGGCTCAAAGACAATGAGCACTATAAATTTTGATAAAGATGGCCAAATTACTCTCCTGGGGAAATGTGTCTGTCTTCACCCAATAGTGTTTCTTCTCTGGTATTATCGACCTTAATGTTTGCCCACCTGAGAGAGAGAAAATGATATATAGTTTTAATTTACATTTCTCTCATTATTAATGAGAATATCTTTTGATGTCCATCACATGTTACTCTGTAAGTGTGAATTACCTGCCCATACTCTTTCCCATCTTTTCATCAGGGTTGTATGACATTTTGTAATCAGAAAAATAATAATTGCTAGGTATTTTTTGTTTTGTTTTGCAAACGTGACCGATGTATCCTCCTTGTCCAGGGGTAAAAAGAGAAATATTGATTTAATTATTTTTCTGCTAAGGAAGGCAAAAGAGGGGAGATGGGTAGCAAGAGCATCACATTTGGTCAAGTTCATTTTTACAAGGCAGATTGACATCGACAATCAGTGGAAAAAAGGTCAAGTGGAAAATTCATTTGCTTCTTCTTTCCTATTTCATTACCTAGAAATTTCTTCAAGATAACACACCCCAGGCATTGAGCAGAAAAATATAAGAGATAGACAAATGAGTAAATAGTTTTAATACTACTGAATGGTCAGGAAAGTGAAGGCAATTCTGACAGATATAACTCACCAGGCAACTTAACAGTTATTGCATGAGAACTTAGTAAGAATTATTTTGGAAATAGAAGCTTTCTTCAAAAATAGAAGGGTGAAAAAGAAATCGTTTTCCTCCAGAATTCCCACTTATTTATTTTAAAATGGTCCAGAATCAGCCTCACAGATGGCTCCTTGAATGCTTTACTGCCAGACATAATCTATGAGATAAGATGCAAAATCTACATAAATCAAAGCTACTGAGCAAATTTGCATTTCTTTGTAAATGTGGCTTTTTGTCAAGGGGAATATATTCATTTTCATCTTTGCCAGGTTTCTAATTCTCAGGAGACACTCAGACAGAAGAATGTTTTCATGGGCATTCATGGTAATGCATTTGGCTGACATTTTCATTACCTTGGGTCAAGAGGCCATCTGTTGGGTTTAATCCAATCATTTTTGGGTGTTATTATGTGACATGAATATACATAAGACAAATATAGCGAGCTATGAGGGGAGGGGGAGGCAGCTGGCTCGCTGTAGCTGATAGAGAGGAGGAAGGTTCTCTCCAAGGTGCCAGATCAAAGTGTCTGTTCCTTCAGTGTCCACAGACCCAGTGCTGTGAAGCAAAAGCAAAGCAAGAACGCCCTTGATCTAGTCTTGTCATTTCTTTGTCTGGGAAAGAAGGTCTCCAGGGCATAAAACAAACTCCTCCCGCACCAAGGCTGACACTTCTACCCATCTTTATTTTCCTTAGCAAGGAAACTCAACTTGAGAACTGTTTTCAAAAATTATCTCATGTATATATCCCAGACCTCAAGAATAACTTCAATGAAAGGGTAAATGGAAGCCTGACAGCACATCGCTAGGGCAAATGAAGAAAAGATTGAAAAGGCTGCCTCCTGATGGTATGTGAAAATCTCTCATTTCCTTGGGGATACCAGATTTAAATCAGGAATATCAACATCATAAATCAGGTGACATTTTCTGAAATGGGGACGAGACTTACAAATCGGCTGGAATTGTTGTTACGGACAGTCTTGGCGTTCCCGAAGGCCTCCAGCAGCGGGTTAGACTGTAGGATAATTTCCTTGACATGCTGTAACAGCAAACAGACCAGAGGTTAGGAAGGTGCAAACACCTACCACAGTATAGAAAGCCAAACTTTTCCTAAGGATCTAGTTTCTGAATTGAGAAAGGTGAAAGGCCTCCAATCCATATGTCCCTAGGGTATCTGGAGGATTTATTCTCTGTTCTCGGAAGACCTTAACCTGTTTGTGAGTTTGTGTCTTCCAACTCCCTTGACTTAATCCAGAACTCCCTAGAGCCAGGGAGTCACCAGAAAATCAAGGATCTACAACCATTTTTGGACTGCGTATCCATACTAGACGCTGCAGCTTTAGACTGCTCTCCCTGGTGTGCCAAGAATCACAACGGAAAGGAAGGTGAAGCACGAAGGGACATCTCCTTGATGTTCTGATCAGAATGTTCACTATCACTACCGCTTCTCTACCATCCCCACCTCTACCCTCTTCAGTGCAAGTGACAGGTACCTTAAGGGAAATTAAACAGCTTCTAATCCTCAAACAAGGTTGTGGACACAGAGGCCTGTGCTTCCCAAACGTTCATATGCATGAATCACCTCGGGATCTTGTTAAAACGCATATGAGGATTCAGTAGGTGTGCAGCAGGGCCCGAGAGTCTGCACTCCCATCCAGCTCCTGGTGCTGCTGGTTTTGCTAGCATGGAGCCACATTTTGAGCAGCAAAGGCCAATACTGGATTGTATGGAACAATTCCTGGCTTAGTGGAGGGGAAGAATTCGGTTTGCAAACACCTTAGTTCTGAGCCAGACTGAAAAGTGTAGAAAACATCCCAAGGGCAAGATAGCTCAATAGATAGGAGTTGATTTTGGAGAGGTCTTTCAAAAAGTGAGTCATTCTCCTTGTACTTCTAATTATTCACATGCTATGGTTAAACATGTTCCAGAAATAACAAGTCTTTGGTTTGTGCTCTGTAGCTACTGACTAATTTCAAGCCAAAAGCTCTGTATCGTTGTCCTCATAGGAAAACAGGAACAGAAAAATCAACATTAAACGTCTACAGTCTGGCCACTAAATTATGGTCTGTAGCAAATAGGACTAGAATAAGGCACTAACGACTAATTGTCTATGTAACAGCCAAAGTGTTCCTTTGGTACCCTCCTGAACATTCAGAAGAAGGAGAACTAAAACTCCATCAACCGGGGGTGTCGTTAGCGATGGCACCAAAGGCAAATAAATTCTGGGTGCTCCTTCCATGGGGTTATTTTAAAGCTTAGAAACATTATTTCCAAGCCACCTACTCTCCTTTGAAAACTCATGGGTTTATATAAACTTTGTTTTTGTAAAATAAATTTTGACTTTGTGGATCTTTATTAATCCTTTAATTTGTTGTTTGCTGGTCAGACGCCCACACCACTCGGCTTCTCACAGGAATAGAAAAAAAGAAAGGCTCTTCCTTGTTTCTTGCCTCCTTTAATTATTAACTTGTTAACTGAGAATCCTTCTGCATATATCTCTCCATTCATCTATCTAGCCATTCATCCATTCACTATCAAGATGTCCAACAAAATTTTGCAGTAAGCATACTGGAGAAAAGAGAAAGATCAAACTAAGGTAAAGGAACAGCCCACCCACAAAAAGCATCCTAGATCCCTGTCTCCTTATCCATCTTCTAGGGATAGGATGTTGATTACATGAATTAAGTGGGCTGCACCACACCAGTCTAGGATCCTGAGCTGCACTCATTGTCCAATATGGAAGCCTTGAGCCACATGTGATTTTGAGTTGCTACATGGCTAGTCCTAACTGAGATGTGCTGTAAGGGTAAAATACACATTGGATTTCAAAGGTTTACTACTAGAAAGAATGGAAAAATCTCATTAATTTTTTTATATTGCTTATATCCTGAAATGATTATGTTTTGGATATGTTGGGGTAAATAAAATATATTTTTTAAATTAACTTCATGGACCTCTTATTTTTTTAATGTGGCTACCTGCAAATTTTTAATTATGTTATGTGGCATGCACATCTTTCTACTGCACAGTGCTGCTCTAGATCATCCTTTCGTTCAGCATATATAATTATGTACGGTACATACTATTTGATAATGATAATAAATGACTATATTGTTGGTTTACTATTTACCATACTATACTTTTTGTTGCTATTTTAGCATACTCTTTATACTTACATATAAAAAAAGTTTACTGTAAAGTATGCCATGTTTCACTGGCAGCTGCCTCATACTGCTTGTGTTTACTGCATCTCGATTGCATCATTTTCTCTGATGCTTGATTTAATCTGCTGTTTTGTACGATAACATGCTTCTTGTAGCCTAGAAGCAATAGGCCTAATGGCACATTTCTCAGAAAGCATCCTAGTTGTTAAGCAGTGCATCATTGTAAAGTCATATAAAGCTATGTCTACCCCACTTTTCACATCATCCTCTTGAATGTGGCGCTCCTCTGTGCATATTTTATTCCCTTCCTCTTCTTTTCATCTCTCCGGCATTCTCTGGACCTTCTCCCTTTCCTAATGTTTATTCTCTAAACTTTCCTCCTTTCTCTCTTCTTTTTCTCTCTTATATTTAAAAATTTTTGTAAATGTCTTGAATTGGAAATTTATTCACATAATTTACATAATTCAAACATAAAAAGATTTGGAAGTGTATACAGGGAGAGTATGCCCTTCCCCCAGTCTCCCAGTTTCTCTCCCTGAAAAGAATCATTATTAGTTCTTCATATATCTTTCTAGAGAAATGTTATACATACCCCAAAAATATCGATATATGTTCCCCTTTTTTTCCCTCAAATGGAAGCACATTATACAAAACATTCTGAACCTTGCTTTTTGCAATTCATGATATATCTTGGAGATCATTCCCTATTAGAAGCTTCATTTTTTATGGCTGTCTAATATTCAATTCTATTATTAATCATAAATTGTTTCACCAGCTGCCGATTAATAAAAATGTTTCCAGTCTTTTACATTATCAAAAAGTGTCACATAAATAACTTTATACA